>CM066033.1:373605802-374205802 GCA_033557465.1 Ichthyophis bannanicus | reverse complement strand
GAGGGTGTCGATGCCGCAAGGAGAGCCGCCAAACTGCGTTCAATAGCCAGGAACCTCTGGTCTATCAATACTACCGATGCCTGGGTATCGGTACTGGATGCAACCGGTACCCCAGAGCATGGCACCAGTAGTTCTGCCGAGGTCAAGGCCTTGAGAACATCCTGGAGCCCCGATGATGCTTTGGAAGCCAAAGCCTCCCACCGGGGCAATTTTGCCGGTATGGAACCCTCAAGGGCAATGCCAGAGGCATCTCGAATCTTAGGAGATCTACCCTTTGAGGACCGGCTGGACTTCTGTTTAGTTACCTGAGATCCATGGGAGGAAGACAAAGCCTTGAAAGACGTCGATGCCACTGAAGCTGCATCGGAAGGAAAAAGGGCACTGAGCTTGGCAGCTCGGTTCTGTCGACCCCTTTTGGACATCATGGCACAAGCCAAACACTCGGAGATGGAGTGGTCAGAACCTAAACACTTAAGGCACCACTCATGGGTGTCAGTGACAGAGATGGTACCGCCACACTTGGTGCATTTTTTTTTAAACCCGAGGCGGGTTTCTACATAGTGGAGGAAATTTTGGGCCTAAGGCCCAAAATGGCGCGCACCTGGAAAAAAGTTTGGAAAAATGAATTTTTTTTTTTTTAAAGAAAGAAAAAGAAGGACCGGCGGTACCGTTATGGCGTTGGAAAGGCAGACGTGAGCACAAAAAAATTAAGAACGAAACAATTTTCTGTGGTGACAGGGACACGACCTGCTGGCTCCGCAGAAAACGAAGAACTGGAGAGAGGCAGTTGGGAAAGGTGGGAAGGCAGCACGCAGGCGCTGTGGGATGCTCCCGAAAGCTTCCTAATTGGACACTGGGGAGCATTCCCGCGCAGGCTCAGTCAGAAAAGACGATATCCATATGTGAAGACTACATTCCTGCTTGTTCCTGGAAATGCCCCCGTGTCACTTCTTTGCAATGGTAGTAGAACCCTTGGCATGAGTGGTATGGGCAGATGAGAAAGTGTAGGGTGTCTTAAATGTCCTAAACATTTAAGACACCAGTCATGGGTGTCGGTGACGGATATGGTACCACCACACTTAGAACTTTTTCCATGTTTAAAGAAAAATGGGCCCAGTGCCCAAAATGGCGCCTAGCACCGAGAAGGGAAAGGCCCCTGAAGAAACATTTCTAAAAAAAAAATGTCCTTTTCTGAAGTAAAGAAGACAGAACTGGCGGTACCGGTAGGCGTTGAATGAAGGCAGATGCGACCACAAGAAAACAAAGTAGTAAAAATAATTTTCTGCGGAGACAAGGAAAACGAAGAACTGAAGAGGGAGAGTTGGAATGGCAGAAGGCAGCACGCAGGCACTGTGGGATGCTCCCAAAAGCTTTCCTATTGGACACTGGTTAGCACTCCCGCGCAGGCTCCGTCGGTACACACGATACCCATATGTGAAGACTACATTCCTGCTTGTTCCTGGAGATTCCTTAGAAACAGTTTTGAGCTCAAAGTCCAGAGCCTTACCATGCAGGGACTTAAAACCAATACTACGACCTTGGACTCGGTCCTAAATTTAATAGGAAGACAATGGAGTTAGAATAGTTATTCATCTGTAACAGGTGTTCTCCAGGAGCAGCAGGAATCAGTCCTCACATATGGGTGACGTCGGCGCCGGAGCCCTCATGTGGAGCATTTCCCCAGCTTTCAAAGAAAGCCTTTGGGAATGCAGCGCGCATGTGTGGTCACCTTCCCGCCCAAGGGTGCCATCTTGCTCAGTCTGATGACATAGCTAAAAGACAGCAAAACAAAATGAATCATATGACTGCAACTCCAAGGGGAGGAGGGAGGGTCGTGAGGACTGATTCCTGCTGCTCCTGGAGAACAACTGTTACAGATTATGGAGTACCGCCTGTCTGAAAGCACTGTCCCTATGGGACTCCCTCTCGAAGCAGTAGTGAGCCGCTAAAGTCTGGCTTGAAGACCAAGTAGCGGCCTGGCAGATGTCTGCCAACGGAACAGAGCGGAGGTGGGCTACTGACGCGGCTTTCGCCCTGACACGGTGGGCCGTGACTCGACCCTGCAAGGAGAGGCCGGCTGCCCTGTACGCCCAGGCGATACAATCCGCTACCCAAAGGGACAACGTACGCTTGGAGACAGGCAACCCCAGTTTATTAGGATCAAAAGATACGAAGAGTTGAGCAGCCCTTCGATGCCCCTGCGTAGGTCAATGTAAAAGGACAAAGCCCTTCTACAGTCCAGGGAATGCAGGACTGTTTCAGCCCGGCTGGTATGCGGCCAGGGGAAGAATGCTGGAAGAACCACCTCCTGATTGAGGTGGAAGGAGGAGACAACCTTCGGAAGGAACTTAGGGTGAGTCTGCAAGACCACTCTGTTCTTATAGAACAGTGTGTACGGTCTATCAGAAACCAGAGCTTGTAGTTCACTCACACGCCTGGCCGAGGTAAGAGCCACTAAGAACAACGTCTTCCAGGAAAGGAAGCGTAAATGACAGGTAGCCTCCGGCTCAAACGGTGGGCAAGTAAGTTGCTGCAATACCACATTCAAATCCCACTCAGTGGCTGGTGGACGGATCGGAGGCTTGAGCAAAAGCAGACCTCTGAAGAAGAGGGACACCAAGGGGTGGCCCAACAGAGATTGGCCCTCTACCTGTGAGTGGTGTGCCGATAGAGCACTGAGGTGGACCCAGAGTTGGATTTAAGGCCTAGGTCCAAGAGGTGGAGCAGGTACTGCAGCACCACTGGAAACAGGCACGAAAAAGGATCCTCCTGGCGCTGAGCACACCAGGTAGAGAACCTATGCCACTTGAGTGCATAAGATTTCCGGGTGGATTGCCTCCTAGAGGCCAAAACCACCTCTTCCACCGCCTTAGGAAGAAGTAAGGGGCTAGAACTACCCTTTCAGCAGCCAGGCCAACAGATTGAGGGATCTGAGGTTGGGGTGCAGAAGAGATCCCTGGTCCTGAGACAGGAGATCGTGATGCACCCCCAGAGGGAGTGGAGTGTCCACCGCCAACAGCAGAAGGAGTGGGAAACCACAGCTGCCTCGGCCATCTGGGGGCTACCAGAATCACCGAGGCCTTGTCCTGAAAAACCTTGAATAAGGTTCGGGCCACTAGAGGCATGGGAGGAAACGCATACAGTAGGCCCGTAGACCAAGAGATTAGAAACGCATCTGCTGCTATTCGCAGAGGATGTGGTTGTCTGGAACAGAACCTGAGTAGCTGACGGTTCAGTGGATTCCAAAAGAGATTGATGGTTGGAAGACCCCATCTTAGAAAGATCCCTTGGACTACCAGAGGATTCAACTGCCATTCGCTAGGCTGTAGAATCCTGCTCAATCTGTCTGCCAGGCAATTTTCCGGGCCAGGCAGATAAACTGCTTTGAGAAACATGTTGTGTTTGATTGCCAAGGAGCACAGGGCCTCTGCCTCCTGACAGAAGTTTGGAGCCTGTGCCCCCTTGCTTGTTCATGTAGAACATTGCCACTTAATTGTCTGTCTGAACTAAGACAGGCTGGTGAGAGAGGACATGAGAGAAAGTCTGTAGAGCTAAGCGGATAGCTCACAACTCCAATAGATTGATCTGCTGTGTGGACTCCCCAGGAGACCAGAGGCCCTGAGTGCAAGCCCCCTGGCAATGTGCAACCCAGCCCTGAAGGGAAGCATCGGTTGTCAGCACCTGTGTGTGGGAAGGTACCTGAAAAGGCACCCCCTGGACCAGGTTTGGGAGATGCAGCCACCACCGTAGGGAGGCTGTCAGCAGTTTGGACACCCTTATATTGTCTTTCAAGTCGCCTGTGGCTTGCACCCACTGAGCTCTGAGGCACCACTGAGCAGGTTGCATGTGCAGGCGAGCATTCGGAGTTACATGGACCGTGGATGCCATGTGGCCCAAGAGCCTTAGGAAGATTCTGGCAGAGACCAGAGAACTGCTCTGGAACTGATTGGCCAACGCTATCAGTCTGTGGGCCCTGTTCTCGGGCAAATAAGCCTGCGCCTGAAGGGTATCCAATCTTGCCCCTATGAACTCCATGTTCTGTGAGGAGAGCAAAGTGGACTTTGCGAAGTTTACCACGAAGCCTAGATGCTGAAGAGAAACAGTGCGAAGGGTGGCCTGGCCGGCCTCCTGTGGAGACTGACCCCTGATGAGCCAGTCGTCCAGGTATGGAAAGACAAAGATGCCCTGGTTTCTGAGATAGGCCGCCACCACCACCAGGCACTTGGTGAAAACCCTGGGGGCGGAGGCGAGGCCAGGCCAAATGGAAGTACTCTGTATTGAAAATGAGCTCCTCCCACTACAAATCTGAGATATTGTCTGTGGTCTGGATGAATGAGGATGTGAGTATAAGCATCCTTTAGGTCTAAGGAGCATAGCCAATCTCCCTGCTGGAGGTAGGGCAGCAGTATCCCAAGGGTAAGCATCTTGAACTTTTCCCTCTCCAGGAACTTGAGATTTCGCAAGTCTAGGATGGGCCTGAGGCCTCCTGTCCTTTTTGGTACCAGAAAGTACCTTGAATAGAAGCCTTGGCCTCTCAGGTGGTGAGGCACCGGTTCCACCACCTGCTCCTTTAGAAGACGTGCCAACTCCTGAAGGAGGAGGTTCCTGTGAAGAGGGAGTCTTGGAGGCTCCCCTGGAAAATAGGAGGGGGGTAACTGGTTGAAGTGGAGCAAATAGCCATTTTGGACTATGCTCAGCACCCAGGTATCCCCTGTTATGGCTGACCACCTGTGGGCATACAGTGTCAGCCGGCCTCCTGTGCTGAGAGGAGCCAGCTGAGAGGCTATGCAATGGAAGTCAAAACCCCGCTCCCTGCTGTGCAGGAGCTGATGGCTTGGGGCTTTTCTGCCTACGGGGCCCATGTCCCTGCCCATTGGCCTGCTGACCCTGATGGGGAGCTGCAGAGACCTGAAAATGAAGGTAGAATTTGTAGGCAGTAGCCTTCCTTGGGTAAAAGGGCTTTCCCCCCCCTCCCCCCCCCCGAGTCCGTCTTCTGAGAAGGGGCAGACATTTTCCTGGACAGTCTTGTCCTGGTGAGAGTCTCAGACTCAAGTTCTGCAGCCTTTTCAGCCATGGGTTTGCTAAAAAAGGTTCTCACCTCGGCAGAGGACATCGACGAACTTGTCCTATACCCATGGCTTGAGGTCCGATGACTGTAGCCAAGCCTGACAGCGTGCACCGATGCCGGCTGCGGCTACTCGAGCCAAAGCTTCTAAGCCATCATAGGCTGCTCAAGAGAAACTTTGAGCACTCTCGAATCCCGGATGACAAAGCCTTAAACCTCTGCAAAGGTTCCTCGGAGAGGCCAGCTGAGAACCCAGCAATCTCCTTTGCCAGGTCCCGAAGGTACATGTCCATGTACAGCTGGTAAGTCTGGACACAGCACGCCAGCATAGAGCCCTGGAAGCACTTTCTACCGAGGGCATCCAGATTCTGGGCCTCCCGGCCGGGGGGCACCAAGGAGTGCATCTGACTCTTCAGACGATGCATGGCCGATTCCACAACCATGGAGTGGTGCGGTAGCTGTGCCTTCTGGAACCCAGGGCTCTTACGGACTCGATAAATGGAATCAACCTGTTTGCTGAGAACCAGCGCCGATGCTGGTGCCTCCCACATGCGGAAGAGCAGCTGTTCCAGCATCAGAGGAACTGGTACAGTAAAGGCCTCCTTAGGCGGAGAGTCATACTGGAGGGCCTCGAGCTCTTTGGCTCAAGGCTCCTCCTTGGAATCCGTGGGGAAGGCCAAGGCTTTGGCCATGTCCCGCATGAAGTCCGAGAACCGGGTATCCTCCCAGTGGGGACGGTCAGGCTCGGACTGGGTCCAGAAAGTATCCGGGGACTCCTCGTCCTCCATCTCCCACTCTGACCCCTCTGAGGAGGAATCGAGCGGCTCCGGCCGGGCGGGCACCGATGCCATCTGCCCCGACGCTGAGGGCACCGGCGTCTACGACCTCAGCCCCGAGCGGGAGGCCAAGGGAGACCTTGGCCGAGGATCGACTCGAGACTGGATCGACTCGAGGATCGGCTCAGCCTCCGGGGTCGACTTGGACGTCAAGGTCCCGGTGGTCGGGGCAGATGCACCGGTCAAACCGGCAATCAGTACCCGCTGCTGCTCCACGAAGGCAGCCAAGCTGCTCTCCAAGGCCGTCAACCTGAGACTCAGCTCAGGAGACTCAGCAGCCCGTGACTCGGGCCCCAACGGTGTCGGGCCCGACATCGGCTCCCCTGGAGGAGAGTCTACGAGGACAACAGCACTCACGTGACTCGGGGACTCTGGCTCCACTCAAGGCAACTTAGCAGGCCTCTCCGACTCCGAGGACCCGGGACGGCGATCGGGGCTATGCGACCTGGCCCTTGAGGAGCCAAGAGCGTCCACTGACGCTGCCCTCACAGGTTTCTTCTTCCTTCTGTGTTCCCTCAAAGGAGACCCCCCTTTCAGAGGAGCCTCGACGGTGCTCAGGGTCGGACTCCCGAGATGTCGAGGCCTCTGACGAAGTCCAGGCCCGGCCGGACGCAGAGTCAGAAGAGTCTTTCACGCTGATGACGGCTCCTCAGCGCCTTACAGGACATTTTACTGCACGGGACACAGACCACAGGGTCATGGTCAGGCCCGAGGCACCGGAGGCAGCAGTCACGTGTGTTGGTGAGAGACATCAGCTTCTAACACCAATCACACTTCTTGAACCCGCTGACAGCCATCGGGGGAAAAAGGGCCCCTGCAAGGTCAAAAGACCAGACTGCCAGTTAAAGAGAAAAAAAAGCGTGAACGCTAGTCACGAAGGACAAAAACCAAAAAACTTCCCACCTGGGCCCGGTACACCGGTATCGAGCCCAGAGCTAAGGGGAGCCGGCATCAAACTGGGCAAAAAACACGAATCCACGCAGGAAAATCAACTTTTTACCGGGTGACGACACACGTCGGTCGGGCTCCGCAGAAAAAAGACGACTGAGCAAGATGGAACCCTTGGGCGGTAAGGGGACCGCGCATGCGCGCTGCATTCCCAAAGGCTTTCTTTGAAAGCTGGGGAAATGCTCCGCACAAGGGCTTAGTCAGCGCCGACGTCGCCCATATGTGAGGACTGACTTTCTGCTTGGTCCTGGAGAACATAATACCAGGGTTGCATGATCTTATTCCCTCAGTCTCTTTATGGGCTTGGCTGTGGTGTTCCACAATGCAGAGATAGCACAGTTACTTACCTGTAACAGGTGATCTCTGGGAACAGCAGGAGTAAATCTTCACATATGGGTACGTCGGTACTGACGGAGCCTGCGCGGGAACGCTCCTCAGCGTCCAAAAAGAAAGCCTTTGGGAGCATCCCACACGCATGCACGCTGCCTTCCTGCCCATTCACTTCCCTCTCATCAGTTGGGTTTGTAGCTGAGACTGACGGAGGGAAGTAGACAGAGAGAGAGACTTATCCCTGCTGTTCCCAGAGACCACCTGTTACAGGTAAGTAACTGTGCTATCTCCAGGAACAAGCAGGAAAGCACAGTTACTTACCTGTAAGAGGTGATCTCTGGGAACAGCAGGAATAAGTCTTCACATATGGGTACGTCGGTACCGACGGAGTCTGCGCGGGAACGCTTCCCAGCGTCCAATCAAAGAGCTTTTGGAAGCATCCCACCACGCCTGCGTGCTAGCTTCCCGCCTTTCCCAACTGCCTCTCCTCAGTTAAGTTTTAAAGCTGAGACAAAGAGAGAGAGAGGAAAGGAAAGATAAATAGAGATACAACTCCTGGGGAGGTGGGTGGGTTGTGAAGACTTATTCCTGCTGTTCCCAGAGATCACCTGTTACAGGTAAGTAACTGTGCTATCTCCAGGAACAAGCAGGAATGAGTCTTCACATATGGGGACTCCCAAGCTAGAGATGCCTAGAGGAGGTCCCAGCATGTTGCAAATCTAATAGATGGGCCATGCTATTTCCCAGAAACTCAGGCATCCAAGGGATGGAGGGTAGTAGTTGAATTAAAAGGGATGTGCTGTGGAACAGCTTGACTAAACAAGGAGTCTAGAGGGGAGTCCTTGTGTAGATCATAAATGTTAGTAAAAACTGAATTCCAATTTTCTGATGTGGACCTCACGCAAAAGTATTGCGAAAATTTGTTGAGGGTAATATGGTCTGGTGCTAAGAGCCAGTACATTATCCCCAAAGAATTACCTCACTGTGAAGTAGAGGAAAAATAAATTTTGCAATACAGGGAGAGGTCAGAAGCCTTAATGGCTAGAACTAATCCCAGAAGAAAAAACTGGGTGGGTTTAATGAGGTTGGACTTTGGAGGAGAAGCAAAAGCTTCTGTAGGCCAAAGTTTGAAGCTCTTTGTCCTTGGAGCGGATTAAGGCTCTAGGAAAGAGAGGAGGTAAATCCAACTGGTTTGCAGAAAAAGGATGGGTCTTTAAGACCCCTGTATGGAAGTGAAAGAAAGAAAACATTTGTAGCAGGCGGTGTAGCCTCCAATTTCTTGAAGATCAGTAATGTCTTCCCTAAGTGATGTCACTTAGGATAATGACTTTACATGGAGAGCTTCAGATGTACCATAACCAGAAGGTTACGGTAAAATAAGGTAGTTTCTAATTCCTATAGAAAGTGGTTGTCCATTAAAACGCTATGGTATGCTGGAACATCATTAATATGGACAGTAACAAATCTTTCAGAGTCAGATATAGCACAGTTACTTACCTCTAACAGGTGATCTCTGGGAACAGCAGGAATAAGTCTTCACATATGGGTACGTCGGTACCGACGGAGCCTGCGCGGGAACGCTCCCCAGCATCCAATCAGAAAGCTTTTGGGAGCATCCCTCAGCGCCTGCGTGCTGCCTTCCCGCCTTTCCAACTGTCTCTCCTCAGTTGAGTTTCATAGCTGAGACAAAGAGAGAGAGAGAGGAAAGGAAAGATAGAGAGATACAACTCCTAGGGGAGGTGGGTGGGTTGTGAAGACTTATTCCTGCTGTTCCCAGAGATCACCTGTTACAGGTAAGTAACTGTGCTATCTCCAGGAACAAGCAGGAATGAGTCTTCACATATGGGGACTCCCAAGCTAAGATGCCTGGAGCCCTAGCATGTTGGAGATTGAAACATGCTACACCTCATATGGCCAGGCATCCTGAGGATGGAGGGTAGGAGTTGTAAAAGAGAGGAGCTGTAGGAAACAGCTGACCTAAGATAGGACTACAGGCAAGGAGTCCTTGTATGTATGATAATCATCATGAAATATACTGAAATGAACAATCACAATATGGACCTCACCTACTGGATTGCAGGAAGTAGAGAGGCTGATGGAGTCTACTGGGGATCCAGTAGAAGAATCTTCAAGGTGACCTCACTGAAGTGAAGGTGAAGGTCAAAAATCTGGAAGTGACAGGTGACCCCAGGATTCAACTGGGGTAGTACAAAAACGGTAGGTCTTTAGTGGGAAGCTTTATGGAAAAAGCTGAAAACTCTTTTGGCTACAGAGTTACTCACAGTTAGGAGCAAAAGAGGAAGACTGACCGATTTGGACAAACTGGCCTAGTCCTTGAGGGAAGAAGGGGTATGGGAAAAAACCCGTATTCCCAAGAAAGGACAGATGTCTGAGGAGTTGAAAACTCAGATCTACTGAAGCTCCACTGGAACATATAGGAAGGAAAAACCTTTATGAGCATAGACAGAGAGATAAGTATGTAAATACATATCTACCTATAAGGAAGCATCTCGACAGATACACACATTTTATATATATATATATATATAGTGGGATCTAGAGGGGCATAACATATGCACACGCAGCTGACAGACATGAATCTATATATATATATCTATATATATATATATATATCTATATATATATATATACACATATACATATATATACATATATGAATATATAGGTCTAAAGATAAATGTTTGCCATTAAGCAGACAGAGATATGCCGATAAGAACATTCACATGGGAGATGTGAAGAGGAAAGATTCATCCAATAACAAGGAGGGTGGAACCTACTTGAGAAGATATATAGAGAATCTATTCCCCCTGGTTAAGATGGTGCAGGAATGCTATCCAGGGAAATATCCAGGATGGTTGCGTGAAAAAACAGAGGATAATATCAGTCTGTAAACAGCAAGTCCTGAGTCCGGTAGAACTCTAGCATGGTAAATGGACAGAAAAGGCATAGGATGAGATACCAGGATGACCCACTTGAGGGACAAAAAGGGGTATCATGCGTTTTTTAGTTAAATATATGCTGTCCATGAAGGATTAGGATACCATGAGGACAAGCTGCAAGGAAAAAAAGAGCATATTCCCTGTAGGAATTGAACAACTCTTTAGACTGTCACGTAGGGAAGGCTTATGTCCTTTATATTAAAAGGAGCTAGAAGGGTGTAAAGAACCCTCACAGTCATGAGGAATGACTGAGGAAGCCTTTTTCAACCATATAGGATAGTCATTAGAGAAAAAAACCCATGCTCTCTAGCAAGGGCCCCTTAGTGGAAAGCTTCTCTGTAGGAGTGCAGAGAGCATTATGCAGGAGAATTGGGAAATAAAACTGGCTGTTGGAAAAAAAAAAACCAGCTGCCACTTCAACTATGCTGCCAAATCCAAGGAATTGGAGATGGCAGAAAAGAAGATAGTGAAATAAGCCTGAAGTGATAAGGATTATCCAAGACAGATGAAGCACTATCTTGGAAGCACTACTAAGGCTAGACAGAAAGTAGTGGAAGACAAGACTGGAACTTGTGGAAAAGTACCAGTAGTCCAATCACTGGAACTCCTGCATGGGCAGCTGCTGAATAGGACAACAGAGAGAATCTTTCTGTGTAAAACAGAGAGAACAGACAGAACAAGAGGAGAAAATCCTGTCCCTGTCTGATGAGCTGCCCAGATAAAAGAAGAGTTTACTCAAGAGAAAGAACTCCACACTGGAATGGAAAGAAAGACTACATAAGATAAGATATGCCATACTGGGTCAGACCAAGGTCCATCAAGCCCAGTATCCTGTTTCCAACAGTGGCCAATCTAGGTCATACGTACCTAGCAGTATCCCCAAAAGACACAGGTTCCACAATGCTTTATTGGGTCAAGCATTGATATACTGGGTCCCTTTTTAATAATGGTTTATGGACCTTTCCTCCAGGAACTTGTCCAAACCTTTTTTAAACCCAGCTACACTAACAGCTCTTACTACATCCTCTGGTAACAAATTCTAGAGTTTGATTACACGTTGAGTGAAAAAAATATTTTCTCTTATTTGTCTTAAATAGTTTACCCTGTAGCTTCATTACATGTCCCCTAGTCTTTCTATATTCTGATAGCGTAAACAAATCCATCTACGTTTACCCGTTCCACTCCATTCATTAATTTATAGACCTCTATCATATCTCCCCTCAGCTGTCTCTTTTCCAGGTTGAAGAGCCCTAACCTTTGTAGCCTCTCTTCATAGGAGTAGCCTTCCATCCCCTTTACCATTTTGGTGGCTCTTCTCTGTACCTTTTCTAATAACGCTATATCCTTTTTAAGATACGGCAACCAGAATTGCACACAATATTCAAGGTGCAGTCGTACCATGGAACAATACAGAGGCATTATAATATCCTTTGTTTTATTTTCCATTCCTTTCCTTATGATACCTAGCATTCTAGATTCTAAGAAAGCCTTCCAGTGGTATGGTACCACTCTTACAGGGGAAACCCTGGAGAAGAGGGTAGAGAAACAGGAGCTGAAGGGTGACTTACCATATGGTAAGTCTGTAGAAGGAAAAAATTAATGTTGGTACAGAAAAACTATCATGGGATAGTTGGTAAACCTCTCTTCATGGCAGGAAGAGGAGGAAAAATCTGTGACCCATAGACATGAATATCCTGACAGCTCAGCATACCTAAGAGCAACTGGATGTCCTGAGAACAGAAATCCATGTGTAGAGTTTTGAATGAAAAAACAGTGAAAAACCTCTGCTGAGAAGAAGTCAACTGTAGGTTATAAAGAGATTAATCAGAACCCTATTGCTGGGTTTATTTAGCCTGGCTAGAGTTTGGATTCTTCAGACCAGGGCGAGGTTTCCCCTGCTTGGGAACATCTGTATGATGGGCAGGAGAAGAGTAAAACCTTCTCCTCCTAGGGCAAGAAGGTTTGGTAGGGCATTTCCTACCTACTGGGAAAGGAGAAGGCTTAGGATAGCCCTCAGAAACAGGGAAGTCAGTGGAGCACTGAGCAACCTGATGTAAAGACTCCTTATTGAAGAGATTTTCTCCAGTGCAAGGAGTATTACCCAGTCTTTGTTGTGCCCATTTGTTCAAGTCTGAAGCTTGGAGCCAGGCTCTACGTCATGCTCCTATGGCTATAGCAGAGGTTCTGCTAACAGACTCAAAGGAGCCTAGGGAAGCACGAGTAAGAAACCAAGAGATACTTTGACTATGACTAAGTAGTAAGGAATAGTCTGCAGTCTTGGGCTCTGAAAGAAAAGGAGTAAAAAGATATAATTTCTTTGTGACCTCCTGAAGGGATAGACTCATATAAAAAATATATGAGAGAATCCTTGTTGACAGCATAGATGTTTGGAAGGTTTGACGTCCAAAGGCATCTAGTGTTCTAGACTCACGACCTGGTGGGTAAGAAGAGTGCTTCTTCTTACTTTTCACCTTCCTCATTGCTGATTCCACCACAATGGAATGATGGGGAAGTTGAGTCTTTTGAAACCCTGGAGAGGGGGGCACCTGATACAGAAGATCAGTTGCTCTAGAAGGTGAGGAAACCCTTAAAGGTGCTTCCCACATTCTTAGAAGAAGATCCTGCAAGGAATGATGTAAAGGAAGCATTATATTTTCCTTTTCTCCAGAAGAAAGAGAGCCTTGTGTAGGATCATAGCCAGGGATAGGAATAGCAAGGGATGTTTCCATGTCCAGGAGAAAATTCTGAAAAGAAGGATCTCCAACGGGAACCATCCCTGGACAGGCTAGACTTGAAGAACTAGCCTGGGCAATGGAGGATCTACTTGCCCGGTGCAGAAAAGGATCCCTAAGGGATGGATGCTGGTACTGGAGGTCATGACCTGAGACAGTCAGTACTGCATCGTCCATGCCAGGTATCGACTCCAAACTAGGTATAGAAAGGAGTGACCCTGGTGAAAGAAGCATGGAAGGAGCTGGCCCCGGATGTTAATGCAGGTACCGGCACCGATACTGATACCGATACCGGTAGCTGTGCCGGAATCGAAGGCGATACCGACATCGAAGCAGTCATCGGAGGCTGCTGAAGCGGTACCGAGGTAACCGAAGGCCTTTGGTAATTACCCTCGGTACCGAGCATCCGGAACCGGTAAGCATCAGTTCCGAGACGAGTCGGTACCCAGTCTTCCAGACTAGAAATCGATTCCAGACTCGGCATCGAAGGAAGCGAGTCTATCAATGCATGTCTAGAAGGTACCGACGTCGGTGGTATCGGCGGTGATGCCGATACTGGAAAGTCAATCTGGGACATATCGACCGGTCCCAAAGGTACCGAGAACGCCAGATGACGATCCCTGGTGAGGAGTGGATCGCTCAACACCAGTGCCGATGCCGGGGTATCGGTACCGCTTGAAGCGGATGCCACCACCGAGCATGGCTCAGGTATGTCCTGTGAGGGGTGAGCCCCAGGAACCCCCTGAAAGGCTTTGGAGACCGAAGACTCCCGCCGGGGTTTTGAAGCCAATGGACCCTTGAGGGCAAGGCCGGAACCGTCATGCTGTGCATGAGACCTACCACTCAAGGATTGGCTAGTCTTAACAGCCTGTTTGTGGGTTACCTGATCCTGTAGAGAAGAAATGGTCGGTGCCCTGACACTGGAAGGAAACTCGGTATCGAGGGAAACTCGAAATGGAAAATCTCTTCTCATAATATTGTAGCCTAATGGCTCCGGAGGAAAATGGTCAGGACCCAAACAGGTTAGACACCAGTTCTTGGCGTCTAAAAACAAAACTGTACTGCCACAGTTAAGGCACTTCTTAGGAAAAGAAGGTGGCAGCTCCATAATGGAGAGGCCTTTAAGGCCCAAAAGGTTTAAGACAGAAACTGAGGGAAAAACATTCCCTGAATTTAAGAAAAAGAAAAGAAAAAACACCAGCGGTACCGGTGGAGTCGGGGAGACAGCCGCGACCACAAGAAAACAAAGAATTTAATAATTTAAAGAAAAAATTTTCTGCGGTGACAGGAGGACGTCCTGCCGGCTCCGCGGAAAAACGAAAACTGAGGAGAGACAGTTGGAAAGGCGGGAAGGCAGCATGCAGGAGCTGAGGGATGCTCCCAAAAGCTTTCTGATTGAACGCTGGGGAGCGTTCCCGCGCAGGCTCCGTCGGTACCGACGTACCCATATGTGAAGACTCATTCCTGCTTGTTCATATATCTATATCTATATCTAAGATTCACTTAACAAGAAGGGGTAAGACCTGCTGGAGACTATGGATAGAGAACCCCTTTACTGGTTACACGTGGAAGAACCCTGAAGGTGATTACATGGAAACCAGTGGAATGTTCTTAGTCAGGAGAGGTCTAGATTTCCTTAAAAAGTCTAGATTTTGAATAACCAGAAATGGAGACCTACGTGAAAGGGTGCAGAGGAGATCCTTAGTCTTAAGACAACAAGTCTGGATCCTTCTATAACTTCAGTGTGGAGAAAAAGACGCAATATAAGGGGATACTATGTTTGCCCCTCTGAGGGCAATATGGGTATCATGCGTTCTTTGTTCAGCATAAGCTCCAATGAAGTATTGGGAATTAGAAGGAATGCACTAGACAAGGACAGACTGCAGTGAAAAGGAATGCATCCCTGTTGCAAGAGTTCCACTGGAGATGTGGAATAAATGGAAATTACACTAACCTGGTAATTGTAGTTCCTGGAGGGTCCAGTTTAGTCCTCCAACATCGGGTAGTGCCCCTCCTCCTGCAGCCGGGAGACTGGACCAATCAAATCTTCTGTAGTATATATGCAGCCGGAGCTCCCAGAAGTCCCCAGTGTACTAGTAACAAAGCATACTTAACGAAGCAACACATTAGATTAATATACAAAATGACCTAATTAAAAAACAATTTGTTCCCCCCCAAGGAATATCCAACCCCCTCCCCAAACGAGGAAGTCAGAACACTGCATTGCGCCGGCACCGACGCCTCAGGAATCAAAACACCGCTCCCCACCAGAAGTTCAGGAGCTGCCTGAACCCCCGAGACAGGGAAGAGCCTCTGCAAAAAACGCAGCTGCCACAGAGGGACCGAACGGCAAGAGGAACCGTCTTAATATCAACCGTTCGGAAAGGCGCGCCGCACCACATTAGCAGATAGTCGGGAGGGAAGGAGGACTAAACTGGACCCTCCAGGAACTACAATTACCAGGTTAGTGTAATTTCCATTTCCTGTTCGGTAATCCAGTTTAGTCCTCCAACATCGGGATGTAACAGAGCAGTTAAGACCGGGCGGGACCTTGCCATCCGGCGCGCAGAACCGCCGAACCAAAACAGGAATCCCGAGCCGCTGACACATCTAAGCGATAGTGTCTACTGAAAGCATGCAGAGACGACCAAGTGGCCGCCCTACAGATATCTGCCGGCGGAACCAGGCTATACTCCGCCCAAGAGGTCGCCTGAGCCCTAGTGGAATGAGCCCTCAGACCCTCCGGAACAGACCGCTGTTGCAACAGATACGCGGACGCGATCGCCTCTTTGAGCCATCTAGCAATGGAGGCTTTAGCTGCCGCTTCCCCTTTACGCGCACCCCCGAAGAGCACGAAAAGCCGGTCAGATTTCCGAAAAGACTCGGTAACCTTTAAATAACGATGGAGCGTACGACCCACATCGAGCCGGAGAAGACCTTTGTCCGTTGACCCGACAGATTGCGAAGAAAGCACTGGAAGAAACACTGCCTGATTCATGTGAAAGGGAGACACCACCTTTGGCAGAAAGGAAGGAACCGGACGGAGAACGATCCGATCCGCGGAAAAAGACAAGAAAGGCTCTCGACAGGACAATGCATGCAGATCTGAAATGCGCCGTGCCGAACAGATGGCTACAAGAAAAACCGCCTTCAGCGTGAGATCTTTCAGAGACGCCCTGCGCAGGGGCTCAAAAGGTTCACGAACCAGGGCCCTCAGAACTAAATTCAAGTCCCAAGGAGGAACGAAAACTCTGCGGGAGGGCCGCAAATGAAAAACAGCCGTAAGGAATCGGCGTACATCCGGATGAGCCCCGAGCAGACGACCCAAAACCTTGCCGCGGTAACACGAGATAGCCGCCAGCTGGACTTTTAGGGAACTAGCCGCAAGGCCCTTATCGAAACCATCCTGAAGAAAACTTAAAACGACGGGCACGGAAACCGTCGCCGCCCGGACTCCCCGCCGGGAGCACCAGTCTTCAAAAATCCTCCAAATCCGAACGTAAGTAAGAGAAGTGGACGTTTTCCTCGCCCGCAGAAGGGTAGAAATCACCGCGGGGGAGTAGCCCTTCCTTTTCAGCCGAGCCCTCTCAATGGCCAAACCGTAAGCGAGAATCGATCCACTTGGGGCATCCGCAAGGGACCCTGAAGAAGAAGATCCGGTAGAGCGGGCAGGAGCCAAGGAACGCCGTCGCGCAACCGGACCAGATCGGCATACCAGGGCCTCCGGGGCCAATCCGGGGCCACCAGTAACACGCGACCCCGGTGGCTCTCGATACATTGTACGACCCGGCCGATCAGAGCCCACGGAGGAAAGACATAAAGAAGACCGGACGTGGGCCACGGCTGAATGAGAGCGTCGAGCCCCTCGGACATGCGCTCCCTTCGCCTGCTGAAGAAGCGCCCTGTCTTGGCTGATTGAAAGGTCGCCATGAGATCCATGATGGGTGGACCCCACCGCCGGACGATTTGTGCGTAAACCTGTGGGTTTAGCTCCCATTCTCCGGGGTCCACCCGCACTGCTGAGAAAATCGGCCTGGACATTGTCTACGCCCGCAATGTGAGCCGCCGAGATCGCTGGAAGGCGAGTTTGCACCCAGTTGAACAAGGCCGCCGCTTCTGTCTCCAGGGCCACGCTGCCGGTACCCCCTTGGCGATTGATGTAAGCTACAGTGGACGCATTGTCCGACAGGACTCTCACCGGCCGGCCGAGAACCAGGGTCTCCAGGTCCACCAGGGCTAGCCGGACTGCCCGCAATTCGAGACGGTTGATCGACCAAGAGGCCTCCAGGGGAGACCATTCCCCCTGAGCAAAGCGGAACTCGCAGTGAGCCCCCCAGCCGGTTAAGCTCGCATCCGTCATGAACGGAACCCACAGAGGAGGCTCCAAGGGAATCCCTTGCGACAGGTTCTCGGCGGAGAGCCACCACCGGAGGGATCGGCGAACCGTCTTTGGGCAAGGCAATCTCTTGTTCAACGAGTCGAACTGGTTGGACCAACGTCGCAGAAGAGCACTCTGCAGCGGACGCTTGTGGAAGCGCGCCCAAGGCACCACCTCCAAGGTCGCCGCCATCGTGCCGAGGAGCCGCAGGTACCACCACGCCGACGGAGCTGGCATCCCCCGGAAGATACGGACCAGAGCCCGCAACGCCAGCACGCGTCGCTCCGGAAGGCACACCAAGCCCCTTGCTGTGTCGAAGCGGACTCCCAGATACTCGAGATCCTGTGTCGGAGACAGACAACTCTTGCATTCGTTCACCACCCATCCGAGGGACCGAAGGAGATCCACCACCCTGCTCGTGACTTGCACACACTCCCGACTGGACTTCGCTCGAATCAACCAGTCGTCGAGATATGGATGGACCAGGATGCCCTCCTTGCGCAATGCCGCCGCGACTACAACCATTACCTTTGTGAAGGTGCGGGGAGCCGTGGCGAGTCCGAACGGCATGGCCCGGAATTGAAAATGGCCCCACGGGAGCGCAAAGCGGAGAAACCGTTGATGGGAGGGCCGGATGGGAATGTGTAAATAGGCCTCTGTAAGATCGAGGGATGTCAAAAATTCCCCTTGACGCACCGCTACGATGACTGACCGCAGGGTCTCCATGCGAAAGTGCGGAACTCTGAGAGCGCGATTCACGCCTTTGAGATCCAAGATCGGACGAAGGGAACCGCCCTTTTTGGGAACCACAAAATAGATGGAGTAGCGACCTGCGCCTCTTTCCAAAGGCGGGACCGGAACCACGGCCCCCAGAGAGAGAAGCCGATCCAGGGTCACGCGGATGTCCCGCGCCTTTTGAGCTCCCTTGCTGGGAGACAGAACAAACGAAACCGGAAGTGGGTGCGCAAACTCTAGGGCATAACCTTCTTCTATAATCTGCAGCACCCACCGATCTGACGTAATTTGGGCCCAAGAAGGAAGAAAGTCGCGCAAACGACCCCCGATGACCGGGTCTTCCTCTAGAGCCCGCCTCGTTTCATTGTGGCTTGCAATTAAAGGAAGAGGCCGAGGAAGAGGCGGCTCCGGAGAAGCCCCTTCCCGCTCCTCTGAAACCACGAAACCCTTGATGACGGGTTCCAAAACGGCCGCGCTGCGAAGTCCACAGCCGGGAAGAACGAAATCTGTGCGCATCCCAAAACTGGCCGCGCGCTGAGGTGGACGACCTATTAAGCTTAGGCTTATCCTCTGGAAGCCGACCACCCTTCGACTCACCGAGATCCTTCACCAACCTATCCAGAGCCTCACCAAATAACAACCTGCCCTTAAAGGGTAGTTTACTGAGGCGAGACTTGGAAGAACCGTCGGCCGCCCAATTGCGCAACCAGATGGACCGTCGTGCCGCTACCATGGAGGCCATGCTATTAGCTAGGGAGCGTATTAAATCATAACACAGATCCGCCAAGTAGGCCGATCCCGACTCCACGCGGGTAACGTCCAACAGCCCCTGTTGGTCCATACCGGACCCCGAGCGCAGGTGCTGCGACCATCGCAAACAAGCTCGAGCTACCCACGCCCCACATATAGAAGCTTGTAACGATAAGGCGTTTGTCTCGAAGGCTTGCTTCAACAAATTATCCACCTTTTTGTCCTGAACATCCCTCAGGGCCGCGGCCCCTTCAACCGGGATGGTGGTTTTCTTAGTCACTGCCGAAACGGCAGCATCCACCCGTGGAGACTTAAACAAGTCCCTGTCCTTGTCGGCAAGGGGGTAAAGACGATTCATGGTCCGAATCTCTTTCAAAGCGGATTCCGGTTGCTCCCATTCCGCATGGATCATCTGCTCAACTACTCGGTGCACAGGAAAAACTACCTGGGCATCCCTGACCGCCTGAATGAGAGTATCCTCGAGACCCTCCTCCTCCAGCGGCCGCACCGCAGAGAGGTTAAGTGCTTGGAGAGACTCCGTGACCAAAGGTACCAGCTCGTCCCTTCGAAACACCCGAATGATGCGAGCCTGATCTTCCGGTTCTGGAAGCTCTCCGTCTTCTAATTCCTCCGCCTCAATATCCGGATCCCCCTCAGCCTCGGAATCCGGGAGGCAAAGGGCGTCCTGATCCTGGTCCCCCAACCTGGGCCGCTTGACAGCGGGTTGGGAAGACCGCTGAACCCCCTCTGCGGAAGCTGGGGGGAGAGAGGCGGGCCAAGCCTCCGGCAAATGACCAGACCGGCTTAAGCGGAAGGCCTGATGCATGAGAAGAACAAAATCCGGGGAAAAGTCTATAGGCGACGCCACCATAGCCGCCTGCTGGAGCTCAGGGACCGACGTATTAGACGCCGGGCCCAGACCAGAAGGAAGGATGCTCGGTGAAGGGACACTGTCCCCCGAAAGAGAAGGGTCCCAGGGCACATGCTGTTCCTTAATTTCAATAGGCAGCTCCAGTTCTGAAGAAACTGCAGCACAGCTCTTACAGATTCCAGAGTCAGTCATTGTACCTCTGCGGGAGCCACAAATTACACACTGAGGTTTGGCAGCCATGCCAAGGCCACCTGCCCTCAGGGAAAAATAAGGCAACAGGAACAGGGAAGCCCACACCAAGGGGACTAACCTTATTCAATTCAGCACAGTATTAAATTTAAAACCCTTTTTTTTTTTTTTTTTTTTTACAGTAAACAAAATACTCCCCAGAATCCTAGGGGTGCCCTGAGCAAAATCGTCAGCAAAAGAAACCCCAAAAACACCAGGGGAACCCATGCGCAAGTGTTAAAAAGTGCCCTTAAAAAGCACACTTTAGAAATCCAAAATGGCCGCCGCACTTTTTCACCCGCGGTAAAAAACGGCGCGAAAATACAAAGGTACCCAAATAATATGGAAAAGAAAGAAAACGACCCTCTAATAAATGGCAAGCGAAAAAAGGCAGGAAAAAGTGCAATTTGGAAGCCAGGGGAGCCGACAGAGCCTCTGCCCAAGCAAAGAACAGAGAGCTGAAAGCTTAAAACAAGGAAAATTCCTACCAGCTCTGGGAACAGCAAGGAACTCAGCCCACTTCTCCAAGTGACAGGCAATGTTGCAGCCGGTATGGCTCTTCCCCGAACAGCCTTGGGGAGAGCTCAACCCAGGCTTCAGAGATTCCCAGGCAGGAAGGCAGGAGCCCAAGGCAGGTCTGGCTTTCCCCAGAAAGTCCCCTGTGTCTTTTTTTTTTTTTTAAAGATACAGCTACCTAGCAAAGGAAATAGAACATAAAGGACCAGAAATAAACCCCAAAAGAACTAACTAACTAGTGTTGCTCCTTCAAGTGTCACTTAGCGTGCCCAGCAGGGGCACAGAAGTCCTCCAGCTGCAGGGAGACTGGACACACTGGGGACTTCTGGGAGCTCCGGCTGCATATATACTACAGAAGATTTGATTGGTCCAGTCTCCCGGCTGCAGGAGGAGGGGCACTACCCGATGTTGGAGGACTAAACTGGATTACCGAACAGGAACTCAGGGAATTAAACAATTCTTTATGTTTTCACGTGGTCTAAGCCCTGGTTCATTTTCCTTAAAAGGAAATTTTAAAGAAGATGGTAAGAATAGGAAAAAAACAGTCATGTGGGAGCACGACTGGGCAAAGCCTTTTTAACCATCTGGAAGTTACCCACCAGGAATGGCTCTGATCCTCTCTGGCAAAGGCCCATAGTTGCAGAGCTTATGTATAATTGCAGAGAGAGCACAGTTACTTACCTGTAACAGGTGATCTCTGGGAACAGCAGGAATTAGTCATCACATATGGGTACGTCGGCACCGACGGAGCCCGCGCGGGAAAGCTCCCCAGCTTTTCAGATTAAAAGCTTTTGGGGCCTCCCACTGCACATGCGCGCTGCCTTCCCGCCTTCCTGACCAGCTCTCGTCAGTTCGAGTTTAAAGCTGAGACAATAGAGAGAGAGGACAGGAAGATAGATAGATAGAGATACAACTCCTAGGGGAGGTGGGTGGGTTGTGATGACTAATTCCTGCTGTTCCCAGAGATCACCTGTTACAGGTAAGTAACTGTGCTATCTCCAGGAACAAGCAGGAATACGTCATCACATATGGGGACTCCCTAGCTAAGATGCCTGGGAGATCCCCCTCCAAGGGTAAACCATCTTCGCATGGATCTCAGGCATCCATCCAGGGAAGGTGGGCAGGAGTTGTTCAAGTATGGAACAGGTGTTTGAGGACAGCCTGACCAAACAAGGCATCCCGGCGGGAGTCCTTGTCCAAGCAGTAATGGGCTGTGAAGGTATGAACCGAGGCCCAAGTGGCTGCTCGACAGATCTGATCTATGGACACAGAGTGAAGATGAGCCATAGAAGTGGCCATGGCCCTCACATTGTGAGCTGTGACATGGCCCTCCATAGAAATGTTCTTACTCTGGTAAGCAAAAGAAATACACTGAGCGATCCAATTGGAAAGTGTACGCTTGGTGACTGGAAGTCCCAAATGAGAAGGATCAAAAGCCACGAAAAGTTGGGAAGACTTTCGATGTGGTTGAGTCCTGTTGAGGTAAAAGGCAAGAGCTCTTTTACAATCCAGAGTATGAAGGTTCCTCTCTGCACTGGATGCATGAGGAGCCTGGAAAAAGACAGGTAGATATACCTCTTGATTAAGATGAAAAGGCGAGACCACTTTGGGCATAAAGTGGGGATTCGTCCTAAGGACCACCTTATCATGATGAAACCTAGTATAAGGTGGATGAGCCACTAAAGCCTGCAGTTCACTGATGCGGCGAGCCGAAGTGACTGCAATAAGGAAAACAACCTTCCAGGAAAGAAATTTGAAGGAGGTAGAGTCCAAAGGCTCAAAAGGTGGCTTCATAAGCTGACCTAGAACGAGGTTCAAATCCCATGCTACCGGAGGAGGTCGGATGGGAGGTTTAGTTAGAGTCAGGCCTCTCATGAAACGTGCAACAAGAGGATGAGAGGAGACAGGTTGTCCATTTATAGGTTTTAAGGATGCTGCAATAGCACTCAAATGGACCCTTACTGAATTCGTCTTAAGGCCTGCATTTGAAAGATGCAGGAGATAGTCCAAGAGGGAATTCAAAGGAAGTGCTAGAGGGTCAAGACCCTGCTGAGCACACCAAATGGAAAAACGTTTCCATTTGAAAGCATAAGAACGCCTCGTGGAAGGTTTCCTAGAGGCATGAAGGATATCTGTCACAGGTTGAGAAAGATTAAAGTCTTGAAGACTTAGGCCTTCAGTAACCAAGCTCTGAGATGTAGGGATTTGGGGTTTGGGTGCCACAAAGTCCCCTCCTCCTGAGACAGAAGGTCTGGCGCAGCTCCCAGGTCCAGGGAGGATCCCTGGGAGAGATGCAGAAGTAGAGGGAACCACACCTGGCGTGGCCAGCGGGGAGCTATGAGGATCATAGTCCCGTGATTCCTCTGGAGCTTGAACAGAGTCTTGGATATTAGAGGAATGGGTGGAAAGGCATAGAGGAATTCCTGACCCCAATGCAGGAGGAAGGCATCGTGGGCCTGAGCTCCCTGACACTGAGTTCTGGAACAGAACCGGGGAAGTTTGGCATTCCACGGACTTGCAAAGAGGTCTATGTCTGGGGTCCCCCATTCCTGAAAGATTCTGCGTATCTGGTCCATATGTAGGGACCATTCGTGTGGAAGCAGAACTCGACTGAGTCTGTCTGCACGAGAGTTTTGAACTCCTGGAAGATACACTGCAAGAAGGTGAATTTGATGCTCTCTGGCGAAGGCCCATATTCTGAGAGCTTCGTTGCAAAGCGACAGAGAGCCTGTCCCTCCTTGTTTGTTTATATAGAACATGGCTACCTGATTGTCTGTCTGAACTAGGACAGTCAGGTTGACAAGGAGGGTATAGAAGACCTTGAGGGCAAGGTAAATCGCTCGCAGTTCCAGGAGGTTGATATGAAGGGTGGCCTCCTGTGGAGACCAAGTGCCCTGAGTGGAGAGGTTCTGAAGATGAGCTCCCCACCCTGTTTGGGAGGCATCTGTTGTAAGGGTTGCTTGGGGCAACAAAGGTTGGAAGGGGGCCCCCAACAACAGATTCTTGGTGGATGTCCACCATTGGAGGGACCAAAATAGACGGCTTGAGGTGAGTATTTGGTCGGAGAGCGCTCCAGATGCTTGAGTCCACTGGGTGGCCAAGGTCCATTGAGCTGCTCTCATATGCAGACGAGCGTAGGGCACCACATGTACCGTGGAGGCCATGTGGCCCAGAAGTCGCAGCATTTCCCGTGCTGTCAAATGACTGCTGGACTGAGCTTGGGAGGCCAAACTCAGCAGGCGTTGGGCCCTGACCTGAGGCAGGTAGGCCCTTGCAGTGATGGTGTCTAACTGGGCCCCTATGAACTCGAGAGACTGAGTAGGGATTAGTTGAGACTTGGGAAGGTTTACTACCAGTCCCAGATACTGCAGAAGACGCCTTGTGCGGTCCAGGGAAATTTGGGCCTGGGACTGAGAGGGAGCTCGGATGAGCCAGTCGTCCAGGTATGGGAATATGAAAATTCCCAGGCCTCTTAGAAAGGCAGCTACGACTGCCATGCATTTGGTGAACACTCTTGGAGCAGAGGCTAGACCGAAGGGGAGTACTCTGTACTGGAAATGTTTTCCCTGAAACAGAAATCGAAGGTATTTTCTGTGGGATGGGTGGATGAGTATGTGTGTATACGCATCCTTGAGGTCTAGAGAACAAAGCCAATCCTGACTCTGAAGGTATGGAAGGAGAATGCCCAGAGAAAGCATTTTGAATTTCTCCTTGAAAAGAAATTTGTTCAATTCTCTCAGATCCAGAATTGGTCTGAAGCCCTCTGTCTTCTTTGGTATTAGAAAATAAGGGGAGTAGAATCCCGTCCCCTGTTGAAGAAGAGGGACCTCCTCTATTGCCCCCTGGGCAAGGAGGGAGGAGACTTCCTGACCCAAGAGGGCCAGGAGAGATGGGGGAGAATTGAACTGCCTCACCATAGTATAAGGAGGAAGGTCGGAAAAATGGAGTTTGTAACCCTCTCTGATGATAGAGAGGGTCCATTGCTCTGATGTAATTTGCTCCCATCTGGGAGCAAAGTGAGCTAACCTTCCGGGTATGGTGAGGGGCTCTGGTTGTTCTAGAGCCAGAAAAGTTAAGTTCTGTAGTGGCAAGTCAAAACCCCTGAGGGGGTGGAGCCTGCTGAGGCGTAGCAGACGCCGCAGGCTTTGACCTTGCCTGTTTAGGTTGCTGACGTTTAGCAGCAAAACGAGGCTGAGAGGATTGTTGGCCAGTATTTGTAGAAAATCTGGACTTCTTGTAATAAGGCCTCTTAAAAGACTTCTTCTTGGCAGGAGTGGAGGTAGACTTAGAAAGTCTATCTAAGGTGGCATTTTCTGCATCCATTTGAGTGGCCTTAATTTGCCACTCCTCACCAAATAAGTTCTCACCTGTACAGGGCAGATTTCGTAAGCCATCTAGGACCCAAGGTTCTAGATCAGAAGCCTGGAGCCAAGCAAGACGTCGGGCTGCTATAGCAATGCCCGAAGCCCTACCAGCACCCTCAAAGGAATCAAAAGCTGCCCTGTTGGAGAACTTTGAAATATCCAAAAGGTGTTTCACTAAGGAAATGAACTGCTCCCTCTTATCCTCAGGGATAAAGGGGGCAAAATGCCGAACTTTTAGAGCGATTTCACTGAGAAACATGCCCATGTAAAGACTATAGGAATTAATCCTGGCTATAAGCATAGTAGCCTGGAAAATTTTCCTGCCAAAAGAGTCTAGAGTCTTACATTCTCGCCCTGGAGGAGTAGAAGAGTGTCTTTTGGTACTCTTTATCTTCTTCATTGCAGACTTCACCACAATAGAATGGTGAGGCAACTGGGTTTTTTGGAAACCAGGAGAAGGGGGGACACGGTACATGGTGTCCAACCTGCGAGAAGAAGGAGACAATGTTAGAGGAGCCTCCCATAAGTCCATCAAGTGTTCTTGAAGGATTTCATGGATAGGCAGGGTGACTGCCTCTTTAGGAGACTTAGAGTATCCTAAAATATCCAGTTTCTTTGATCTGGGTTCCTTTTCAGAGGATGAAGCAATAGAAAGACCTTTAGCCATTTCTATGATGAAGTCCTGAAAGGACAAATCCTCTGGTGGAGACATTCTCCTGTTAGGAGAAGAAGGCTCCTCAGGAAGATCAAGGGAGAACTCATCAGAATCATCAGAGGAGTTAAAATCCTCTGAAGAAGCAGAGTATCCTCTATGTGCTTCCAACGCACGATACGCATACCGTTCGGTATCGACATCGGGCGTACCGGGTATGGGATCGGTACCGGGCAAAAGCCCGGATCCGGCATGCGGAACCGATCTGCGTTTGGAAGACGATGGCCTCGGTTCCGGTATGGAAGCCATTACCGGAACCGGACCCGGTACCGCTGGCTGCGGTACCGAGGGCGTAGCAGCATTAATAAAAGCCAGAATGGCCTGCTGCATGACTTGGACAGTATTGCCCATAGACGCCACTGCTGCCTGGATGTCGGTACCGGTATGGGCCGGTACCCCAGAGCAGTACAACAGGTGATCTGTCGAGGCCGCGCCATCGATGTCAACCTGTGACCCCATGATTGCTTTGGAGGCCGGAGCCTCCCGCCGGGGTTTTTTTGGCCTGGGCAGAATCCTCGAACTCAGAATTGAGAGCCTCTCGATCTTTAGAAAGAGATTTGCTTTTAGAGGATTTGCCCACTGGAGTTTTGGTTACCTGAGATCCATCCAGAGAGGAAGACCTGGATGACTGTGATGCTTCTGAAGGAAACAGCACATGGAACTTGTTGGCCCGGTTCTGCAATCCACATTTCGACATCTGGGAGCAGGATGGGCAGTCCGGTATGGAATGGTCAGGTCCTAAACATTTAAGACACCATTCATGGGTGTCTGTAAGAGGAATGACAGCACTGCACTTGGTACACTTTTTAAAACCAGGAACTGGCTTCTCCATGAGGAGAATTTGTGTAGGCCTGAAGGCCTAACAAAGTACCAAGCTGTGCTGAAGAAAAGAAAAATATATATATATTTTTTTTTTTTAAAAGAAAGAAAGAGACCGGCAGTACCGGTTTCAGAATGGGGAAGGCAGGTACGCGGTCTAAAGAAAACAATAAAATCAACAATTTCTTCAGCGGTGACAGGAACATGACCTGCTGGCTCCGCGGAAAAAAAAGAAACTGACGAGAGCTGGTCAGGAAGGCGGGAAGGCAGCGCGCATGTGCAGTGGGAGGCCCCAAAAGCTTTTAATCTGAAAAGCTGGGGAGCTTTCCCGCGCGGGCTCCGTCGGTGCCGACGTACCCATATGTGATGACGTATTCCTGCTTGTTCCTGGAGATCATGTTATAAGTTGCTTAGGTGAGATCTGGCTGTTTAATTGCCAGTGTGTAACCTAATCTATTCTGTTGGTGCAAGAAAAAAATTGAAGATGGCTAAGAATAGTAGACAGGCCAGTTGCCTGCAAAGATAAATTGCCCAAGTAGGTTTTGGAACCTGTCTTGGAATTATTTGTTATTAAGGCAGCAGAAAAGTTAGGTCCCATAGATTGGAAAAGGACTGACAGACATAATTAGGAGTGGTAAAACTCAACTATGGTCCGATAGCTGCCTTAAAAGAAAAATATTTGAAAAGATTGCAAAGGGGAAGAAAACTCTGTATGGGAACCACTTACTGGAGTAGGTATTGAAGAAAATCCTATGGGCTTAAAAAGTAAGCCCTCCAGTTGAATAGTATCACTCTTAGACAGAATGTCTCGACTAAGAGGGATAGAAAGTAATACAGAGTTGTGAAGACTTACAATTTGGTAAGCCTCTGAAACAGGTAAAACCCCCCTGCAGTCAAAGGTATGAGACATCCTTGTACAGGAAAACTGTCAAGGTGAAGGGCATAGCCTACCTTGTTAGTTGCTACTCCTCCTTTTCCTTCAAAAAGGAGAGTAGAAACCTGTTACCTGTAGGGCATGATTATCCTCAATAGCTCTAGGAGCTAAAAGAATGGATTTCTCTTGTGGCAAGAGATACACTGACTCAATCCTCGACTCTAGGCATGAATCACTATCTCTCAGTAAGGATGAGAAGAACTGTAGATGCTTCTGTTGATAAGTAGGATAGCAGTTCTGAACCTCAAACAGGAAAAAGATTTAATGAATAAAATATTTATTTATTTATTTAGTAAACATTTGTATACCGCTACTTCCTACGATCAGTAGCGGTTTACTTTAAATATCAGAATGTATCGTACCATAAATTAATTTACAAGATAAACATTTTGATTGAGTAATGATTTACACATCACAGCAAAAACAATCAGTTAGAAATATACATTTGATTGGGGTTCACAAATCTAAATATACATTGGATTTAGTGGGTGCGGGTGGGGACAGATATATACAAATACTGGGGACAGATATATACAAATATACAATGTTACAGACCGACATTTGAATTGCCCTTGTGACAGGCAGGAACCATTTAGTTGCAGTTATAGTGGAAGATGCAACAATCTAGATCAGGTTGTAGTGAGACTGAAAGAGGTGAGTTTTGAGTTTCTTTCTAAAGTCACCCAAATCACTTGTTAGTCGTATCTCATGAGGGAGCTGGTTCCAATGGAGAGGTGCTGCATATGAGAATGATCTGTTGCTTGTTTCTGCTTTGACAGTTCTTATGCTGATCGGGACGCAGAAACCCTGTGACTGCTGGGTTTGCTGAGCCTGTTGAGGTTTTGGTTTTCTTAGCCTGGCATGATGTTGCCCTTCTTTGAAAACATCTGCATGATGGGTAGAAGATGAATAAAACTTTTTCCCCTTAGGGGGATAAAGTTTGTTAGGAGATTTTTTACTAGCTGGGATAGAGGAAAGTTTTGACAATCCTCTGAAAGCAACAATATCAGTGTTTAACTGATTAACTTGGAATAAAGCATCCTTGTTGAAGAGATTTTCACCAGTACAAGGCATATTTCCCAGCCTTTCCTGAACCCATTTGTCCAAGTCTGAAGCTTGGAGCCAGGCTATGCGTCGTGCCCCTATGGCTATAGCAGAAGTTCTGCTAATAGACTCAAAACAGTCTAGGGAAGCACGATTAAGGAACTTAGAGACATTTTGAGCATGACTGACTAATAAGAAATAGTCTGCTCTTTTCTTGAAGAAAAGGGTTCAAAGCTTTAAGTTCTTTGTGACCTCTTCAAGAGATAATCCCATATTGAAAATATATGAGATAATTCTTGCTGAAAGCATGGATGCCTGAAAGCATTGACATCCAAAGGCATCTAAAGTCCTAGACTCACGACCTGGCGGATAAGAGGAGTGCTTCTTTGCACTCTTAATACGCCTCATTGCTGATTCTACAACAATAGAATGATGAGGAAGTTGAGTCTTTTGAAAACCTGGAGAAGGTGTCACCTTGTACATAGTGTCAAGTGTCCTAGAATGTGGAGATACCGTTAAAGGAGTTTCCCACATTCTTAATAGTAGAACCTGCAAGATCTGATGCAAAGGAAGCATGATCACCTCCTTTGGAATCCAGGGGAATCGCAGAGTCTCTGAATCCCCTGGTATGGATTCTTTACCAGGTATAGAAATGTCAAGTAACTGCCATATCAAGCAGAAAAGCTTGAAAAGAAATCTCTCCTGAGGAGGACCCCCTAAAATGAGGGGTAAAAGCTAGAATTGTTGAAAATTCAGCCTTGGTACCGATGGATTCATCCCAGTCATTGGGATTGGAAGACTTGAAAGGATGAAGCATCAGATTTTCTTTAAAGCGATGTCTTCGGTACCACCCGAGGTCGGTACCGAGACGAGTCGGTACCGAATCCTCCATGCTAGAGAGCGATTCCCGGCTCGGCATCGAAGGAAGCGAATGCCAAAGCAAGCATGGATGGTACCGACACCAGTGCCGATGTCAATACCGGTACCGAAGCCGATACCGATACTCGAGGAACGGTCTGCAGCAACTCTAGCGGTACCGAAGTAGCTGAGAGCGCTAGACTACGTTCATCGGTGAGGAGTGTTTCATCCATCACCATAGCCGATGCCGGAGTGTCGGTACCGCTCGAAGCGGCCACAACCACCGAGCATGGCCCAGGTATGTTCATCGAGGTAAGAACCCCGGGAACAACCTGAAACCCCGTTAATGCTTTGGAGCCCGAAGACTCCCGCCGCGGCTTTACTGCCAAAATGTCCGAGGGCAACGCCAGAGGCATCTCGATGCTTAGAAGGAGATCTACCACTCAAGGACTGGCTAGTCTTTACAGACTTTTGTTTGGTTACCTGATCCTGTGAAAATGAAGATATTCTGGCTGGTGACATCGAACCCGATGTGAACCGGGTATCGAGTTGTGCTCAATCCTGAAGACTTCTTCTGTTTGAGCTCCAGCAGGAGAGACACTCCAGTGGGCAATGGTCAGGACCTAAAACATTTTAGACACCAAGTATGAGTGTCTAAAAATATATCTGTACCGCCACACTTTGAGCATTTCTTAAGGATAGTGGCTGGCTTTTCCATAATGGAAGGATAGAGGCCTAGTGGCCTAGAAACCGTCAGGCACTAAACAGGAAAAAATTCCTAGAGAAAAGAAGAAATTTTAGTAAAAAGAAAGAAAAGCACCGGTGGTACCGGTGGTGTCGAGGGAAGGCAGACGCGACCACAAAAAACTAAGAATAAAGAGAAGAATTTTCTGCGGTGACAGGAATACATCCTGCCGGCTCCGCGGAAAACTGAAAACTGAAGAGAGAGAAGTGAATGGGTGGAAGGCAGCGCGCATGCGTGTGGGATGCTCCCAAAGGCTCGCGCAGGCTCTGTCGGTACCAAAGTACCCATATGTGAAGACTCATTCCTGCTTGTTCCTGGAGATAATGGCTAAACCCTACTTAGCTGCCAAGAGATGTCCCAGATTAGAGTCTGAAATGAATTCCCTATCGCTTCTCCGGGCCAGTCCAGGGAAAAGTAGGGTTGTCAATCTCCTATAGCAGCTGAGGACTTAAGACTTCAAGTTTTCTTGAGAGGTGAAGCCCCTCCCCCTGAGGGTAATCCAGCAGTCTTTCAAGTCCTCAGCAGCTAAGGAGGATCGAATCCCTCTTTCTCCCTCATAGGCAAATTTTTGGCTTCAATTCTTTCTTTGTTTTTGAGTAAAATATGACTTGGCTCTAGCAGAGCTGATTGATTTTATAGCCCTATTACTATTTTGGCTGGGGTGCGCTTGCCCTTTAAGGGTATTTGAGACGTTGACTGAAGTTACATTGCGGTGTGAGGTAGAGCCTGCCTCTGTCACCGCCTCCGTCTCTGGTATCAGAGCGAGCCTGGGAGCCCCAGGTACTCCTCTGCTCTCCTCTTGGCCGGTATTTAAAGTTCCGCTAGCAGCGGGGCTCATTTGAGAGACCGGTGTTTGTCCTGAACCAGTGAGTCTGATTTCTTTTATTTTCTCCGGTTGCGATCGCGTCGGCACGTTCAGAGCAGGCTCTGTCTGTTTGCCTCTCCGCGGTATTTTCACAGTGCCGTTTTTTCCTTGCGAACTGCCGTTTTTTTCGTCGTCGGGTCTCTTCTCTCATGGCAGACAAACCGGCCATTAAATTGGATGAGCCCTCTTTGCCCACGGAAAAGGCGGGAAAGGCGGCCATTTTGGCGCCCTTAGTCACTGCAACAACAGATCAGTCCCGGCCACATAAAAGGAGGACAAAATCTTCTAAAGACTCTGTTCCTCCAGAACAGCCTTCACCATCGGTTACAGCTCCGCAGGAGAGCATGTGCTCCTTTTTTTCCCCCCGACTTTATTTTAGCAATGCACAAGGCATTTTTACTGCGCTCGTCTCAGCCAGAGTTCTGTGCAATGGTTCAGACTCAGGGGCCTGTTTCTCTCAATTGTCAGTTGCCAGAAGATCCTGGGGAAGGGTCTTCTCAAGCACTCAATGTTCATAAGGATCCTTTAGATCCTTTTCCTGTTCTGCCTCCGGCTCTTCTGAGTCAAGGGGGCACGGAAGTGTTGGCTGAACCTGATTTAGAGCTCGAAGCAGATGAATTGGAAGAAGGGGAGATTGCTCCGGGTGAGGATCCAAATATTTTTAGGGTCTTCCGTAAAGAGGAGCTGTCGGCGCTTATTTCCCAATCATTAGCAGCGCTTCACTTGCTTCTTCCTTCGGCCTCGCAGGAACCTTTGGAGGATCCGTTGTTGCAGGGCTTTAAGGCTGAGCAGCGGTGTTTCCCAATGCACAGAGTTATCAAACAGATGATTGAATCTGAATGGGAGTGTCCGGAGGCTACTCTTCGGGGCAGCCGCGCCTTAGCTCGCTTGTACCCCCTTCCGCAGGAGGAAAAGGAGTTGTTACGCATGCCAAAGGTGGATGCTATCATCTCTGCTGTGACTAAAAAGACTACTATCCCTGCAGAAGGGGCGGCAGCTCTGAAAGACCTGCAGGATCGAAAATTAGAAATTCTGCTCAAGCAGGCCTTTGATTCTAGTGCTTTGGCGCTACAGTCCACCATTTGTGGAGCGTATGTGTCTCGGGTGTCCATTAGATGGTTGCAGGGCGATGCTTCCGGGGACTCTTCTTCGGAAGTTGCTGATTCTGCGAAATTGGAGTCCGCAGCTGCTTATATGGCGGATGCTTTTTATGATTTGCTGCGCATTGCAGCTAAATCCATGGCATCCTTAGTGGCGGCACGCCATTTTCTCTGGTTGCGTAACTGGTCTGCGGATGTGTCTTCCAAATTGCGTCTCAGTAAATTGCCCTATAAAGAGAAATTACTCTTCGGAGAGGCTTTAGAGAAAATTGTGAAGGATTTGGGCGAGTCCAAAGGGGGGCGTTTGCCTGAGGATAAGCCTAAGCCATCTAGAGGTGCGGGGGCTTTTCGGGGCTCCGGTCGCGACTCCCGTAGATTTCGTGGAGCGCGATTTGCTCCCTATTCCAGGGGCCGTTCGAGTTTTCGTGGACAATCCTTTCGTGGAGCCAGAGGGTTTGCCCGCTCCTACTTTGGTTCCTCTCAACCTTCCAGCAAAAAGCCGCAATGAAGGTCTGCTGGTCCAGGCTTTGGTACCGGTAGGCGGTCGCCTAAAGGATTTTCTAACAGCCTGGACCAACATCACGTCCGACAAATGGGTGTTAGAGATAATTCAGAAGGGCTACGCTCTCGACTTCGCTTGCCCTTTGTCGCCCACCTTTGTAATGTCTCCCTCTGCGCCTGGTCTCAAGGGTCGGGCCATTGCGGAAACGCTCTCCCGACTTCTTCAGCTGCGAGCGATAATTCCCGTGCCTCTAGACCAATACGGTTGCGGTCGATACTCGATCTACTTTGTGGTCCCCAAAAAGGAAGGTTCCTTTCGTCCCGTGCTCGATCTCAAAGAGGTAAACCGTACTTTGCGGGTTCCTCACTTTTGAATGGAAACGCTACGTACAGTGATTCGAGCAGTACGACCGGGCGAGTTTCTCTCGTCAATCGATCTCACCGAGGCCTACCTGCATATTCCCATCAGACCGTCTCATCAGAAATTTTTGCGTTTTGCCCTTCCAGTGGGGCATTTCCAGTTTCGGGCGTTGCCCTTCGGGCTCGCTACGGCTCCGAGGACGTTCACGAAGCTGATGGTAGTGGTGGCGGCGGCGCTGCGCAAGGAAGGTGTCCGAGTACATCCTTATCTCGACGATTGGTTGATCAGGGCCGACTCTCGCTCAGCTTCGGTGGAGGCAACCGCCCGCGTGGTTCAACTTCTCGAACAGCTCGGTTGGGTGATCAACCGTGTCAAGAGTCGCCTCATATCAGTGCAACAGCTCACTTATCTCGGGGCCTTCTTCGACACCGAACGCGGGAAAGTTTTTTTGCCCGAGGTGCGCGTCGAGAAGCTTCTGCACCAGGTACAGGCTTTTCTTCGTCTCACGACTCCGTCGGCGTGGACCTATTTGCAGCTCTTAGGGTCCATGGCGGCGGCTCTGGATCTCGTTCCGTGGGCCAAGGCTCACATGCGGCCGTTGCAACAAGCGTTGCTTTCCCGATGGTCCCCACAACTTCACCCACTTTCGCACCGTCTGCCCTGTCCGGATCTCGTGCGGCACAGTCTACAATGGTGGTTAGTTCGAGATCACCTCACCGCGGGTATGCCTTTACAAGAGCCCTCGTGGGTGTTAGTCACCACGGATGCCAGTCTTGCGGGCTGGGGGGCTCATTGTCAGACACACATTGCTCAGGGGGCTTGGTCCCCAGAGGAGAGCTCGTGGTCTATCAACCGGCTGGAATTCCGAGCGGCTCGTCTGGCTCTGCTGCACTTCGCGCCTTTCCTCAGTGGATCAGCGGTCAAGGTTTTCTCCGACAATGCCGTGACGGTCGCATATATCAATCGTCAAGGGGGTACCAAGATTCCTGCTCTCATCACCGAATGTCACGAGCTGATGATTTGGGCGGAAGCCAATCTCTTGGCGATTTCAGCGGCTCATGTGGCTGGCAAGGAGAATGTGCACGCAGATTATCTCAGCCGCCATCTCCTCGATCCAGGGGAATGGGAGTTGAACACGGCAGTTTATCACGAGCTGACGTTGCGTTGGGGGCAGCCGATCATGGATCTGATGGCGACCTGCAGCAATGCCAAGTCCAACTGTTTTTTCAGCAGACGCAGAGAACACATGTCCAAAGGGCTCGATGCTCTCGTGCAGCCCTGGCCACAAGACTCTCTTTTGTACGTTTTCCCGCCTTGGCCAATGTTGAGTCGAGTTATCCAGCGCATCACACAACACCGCGGAGTGGTGATTCTCATAGCTCCGGATTGGCCTCGTCGGCCTTGGTATGCCGATCTCATCCGTCTCCTCGTAGCTCCACCTTGGCCTCTGCCGGTCCGCGTCAATCTGTTACATCAGGGGCCGATACTCATGCCCCGAGTAGATCGATTCTTACTTACGGCTTGGCTCTTGAAAGGGCGCGCTTAGAACGTAAGGGATATGCCAGGTCCGTGGTCGCCACCTTACTTCAGTCTAAGAGACCTGGGACTTCATTGGCGTATGTACGAGTTTGGCGTCTTTTCGAAGCCTGGTGTGCACAGCACGATGTTTCTCCGATGGCATCTTCTTTGCCTCAGTTGCTCCTCTTTCTACAGCATGGCTTGGACAAGGGTTTGGCGCTTAGTACCCTTAAGGTTCAAATAGCCGCCCTTTCTTGTTTTCGGGGAGCTGTCCAGCGTCGCCGTCTTTCGGCGCATCCGGATATTCATCGTTTTTTATGAGCAGCGAAGATTATCTGTCCTCCGGTGCGTGCCGTGGTGCCTCCTTGGGATTTGAATGTAGTGTTGGAAGCTTTGTCCCGGTCGCCCTTAACTTCCCTTTGCTCTCAGAGTCTCCGGGAGTGTTCATGGAAAACGGCCTTTCTGGTCGCTTTATGTTCGGCACGCCGCATTTCGGATTTGCAGGCCCTGTCTTGTCAAGAGCCTTATCTTCAATTTCTGCCTGAGCGGGTTTTGCTGCGAACGGTTCCTTCTTTTTTGCCGAAAGTGCTCTCGGTTTTCCATGTTAACCAATCAGTGGCTTTGCCGGTTTTTTCGGGGGCCTCCGCTGCGCCTATTGATCGTGCTCTCAAACATTTGGATCTGGAGCGGGTCTTAAAGAATTATCTTCGGGTGTCGAAACCCTTCTGGAAAACGGATAGGCTCTTTGTCCAGTATGCCGGTCCGAGAAAGGGTCAGGCAGCGTCTAAGTCCACCATTGCTCGTTGGGTTCGCTGCGCTATTGGGGCAGCTTACGCTGCTCAGGGCATTCCTCTAACGGTCGGTTTGAGGGCTCATTCAACTAGAACCCTAGCGGCGTCCTGGGCGGAGTATGCTTTCGTTCCGCCCGTGGATATTTGCAGGGCGGCGACGTGGTCTTCGTTGCATACTTTTACGAAGCATTACCAGTTGGATGTTCAGGCCAGAGACAATGCAAAAGTGGGAGCCTCGGCTCTTATCGCAGGTCTGGCGGGTCCCTCCCGGATGTAGGTACTGCTTTGGTACTGCCCTACTTTTCCCTGGACTGGCCCGGAGAAGCGATAGGGAAAAAGAAATTAGGTCTTACCTGCTAATTGTCTTTCCTTGAGCTTTCTCCGGGCCAGTCCAGGGTCCCACCCCTTTCGCGTTTCCGAGCGCTTGGTTCACTAACTGTAAGAATTCCGCTGTATGTGAGTGTTCCTGTGAAGGGGAGCGGATGTGGGGCTTCTAGGTTTCGCTCAGTGCCGATCTTTTCGGTATTTTTCAAAAGATATACACATAATATTTAAAAAAAAAACAAAAAACAAAAACAATACTAATACTAATAGTACAACAGGAAGCAATTTATCGAGCTTCCGAGTTTTTCAGGGCTATAGAATGTTATCAGTTTTTCAAGAGTTAATCTACGGTTTGTCAGTTATTTCGTTTTAGTTGCTTTGTCAGAAGGAGACTGCTGGATTACCCTCAGGGGGAGGGGCTTCACCTCTCAAGAAAACTTGAAGTCTTAAGTCCTCAGCTGCTATAGGAGATTGACAACCCTACTTTTCCCTGGACTGGCCCGGAGAAAGCTCAAGGAAAGACAATTAGCAGGTAAGACCTAATTTCTTTTTATAAGAAATAGATCTACAGGTAATCCTAAAGATAAGAAGCATTCCACACAGAAGCAAGGAATGTGTCAAACTGCATTTATTGCCACACCCCATGCCAATCATCAATGATGGAGGCTTATACAGCAGAAGAATTGTCCCTTAAACACTAGTAATCTCTTCTCACATAAGAAAGAGTTACAATAATGGTATCCTTTATCCCTCACAGTAGCAGTACTATTCCGTTCCACAAAAATAATGCTATCCTTTACCGTTTCACATCCTCTAACTTCACAGCAGCAGAACTGCCCAAACGGTTTTGTGTTTATCCGAATTCGATGACCAGATCTGCGCTCTCTGTTTTTGAAGTAGGCCAGATTCTTCTCTGCGTTTTTCCTAGAAACCAAAATATATGGAATTCTGTTACACTTATATTTCCTACCACGTGACTCCAGTATACCTGTAAACTATTTTGAGGGATGGTTATGTTGTTCAAAAAAAATACACCAAGTGCCAATCCACAAAGAAAGTAGCAGCATTCCAAAGCATACTGAAGCAACACATTGCTGTCAGATACTATAAAACTGGAGCTCTTTATGCATCTCCCTCACAATGACTCAAAGTAGCCCATGCTTACAAATGTATTACCAATTCCCTTATGTGGATAATAGTAGCTCACTGGTTCATGCCATCTGTCATTTAAGACCAATTAGATCCAGTGTGTGCGAGGTCAAACGTGACACTGTTCTGAATGCTGTTCCGCCAAACTGCAGAGTAATGGCTTAAGGAATTTGAAATACAATTTAAAAGCAACACTTGAGTGAATGCCAGTACTTATGTTCAGTTTCTAGTTTTCTTTAATAAACTGGAAAACCGCTTTTTTTTTTTTTACTAAAACTAAAAAATAATCATATCATATCTTTTGTCACCACCCCCCCTGGTGGCCGGTGGCTGCAGGGGCAGGTTGTGCATTTAAATCAATTGTAGAAGTAAAAGACTCTTTTGGGCAAGATGCACCTTGGTCCTTGTAGTCCTTTCTCCTTGTAGAAATGAGTTGTGGATGCCAAGTAGAGGGTAAACAAAAAGCTTTTATTTCCCTTTTAGCACTGAGGTTCGCTAAGTAACAAAAGTAAAGTTTTCCTTATTTTCAGGTTTGTGCCAAAGTGTTATTAAACAAGTAAAACTGTTACAGGCTTCACAGTTCCTTGTAGAATACAAAGGGTTTTCTAAACTTCGGAGTGAAACAAATAAACCAGCTCTCCTTTAGCTCAATGTAAGCAAAATCATTGTTAGTGCATGTTGTGACTCTGGGAGTGACTCAAGGCTTCCCGCAACACAAATAGAGTAGTCCATTAATTCCTCCTGTGACAATGCTTCTAAATCCCCAGGCTCCACTTGTATGGGTTCCGGCTCATCTGTGCTTTCTCCTGTATTTGAGCTCTCCCTGGCTGCTATAGTGTGCAAATTAGTATTTCCTTCACCTATCCTCCAGCTGGGCTGTTCAAGGTTTTTTAAGAAGGAAGCATGGCTTGTTCTTAAGCCTCTATGTCGTGGCTTCCAGAACTCCTGCCTTCTTTCATTCCTCTCCGAATGGTTATCTGATTCAAAAGCCCTTCTAGGAGTTAAGTCTCTTTTTAGAATTAAAGTACCACTGTACCTTGGCTTCCTGAAGTCAGTGCTGCTGGTATTTTCCTTACCAGGTACCCTTCCTTGGATACGGTCTCCTTTACAGACTGTTTCTTGAGTCTCCTGAGCACTGCTTGTCGTCCCTGAAGCTTGGGACGGCAGGTAACGAATCCAGGCCTCTCTGCTTCTCAGTATGGGGGATTCCACTGTCAGGACCTTTCCTTCCAGTACCTTTAAGTTCCTTTCTCAATCCTTCTGGTGAGCTCAGGCCTCCCTCTAGGCATGGAGTCTCTCTCCCTTGGATCCTGGCTTCTTCTCCTCTTTCTCCCCCCCCCCCCCTTAGTCTGGCTGCAGCTCTCTGCTTATAAAGCTGTTCTCCTCTTGAGTTTCCTGGCCTGCTCTCCAGGTGCATCTGATAGTCCCTTGCATAATCAGTTCTTGGGTGTGTTCGCTCAGCCTCTGCATGTTCGTGCCTGCTCCCTCTAGCTGTGTTGCTATGCAATTGCAGCTCCTGCAAGTCAGCTGCTTTGTGAAAGACAGCGTTTTTTTCCAAATTCACAGCTTCACTAGCTTCAGCCCTATCACACTTTTTAGATGTGCATATTTTCTTGTACTTTTTATTTACACTACAAAGAAGGCAGCAAGGATCTTCTTTCTATTACCAGCAGAATGTACAGCTGACCTAACTCTGGTGCTAATAACCCTATGCTTCTGTGCCTTCAACTCTATACAGTGATGCCAGTTAGAGAGCTTGAAAATTAATATTTAATTAGTCTTTTTATTCTTTCCAACCCAATGGAAGTTAGAAAATTCAATGGAATGAGATGAAATTTCACTATATGGGATAAACTGGTTAAGACACATTGGTTTTGGAATCCCCAGTCTGATTTGGCCTATTTTTGGAGAAATAAGCCTCCCAAAAAACCTGGTCCAATGTATTTCTATGGGAGTTCTGGCTTTTGTAGCACACAAACTTACACACAGTGAAACAGCAGTTAAGGAAGTGCTCCTTTCAAACACCTCTCCCTGTTCTCTACTCTCCCAACCCCCTAAACAGGCCTCACCATTAAAAATTGCCCCCCCCAAATTGTCTCACCCTATACACTGCCCTCACCCTCAGAAAATACTCCCTCAAAACTGCCCTACCACACTGATAACTGCCCTCACCCAAAAAGCAATCTCCCACAATTGCCTCACCCAAAAAGCTACACTCCTGCAACTGGCCAACCACCACAAACTGCCTCTTGTCTAAAAACTAGCCCCACAACTGCCCCGCCATATTGCCAATTGCCCCAGCCTTAAATATTACCCCATTTTTCTGCTTCCCGGTCATGTCCGCACGTCGCCCACCACTTCAGCCACTGCCACCACTTAGAAGGGGAGGTTCTTTCTATTCACTCTTTGCTTTTGTCGCCTTTATTTCATTGGGATGGGCAAGTGCTCGAAAATCAAGAGGAGCAGGCCCCGCATGAACCAGGCCACCAGAGACTGGGGCAAATGGGCATCCCCCACAGCCATGATGGTACACCCCAATCACGCTGAGGTGAACTCGCACAGAGTTAGACTTCAGCCCAGTTGGAAAGGTGCAAGAGGTACTCCAGCAGCCGGTCCATTGGGCAGGAGAAGGGGTCCAGCACCCTACCTGTGCACTAGATGGCAAAGTACCGCTGTTGGCTGGAAACAAGCAGGATGTTGGTAATGCCCTCGGGGTAATCATTAAGCTCATCCTGCGAGATGAGATCTGGGTCGGAGCCCAGGCAAGAGCTGCAGCAGCAGGGGGAACCACAGCTGCCGAGGTCAGTAAAGAGCAATGAGAATTATGGAGCCCCTCTCGGCCTGGAGCTAAAGGAGAGTTTTTGCCTCAAGTGGTATCACGGGTAGGCATACTGCAGGCCCTTCTCCCCCCTCCCCCCCCCGGTGCAGAAGGAAGGCATCTAAGGCCAGGCAACTGCTGGCCGGCATCAGAGCAAAACTGAGCTACCTGGGCATTTTGCACCGTAGCAAAAAGATCCACCACTGGAATGTCCCACTCCCAGAAAATCCAGTCCACTACTTCCTTCTTGAGGATCCACTCATGTGGTTGAAGCACTCGGCTGAGACGATCCACCAGGCCATTACACTCACCGAGCAGATAAGTCGCCCCGAGGTCCATGCTGTCAAGCAGGGTGAACTTCCAGAGGAACTGCCTCCCAGCACATATTAACAGAGAACATGATTGTCTGTTTGAATCAGGACCACCTGATTCGCCAGGTGCATGCAGAGGGCATCTGCTATGGCCCAAAGCTTGAGGAAGTTGATTTGATGGAAACTCTCCTGCTTGGACCACAGACCCTGGGTGCTCACCCCAGCTGAGCTTGGACGCGTCCCTCATGATCATCTTGCTGGGGTCTGCCATCTAGAAAGGGAGGCCCTTAAGCAGATTGCCCAGCTCAAGCCACCATGCCAGGGACTGTGCCAGTGGGATGTTGACCACTGTCCTGTCCTGCAGATGGCCCAATGCCTGCTTCCACTGTATGCACAAGGTCAACTGAGCCTGCTGCATGGAGAGACGAGACTGAGGATTCACATGCACCATGGTAGCCATGTGTCCAAGAGCTCTCAACAGCCTGCGGTCCTTAGTGTGGCGCTAGTGCTGCAATGTGCCCACCACCTCAACGAGGCACTGCAGGAGGTCTGCCGGCAGAAAAGCACATGTTCAAGTGGTATCAAGGACGACTCCGATGAACTCCAGCTGCTGCATCGGTTGGAAGTGAGACTTCAGGTAGCTGATCATGAATCAGAGGCTCTCAAGCACTGGCACTGTCAGCGCAGCTGGCCAGCGTGGGACCCTTGATAAGCCAATCATCCAGGTACAGGAAAATAAAGACCCCTGGATATGGAGGAAGGCAGCCACAACTGCCAGATCCTTCATGAAGGCTCTGGGGGCTGCGGCAATCCGAAGGGAAGCACTCAGTACTGATAGTGTCGGCCGCCCAGCACAAATCAAAGGTATTGTCTGGGATGCAGTTGGATCAGAAAGCCTGTAACAGGTGTTCTCCAGGAGCAGCAGGAATCAGTCCTCACATATGGGTGATGTGGGCGCCAACGGAGCCCTCGTGCAGAGCATTTCCCCAGCTTTCAAAGAAAGCCTTTGGGAATGCAGCGCGCATGTGCGGTCCCCTTCCCACCCAAGGGTGCCATCTTGCTCAGTCAGATGACATAGCTAAGACACAGCAAAAAAATCAAAATGAAGTATATGACTGCAACTCCAGGGGAGGAGGGAGGGTTGTGAGGACTGATTCCTGCTGCTCCCGATGTAAGAGCCACCAGGAACAGCGCTTTCCAAGAGAGGAAGCGCAAATGGCAAGTAGCCATCGGCTCAAACGGTGCGCAAGTAAGTTGCTGCAAGACCACATTCAAATCCCACTCAGTAACCGGTGGACGAACCGGAGGCTTGAGCAGAAGCAGACCTCTGAGAAATCTGGACACCAAGGGGTGAACCGACAGACTGTCCTTCCACCAGTGAGTGGTGCACTGACAAAGCACTGAGGTGGACCCGAACAGAGTTAGACTTAAGGCCTTGTTCTGAAAGGTGAAGTAGATACTGCAGTACTACTGGCACAAGGCAAGAGAAAGGATCTTCATTGCACTGAGCACACCACACTGTAAATCTATGCCACTTGAGGGCATAGGACTTTCTGGTGGACTGCCTCCTAGAGGCCAATACCACCTCCTCAACCTCCTTAGGCAGAAGTAAGGTAGCTAGTACTATCCTTTCAGCAGCCAGGCCATCAGATTGAGGGACCTGAGGTTGGGGTGCAGAAGGGAACCATGCTCTTGAGACAGGAGATCGTGTTGCAGCCCTAGAGGGAACAGAGCTTCCACCGTCAACTGCAGAAGTGGAAACCAAGGCTGTCTCAGCTATCTGGGGGCTACCAGAATCAGAGGCCTTGTCCCGAAGGATCTTGAATAGAGTTTGGGCCACCAGGGGCGTGGGAGGAAAGGCCTCCTGACATAGGAGCCTGGACCCTGTGCCCCCTTGCTTGTTCACGTAGAACATTGCCACCTGATTGTCCGTCTGAACTAGGACAGACTGTAGAGAGGGCATGACAGAAGGTCTGCAGAGCTAAGCGGATTGCTCACAGCTCTAAAAGGTTGATTTGCTGTGTGCCTCCTGAGGGGACCACAGGCCTTGAGTGCATGAGCCCTGGCAATGTGCTCCCCAGCCTCTTAAGGAAGCCTTTGTCATTAGCACCCTTGTGTGTGCTGGAGCCTGAAGAGGTACACCCCTGAGAAGGTTTGGCAGATGTAGCCACCACTGTAAGGAGTTCAGAAGTCGTCTGGACACCTTTACTCTGCCTTGGAGGTCACCAGTGGGTTGTGTCCACTGCTCTGAGGCACCATTGAGCCATCCGCATGTGCAGATGGGCATTTGGGGTCACATGTACAGTGGATGCCATGTGGCCCAAGAGCCGCAGGAAGTGCCTGGCGGAAACATGAGAATTGCGTTGGACTTGGTTGACCAAATCCATCAGTCTGTGGGCCCTGTCCTCGGGAAAGTAAGCTCTTGCCTGAAGGGTGTCCAACCTGGCCCCTATAAACTCTAGGTTCTGAGAGGGGAGCAAAGTGGACTTTGTGTAGTTCATGACAAAGCCCAGATGCTGAAGAAGAGAGACAATGCGAAGAGTGGCCTGTCGGGCCTCCTGGAGGGACTGGCCCCTGATTAGCCAGTCGTCCAGGTATGGGAAGACAAAAATCCCCTGATTCCTGAGAAAAACCGCCAGCACTGCCAGGCATTTGGTGAAAACCCTGGGGGCAGAGGTCAGGCCAAAGGGAAGTACCCTGTACTGAAAATGGTTTCCTCCCACCACAAATCCGAGATATTGTCTGTGGTCTGGATGGATGAGGATGTGAAAATAAGCATCCTTCAGGTCTAAGGAGCATAGACAGTCTCCCTGCTGGAGGTAGGGCAGCAGTATCCAAAAGGTAAGCATCTTGAACTTTTCCCTCTCCAGAAACTTGTTCAGATTTCGCAAGTCTAGGATAGGCCAGAGGCCTCCTATTCTCTTTGCTACCAGGAAGTACCTGGAGTAGAAGCCTTGCCCTTTCAGGTGATGTGGTACCGGTTCCACCGCTTGTTCCTTTAGAAGACTTGCCAACTCCTGAAGGAGGAGGTTCCTGTGTAGAGGGAGTCTTAGAGGCTCCCCTGGATAGTAGGAGGGGGGTAGCTGGTGGAAATGGAGCATATAGCCCTTCTGGACTCTGCTCAGTACCCAGGTATCCCCTGTGATGGCTGGCCACCTGTAGGTGTACAGGGTCAGCCGACCTCCTGTGCTGAGGGGGGCCACCGGCGGAGGAGAGGCTATGCTCCGGGAGTCAAAAAACCCCTCCCTGTTGTGCAGGAGCCAGAGCTGGAGACTTGGGGATTTTCTGCCTACGGGGCCCATGTCCCTGCCCCTTGGCCTGCTGGGGAGCTGGAGAGGCCTGATATTGAGGGTAGGTCTTGTAGGCAGTACCCTTCCTCAGGAAAAAGGGCTTCTTCCGAGCCCTACTTTTGGTGAGAAGGGGCAGAGGTCTTTCTGGACAGTCTTGTCCTGGTGAGTCTTGTTCTTGATTTCTGCAGCCTTCTCAGTCATGGGCATGCCAAACAGGTTGTCACCTCGGCACGGGACATCGACCAACTTATCCTGTACCCATGACTCCAGGTCTGACAACTGTAGCCAGGCCTGATGGCGTGCACAGATGCCGGCCGCGGCTACTCAGGCCGAAACCTCGAAGCCATCATAGGCTGCTCAAGATATAAACCGAGCACTCTCGGATCCCTGCAGACAAGGCTTTGAATCTCTGCAAGGGTTCCTCAGAGAAGCCAGCTGAGAACCCAGCAATCTCCTTTGCCAGGTCCCATAAGTACATGCCCATGTACAGCTGGTAAGTCTGGACATGGCAAGACAGCATAGAGCCCTGGAAGCACTTTCTACTGAGGGCATCCACGTTCCAGGCTTCCTGGCCAGGAGGCACCGAGGAGTGCATCTTTTGGCTTTTCAGCCTGTGCATGGCTGATTCCATAACCATGGAGTTGTGCGGTAGCTGCGCCTTTTGGAACCCAAGGCTCTTACGGACTTGATAGATGGAATCGACCTGCTTGCTAAGAACCGGCGCCGAGGCCAGTGCTTCCAACATACGGAAAAGCAGCCGTTCCAGCATCGGAGGAACCGGTACAGTAAAGATTTCCTTCGGAGGAAAATCATATTGGAGGGCATAGAGCTCTTCGGCTCGAGGCTCCTCCTTGGCGTCTACCAGGAATGCCAAAGCCTTGGCCATGTCCCTGATGAAATCCGAGAACCGGGTATCCTCCAGGGGTGGGGGGGGACCTTCTCCAAGGCTCAGACTCTGGGGAGTCTGATGGGATGCACCGGGTCCGGAAGATGTCAGGAGACTCCTCGTCCTCCGTCTCCCATGCCGACTCCTCCGAGTCGTTGAGCGGCTCCAGCCGTGTGGGCCTCGATGCCACCTGCCCCCGACTCAGAGGGCACCGGCGTCGACGACCTCAGCCCAGCACGGGAGGTCCAGGGAGACCTTGGCCAAGGATCGACTCGAGACTTGATTGACTTGAGGATCGGCTCGGCCTCCGGGGGTCGACAGACGTCGAGGTCCCGGTGGTCAGGGCAGATGCACCGGTCAGACCGGTGATCAGTACCCACTGCTGTTCCATGAAGGCAGCCAGGCTGCTGTCCAGGGCCGTCAACCTGAGACCAAGCTCAGGAGACTCCGCAGCCCCCGACGGTGTCGGGCCTGACTTCAGTTCTCCTGGAGGACAGTCAAAGACGACAACTGAAGTTACCTGACTCGGGGACTCTGGCTCCAGGCGAGGTAGTTTGGTCGGCCACTCCGACTCCGAGAGCCCGGGACGGCGGTCAGGGCTTCGAGAGCTGGCCCTCGAGGATCCAGGTGCCTCCACTGAGGCCGCCCTCATGAGCTTCTTTTGTGCTCCCAGGCAGCAGACCCCCTCTCAGAGGACCCACAACGGCGTTTGGGGTCAGACTCCCGAGATGTCGAAGCCTCTGACGAAGTCCAGGCCTGGCCAGTCACGGTCTCCGAAAAAATTCTCACGTTGAAGCTGACGGCTCCAAAGTGCCTTCAATGACATCTTGCCACACGGGCCACACAGACCAGCAGGTCATGGTCAGGCCCAAGGCATCGGAGGCAGCAGTCATGTGTGTTGGTGAGAGACATGTTTCTTGCACCGATCACATTTTTTGAACCCGCTGGCAGCCATCGGAGGAAAAAGGGCCCCTGCAAGGTCAAAAGACAGGGCTGCCAGTGAAAATAACAGAAAAAGCGCGAACGCTAGTCACAAAGGACAAAAACCGAAAGAGAAGTTCCGGACTCGATACCGGTGTACTGAGCCGAGGCAGGATGGGGAACCGGCGTCAAATCTGATAAAGAAATGTGAAAAATCGCAGAAAAAAAGATCTACTTTTCCCAGGTGACACGAACTACGTCCGTTGGGCTCCGCGGAAAAAGAAAGACTGAGCAAGATGGCATTCTTGGGCGGGAAGGTGACCACGCATGCGTGCTGCATTCCCAAAGGCTTTCTTTGAAAGTTGGGGAAATGCTCTGCACAAGGGCTCCGTCGGCACCGACGTCACCCATTTTTAAGTACTTAATTCCTGCTTGGTCCTAGAGAATATGCATATACGCATCTTTCAGATCCAACAAGCACGGCTAATCGTCCTGTATAAGGTATGGGAGCATCGTCTCCTATGAGACCATTCTGAACTTTATGCATGCCAGGAACCGGTTGAGGTTTTGCAGATCCAGAATGGGATGAAATTCATCAGTCTTTTTGGGGACCAGGAAGTACCTGAAGTAGAAGCCCTGCCCGATCTGAGCTGTGGGAACCGGCTCAATGGCAAGGTCGGACAGCAGGGCCTTGTCCTTAGTCTGCAGCAGGCTCTGGAGCACGGGGTCCATGGTGTACTCCCCAGGACCAAAGGGAGGCGGCAGTTGGGTGAAGTGCAGCCAATATCCACTTTGGACAATCAGCAGCAGCCAGGTGTCAGAAGTGATGAGGGGCCACCAGTAAGCAAAGTGGACAAGTTGCCTCTGACCTGCAGGGGGACCTCGATGGACAACGGTTGACTGATTATGCTACTGAGGAATCTGTCAAAATTCTGCACCTGGCTTGGGCTGGGGAGTGCAGGTTTCACACCTTTGGGGTCTTCTCCCTCCACTGCGGGCAGGGGGGGGGGGGGTCTGTGCCTTGAGATGTGCCTGTGGCTGGGCAAAATCGGTGCGAGTGCAGACAGAAGGCCTTCCTGGTCTGATGTTTCTTCCGCACGGGATCCGCAGTCTTCCTAGAGAGCCTGGTGAGGCTAACCTGTTCATTCTCCAACTCTCCATGGGCTTGTTGAAGAGGTGTTCACCCCAGCAGGGGATGTTGACAATCTTGTTGTGGCCCACTGCTCCATGTCCGAAAACTGCAGCCATACCAACAGGCGGGCAGCAATGTCCACAGCCGCCAATGCCTGCGGATTTGAAGGCATCATAGGTACCCTAGCACCATGAACTTTGTGAGCCACTAGGTCCTGAAAGGACTCACGATGGTCCTCAGGAATAAGGATGGTAAAGTCCTCCAAATCCAACATGACATACTTGAAGAACATGCTCATGTAGTCTGGGAAGTGAGAATCTGGGCAATTAGCATGGAATCCTGGAAGCAATTCCTCCGAAGGGAGTCCAGGGTACGAGCCTCTCGACTTGGTGGGACCAAGAAGTGCGTCTTAGCACTTTGAGTGCTTCAAGGCTGACTCCACCGTGATGGAACTGTGGGGCAATTGAGGCTTCTCAAATCCCGGGGCCTTCTGGACCCGGTACAGGGAATCGAGCTAGTGGCTGATGATCAGAAGCATGAACGGCACCTCCCACAGCCACCACAGCAGCAGGAGCCATTACAGGACGGAACCATCACTGCCTCTTGGGAGTCTGAGGGGTATTGGAGAAGTTCCAGTTCCTCCATCCTCATTCCTCCTCCAATTCCAGAGAGAAGGGGATTGCCTTGGCCATGTCTCTAATGAAGTCCTGGAAGCCATGTACTCAGGGGGTGACTTAAGCTGTTCAGGTAGAGGAGATGGGTTGGATCAGACGTCTGACATCATCAATTCTGCCTCAGTCTCCCACTCCGATTCAGATTCTGAGAGGAAGTCAAAATAGTGCCAAGTCTCCTCCTCCCACCAGTTATGAGGCTTACGACGCCGCTGCCAATGGCCCTCATCCATTCGGCATGCTGATGGTGATGTCCTTGGGCCTCAGACTCCAATACACTGGAGGGGGAGATGGCTCCAGCAACTGGAGTCTATACCGATCTTCCATCCAATGTCCCTACCTCAGAAGACAAGGCATGGGTCTCCAGGATAGGCTGGAAGGAGTGTTAACAATACATTCTGCAAAGCTTCCACTGCTGCCAAGTGAGCTTCTAGGGCTCAAGGCCTTCCTCCAGAATCACCATCTGCAAGGAGGCTGATGCTGAAGCCACTGGCGTCAACACCTCGGATGGGGACTGCACAATGACAGGGGCATCAGGAGATACCCAGCTGCCCTCCTGGGCACTGAGAGTGGACTTGCCATGCGGGTCGAGTCCTCACACTAGGGACTTAGCCGGCTGCTCCCGGCCATCGCTCTCTGAATAGTGTCGAGAAGGGCTATAATGACACTGCACCCGGAACTTCTCCCGATGTTCACCTTCAGATGTCAGCAGGGTCTCTGTAGAGAGTCTCCGCTCAGGTCCCTCTGCTCCGACTGAGCACACTGCTCCTTCCCCTTGGCCCCCTCTGGACCTTTTGCTGGTGTAGACTAGGATGTCAGGGCTGAGGATGCTGAATTAGTTGAGCAGAAGAGGGACTCCTGTTTTTCCCGATCCTTCAGCCCTCGGTGCATCATCTGCAAGCAGAGCTCGCAGGACGCCAGCTCATGGTCAGGCCCAAGGTTTTTCAAGAACCAATTATATCGGATGGTGGCAGCTATGGTCTTGCCACACTTGTTACATTTCTTAAAACCACTAGCTGAATTGGACATGCTGAGAAACACCACCTCAGCAAAGTCAAACTGAAAAATTGCAGTGGGTGGGAAAACTACTCCAAAGGGGGGAAGAAATAAGCAAAAACGCAGAAAGACACATCCAAAAAAAAAAAAAGCCAAAGGGGGAAAAAAAAAAAAGGCTAACCGACAACAGGCAGAAATGAAATGTGAAAAAACCCAGATAGAAAACTTTTTTCCAGACTGCAGGAACACATCCTAAGGGCTCTGTGGAAAAATGATGCGCCATGGGCAGGAAGGCAGGCATGCATGCGCAGTGTACCTTCCCAAAAGCTCTCTTTGGAATCTGGGGAATGTTCCGTGCGAGGCTGTCAGTGACGTCATACGTGAGGACTTTTCCTGCTTGTTCATGGAGAAGGCAAAATTAAACGTTAACTGCTAATAGTCTTTCCTTGAGTCCCTCCAGTCCAATCCAGTATGTGTGGTTTATCTCCATCCACCAGCAGCTGAGGACTGAGCATGTCAGGATTTTGATGTCATAGTACAAGAGTGCCAAAATCTAGTCTCCTACTGGCAAAGCAGGCTACAGCAAACATCAATAAACCTATCCTCCCAGAACCAGAGCTCTGGCAGGAGTCAATAGAAGTAATGCAATGACAAAATGGAGTTATGACCACAACTATGTACAAAGTGAGGATGAACAGTAATGACAGGAACCTACCTGCCAGGACACCCACTCTCAGAAGGTGGTCTCAACCACTACCATCAGTGTATTTAGCACAGTTACTTACCTGTAACAGGTGATCTCCGGAACAGCAGGAATTAGTCTTCACACGTGGGAGACGTCGCCGACGGAGCCCGCACGGGAAATGCTCCCCAGCATCCAATCATAAAGCCTTTGGGAGCATCCCCCGCGCCTGCGCGGTGGCTTCCCGCCCTTCCTACTGCCTCTCCCCAGTTGAGTTTCATAGCTGAGCCGGCAGGAGAGGAGAGGAAGGAATAGAGAAAAAGAGAGATACAACTCCCAGGGGAGGTGGGCGGGTTGTGAAGACTAATTCCTGCTGTTCCGGAGATCACCTGTTACAGGTAAGTAACTGTGCTATCTCCAGGAACAAGCAGGAATGAGTCTTCACACGTGGGGACTCCCTAGCTTAGGATGCCCGGGGAGATCCCATAAGCGCAGCCCAGACGGGATGGCATTTGCCCAGCCTGAATCTCCGGCATCCCCTAAGGGATGGAGGGCAGGAGTTGAATAGAGGAACAGCGAATCCAAAGACTACGGAGGCAAGTCTTTAGAGTGCAGAACAGGTACCATTAGGATACAGCAAAAAAAAAAAACCCAGGCTACGGGAGTAGGCAGAGGGGTGCATGAAGAGAATCATTAAGCATGTAATGAGTAAATAGCCTAGTACCATACAGAGCTTACCGGCCATTAAGTTTCTAATGAATTAATGGTTTAGAACCCTGTACTGCTTACCCACCGGGTTGTCGGAAGTAGTCCTGTGATGAAGGCACTGTAGACGCAGTAGCGAGGTCATCCTCACTATGTGACCTCATCCAACCACCCATACCCAACAGGCTAAGAAGAACCTCAGTAGCTAACATGCTAGTGATACCGAGAGACACTACAAAATGCTCCAAAGCAACATCGAACAGAGCCTTTAGACTATACGCCCCAAGTCTCTGGAACTCCCTACCACCACACATCAGAGCGATCCCTAACCTGAGCCAGTTCAGAAAGGCCTTAAAACATTTCCTCTTTATCAAGCATCTCACTTACTGCCCGAACCCCAGCCACTAAGCATGTCCAATACCCAATAACTCCCTCTGACATGTATATAGTTACCCATTCATGGTTATGCATATGTATATAGTTTACCCTGTTTTCCAAGTTACTTGTTCCTGTTCAATGTAATGACCTGACTTTTGTTCATTGTCGGTTACCTTCTTGTTTTATGTAAACCGCGCTGATCGCAAATAGTGCGGTATATAAGAAATGAAAATAAATAAATAAATAAATAAATAAAAAATCAAGGAAACTTCACCGCAGCGAGGAGGAAGTTCCAAATCCGGAAGGCCATGGGATCCAGGCGTCAGCTGGGTCAGGAGAAGGACGGCAGGTCTTCCAGGGGGCTCACGGCAAGCTGAGCACTCCCTTAGGAGTAGAGTCCATAACTCAGGACCAACAGTGGAAGACAGGCCAAACTAGAGAGCCTATCCCGGAGAAGAGTAGAGGTGTACCCCAGAGCAGAAGGGGTACACAGTCTGCCCTAGCGAGAGATAGGGAGACAAGGGTCCGGACGTTCGGGAGGAGGACCTAACTGAAAAGGGGACTGTTGACTTCACAGCAGTAGGGCACCACCAGTCCGCGGGCCGACGGGGAATAGGCAAGCGGACTGGCCGGACCCCCGGGGGGGGGGGGGTGAGTACCGGCCATAGGGGAAAAAAGGCGGTAAACACAGGTACTGTGGGGATCCCCCAAAGGCGCCTACCAAGCAGGTGATATCTAGTATATCTAAGCCGGTGGACATGGGGACGCCCCCTCCGGTACTAACGCAGGCACGCCGGGGGGCCTGCCTCCATGAGCAGCACTCAGGTAAGGCGGATCTGCCATCAATCCCCAGAACGTCCACCTGGAGAGGTGGCCGCAAGATCCGTCAGGGGAGGGATCTTTCCCGGAGGGCAAGGGCAGATCGGCGAGCTAAGAGCACGGTAGCGCGGAGGACGGAGGATAGCATCAGTCCGGTAGAATGACGCAGGGGTTGGAGGCCCTAATGTGTCCCCAGGACCTGCGCGTAGAAATTTTCCCCCGCACAATCGGGGGACATGAGGGTATAGTCCCTGGTGAGTATAGGGGGACTATAGCAGCTGGAGAGGAATTCCAGTACGGAAGCAATCAGCAAGAGGATACAGGCTGAGAGGGGTTCGGGGACATACCGAAGAGTAAGTAGGGTGACCGTGGGCCATAGCGATCACGGCGTAAGGTGGTCTCCCTTTCCCACGGAGGAGAAGACCTGAACCCCTAGATAAGTCCCTGAACCATTTTCCAACTGGACGAGCCCCAGAGTAGAGCTCTAGTCTAAACTTCTGGTAAGGAGGTTAAGAGCAGGCAGCCGCCCACCTGAGCCTAAAAATGCTTAGTATGAGAGTCCTGGCGCGGGCCCAGGGACATCAACCCGGGGTGAGAGGTTCCTTGCTTGGGCGCGCCTGGAGGGTGGGCGGAGGGCTGACATTTCCTCTTCCTAGGGAAGGGGGGTCTGGAGGGGCGTTTACCACCACTGGGGGGAAGCCGGGCCCTAGGCTGGCTGCTAACTCTGGGAAGGTTAGCGAAGCACTGTGCGACCTGACGTAAGGCTTCGCTATTGAAGAGGTGATCTCCGTCGCAGGGAGAATTACCCAGGATGTGCTGTGCCCGTCTACACAACTCGGACGCCTGCAACCATGCCGTGCGGCGTGCTCTAATGGCAAAAGCAGAGGCTCTGCTGACGGACCGGAAGGAGTCCAGCGAAGCACGAGAAAGGAACCCGGAGATATTCTTGCAATGATAAAGAAGCAGGGAATATTCAAAGGCCTTGGTTGCAGATACGAAGGTGGATAACCGAGATAACCTCTCGGTGACCTCCCGAAGCGACAGACTCATAAAATATATATGAAATAATTCTGGCCGCCAGCATAGACATTTGGAAGGCTTGACGTCCTAGAGTATCTAGCGTCTTCGAGGTGCGGCCTGGAGGGCGAGAAGCATGCCTCTCCTTGCTTCCAGCCTTCCTCAGCGCCGATTCCACCACAATGGACCGATGTGTAAGCTGGTGCTGCCGAAACCCCGGGGACGGAGGCACCCGGTACAGAGCCTGCATCGCAGTCGGCGGCGCCGGAACCCTCAAAGGCGACCGCCAAGCCCCCAGCAGGAGATCCTGCAGGGCGGGATGCAGAGGCAGCATCGCAGCTGCCTATTCCGCAGGGCCTGGGCTCGGGTCCGGGATAGGGATGGCCAGCAAGTCCGCCATGTCAAGGAGGAAATCCTGAAAAGGCGGCTCTGCCGGAGCAGTTATGGCGGGAGAGGCCGCCAGGGCACTAAGAGGCCGCTCGGGCCGATGCCCGCTGGGCAGAGGAGGGGACCAACCGACCCGGATCGGGGCAGTCAACATGGCGTCGTCGGCTCCTGGAATTGATTCCAAGCTAGGCATCGAAGAAGTCGATGGCACCGACGGCGCCGCAGGAACCGACCTCGGCCCCGAACCCGGGGGCGGCGCTTCCCCCCGTGACTGGAGCGAATCCGCGGCCGCCGGAGGGCAGGGGCCAGTGGTCTCTGCTCTGCGCTGCGGGAGAGGACAGGGGCCGATCCCGAGACGTGCCGTGGCCAGGCTTTCAAGGCTGGACAACGACTCCAGGCTGGGCATCGAACCGAGCGAGGAGATCGACTCCTTCCTCGAGGCCCCCAGCGGGAGTGACCGCGCCGGTGGTGGAGATCCCGGAGCGTGGATCGGAACCGCGCCGACCGGTGCCGCGAACATCAAGGGCCCCCGAGGACGGTGCTCGGAGGAGAGGGGGTCATCTGACGCCGGCGCCGATGTCGATCGGCGGGCACTGCCCGGTGCCGGGCTCCCTCTTGAACCCGTCCGACCCGGAAAGAAATCCTTCCGGGGCATACGGCCCGTCCCCGAGGGGACCCCGGTCACCCGACGACGAGTCCCTGCGGGGGGGGGAGTGCAAAGCCACTGCGCCAACGTCGGGGTACCGTTGCGGGGCGGCGCAGACCCAGATTGGGTCGAAGACCCCGAGGCCCCTTCTCTAGGAAAGGGCGGGGCCCTCGACGGCCGCGTCGATGCCGGGGAGTCGCCCGTGCGCTGGCCGACATACCCCGAGGTCCCCGGGGAAGGTTGATGGCGGTCCCTCGTGCTCGACGCCCCTGCCGTCGCCAGCGGAGTGGCGCCGCTCGAACCCGGTACCACCCTTGCGCAGGGATACCGGCGACCCGGCGCGGGTCGAAGCGAGCGGCCCCGAGGGGAGGGAGGCCAGATGACCATCCCCGGCACGGGGCGGAACCACCGACGCCCACGCCCTCGAAGTGGGTACTACCCCCGCGCATGACCTGAACGTAGGGCCGTCAGACAGTGTCGAGTCGATCGGCCCCCGAGGTGCCGAGGGCAGCGGCTGGCGATCCCCGGTGGGGAGCGGGTCACTCGACACCGACGGGTCAGCACCGCCCAAAGCGGATACCACCCCCGTAGGAACGCCATACCGGTGCGATTCGGTCGGCCCCAGAGGCGCCGAGGACCGCAGCCGCCAATCCCCGGGGAGGAGCGGAACGCTCGACACCGACGCCGAGGGGTCGGTACCGCCCGAAGTGGGTACCGCCCACGCGCATGGCAGGGCTGGAGGAACGCCAGGCTGGACTGAGTCGATCGGCCCCGGAGGCGCCGAGGACAGCAGCCGACGATCCTCGGTGAGGAGCAGAGCGCGCGACACCGACGCCGATGCCGGGGGCTCAGTACCGCCCGGAGCGGCTACCACGCCCGAGCATGGCTTGGATGTAGGGAGGTCAGACCCAGTCGAGTCGATCGGCCCCGAAGGCGCCAAGGACACCAGCTGACGATCCCTGGCGAAGAGTGAAACACTCGACGCCGACACCGATGCCGGGGAATCGGCACTGCTCGAAGCGGGTACCTCCCTCGGGCATGGCTCGGGAATGTTCTGTGAGGAGCGAACCTCAGGAACATCCCGAAACCCCGTAAATGCTTTGGAGCCCGAGGACTCCCGCCGGGGTATATCAGCCAAGGAGGACTTGAGGGGTTGGCCGGAGCCGTCGCCATGCCGCGCATGAGACTCGCCCCTCAAGACTCGGCTAGTCTTAACAGACTGTTGTGTGATTACCTGATCCTGGAGAGAAGAACAACCCGACGACCGCGCCTTGGGCGCGAAGACGTCGTCGAGGGATACCCGAAAGAGGGCGGGTCTTCTCCCGACACTGTAGCCCGGGGAATCCGGGGAAAAAGGGTCAGGCCCCAAACAGGAGAGGCACCAGGCATTGGAGTCCACGTGGAAAATTAAGTCCCCGACGTGAGGCTGGGGGGAAGAAGGCTCCATGCCCCGGTCCTCAGCGCCCGGAGGGGGCGACGAAAATTAAATGAAAAATAATTAAAAGAAAGAAAGAAAAAGGGGGGCACGGAGGTGCCACCGTCGGCGGGAAAGCCGCGACTACAGAAAAAAGGAAAATTTCTGCGGTGGCAGGAGGGACGTCCTGCCTGCTCCGCGGAAAACGAAAAACTGGGGAGAGGCAGTAGGAAGGGCGGGAAGCCACCGCGCAGGCGCGGGGGATGCTCCCAAAGGCTTTCTGATTGGATGCTGGGGAGCATTTCCCGTGCGGGCTCCGTCGGCGACGTCTCCCATGTGTGAAGACTCATTCCTGCTTGTTCCTGGAGATACTTCTGTTAATCCCTTGTAGGGGGTCCTTCCTTTCCAGCCAGCCGAACTTGCTCCAATCTCCAGATCTAACACAAAAAAAAGATATCCCAACTCCACAAGGGAGGGTCCTGGACTGGACTGGAGGGGCTCAAAGAAAGAAAATTAGTAGGTAAAGTCTAGTCTTGCTTTCCTATTTGTCCCTCCAGTCCAGTCCAGTATGTGTGGGATGTACCAGAGCAGTACCTAAGCATGGGAGGGATTCGCAAGTCCTGCTTGAAAACTGGAAGCTCCAAACCGCGCATCTAAGAATATAAATACTATACTGGGTCAGACCAAGGTCCATCGAGCCCAGTATCCTGTTTCCAACAGGGACCAATCCAGGTCACAAGTACCTGGCAGGTTCCCAAAAAGGCACACAGGTTTCACAATGCTCATCTTGGAGCAAGCAGTGTATTTCCTGGGTCCTCTAATATTGGTTTATGGATATTTCCTTCAAGAACTTGTCCAAAACCTTTTTAAATCCAGCTACACTAACAGCTTTTACTATATCCTCCAGTAATGAATTCCAGAATTTGATTACATGTTGAGTGAAAAAGCGTAGTTACTCACCTGTAATAGGTGATCTCCGGGAACAGCAGGAATCAGTCTTTACATATGGGTGAACACAAACTACGGAGCCCACATGGGAACATTCTCCAGCATCCAATAAGAAAGCCTTTGGGAGCAATCCACTGTGCCTGCTTGCCTGCCTTCCCAATACTACTTTCCTCAGTTGAGTTTGTAGCTGAGAAGAATAAAATAAAAGAACTGTACAACTCCTAGGGGAGGAGGGCAGGTTGTGAAGACTGATTCCTGCTGTTCCTGGAGATCACCTGCTACAGATAACTACGCTCTCTCCAGGAACAAGCAGGAATGCAGTCTTCACATATGGGACTCACTAGTTCCCAAGTATCAGGACTGGCAATGGAGGTGAGCAGTGCAATCACAGAAGTCAAAAAACATGTTGCCAAAGAGTCTGGAAGCGTTATGGGCCATTGGACTCTATTCCAGGAGGCGATACTCCCCCAGTGATAGTCTGGTATCTTGTAGAAGTCCGAGATGGAGTGTAGGAGTTGAGTTCAAGTCCCAAAGAGGTGCTGGAGTACAGCTTGACCAAAGACAGCATCCCAACAGGAGTCTCTGCCTAGACAGTAGTGGTGTGCAGCAAAAGTATGAAGGAAGGACCAGGCAGCTGCCTGGCAGATGTCCTCAATGGATACTGACATGACCCTCCAAAGAGTCCTGCTTGTGCATAAGCAAAAGAAATGCAATCTGTTATTCATCTAGATAGAATATAGTTAGTCACCAATAGACCCAGGTGACTAGGATCAAAGGAAATGAATAGTTGAGAGAATCTTCTGTGATTTTTGGTTCTATTCAAGCTCGCTGACTAAAGAGTGTAACTCTGCTTCAGCCTGAGACACATGTGGTCTAGGGAAGAAAATTGGGAGGATTATTGTCATGGTGGAACAGAGTATAGGGGGGGAATCCACCACTAGAGCTTGCAGCTCACTGATGCGGCAAACTGAAATGACAGCAATAAGGAAGATGACCTTCCAAGATAGAATCTTCAGTGAAGTGGTGGCTAAAGGTTCGAAAGATGACTTCAGAAGCTGCGCCAGAACCACATTCAGATCTCAGGCCAGCAAAGGGGTCTTAATGGGTGGTTGGACAGAAGGAGACCCCACATGAAGCGTGCTACTAAGGGATGTGAAGAGATAGGCTGTCCCATCCATTGGTCTGTCAGAGGGCACAATGGAATTAAGATAAACTCTCAGAGTTAGTTTTAAGACCGGCAAGGATAAGTAGAAGAGATATTGTAGAAGCAACTCTACCGGGCAAGAAAAGGGGTCAATGTCCTTTGGGGAGCACCAGAGGGCAAGCCTATGCCATTTGAAGGCATAAGATCGCCTGGTGGAATTCTTACAAGATGCAAGGAGGACATCCTTGACTGCCTGTGGCAGGTCAAGGTTGGGGAGCACTAGCCCTTCAGTAGCCATGCTATCAAGCGTAGGGAGTGAAGACTGGGTTGGAAAAGCATCCCATGGTCCTAAGAGGAGGTCGGATGCACCTCCCAGGTTGAGTGGCTGAGTCTGCCAAGGCGAAGAAGCAGGGGAAGTCACAGTTGATGGGGCCAGAAGGGGGCTATGAGAATCATTGTGGCCTTGTCAACCTGTAGCTTGAAAAGTGTCTGAGATATCAAGGGGATGGGAGGGAATGCGTAAAGCAGACCCTTCCCCAGTGGAGAAGGCAGGCGTCTGCGGTCTATCAGTGCAGCAATGAAACCCTGCAGCAGAAGAGTGGAAGCTGTGTGTTTTGCAGAATGGCAAAGAGATCTACAAGTAGGGTTCCTCATATTTGGAAGATCCAAGCATGTGTCTCCCGATGCAAAGTCCATTTGTGTGAACAAAGAATACAGCTTAGCTTGTCTACTAGGACATTGAATTCGCCTGGGAGGAACAACAGTCTGAGGTGAATGCAGTGAGATAGCTAAGGACCATAGGCAAATCGCTTCCTTGCAGAAGGGACAGGATCCCATTCCACCATTTGTTCACGCAGAACATAGCAACTTGGTTGTCAGACCTGACTAGAAAAGGTTGCCCCGAAAGTTGGGGTTGAACTTCATTCAGTACCCATAGTTCTTACAGGTTGATGTGCAGGGCAGATTCCTGTGGTGTCCACAGCCCCTGTGTGGTCAGGTCGTTCAGATGCGTCCCCCAACCCAGCATGAAAGCATCCGTCAGGATGCATCGAGGTGGAGGCATCTGAAAAGATGACCCAATGAGTAGGGTTTTTGGGGAACACCACCACTGAAGGGACTTGATCAGTTGAGAAGTGATGTGGATCATGTCTCTGAGAGGCCCCTCTGCTTGCATCCATTGAGAAAACAGAGTCCATTGTGTTTGTCACATGTGTAATCAAGCGTAGGGGACCATGGAGGCCATGTGTCCTAATAGAAACACAGAAAAATGACAGAAAAAGACCATATGGCCCATCTAGTCTGTCCTTCCATAACTACAACAGTCCCCTTTTTTCTTTTAGAGATCCTCTGTGTTTGTCCCATGTGTTTTTGAATTCAGATACCGTCCTCATCTCTACCACCTCCATTGGGAGACTATTCCACGGATCCACCACTCTTTCCGTAGCATCTCTCGAGCTATTACTCGGCTTTGCTTCCTTAACCCTTTTGCCAGCTCGATGAGGCAGGCACAGCAATCCTGAGGGAGGAAACCTCAGGCCTGTTGACCAAGAGCGCTCCAATATACTCCAGTCGTTGGGATGGAGCGAGATGAGACTTTGGGAAGTTTATGACAAAGCCCAGGTGTTGGAGCACCATGATGGTGCGATGAAGAGAAAGTCTTACCTCTTGAGGGGAGTCTCCCCTGATCAGCCAATCATCTAAGTAAGGAAAGATGAATACTCCCAAGGTGTGTAGGTCGGCAGCAACAGTTGCCATGCATTTTGTGAAGACCTTTGGGACAGAGGCTAGACTGAAGGGGAGAACCCAGTATTGATAATGGTTTCCTAGAAACATAAAGTACAGATACTGTCTGTTCAAGGGATGGATCAGTAAATGTGTGTACACCTCTTTTAGGTCTAGAGAACATAGCTAATCCTGTCTCTGGAGTATGGAATTTCTCGGACCATGAGCCTGTTTAGATCTCCGAGATCCAGGATAGGCTGAATCCTCCTGTTTTCTTTGGAATGACAAAATATGAAGAGTAGAAGCCCATCCCTTCTTGAGGAGGAAGAACTCTATGACACCCTGGGACAACAGGGTGGTCACCTTCTTTTAAGAGAGTGTTTTGAAGGGGTTGTGTGGGATAATCCCCTGTGATGCTGGTGTGGGTAAGGTTTTGAAATGATGCTAATAACACCTTTGAACAATCTGAAGTATTCACTTCTCTGATGTTATGAGGTGCCACCTGTGGGCATAGTGACAAAGTCTGCCTGCTATCTGGAGGAGCTGGTGGCCCTCCAAGAGTAGATTGTCAATGCTCTCCAGAAAAGAATCAAAAACCAGGCGCAGGTTGTGCCTGTGCAGTTAGTTGAGGCCTAGGAGACTTGCGCAGTTTGGGTTGGCGAATGTCCTGCTGTCTCTGCTGAGGATGCAGAGGTTGACAGGCAGCAGAAGGCAGGTAAGAAGGATAGTATCTCTTTTTAGAATAGAAAGATTTCTTGGAAAGAGTCTTCCTCTTGAATGGGTCAGCTGTTTTCCTGGAAATGCATTTTAGGGCGAGATCATCCGTTTCAATCTCTCCTGCTTTTTCCCTTCAATCTTTGCCAAAAAGGTTTTCTCCAATACATAGGATATTGGCCAGTTTATTCTGAATCCATTGCAAAGATTGGATGCCTGTAAACAGGCCATTCTGAGAACCCCAAAGCAGACTGCTGAAGCTTTGCTTGTGGATTCGAAGGCATCAAAAAAGGCCCTGGTAAGAAACTTAAAAGTAAATTGGCCTTACTTGATGAGTGTCTGGAATGCACTCCGCTTATCCTCAGGAAGCAGAGGAGTAAAGGTTTTCAGATCCCTGGCGACATCCTTCAGAAACATGCCCATGTACAGCATGTAAGAGTTGATTCTGGAGGCCAACATACACGCTGAAAGAACTGGAATCAGAGTCCGGTAAGAAATTAAAGTATCAGCAGTCTTGGGCTTGATCTCAATGCTTCATGGATGACGGTCAGTGTTGATATCAATACTCAGAGGTATCGGAACCAAGAACTATGGCTTTTTGGGTCTGCTGGATACTGGGGTTATCGACCTTGGGGGTTCCAACGAAGGTTTCGACCTTGGGGGTTCCAACGAAGGTTTCGACCTTGGGGGTTCCAACGATGCCAGTTCAAAGGCCAGCATTGGGTCAGATAAGTCTGGCTATAAGCTCGATGCCAAAGCCTGCACTCCTGAAGCTCTCTATGTTATTGCTACCGAGGCTGCCGGGAGTGCTGCCAAACTCCTCTTGACAGTCAGCATGCGCTAGTCTCGGAAGATGGCCAATGTCTGGGTAGAATCACCTATGGGGCTTCTGAGCCACCATCCCAGAAGATGAGCATGAAGCACCTCTAGGGGAATCACAATACCTATGCTGGGACTTCTCTCTGGCCTTGGTATCTGTCTTTGACGCAGAGGATTTTCGAATGGCCAGAGACTGACTTTCTTTTGTGTTTGGGTTTTGAAGAAACCTAAGACCCTTGAAAGGAAGTCAATGGCCTCGAAGTGGAAGCCACTGAAACAGAGTCCGAGGTGAACGATCCAAACTGTCGCTCAGTTCTTGAGGCTTCTCTATCATTTCTTGGTACAAAGGACAAGAAGTGGGTTGATGTTTAGGACCCAAACAATTTAGACATCAGTCATGTTTATCCAGTGGCTGAGATGGTACCAGCTCACTTGGTATATTATTTGAAGCCACTGACTGGTTTTCCATGCCTTAAAAAGTTGTCTTTGAGATGGAAGATAAGGCTATGGAGGCCTAGAGGCCTAGTTTAGCGGAGAAAACTGCAATGAAAATCAAAAGAAAAGAAAATTGAAAATAAATAATGAAAAATGAAAGCATTATCGGGACCGGTGTCAGAATCGACAGAACCGGCATCAACAGGAAGGCAGAAGCACCATGCTCCACAAAAAAGAGAAGATTTTCAGTGGTGACAGGACAATGCGTCCTACTGGCTCTGCAGAAAACGAAGAATTGAGGAGAGGAATTGGGAAAGTGGGACGGCATGCACGCAGGTGCAGTGGAGTGCTCCAAAAGGCTTTCCTATTGGACGCGCGGAAGTGTTCCCGCACAGGATCCAAGAATGTTCCTGCTTACTCATGGAGATATTTTCTCTTAGTAGTCCTAAATGGGTTATGTTGTAGTTTCTTTGCGTGTTCCCTAGTCTTTCTACTTTGATGGTGCAAACAACCTATCTACCTTTACTCATTCCATTCCATTCATTAATTTATAGTAACATAGTAAATGACGGCAGATAAAGCACAGTTACTTACCTGTAACAGGTGATCTCTGGGAACAGCAGGAATAAGTCTTCACATATGGGTACGTCTGTACCGACGGAGCCTGCGTGGGAATGCTCCCCAGCTTCCCAAAAAGGAAAGCTTTTGGGAGCATCCCACAGCGCCGTGCGTTGCCTTCCCACCTTTCCTAACCAACTCTCCTCAGTTCGAGTTTAAAGCTGAGACAATAGAGAGAGAGAGGAAAGGAAAGATAGAAAAGAGGTACAACTCCTAGGGGAGGTGGGAGGGTTATGAAGACTTATTCCTGCTGTTCCCAGAGATCACCTGTTACAGGTAAGTAACTGTGCTATCTCCAGGAACAAGCAGGAATGAGTCTTCACATATGGGGACTCCCTAGCTAAGATGCCTGGGAGATCCCCAAGGATATGAGACCCTGGAAGGGTTCTGCGTCCTCCTATGGATCTCAGGCATCCATCCAGGGAAGGAGGGTAGGAGTTGTTTAAGAATGTAACAGGTGTCTGAGGACAGCCTGACCAAACAAGGCATCCCGGCGGGAGTCCTTGTCCAAGCAGTAATGGGCTGTGAAGGTATGAACCGAGGCCCAGGTGGCTGCTCAACAGATCTGGTCGATGGATACAGAATTTAGATGAGCCATAGAGGTGGCCATGGCCCTCACATTATGAGCTGTGACATGGCTCTCCAGAGAAAGGTTCTTACTCTGGTAGGCGAAAGAAATACACTGAGCAATCCAATTGGACAGTGTTCTCTTAGGAGACTGGAAGTCCCAAATGAGAAGGATCAAAAGCAACAAAAAGCTGGGAAGACTTTCTAGGTTGCTGTGTCCTTTGTAAGTAAAAAGCAAGAGCTCTTTTACAATCCAGAGTATGAAGATTCTTCTCTGCATTGGATGCATGAGGAGCTGGAAAAAAGACAGGTAAATATACCTCTTGATTAAGATGAAAAGGTGAAACCACTTTAGGCATAAAGTGTGGATTTGTCCTAAGGACTACCTTATGATGGAACCTTGTATAAGGTGGATTAGCCACTAAGGCCTGCAGTTCACTGATGCGGCGAACAGAAGTGACTGCAATGAGGAAAATAACCTTCCAGGAAAGAAATTTCAAGGAGGTAGTGGCTAAGGGTTCAAAAGGTGGCTTCATAAGCTGACCAAGAACCAAATTTAAGTCCCATGCCACCGGAGGAGGCCTAATGGGAGGTTTAGTTAAAGTTAGGCCTCTCATGAATCTTGCAATGAGGGGATGAGAGGAGATAGGTTGTCCATTGATGGGCTTAAGGGACGCTGCAATAGCACTCAAATGGACTCTTACTGAATTTGTCTTAAGTCCTGCATTGGAAAGATGCAGGAGATAATCTAACAGAGAAGTTAAAGGTAGTGCTAGAGGGTCAAGACCCTTTTCGGCACATCAAATTGAAAATCTTTTCCACTTAAAAGCATAGGAATGCCTGGTGGAAGGTTTTCTGGAAGCATGGAGGATATCCTTCACTTGCTGAGAAAGATTCAAGTCTTGAAGGTCTAGGCCTTCAGTAACCAAGCTCTGAGGTGAAGGGACTTGGGGTTTGGGTGCCACAAAGTCCCTTCCTCCTGGGACAGGAGGTCTGCAGCAGCTCCCAAGTCCAGGGAGGGGGCTTGGGAGAGATGCAGAAGTAGAGGGTACCACACTTGGCGTGGCCAGCGTGGAGCTATGAGGATCATAGATCCTTGATCCCTCTGGAGTTTGAATAGAGTCTTGGAAATCAAGGGAATGGGTGGAAAGGCATACAGGAAGCCCTGACCCCAATGAAGGAGGAAGGCATCCTTGGCCTGAACTCCCTGACACGGAATTCTGGAACAGAACCGGGGAAGTTTGGCATTCCACGGACTTGCAAAGAGGTCTATGTCCGGGGTTCCCCATTCTTGGAAGATTCTGAGTACCTGATCCATATGCAGGGACCATTCGTGTGGAAGCAGAACTCGACTGAGTCTGTCTGCCCAAGAGTTTTGGATTCCTGGGAGGTATACTGCCAGAAGATGGATTTGATGCTCTCTGGCGAAGGCCCATAATCTTAGAGCTTCGTTGCAAAGCGACAGAGAGCCAGTTCCTCCTTGCTTGTTTATGTAAAACATGGCTACTTGATTGTCCGTATGAATGAGGACTGTCTTGTAGCTGAGGAGGGTATGAAAGACCTTGAGAGCTAGAAAAACTGCTCGAAGTTCCAAGTGGCTGATATGAAGAGAGGTCTCCTGTGGGGACCAAGTGCCTTGGGTGGAGAGGTCTTGTAGATGAGCTCCCCAACCTGTTTGGGAGGCATCTGTTGTGAGGGTTGCTTGGGGCAACAACTGTTGGAAGGGGGAACCCAGCAACAGATTTTGAGTGGATATCCACCATTGGAGAGACCAAAAGAGACGTTTGGAGGTTGCTATTTGGTCTGAGAGGGCTCCTGAAGCTTGAGTCCACTGGGTGGACAAAGTCCATTGAGCTGCTCTCATGTGTAGGCGAGCATAGGGTACCACATGTACTGTGGAAGCCATGTGGCCTAGCAGTTGTAGCATCTCCCGGGCAGTTAAGTGGTTCTTTGACTGAATCTGGGAGGCTAGCTGCACTAGACGTTGGCAACGGGCCTGTGGAAGGTAGGCCCTTGCAGAGGTGGTATCCAACCAGGCCCCTATGAATTCCAGGGACTGAGTGGGGGTGAGCTGGGACTTTGGGAGGTTTACCACAAGTCCCAGATACTGCAGAATGCACCTTGTGCGGTCCAGGGAAATCTGGGCCTCTGACTGAGATGGAGCTCGGATGAGCCAGTCGTCCAGGTATGGGAAGACAAATATTCCCAGAGTGCGTAGAAATGCAGCAACTATTGCCATGCATTTGGTGAACACTCTCGGAGCAGAGGCCAGACCAAAAGGAAGCACTCTGTATTGGTAATGTTTTCCTTGGAAAAGAAAACGTAGGAATCTTCTGTGAGATGGATGGATGAGGACATGTGTGTACGCATCCTTGAGATCTAGAGAACAAAGCCAATCCTGACTTTGAAGGTATGGAAGGAGAGTGCCCAGAGAAAGCATCTTGAACTTCTCCTTGCATAGGAATTTGTTCAATTCTCTGAGATCTAAGATGGGTCTGTATCCCCCTGTCTTCTTCGGAATGAGAAAATAGGGGGAGTAGAACCCTGACCCCTGTTGAAGAAGAGGAACTTCTTCTATTGCCCCTTGGGCAAGAAGGGTAGTCACCTCCTGACCCAGAAGGTCGAGAAGAGATGTGGGAGAATTGAAGTGTCTCACCATGGTGTAGGGAGGAAGGTCTGAGAAATGAAGTTTGTAGCCCTCTCTTATGATGGAGAGGGTCCACTGCTCTGATGTGATTTGCTCCCATCTGGGAGCAAAATGAGCCAACCTTCCTGGAATGGTGAGAGGTTCTGGCTGTTGTAGAGCCAGAAAGGCTAAGTTCTCTAGCATTAAGTCAAAAACCCTGAGGAGGTTGGAACTGCTGAGTTACAGCAGCCCCTGTAGACTTAGGCCTGGCCTGCTTAGGTTGCTGACGCTTAGTGGCAAAGTGACCTGTAGAAGATTGTTGGCCAGAAGTAGAAGGAAATCTGCCCTTTTTGTAAAAAGACTTTTTTAAAAATCTTTTTCTTGGCAGGAATGGAGGTTGACTTTGAAAGTCTATCCAGAGCAGAATTCTCTGCATCCATTTGAGTGGCTTTTATTTGCCACTCTTTGCCAAATAGATTTTCACTGTACAGGGCAGATTTCCTAAGCCATCTTGAACCCAGGGTTCTAGATCAGAAGCCTGGAGTCAAGCAATTCTGCAAGCAGCTATAGCAATGCCTGAGGCTCTGCTGGCACCTTCAAAGGAGTCAAAAGCTGCCCTGTTGGAAAACTTTGAAATGTCTTGAGTATGCTTAAGCCAAAGGAGGAATTCGTCCCTTTTATCTTCTGGAAGAAAAGGGAGGAAGTTGTGCAGTTTTTGTGCAACTTCTTTTAGAAACATATCCATGTAAAGGCTATATGAGTTGATTCTGGCAATAAGCATACTGGCTTGGAAGATTTTCCTACCAAAAACATCCAAGGTCCTGCATTCTCTTCCTGAAGGAGCAGAAGAGTGTCTCTTTGTACTCTTTATCCTCTTCATAGCTGACTGCACCACAACAGAATGGTGAGGAAGCTGAGTTTTCTGAAATCCAGGACAAGGAGGGACACGATACATACTGTCCAATCTGCGAGAATGAGGAGAAAGAGTGAGAGGAGTCTCCCATAAATCAATCATGTGTTCATGAAGAATCTCATGAATTGGTAAGGTGACTGCCTCTCTAGGAGCCTTAGAGTATCCTAAAATATCTAATTTTTTTGCTCTAGGCTCTGAATCAGAGGTTACTGAAATAGAGAGTCCTTTAGCTACTTCTCTTATGAAGTCTTGAAAGGACAAGTCCTCTGGAGGAGACATTCTTCTTTTTGGAGAAGGCGGCTCCTCAGGAAGGGCTATGGATACTTCAGGAGACTCATCTGATGAATCAGAATCACCAGAGGAATCGAAGTATCGCCTGTCAGGGTGCTCTTCTAACGCTCGATACACGTATCGAGCGGTATCGACATCGGGCGTCCCCGGTACCGGATCGGTACCGAGAAGTAGCCCTGGACAAGGAACCGCAGCAGTCGGTATCCTGGTCGATGTTGATGCAGTCGGTACCAGTATCGGCGCTGGTGCCGGTACCGGAGCCGATACCGACAACGGAGCTTGTTGTGGTACCATCGGCGTCGCAGCTTGAATGGCCGTGATAGCCTGCTGCATGGACAGAACATTCTGATCCATCGACGCCATGAATGCCTGGAAATCGGTACCGGGAGATTGTGCCGGTACCACAGAGCAATCTAACAGGTGATCAGTCGAGGCCGTGCCATCGATGTCATCCTGTAACCCCATAGGAGGAGCTTTGGAAGCCGGAGCTTCCCGCCGGGGTTGTTTTGCTGGGGCAGGATCCTCGAGGGCAAGCCCGGAGGCATCTCGATGCTTAGAGGGAGATCTACCCTTCGAGGACCTGCTAGGTTTATGTTTGGTTACCTGAGATCCATCAGGAGAAGAAGACCTGGACGATGTCGATGCTACCGACGGTGCATCAGGGGGAAACAGCACATGGAGCTTAGCTGCTCGGTTCTGTAAACCCCGTTTAGACAGACAGCAGGACGGACAATCCAGAATGGAGTGTTCAGGACCCAAACATTTAAGACACCATTCATGGGTATTTGTAACAGAAATAGTACCGCTACACTTTTTTGAACCCGGAGGGTGGTTTTTCCATGAGGGAAATTTTCTTGTGGGCCCTAAGGCCCAAGAAGAAAAATATACCAAGTGAGGAAATATAGATTTATTTTTTTTTTAAAGAAAGAAAGAAAAAGACCGGCGGTACCAGTCCGGAGTCGGGGAAGGCAGACACGCGACCAAAGAAATAAAATAAAATAAAGAACTTCTTCAGCGGTGACAGGGCTCGACCTGCTGGCTCTGCGGCAAAGAAGAACTGAGGAGAGTTGGTTAGGAAAGGCGGGAAGGCAGCACGCAGGTGCTGTGGGATGCTCCCAAAAGCTTTCCTTTTTGGGAAGCTGGGGAGCGTTCCCGCGCAGGCTCCGTCGGTACCGACGTACCCATATGTGAAGACTCATTCCTGCTTGTTCCTGGAGATAGACCAGCATGGTCCATCTAGTCTGCCCAGCAAGATGGCAAGAGTAGGTGCACCTGTCCCTCTGTGCAGGCCACCCCTCCCCATGTCTTTGTTTAGGGGTGAACCCACCACTCCATGTAGGACACCCCTATTTGTTAAGACGTTAGATGGTTCAGAAGTTAGATGGTACTGTTTATTTTGTTTTTATCCTGTTACTGTAAAGGGATCCACTGTGTTTGTCCCATGCCGTTTTGAATTCAGTCACTGTGTTTGCCCCCATCACTTCCAACGGGAGGACATTCCAAGCATCCACTACCCTTTCAGTGAAAAAATATTTCCTGACATTGCCTTTCAATTTACCATCTTGCAGCTTCATGTTATGCCCTCTAGTTTTACAGCTTCCCCGTCTTTGGAAGAGATTTGTTTGTTCATCATTTCTCTTTAAGTATTTAAGGGTCTGAATCATATCTCCCCTGTCCCTCCTCTCCTCCAAAGTGTACATATTTAGGTCTTCAAGTGTCTTCTCATAAGGCTTCTGACGCAGGCTCCAAATCATTTTGGTCGCCTTCCTCTGAACAGTTTCCAGTCTTTTTACATCTTTTGCAAGATATGGTCTCCAAAACTGAACACAGTATTCCAAGTGAGGCCTCAGTGACTTGTACAGTGGCATAAGTGCCTCTTCCTTTCTGCTGGTAATCCCTCTTTGTATGCAGCCCAACATCCTCCTGGCTTTTGCCTCCGCCTTGTTGCACTGTTTTGCCACCTTGAGATCATCAGATAATCACACCAAGGTCTTTCTCCTGAACCGTGCACACCAACCTCTCGCCCCCTATCGCGTACATTTCCCTTGGATTTCTGCTACCCAAGTGCATGACACTGCACCTTTTCACATTAAGCGTAGTTACTCACCTGTAACAGGTGTTCTCCAGGAGCAGCAGGAATCAGTCCTCACATATGGGTGACGTCGGCGCCGACGGAGCCCTTGCGGAGCAATTTCCCCAGCTTTCAAAGAAAGCCTTTGGGAATTGCAGCGCGCATGCGCGGTCCTCTTCCCGCCCAAGGGTGCCATCTTGCTCAGTCAGATGACATAGCTAAAAGACAGCAAAAATTAGCAAAAACGAAAGCATAAAACTGCAACTCCAAGGGGAGGAGGGAGGGTTTTGAGGACTGATTCCTGCTGCTCCTGGAGAACACCTGTTACAGGTGAGTAACTACGCTTTCTCCAGGACCAAGCAGGAAGTCAGTCCTCACATATGGGACTCCCAAGCTTAAGGCTACCGGAGACCCCAAGCACAAAAATGAGCTCCCTCTAGCTCAGCAGCACAGAAGGAAGGAATCTTCCCTGAATACGTCTCCAACCGGTAGCCCAACATCCGGGATGGAGGGTAGGAGTTGCCTATACCTCGAAGAGGTTACGGAGGACTGCCTGTCCGAAAGCACTGTCCCTGCGGGACTCCCTCTCTAGGCAGTAATGGGCTGCAAAAGTCTGGCTTGAAGACCAAGTAGCGGCCCGGCAGATGTCTGCCAATGGAACAGAGCGGAGGTAAGCCACTGACGTAGCCTTCGCCCGAACACGATGAGCGGTGACTCTACCTTCCAGCACGAGGCCCGCAGCCTCGTAAGCCCAAGCAATGCAATCCGCAATCCAGATGGACAGAGTACGCTTGGAGACAGGGAGCCCCAACTTGTTGGGGTCATAAGACACGAAGAGCTGAACAGCCTTTCGGTGCTCCCACGTACGGTCAAGGTAGAAGTTCAGCGCCCTCCTACAGTCCAGGGTATGCAGGACCATTTCAGCTCGGCTGGAGTGTGGCCTGGGAAAGTAGGTTGGAAGTACCACCTCCTGGTTGATGTGAAAAGGGGAAACCACTTTGGGAAGAAATTGAGGGTGAGTCCGTAGGACTACCCGGTTCTTGTAGAACCTAGTGTAAGGAGGATCAGATACTAGGGCCTGTAGCTCACTAACGCGTCTAGCAGAAGTGAGGGCCACCAAGAACAAGGTTTTCCAGGAAAGAAAACGAAGAGGGCAGGTAGCCATAGACTCAAAAGGCAGACAGGTAAGCTGCTGTAAAACCACATTGAGATCCCAGTTCGGGGCTGGTGGGCGCAAAGGTGGTTTAAGGAGAAGGAGGCCTCTGAGAAAACGAGCCACCAGAGGGTGGCTGGAAAGAAGTCCACCATCCACCGGCACGTGATGCGCAGAAATAGCACTGAGGTGGACCTTAACCGAGTTGGACTTGAGGCCAAGATTAGAAAGAGAAAGCAAGTACTGCAAGACCACTGATGCCGAACAGGAGAAGGGGTCTTGAGACTGCTGAGTACACCAGACGGAGAACCGACGCCACTTAAGAGCGTAGGACTTCCGGGTGGAAGGTCTCCTGGAGGCCAAGACGACCTCTTCCACATCTGGAGGCAGCTGGAGAGGAGCAAGGACTACCCTTTCAGCAGCCAGGCCATCAGATGAAGGGACCGGAGGTTGGGGTGCAGGAGCGTCCTCTGATCCTGCGACAGGAGGTTGGGCTGAAATCCCAGTGGAAGAGGAGTGTCTACCGCTAGCTGCATCAGAAGCGGGAACCAAGGTTGCCTCGGCCACCGGGGAGCCACTAGGATCATCGATGCCTTGTCTCTGAGAACTTTGAAGAGCGTCCGAGACACCAGAGGCATGGGTGGAAAGGCATACAAGAGGCCTGTGGACCATGGAATCAGAAAGGCATCCGCCGCCACCCAGAGATGATGCGGCTGTCGAGAGAAGAATCTGGGAAGCTGCCGGTTCAGAGGACTGGCGAACAGATCCATGGTGGGGAGGCCCCACCGTAGAAAGATCCGCTGAACCACAAGCGGATCCAACCTCCACTCGTGTGGCTGGAGGACCCTGCTCAGTTTGTCTGCCAGGTAGTTTTCTTGACCCGGGAGATAGACAGCTGTGAGGACGATGTTGCGGTGGACGGCCCAAGAGCAGAGCTTCTGTGCTTCCTGACAGAGAAGGAAGGAGCCGGTTCCGCCTTGCTTGTTCACATAGAACATGGCAACCTGATTGTCTGTCTGGACAAGTACTGCTTGGTGAGAAATCAGGTGAGAGAAGGCTTTGAGCGCTAGGCGGATGGCTCTGAGCTCCAGGAAGTTGATCTGCTGAGCGGACTCCCAGGGAGTCCAGAGACCCTAAGTACAAGTCCCTTGGCAATGTGCTCCCCAGCCCTGGAGAGAAGCATCGGTCGTCAGGACCTGAGAATGCGCAGGAGTCTGAAAGGTCACTCCGAGCAGTAGGTTCGGCAGGTGAAGCCACCATCGCAGAGAGGAGACCAGCTGGTCGGAGATCCGTACGGAGTCCACTAGGCTCCCAGTGGCCTGATGCCATTGATTGCGAAGGCACCATTGAGCAGGCCGCATGTTCAGGCGGGCATAGGGGGTTACATGGACCGTGGAAGCCATATGGCCGAGCAGTCTCAGAAATTGCCTGGCCGAGACCAGGGAATTGCTGTGAAAGCGGCTGGCGAGATCCATGAGCCTTTGGGCCCTGTCTAGAGGCAGGATGGCCCGCGCTTGAAGAGTGTCCAACCGGGCACCAATGAATTCTAGATCTTGAGAGGGGAGCAAAGTGGACTTTGCGAAGTTTATGACAAATCCCAAGTGCTGGAGCAGAGCTACTGTGCGATAAGTAGCCTGAGTGGCTTCTTGGGCAGACTGGGCCCTGATGAGCCAGTCGTCCAGGTATGGGAACACAAAGAGACCCTGAAGCCTCAGATAGGCCGCCACCACTGCTAGGCATTTGGTGAACACTCTGGGGGCGGAGGAGAGGCCGAAAGGCAGTACTCTGTACTGGTAATGGCGTCCGTCCACCACAAACCTTAGGTATTGTCTGTGGTCTGGATGAATAAGGATATGAGTATACGCATCCTTCAGATCTAAGGAGCATAGCCAGTCTCCCTGCTGGAGGTAGGGCAGCAGGATTCCAAGGGTAAGCATTTTGAACTTTTCCTTTGCAAGGAACTTGTTGAGGTTTCGCAAGTCCAGGATGGGTCTGAGGCCTCCTGTTCTTTTTGGAACCAGGAAGTACCTGGAGTAAAACCCTTGACCCTTCAGGTGGTGGGGCACCGGTTCCACGGCTCGGTCCCGAACGAGACTTGCTAACTCCTGAAGGAGTAAGTCCCTGTGCAGAGGGAGTCTGGAAGGCTCCCCTGGAAAGTAGGAGGGAGGCACCTGGTGAAAATGAAGAAGATAGTCCTTTTGAACTATCTGAAGCACCCAGGTATCTGTGGTGATGTTGGACCACCTGTGGGCAAAGTGGACCAGCCGGCCTCCTGTGCTGAGAGAATCCAGCTGAGGGGGAGAGGCTATGCTGAGAGAGTCAAAAACCCCCACCCTGCTGAGCAGGGGCCGGTGGTGCAGGCTTGGGGGCTTGCTGCCTACGGGACCCATTACCCCGTCCCTTGGCCTGCTTTCCCTGCGGGGGAGCTGGGGAGGCCTGATACTGAGGGTAGTATTTATAGGCAGCCGCCTTCCTCGGGTAAAAGGGCTTTTTCCCCGAGGCCTTCTTCTTTTGAGAAGGGGCAGAGGTTTTCCTCGAGAGACGAGTTCTGGTGAGAGTCTCTGTCTCGATTTGTGCAGCCTTTTCATCCATGGGCTTGCCAAAGAGGTTGTCACCTCGGCAGGGGACATCGACCAACTTGTCCTGCACCCAGGGCTCGAGGTCGGACGACTGGAGCCAAGCCTGGCGGCGTCCACCGATGCCGGCAGCGGCTACTCGAGCCGAAGCCTCAAAACCATTATAGGCTGCTCGAGAAATAAACTTGGAGCACTCCCGAATACCAGTAGACAAGGATTGGAACCTCTGCAAAGGTTCATCGGAGAGACCAGCAGAGAACCCGGCTATTTCTTTAGCCAGGTCTCGGAGATACATGCCCATGTAGAGCTGGTATGTCTGGACTCGACAAGCAAGCATAGAGCCCTGGAAACACTTCCTACCGAGGGCATCCAGGCTGCGGGCTTCCCTACCAGGGGGCACCGAGGAGTGCATCTTCTGACTCTTCAGTCTATGCATGGCCGATTCCACCACCATGGAATGGTGCGGTAGTTGTGCCTTTTGGAACCCGGGGCTCTTGCGGACTCGATAAATGGAATCGACCCGCTTGCTCAATACCGGCGACGACGCCGGGCTCCTCGGGATCCGCAGGGAAGGCCAAGGCTTTGGCCATATCCCTCACGAAGTCTGAGAACTGGGTATCCTCCGGGGGGGACCGTCTCCGAGGTTCGGACTCAGGGGAGTCCGATGGGACACACCGAGTCCGAAAGGAACCAGGTGACTCTTCGTCCTCAGATTCCCAGGCCGACTCCTCGGAGGAGGAGTCGACCGGCTCCGGTCGGGCGGGCACTGAAGCCATCCGCCCCGACGCCGAGGGAGTCGGCATCGACGACCTCGGTCCCGAACGGGAGGCCGAAGGAGACCGCAACCGAGGATCGACTCGAGCCCTCATGGACTCGAGGATCGGCTCGGTCTCCGGGGTCGACTTGGAGGTCGACGTCCCGGCGGTCAGGGCAGAAGCGCCAGCGAGGCCAGCGATCAATGCCCGCTGCTGGTCCATGAAGGCAGCTAAGCTGACCTCCAAGGCCGTCAACCTGAGTTCGAGCTCAGGAGACCCAGCAGCCCCCGACGGCGTCGGGCCCAACGTCGGGTCCTTCGGAGGAGAGTCTACGAGGACAACAGTACTCACGTGAGCGGGCAAGTCCTCCTCAAGTCGAGGATGTTTCGACGGCCTCTCCGACTCCAAGGACCCGGGACGGGAATCGGGGCTATGCGACCTGGCCCTCGAGGGACCAGGAGCGTCCACCGAACCCGCCCTCGCGGGTTTCTTCTTCCGATGATGATCCCGGGTAGGAGACCCCCTTTCAGAGGAACTTCGACGATGCTCAGGACCAGAGTCCCGAGACGTCGAAGCCTCTGACGAGGTCCGAGCCCGGCCGGAGTCAGAGAAGATACGCTCCCGCTGGTGCTGCCGACTCCTCAATGCTTTTGAGGACATCTTGCCGCATGGCCCGCAGATCATGGAGTTATGATCCGGGCCTAGGCAGCGGAGGCAGAAGTCGTGAGTGTCTGTAAGAGACATGAGTTTCTTACAGAGGTCACACTTTTTGAAGCCACTGGCCGCCATAGGGGGAAAAAGGGCCCCTGCGAGGTTGAATGACCGGGCAGCCAGGGAAAAGAAAAAAAGTTCGAAGTCTGTCACGAAGGACAAGAAAAACCAAAAAATAACGGACGGACTCGTAACCGGCGTCACGAGTCCGGGCGGGAAAAGAACCGGCGTCGAACCGAAGAAAAATAAAGAAAATAGAGAAAAATCAACTTTTCTGCGGGGGATTCACAGGCAACGTCTGTAGGGCTCCGCGGAAAAAGAAGACTGAGCAAGATGGCACCCTTGGGCGGGAAGAGGACCGTGCATGCGCGCTGCAATTCCCAAAGGCTTTCTTTGAAAGCTGGGGAAAATTGCTCCGCGAGGGCTCCGTCGGCGCCGACGTCACCCATATGTGAGGACTGTCTTCCTGCTTGGTCCTGGAGAAAATTGTAGTTGCCAAGCATTAGACCATTCTTACAGCTTTTGTAGATCTTTCCTCATGTTAACCACGCCCTTGGGGGGGGGGGGGGAGTCCACTCTGTTGCAAATTTTTGTGTCATCTGCAAAAAGACAGACTTTTCTATTCAGTCCTTCAGCAATATCACTCACAAATACATTGAACAGTGCTGGGCCCATGGCTGAACCCTGCGGCACCCCGCTAATCACCTTCCTTTCATCTGAGTGAGTTCCATGTACCATCACCTTCTGTTGTCTGTCAGTCAACCAATTTCTAATCCAGTTTACCATCTTGGGACCCATCCCCAAGCTACTGAGTTTGACAAGCCTCCTATGAGGAACAGTATCAAAGGCTTTGCTGAAATCCAGGTAGATGACATCCATTGCATGCCCCGATCTAGTTCCTTGGTCACCCAGTCAAAGAGCTCAATCAGATTTGTTTGGCAAGACCGTCCTTCAGTAAAACCATGTTGCCTCGGATCTTGCAACCTGTTGGTTTTGAGAAAGTTCACTATTCGCTCTTTCAGGAGCGCCTCCATTACTTTTCCCGCCACAGAGGTAAGGCCTTCCTTGTCACCACTTTTGTGTAGAGGTACGACATCAGCCATTCTCCAGTCCTGAAGAACCTCTCCTGTTTCCAAGGATCTGTTGAAGACATCCTTTAACGGTCCTGCAAGAACCTCTCGAGCTCTTTCAATATCCTGGGATGTATCCCATCCGGTCCCATGGCTTTGTCCACTTTCAGTTTAGCAAGTTGTTCTAACACCTCATCTTCTGTGAATGGTGTGGTATCTACTTCATTCCCATTTTTATATTTGGGAGTCACAGCTGGTCCATCTCCAGGATTTCCTTTAGTAAAAACAGAGCAGAAAGTATTCGTTTAGCAATTTCGCTTTTTCAATGTCACTTTCCATGAGTCCTTTACCAGCACTTCTGAGTCCTGCAATTCCAACTCTGATCTTCTTCCTTTCCTGAATATACCTGAAGAAAGTTTTGTCGCCATCCTTAACATATTTAGCCATCTTTTCCTCTGCCTTTGATTTTGTTATCCTTATTTCTCTTTTAGACTGAGCTTGATCCTGTATTCATTTCTGTGTTCTTCTGTTTGCAAGCTTTTGAATTTTGCGAAAGTTGTGTTTTTTGCCTTTGAGCAGCCACTTCTTCGATCCACCTGTGGCATTAGTATCTGACCCTGGAAGTTGCCAAAGCCTGTATCAGGAGCCAGATCAGATCCGCATACCACAGTCCGAGGCAATAAGTATCACTGGACCACTCTGAACCTCTATGCGCTGCAGAATCCAATCAATGAGTGCCTACAGCAGGATCACATACAGGAGCCCCTCAAATGACCACTTTTGCACCAGAGCATTGAGTCCATCAACATGTGCTCCCTGCGTCTGCTAATGAAACAGCTCACCTTGACATTGGCCAGGGAAGCCATGAGGTCCAATGCAGGCTCACCCCAACACATTGTGATGTTGTGAAACACTGCTGCATTCAATTTCCACTTGCCTGGATCCAACCAGTGTCGACTGAGAAAGTCCACTTGAATATTCTCCTTGCCCGCTACATGTGCTGCGAAGAAGGCAGATAGAATCTGCTCTGCCCACAGTAGAAAGGATTGAATCTCATCTGCCAGCGTTACATTGCCCCCGTCGACTGATGCATACCACTGTGGTCGTGTACAACAGTCAACAGGGGCACACCTGGACTGCCTTTTGCGCTATCAGGGAGTGGAAAAACTGTAGGACAAGAATTATCGCCTTCATTTCCACCAGGTGACTGATGGACCAGAGGTTTTCCTCCCGTGTCCATTGTCTCTGTGTGACTTGCAACAGGCAATGCGCTCCCCATCCTATGAGACTAGCATTGTCACCAAAATCCACTGTGGCTGTTCCAGGGGAAGACCCACTGTTAGATGGCTCAACTGTAGTCACTAGGAAAGACACTGTCTCGTGCCTTTGGGACACCTCAACCTCCAAGACAACAGGTGCAACTGCAGAGACCAGCAAGAAAGCAGCACCTGCTGCAGCGGTCTCATATGGGCCAGAGTCCAGGGCACTGTTGCCATTGACCCCAGAAGCTGCAGATAGTATCACACTGTTGGTGCCTTTATGCTCAAAAAATGATGAACCTGATACTGAAGCTTCTGCACTGTCTGCTGGTAGGGGAAACAACCCCAACCTGGGAATCAAACTGGGCTCCCATGTAGACCAAGCGCTGTATGAGCTGGAGTTGACTCTTGGCCAGGTTGACCACCTACCTAGTCCAGACATTGGAGGAACTCTACCACCCTTTGCATGGCAGTGACTCCTTCGGCCTCCGATTTTGCTCTGATGAGCCAATCGTCCAGATATGGGTACACCAGGATACCCTCCTTTGGTAGCGCTGCTGCTACCGCTACCATTATCTTGGTGAAGGGGCGTGGAGCCATAGTGAGGCTGAAGGGCAATGCCCTGAACTGAAAATGGCTCATACGAACAGTAAAGCGCAGAAACTACTGATGATCCGGCCAAATGGAGATATGCAAATACACTTTGGTGAGATCCAGATCAGAGAGGAACTCATCCTGCCTCACCCCGCTAGGATGACTGAGCAGGTGGTTTCCATCTGAAAGTGCGGAACCCATAATGTACAGTTTACATGTTTGAGTTCCAGTATGAGCTGAAAGGATCCCTCCTTTGGACCATGAATGAAATGGATTATCGACCTAAGCCCCACTGGTCTCAAGGCACCAGCACTATGGCCTTCAAAGTATAACAACCGCTGGAGAGTGTCATGCACAGCTCTCACCTTTGCTGTGGTTTTGCAGGGGGAGATAACGAAGGCCTTGGAGAGGGCCCTGGCAAACTAGTGCGTACCCCTCCCTGATTATCTCTAACATCCAATAGTCAGTAGTGATATTGATCCAGATAGAATAAAATTTCTACTACTCCCGCCAGGATCAGTCTGGCTTCACTGGGGCTTTTTGGCCAGGGCCTGAGGAGTGAAGTAATAGCCTCTACTGGAACTCCAATATCCACAAAAGGACTGTCCCCATGCTCCATACCGACCCCTCTGGTATTGAGCAAAGCGATTTGTCTGGAACCTCCAAAAATCTATGGGTTGCCCCCTTTGAAAGGCTGCCTGCTTTGGCCCCTTAGGCTGATCCTCCAGCAGCCTCCTGTTGAATCTCCCAGATCCTTAACCAGCTTTTCTAACACCTCACCGAACAGTAACTTACCCTTGAAAAGGAGTTTACTGATCCTGTTGATCAGTTCCGCAGCCAGACAGCTCCAAGCTGCTATAATAAATGCCATGATCTCGGACGAGGCCCGAACCAGATTATAACAAGCACCCACCAGATAAGCAGAGGCCGACTCCAGCTTAGCTCCTTCTGAAGTCCCCGCCTGTGCCTCCAGGTCAGGCAGGGCTAACCCCTAAAGACAACAAATGGAAGCCCTGGTGATATAGGCCTCACCATATGGAGGCCTGCAGGATCAAAGCACTAGTATCAAAAGCCTGTTTCAGGAGAGATTCTAGTTTAAAAGTCCTAGAGATATTTAAGAGCTGCACCACTGGAATGGTGGTCTTTTTGGACACGGCCAAGACCATAGCGTCCACCCTTAGGCATCTTGAAAAGCTTGGGCTCCTCCTGCAGAATAGGGTACAAGCGACTCATCGCATCGCCCTGCTCCCATGCAAACTAGCTTCCAGGACCTCCCATTTTGTTTCAGTCATCTTCTTAATTTCTCTATGTACTGGAAAACATACCTGAGCGCCCTTGAAGTCCTGCAGCAAGGAGTCCTCCAAGGGTTCCTCCTGTAGCACAGGCAGAGGGGCAATATTCAATGCAGCAAGAGAATGGCTAATTAAGGTTGTAAGTTCCTCCCCGTGGAAAACCCTGAACACATTTGGGTCTTCCCCAGGGGGGGAATCTCTCCCCTTTAAATCCAGGGCTGTTGGCTTCCCCCAGCGTCTCTGAGCCCTGTGATTGTGGAGAGTCCCGTCCCATCCAGGCATCAGGGTCTGCTCTATTCTTTAAGGAAGGTGACCCTGCCAAGAAGTCTTTCTCCTGCAAGGTGTCAGAAGCCGACTGGAGAGACCTTCGCTTGGGCAGGAGACAGGTCAGATTGCTTTCTTTTAAAGGCAATAAGCTCGATGCACCAATAAAATAAATGAGGGAGAGAAAAACAGCTCTGTAAACTCACAAACTTCCTCTAATGCTGACCGCAATACTGAAATTTGCTTCCCTTGCGCCTTTGCTTTTCTTTTACCGCGCTTCACAGTTTCCGAAGGGAAAATGGCAGCCTGAACTAAAATAGCCACGGTACCCGCCAGAACCATGGGAACCACAGCCCTCAGTGAATTTGCCGCCGGAGCCACTGGCTCAGTCTCCAAACCCGTGCAGACGCAAAAGCACTCTAGTGTCCTGCCCTGCCTCCGGCAAAAACCCTCAAGGAACAGACCGCTACTTCCTCCACATTCACAACAGATAGAGGAAGCAAACATGCATGCCGCACTAGAGTAAAACTGCCATCCAAAACAGAGGGGGATAAGCTCTAAGAAATGCTCACCAGTCGTGATTACCACCTGCACTGCAAGGGAAGAAGCTGCGGGCAGATAAAGACCCCAGCAAACACGTGTTCAAGTCTTTTTTTTTTTTAAACTTTAAAGGCACAGCCTTTCACTGGACATAACAACTGATAGGGAGAACCCAATAAATCACAGCCCACAGATATTTGGGCTATCTGGCTGTGGGGGGGGGGGGAGGGGCAGGGGGCTGTGAACCACCAAGTAGTTTGATCCCAGGCTATTCCTGATCCCCTTAAGGATCCAGGAATCAAGGCAGGCCGTGCCACACCTCACTCGCATAAGCAGCCTAGTATGAGGTGAAAACCCAGAACCAGTATGCAAAACCTATGTTTGCTCTCCTACCCTTTTGCCTGCAGTCCCTTTTCTTTTTTTTCTTTTCTGGAGTAAAACATCCTTTCAGTGAAGTCCACCACAGAAGAGCTCTTCATTCAGCTGCTGAGGACTGGATTCTGGAGCTGAAGAGGGGAGCTCTTCTACTGTAACATCAAAATCCTGACATGTTCAGAACTCAGCTACTGAAGGTTGGAAATAACCCACACGTACTAGACTAGACTGAAGGGCAATTGGGAAAGCATAGTTACTCACCTGTAACAGGTGATCTCCGGGAACAGCAGGAATTTAGTTTTCACATATGGGTATCGTCGGTACCGACAGCCTGCGCAGGAACGCTCCCCAGCGTCCAATTAGAAAGCTTTTGGGAGCATCCCACAGCGCCTGCGTGCTGCCTTCCCACATTTCCCAACTGCCTCTCTCCAGTTGAGTTTAGAGCTGAGACAAAGAGAGAGAGAGGGAAAGAAAGAGAGAGAAAGAGATAGAGAGATACAATTCCTAGGGGAGGTGGGTGGGTTGTGAAGACTAAATTCCTGCTGTTCCTGGAGATCACCTGTTACAGGTGAGTAACTATTCTATCTCCAGGAACAAGCAGGAATATAGTCTTCACATATGGGGACTCCCTAGCTTTAGATGCCAGGGAGAGACCCCAGAAATTGTGTGCCCTGTGAAAGGGCTCCACTTCCTCCCATGGATCTCTGGCATCCACCCAGGGATGGTGGGTAGGAGTTGATTAGGTATGGAACAGGTGTTGAACAGCCTGACCAAACAAGGCATTCTGGCGGGAGTCCTTGTCCAAGCAGTAATGGGCTGTGAAGGTATGAACCGAGGCCCAAGTGGCTGCTCGACAGATGTCGTCGATAGACAGAGTGGAGATGAGCCATTGAAGCTGCCATGGCTCTCACATTGTGAGCTGTGACATGGCCCTCCAGAGGAAGATTCTTGCTCTGATAGGCAAATGAAATACACTGTGCAATCCAGTTGGACAGTGTTCTCTTGGAGACTGGAAGTCCCAAATGAGAAGGATCAAAAGCAACAAAGTTGAGAGGACTTCTTACGTTGCTGTGTTCTTTGTAAGTAAAAGGCTAAAGCTCTTTTACAGTCCAAAGGATGAAGATTCCTTTCTGCATTTGATGCATGAGGCCTTGGAAAAAGACAGGCAGGTAGACCGCTTGGTTCAGATGAAAAGGCAAGACCACCTTTGGCATAAAGTGTGGATGAGTCCTAAGGACTACCTTGTCATGATGGAACCTTGTATAAGGAGGATCAGCCACTAGTGCCTGCAACTCACTGATGCGATGTGCTGATGTGATTGCAATGAGAAAGATAACTTTCCAGGAAAGGAATTTCAATGAGGTAGTAGCTAAGGGGTCGAAAGGTGGCTTCATGAGCTGGCCAAGAACCAGGTTTAAGTCCCATGCCACCGGTGGTGGCCTAATGGGAGGCTTAGTTAGAAGAAGGCCTCTCAAATCTTGCTATAAGAGGATGGGAGGAAACATGTTGTCCATTTAAAGGCTTGAAAGAAGCTGCAATAGCACTCAAATGGACTCTTACTGAGTTAGTCTTAAGCCCTGCATTGGATAAATGAAGGAGATACTCCAGTAATGATTCCAGAGGTATCGCAAGGGGGCTAAGACCCTTCTGTGAACACCATATGGTAAACCTTTTCCACTTGAAAGCATAAGAGTGTCTTGTGGAAAGTTTCCTGGAAGCATAAAGGATATCCTTTACTTGCTGAGAAAGGTTAAGATCATGAAGATCTAGGCATTCAGCAACCAAGCCCTGAGATGCAGAGACTGGGGATTGGGATGCCACAACATACCATCCTCTTGAGACAGGAGATCTGGGGCAGATCCTAACTCCAGAGATGTAGAAGCAGAGGGTACCACACCTGCCATGGCCAATGTGGAGCTATGAGAATCATGTGGCCCTTGTCTCTCTGAAGCTTGAAGAGGGTTTTGGGAATTAGGGGAATGGGTGGAAAGGCATAAAGGAAGTCTTGACCCCAATGAAGGAGGAAAGCATCCCTGGCCTGAGAGCTCTGAGCCGGAATTCTGGAACAGAACCGGGGAAGTTTGGCATTCAACGGACTTGCAAAGAGGTCTATGTCCGGGGTTCCCCAAATTTGAAAAATCTTGGCTACCTGGTCTGCATGTAGAGATCATTCATGTGGAAGCAGAACTCGACTGAGTCTGTTTGCCCAAGAGTTTTGGATGCCTGGAAGATACACTGCCAGGAGATGAATCTGATGCTCTCTGGCGAGGGCCCATAGTCGCAAAGCTTCATTGCAAAGCGACAGAGAGCCTGTTCCTCCCTGCTTGTTCATGTAGAACATGGCTACTTGATTGTCCGTATGAATGAGGACTGTCTTGTAGCTGAGCAGGGTGTGGAACACTCGAAGAGCAAGGAAGATTGCTCTGAGCTCTAAGAGATTGATGTGTAGATGAGTCTCCTGTGGAGTCAGGTGCCTTGGGTGGAGAGGTCTTGCAGATGAGCTCCCCAACCCACTGGTGAAGCATCTTTTGTGAGAGTTGCCTGGCGTAAAGGTTTGTTGAAAAGGGGACCCCACCAACAGGTTTTGAGTGGACAGCCACCATTGGAGGGATAAAATAAGACGATTTGTGTTTGCTATTTTGTCTGACAGCACCCTGATGCCTGGGTCCATTGAGTGGATAAAGTCCACTGGGCTGCTCTCATATGGAGGCGAGCATAAGGAACCACATGTACGGTAGATGCCATGTGGCCTAGTAGTTGTAACATTTCTCGAGCAGTGAGATGAGGCTTTAGCACTGCTTGAGAAGCTAACTGTACCATGCGAAGGCAACGGGTCTGAGGAAGATAGGCCCTTGCTTTTCTGGTATCCAGCAAAGCTCCTATGAACTCTAGAGACTGAGTGGGAGTTAGGGTGGATTTTGGGATGTTTATGACCAGACCCAAATACTGAAGGATAAGCAATGTACAAGATAGAGAAATCCTGGCCTCTGACTCTGATGGGGCTCGAATGAGCCAGTCGTCTAAGTAGGGGAAGACTAATATTCCTAGCGTGCAAAGAAATGCTGCTACCACAACCATACATTTCATAAACACCCTTGGTGCTGAGGCCAGGCCAAAAGGAAGCACCCTGTATTGGTAGTGCTTTCCTTGAAAAAGGAACCGAAGGAACTTTCTGTGAGTTGGATAGATGAGAACATGAGTGTATGCATCCTTGAGATCTAGAGAACAAAGCCAATCCTGACTCTGAAGGTATGGCAGCAGAGTTCCTAGAGAAACCATCTTGAATTTCTCTTTGAACAGGAATTTGTTCAATTCTCTGAGGTCTAAAATAGGTCTGTGTCCCACTGTTTTCTTTGGGATAAGGAAATAGGGGGAGTAAAACCTGTACCCTGTTGAGGAATGGGTACCTCTTCTATTGCCCCTTGGGCAAGAAGCATAGTGACCTCTTGATCTAACAGGTTGATGAGAGAGGTCTGAGAATTGAACTGTCTTACCCTTGTGGGAGGGGGCATGCAGAGAAAATGAAGCTTGTACCCCTCTTTTATAATGGAGAGTCCAATGTTCTGCTGTTATCTGCCCCCATCTGGGGGCAAAGTGACACAACCTTCCTGGAATGGTGGAAGGCTCTGGTCCGTTGAGAGCCAGGAAGGCTAAGTTCTCTAGATGGAAGTCAAAGGCCTTGTGGAGGCTGAGACTGCTGAGATGTGTGAGGCTTAGCAGTCTTTGCTTTCCTTTGTTTAGGTGGTTGCTGACTCTTTCGGGCAGGTTGACCTGCAGAATGTTCCTGCTGGGAATAAGAGGGATAAAACCTCTTCTTTTTGGAGAAGAATGGTTTCTTGAAAGATTTCTTCCTTGCAGGATCAGCTGTGGCTTTGGATAATCTATCCAAAGTGGAGTTGTCAGCATCCAACTCATTGGCTTTCTCTTGCCAATTTTTGCCAAATAGATTCTCACCTGTACAAGGGATATTGCCCAGTTTTTCCTGCACCCAGAGCTCCAAATCGGATGCCTGATTCTACGTGCACCTATAGCAATGGCAGAGGTTCTGCTTATGCACTCAAAACAGTCAAAAGCTGCATGATTGACAAACTTAGAAACATCCTGGGCATGTTTAACCAGTGTGAGAAAGTCTTGCCTCTTATCAGGAAGAAGAGGGCTCAAAACCTCTAAATCTCCTACGACTTCCTTAAGGAACATTCCCATATATAAAATATAGGAACTGATCCTGGCAGAAAGCATGGAAGCCTGGAAAGTACGACGTCCAAAGGCATCCAAAGTTCGACACTCACGTCCTGGAGGATTAGAGGCATGCCTCTGCACTTCTGATCCTTCTTATAGCTGATTCCACTACAATAGAGTGGTGAGGAAGCTGAGTTTTCTGGAAGCCAGGACATGGAGGTACTCGATACATGGTATCCAGTCTACGAGAGTGAGGAGAGGTGGTAAGAGGTGTTTCCCACATTCTCAACATGAGATCACGTAAGATCTCATGGATAGGCAAAGTAGCTGCCTCCTTAGGAGCCTTGGGATACTGTAGAATCTCCAACTCCTTTGCCCTGGGCTCTGTTTCAGGAGCCACAGTAATGGACAGACCTCGAGCCACCTCCCTGATAAAATCCTAAAAGGAGATATCTTCTGGAGGAGACATCCTGCGTTTAGGAGAGGAAGGCTCCTCTGGGAGAAGTACTCCGGTACCAACAGAGCTATCAGAATTCTCAGATTCCTCCGAGGATTCAAAGTTCATCCTATCTGGATGCTCTTGTAGAGCACGATACTCGTACTGACTGAAGTCGGTACCAGGGGGAAATCGGTACCGGTGTATTGGCACCGGAAGGCATAGTATGACTGGGTGCCGGCAATGCAGACACCAATGTCGATGCCGTCGGTACCGGTACCGATACCGGTGCCAGAGTCTGTGCCAGTACCGGTTGAACTGTCTGACGCAGTTCCGAGGGTGTTGATGCCGCAAGGAGAGCCGCCAGACTGCGTTCAATAGCCAGGAACATCTGGTCTATTGACACTGCCGATGCCTGGGTATCGGTACCGGAGAAAGCAGCTGGTACCCCAGAGCATAGCACCAGTAGTTCTGCTGAGGTTGAGGCCTCAAGTACATCCTGGAGCCCCGATAATGCTTTGGAAGCCGAAGCCTCCCGCCGGGGCAGTTTTGCGGGTACGGAACCCTCAAGGGCAACGCCAGAGGCATCTCGATGCTTGGAAGGAGATCTACCCTTTGAGGACTGGCCAGACTTATGTTTAGTTACCTGAGATCCATGGGAGGAAGACGAAGCCCTGGACGACGTTGATGCCACAGAGGCTGCATCGGAGGGGAAAAGGGTGCTGAGCTTAGCAGCCCGGTTTTGTTGACCCCTCTTGGACATCATGGCACAGGCCATACACTCCGAAATGGAGTGGTCAGGACCTAAACATTTAAGACACCACTCATGGGTGTCGGTGACAGAGATGGTACCGCCACACTTGGTGCACTTTTGAAACCCGAAGCGGGTTTTTCCATGAAATTTTGGGCCTAAGGCCCAAAATGGCACGTGCACCTGAGGAAGAAAAGTTTGGGGGAAAAAAAAATATATTTTTTTTTTTTAAAGGAAGAAAGAACCGGCGGTACCGATATAGCCTCGAAGGCAGACGCGACTACAAAAAAAAAAAAAGAGGGAGAATAAGAAAAATTTTCTGCGGTGACAGGAACGACCTGCTGGCTCCGCGGAAAACGAAGAACTGGTGAGAGGCAGTTGGGAAAGGCGGGAAGGCAGCACGCAGGCACTGTGGGATGCTCCCAAAAGCTTTCTAATTGGACGCTGGGGAGCATTCCTGCGCAGGCTCCATCGGTACTGACGATTCCCATATGTGAAGACTACATTCCTGCTTGTTCCTGGAGGTAGAGATACACCGAAAACCCCCCCAAATAATAGATATACAAAATAGAAATATACACACCCATATACAATCATACAGATACTACATTCACAAGACAGACACACACACGGGTTGGAAAGAATTCCATGAGCCAGGCTCTGCATTGATTTCCCCACTTTTTTTTAATTTGATACATATTATATTTACTTATTTACACACACACTTATTAGCCACAATAACCAGAAAAGTTATTTATATACATATTGATGGGGGGGGGGGGGAGGGGAGGATGGTAAATGAAGCACCAGAAAATCTGCGACACCTCACTCATCAATTCTTTAGATTAACATGCACTGACAGAAATAGAGATTGTGGGGGCAAGAAGAAATGGCATTACCTCTTCCTGTAGAGATGAGTGAGCTTGGCTACATCATAACACAGATGGATTACCAGCAAATTGCAGGCGGGATACGCTTCACTAAAACAGAAATGGGCATCTCATTACCTAGGAACACAGGTATCTTAAAGAATGATTTTTGAAACCTGCAATAAACCCTTGGAATAAGCAATGAAGTGCAGTGTGATGCTTCATCAATATACTTATTATGCAGGAGTTCACAGAAGGATGAGGGACAGGAATGACCAATCAATAGTTCTGAAAAATATTCATGCAAAGACACACTTAGGGGTATGTTTACTAAGCAGCTGTAGCAGCTGCCGTGCAGTATCAGAGCCGTGGCCGCATTGAATTCAATGGGGCCGCAACTCTGATACCGCATGGCAGCCACTACCACTGCTTAGTAAACATACCTCTTATTCTCCCTACCTATAGAGCCCATGTCTCTACAGTAACAGTGCTGACAAAATTTAGATAATTCAGTTCTCAGTTCAAACAAGATCAAAACCTTTATTCTTCATTCAAGCCTGAGGAGCTTTAACAACTCACCATTCACGCCAATCTAAAGACAGCCCCTGCACATTCTGTGCCTTGATTTTTATTTTTTAAAAATCCTAGTGATTTTACTATTTGTGAAAACTGCCAAATGACATTTGAAACCAGAGTCTTCCATTTATGCACAGAATAAGTACAACATGGCTGGCAAGAGTGCAAGCTTCTACGCACTGGCCTGCCTATGCACTTCAGCTGCACTCTGGAAGGACCAATGCAGTGTCTCTCAGTGATGTTCTGGAGGACCTGCCCCTAGGGGCGTAAGAGTTAACCATCTTCATATAAGCTCTAGCCTTGGACTTCAGATTTTTTTTTAATCATTTCAGCATTCATCAGCTGGTACACAACAGACAGGAGTGACTCCTTTCATGCAAGATGGCTAATTGGCAATGACTCACTGTTCTCATCGACCTTACATGAATTTGAACCAGTGACCTTGAAAGGAAAGACTTTCTGTAGAAGTCTCATGCCTGCTTTGGAAATAGTCACTACTTCTGCCTCTGAAGAACTGGGAGCAGTGAAAAGAATGAAGCAAGGAGATTGTTCATTAGCTTCTAGCAATTCCATTTGCAATTGTTAAATAAAAATTTCCTTTTTCTTTTGAAGATTTATCTTATACTTTTTCATTGTTAGCTCAGTTACATTCATATTCAATATGTATTTCTCTGTCCCCAGCAGGCTTACAAGGTAAGGGATAGATTTATTTTTAAAAAGTGTGCTACTGCATTGGCACATACAGCGTAGTTACTCACCTGTAACAGGTGTTCTCCAGGAGCAGCAGGAATCAGTCCTCACATATGGGTGACGTCGGCGCCGACGGAGCCCTCGCGGAGCAATTTTCCCCAGCTTTCAAAGAAAGCCTTTGGGAATTGCAGCGCGCATGCGCGGTCCCCTTCCCGCCCAAGGGTGCCATCTTAGCCAGTCAGATGACATAGCTAAAAAAGACAGCATAAAAATTTGCAAAAAACTAAAGCAGATGATTGCAACTCCAAGGGGAGGAGGGAGGGTTGTGACGACTGATTCCTGCTGCTCCTGGAGAACACCTGTTACAGGTGAGCAACTACGCTTTCTCCAGGACCAAGCAGGAAGTCAGTCCTCACATATGGGACTCCCAAGCTTAAGGCTACCGGAGACCCTAAGCACAAAAATGAGCTCCCTCTAGCTCAGCAGCACAGAAGGAAGGAATCTTCGCTGAATTATTACCCACCGGTAGCCCACATCCGGGATGGAGGGTAGGAGTTGCTCAGACCTCAAAGAGATTACGGAGGACTGCCTGTCCGAAAGCACTGTCCCTGCGGGACTCCCTCTCGAGACAGTAATGGACCGCAAAAGTCTGGCTCGAAGACCAAGTAGCGGCCCGGCAGATGTCTGCCAGCGGAACAGAGCGGAGGTAAGCCACTGACGTAGCCTTTGCCCGAACGCAATGAGCCGTGACTCGACCTTCCAAGGAGAGTCCGGCTGCCCCATAAGCCCAAGTGATACAGTCCGCAACCCAGATGGACAGAGTACGCTTGGAGACCGGGAGCCCCAATTTATTGGGGCCGAAAGACACAAAAAGCTGAGCAGCTTTACGGTGCTCCCGCGTACGGTCAAGGTAGAAGTTCAATGCCCTTCTACAGTCCAGGGTATGGAGGACCGTTTCAGCTCGGCTGGAGTGTGGTCTGGGAAAGAAGGTCGGAAGTACCACCTCCTGATTGATGTGAAAAGGGGAGACCACCTTTGGAAGAAATTTAGGGTGAGTCCGTAGGACTACCCTATTTTTGTAGAAGCGAGTGTAAGGGGGATCAGACACGAGGGCCTGTAGTTCACTTACGCGTCTAGCGGAAGTGAGGGCTATCAAGAACAATGTTTTCCAAGAAAGAAAACGGAGAGAACAGGTAGCCATAGGTTCAAAAGGCGGACAGGTGATCCGCTGTAACACCACATTCAGATCCCAGTCAGGAGCTGGCGGGCGCAGAGGTGGTTTAAGTAGAAGGAGACCTCGGAGAAACCTCGCTACGAGAGGGTCGCTGGAAAGAGGTCTGCCGTCCACCGGCACATGATGTGCTGAAAGAGCACTGAGGTGAACTTTGAAGGAATTGGACTTAAGTCCCAGATTAGAGAGGTATAGCAAGTACTGCAGAATCACCGACACCGGGCAGGAGAAGGGATCCTGAGACTGTTGGGTACACCAAACGGAAAAGCGACGCCATTTAAGGGCGTAGCATTTGCGTGTAGAAGGTCGCCGAGAAGCTAGGACGACCTCTTCCACCTCTGCCGGCAGAAGAAGGGGAGCAAGGACTACCCTCTCAGCAGCCAGGCCATTAGATTGAGAGATCTGAGGTTGGGGTGTAGCAGAGACCCCTGATCCTGAGTGAGGAGATCCGGTTGTAACCCCAGAGGGAAGGGATCCTCCACCGCCAATTGCAGCAGGAGTGGAAACCACGGCTGCCGGGGCCAGCGAGGGGCCACCAGGATCATGAAGGCTTTGTCTCGGAGAACCTTGAAAAGAGTTCGAGAGACCAGCGGGATGGGAGGGAAAGCGTACAGAAGGCTCTCCGACCATGAGAGTAGAAAAGCGTCTGCCGCAACACGAAGGGGATGTGGCTGACGAGAGCAGAAGCGAGGAAGTTGCCGGTTGAGAGGGCTGGCAAAGAGATCCATCGTGGGGAGGCCCCACTTTAGAAAGAGCTTCTGAACTACCAAGGGATCCAGGCGCCACTCGTGCGGCTGGAGGATCCTGCTGAGTTTGTCCGCCAGGCAATTTTCTTGGCCTGGGAGATAAACTGCCTTGAGATGAACGCCGTGACTGACGGCCCAAGAGCAGAGCTTCTGTGCTTCCCGACAGAGAAGGAAGGAGCCCGTGCCCCCCTGCTTGTTCACGTAGAACATGGCAACTTGATTGTCCGTCTGGACAAGGACGGACTGGCGAGAGGTCAGGTGGGAGAAGGCCTTGAGAGCCAAGCGGATCGCTCTGAGCTCCAGGAAGTTGATCTGCTGAGCAGACTCCCACGTGGACCAGAGGCCCTGAGTACGTGCCCCTTGGCAATGTGCTCCCCAGCCCAGGAGGGATGCATCTGTCGTCAGCACCTGGGCCGGCTGAGGTGACTGAAAAGGCATGCCGAGTACCAGGTTCGGCCGATGAAGCCACCACCGGAGAGACGAGATCAGCGGCTCGGAGACGCGCACTAGGTCTGCTAGGCCGCCTGTGGCTTGTTGCCACTGCTTGCGGAGACACCATTGAGCAGGCCGCATATTCAGGCGGGCATTGGGGGTCACATGGACGGTGGAAGCCATATGGCCGAGTAGTCTCAGAAAGCGCCTGGCGGAGACCAGGGGCTGGCTGCGAAAACGGTCGGCTAGGTCCATGAGCCGTTGAGCCCTGTCGAGCGGTAGGAACGCTCGTGCCTGAGGAGTGTGCAGCCTTGCGCCGATGAACTCGAGATCTTGTGAGGGGAGCAAAGTGGACTTTGCGAAGTTTATAACAAAGCCCAAGTACTGCAGAAGAGTCACCGTGCGGCGTGTGGCGTTGGTGACCTCCGGAGCGGACGCTGCTCTGATGAGCCAGTCGTCGAGGTACGGAAAGACAGAGGCCGTGAAGCCGGAGATGGGCCGCCACCACCGCGAGGCATTTTGTGAAGACCCGCGGTGCGGAGGACAGGCCAAAGGGCAGTACTCTGTACTGGTAATGATTTCCTGCCACCACAAACCTTAGGTATTGGCGGTGGCTTGGGTGGATGAGGATGTGCGTGTAGGCATCCTTTAGATCCAAGGAGCATAGCCAATCTCCCTGCTGGAGGTAGGGCAGAAGGATTCCAAGGGTAAGCATCTTGAACTTTTCCCGCACGAGGAATCTGTTGAGGTTGCGCAGGTCCAGGATGGGTCTGAGGCCTCCTGTCCTTTTTGGTACTAGAAAATACCTGGAATAAAAGCCTTGACCTCTCAGGTGGTGTGGCACCGGTTCCACCGCCTGTTCCTGTAGAAGACCTGCTAACTCCTGAAGGAGTAATTCCCTGTGCAGAGGGAGTCGTGGAGGTTCTCCCGGAAAATAGGAGGGAGGGACCTGTTGGAAGTGGAGAAGGTAGCCTTCTCTCACGACTTGAAGCACCCAGGCATCTGAGGTGATGCTGGACCACCTGTGGGCGAAGTGAACCAGCCGGCCTCCGGTGCTGGGAGGAGCCAGCGGAGGGGGAGAGGCTATGCTTAAGGAGTCAAAAACCCCCACCCTGCTGAGCAGGGGCTGGTGGTGCAGGCTTGGGGGCTTGCTGCCTACGGGACCCGTTACCCCGTCCCTTGGCCTGCTGGCCCTGTTGGGGAGCTGCAGGGGCCTGATATTGGGGGTATTGTTTGTAGGCAGCCGCCTTTCTCGGGTAAAAGGACTTCTTTCCCGAGCCCTTCTTTTTCTGGGAAGGGGCGGAGGTCTTCCTAGAAAGCCTAGTCCTGGTGAGAGTCTCCGTCTCGATCTGTGCAGCCTTTTCAGCCATGGGCTTGCCAAAGAGGTTCTCGCCTCGGCAGGGGACATCGACCAACTTGTCCTGCACCCAGGGCTCAAGGTCAGACGACTGAAGCCAAGCCTGTCGGCGGGCACCGATGCCGGCTGCGGCCACTCGAGCCGATGCATCAAAGCCATCATAGGCTGCTCGGGATATGAATTTTGAGCATTCCCGAATGCCAGAGGACAAGGCCAGGAACCTCCGCAAGGGTTCCTCGGACAAACCAGCGGAGAATCCGGCTAGCTCTTTAGCCAGGTCTCGGAGATACATGCCCATGTATAGCTGGTAGGTCTGGACACGACACGCAAGCATAGAGCCCTGGAAACACTTCTTACCAAGGCCATCCAGGTTACGGGCCTCCCTGCCAGGAGGCACCGAGGAGTGCATCTTCTGGCTCTTAAGACGATGCATGGCCGATTCCACTACCATGGAATGGTGTGGTAGCTGTGCTTTTTGGAAGCCAGGGCTCTTGCGGACTCGATAGATAGAATCGACCCGCTTGCTCAGGACCGGCGAGGAGGCCGGACTCTCCCACATGCGGAAGAGTAGGCGTTCCAGCATGGGAGGAACCGGTACAGTAAAGTGTTCCCTGGCGGGAGAGTCATACTGGAGGGCGTCGAGCTCTTCGGCTCGAGGCTCCTCCTCGGGATCCGCAGGGAAGGCCAAAGCCTTGGCCATATCCCTGACGAAGTCCGAGAACCGGGCATCCTCCGGGGGGGACTGCTTCCGAGGTTCGGACTCAGGTGAGTCCGAGGGGACACACCGAGTCCGAAAAGAATCAGGCGACTCTTCCTCTTCAGACTCCCAGACCGACTCCGACGAGGACTCGGTGGGGTCGGCCCGGGCAGGGCGCGGCGCCTGCCGCCCCGACGCCGAGGGAGTCGGCGTCGGCGACCTCGGTCCCGAACGGGAGGCCGAGGGTGACCTCGACCGAGGATCGACTCGAGTTCGCATGGACTCGAGGATCGGCTCGGTCTCCGGGGTCGACTTAGACGTCGACGTCCCGGCGGTCGGGGCAGCGGCGCCAGCGAGGCCGGCGAGCAGTGCCCGCTGCTGGTCCATGAAGGCAGACAGTCTGCTCTCCAAGGCCGTCAACCTGAGTCCGAGCTCAGGTGACCCAGCAGTCCCCGACTCGGGCCCCGACGTCGGCGGTCTCGGAGGCGAGTCCAGGAGGACCACAGGACTTACCCGAGCAGGCAGCTCCGACTCCAGGCGAGGTCGCTTCGAGAGGTGCTCCTTCTCCAAGGACCCGGGACGGCTATCGGGGCTATGCGACCTGGCCCTCGCGGAGCCAGGAGCGTCCACCGACGCCGCCCTCGCGGGTTTCACCTTCCGACGATGGTCCCCGGAGGGAGAACCCCTATCGGAGGAACTCTGGCGACGGTCCGAGCTGGAGCCTCTGGACGCGGAGGCCTCCGACGAGGTCCGGGTACGGCTGGGGTCAGCGAAGATCCTATCCTGCTGATGCCGCCGACTTCTCAACGCTTTGGAGGACATTTTGCCGCAGGGCCCACAGATCATTTCTTCATGATCCGGGCCCAGGCAGCGGAGGCAATTGTCGTGTGTGTCAGTTAGTGACATATTTCGGTCACACTGACCACACCGCTTGAAACCACTGGCAGCCATCGGGGGAAAAAGGGCCCCGGCGAGGTCAAAGGACCGGGCTGCCAGGGAAAAACCGAAAACGAAACTGACTAAGTCAGAAAAACCGAAAAAGAAGAAGAGGACTCGTGACCGGCGTCGCGAGTCCGGAGCGTCGAACCGAAGGAAAAAAGAGTAAATTATGAGTAAATATCAACTTTTTCGTGGGGACACGACGGGTACGTCTGTAGGGCTCCGCGGAAAAAAGAAGACTGGCTAAGATGGCACCCTTGGGCGGGAAGGGGACCGCGCATGCGCGCTGCAATTCCCAAAGGCCTTCTTTGAAAGCTGGGGAAAATTGCTCCGCGAGGGCTCCGTCAGCACCGACGTCACCCATATGTGAGGACTGACTTCCTGCTTGGTCCTGGAGAATAACATATTAATATGTATTTACTGTAGGTCCTAGTTATGCAATAAGACTTTACTAACATGCTTTACTCACATTAATGTGCACTAACACAACAACAAGCTTTAGTAAGTCTAAACCTAAGCCTGTATTTGAGGCAATGGAAGGTGAACTGATTTGTTCAAGGTCACAAGCAGAGTCAGTGGGAGAAAAGAAGGGACATGTTTCTCACACTTCCCTAGCTACAAGGCTACACAAGGTGACATGGACTGTCATTCTATACAGATTGTAGAAAAACTATAAATCTGAAAGATAGAATTATTCTACTTTAGCAAGACTTTTTCATGGGGTAAAGCAGCATAGGCCCTGCAGATAAGAGAGTGACATCAAGGAGCAGGAGCATGCTGTGAAAAGACAGAGGCGATAGATCATTCTGTGTTGGGGAAGATGTGTAGGTGGTGCATGTGTGCCAACCCGCTGCAGTGACGGAAGATGACAAAATGTTTCCCAAGATAGAGTGGGCAGATGGTCTCCCAACATTTAATTTGGCTAGCTTTTCCAAGGATTCATCAAACAGAAAGCCCGGCTTCTTAATTATTCTCTACTTACGCAAAGTGGTTTTTGATAGTAAGTTCATCAGCATTTTTGGGGAGTCCGGTTATAAACAGTGTGTGCTTCACCTAAAGATGAAAAGCAGTCCAAGTCCTTAAAACAGTAGTTATGAGCATACATAAAAGCTTTCTCTTTCAATGGTACTGTATGTCTGCCTTTGTCTATCTAGAAGGGGATTAGGAGGATTCTCACCTCCAATGTATGCAATGATGATTAAGGATGACATCAAGTGTCTAAATTATATAAACATACATTTGCCTACAGAAACAGGATGAGAACAGGTAAGACCCTGTCCCCCCATGCCTATCTAATCTGCCCAATTTAATGTTCACTACAAGGCCAAAGATTGCAGTTCATCTCTTCCTGTCCCCTCACTTCTTCATGACTAAGGATCCTCCGTTTATCCCAGTAAATTACTGTGAAGACATTTTCTCCCTTTAACTGCAGTGACATCCAAAAGGCTGCTTTATAGTACCTGGGACTTTCAGAAATGACAAGACATGGGAAGTGAGCGTGTTAAAGAGAAACACACTTGAGCACTAATGTGGGTTAATTTGTTTTATGATTTTGTTTGATTTTCTCTTCTTACCATTTGGCAATCCTGTAAACCTGGGGAGGCAGGGAATGCAAACCCCTTACCACTCTAAGTCATTGCTGCTGCTATTCGCCCTCCACTCCCTGATGCTGCTAAAAACAAGAATGTGGCTCCTGTGATAGCTCCTCTTGCTCCTTGTGTGCCTGCCCACGCAGGCATAATAGGGGCAGCCAGTCAATGAAATGGGAGGTGGTCCTGCTAGGGGATTGGGGGAGGGAGATATTGTATATAAGAACTGAACTAGGAAACCAAATGTGCTACAGAGAATGAATATGAAGTGGTTTTATCATCTTGTAAACCACTGTGAAAGCATAGTTACTCATTTGTAACAGGTGTACTCCAGGGACAGCAGGAATCAGTCCTCAATTATGGGTGATGTCGGCACTGACAGAGCCTGCACGGAGTAATTCCCCAGCTTTCAAAGAAAGCCTTTGGGATTGCTGACACGCACGCATGGTCCTCTTCCCACCCCCAAAGGTGCCATCTTGCTCAATCAGGTCCCAGAGCTAGAGCCCTACTAAGCAGATGGCAAGGGAAGGACAAAAAAATTCACAACTCTTCAGGGGAGGTGGGAGGGTAGAGAGGACTGATTCCTGCTGCCCCTGGAAAACACCTGTTACAGGTGAGTAACTACGCTTTCTCCGGGAACAAGCAGGAAGTCAGTGCTCACTTATGGGACTCCCCAGCTACAAGCTACCGAGCCTGTAAGCCAAAAACGCCTCCACGAGGCCGTGAGCAGAAACCAATGTCTGAAGGAAGCCCTAGTCCTCAGGCCTTCGGGGCAAGTTCTCGGTAGCCATAGAAGGGTTGGAGGGCAGGAGCTGCTTATACTTTTTTTTTTTCCAAATATATTTTTATTCAGTTTGAAACAAGGTAAAAAAACAATATTCAAACAATTAAAGACATTACAGAAATCAACCTAGTCCACATCAAGGGGGAGTACAAGTGAATCAATTAAGGAAACCAAAAAAGGGAAATATGCAAATTACAAGAAAAAAAAAAGGAACACTGTCCAAAAAAAAACTTTAAGCTCTAATTACTTTGCATTACAGAACACAAACATAATTACTGCTTCGAAGGAGCCTGATGAACAATAAAAGATTCTAAAGACGAAATCTCAGAAAAAACATATTTAGTGCCCTCTAGAACCACCACACATTTACAGGGAAATTTGAGGAAAAAAGATGCTCCAAGAGCTAAGACCCGGGGCTTTAAGGCTAAAAAAGCCCTGCGCCTCAGCTGCGTTTGTCTAGAAACATCAGGAAAAATAGTTATCTTAGCCCCACAAAAAAGAGCATTCTTATTAGCAAAAAATAATCGCATAACAGAATTCTTATCTGCCTCAGACACAAATGATACAAGAAGTGTAGCACGGGAGGAAATCAAATCCTGAGAGGACTCTATAAATTCAGATAAATCCATAGAATCAACCTGAGGCTTTGAAACCGCACCCGGGGAACCAGCAACAGGAGGAACCCCAACCACAGGCAAATAATAAAGCTTATTTATAGGCGGCTTCGTATTGTTGCCATATCCCAAAACTTCGATTAAATACTTATCAAATAATATCTGAGGGGATAAAGCGTAGTTACTCACCTGTAACAGGTGTTCTCCAGGAGCAGCAGGAATCAGTCCTCACATATGGGTGACGTCGGCGCCGACGGAGCCCTCGCGGAGCAATTTTCCCCAGCTTTTACAGAAAGCCTTTGGGAATTGCAGCGCGCATGCGCGGTCGCCTTCCCGCCCAAGGGTGCCATCTTAGCCAGTCTGATGACATAGCTAAAAGACAGCATAAAAATTTGCAAAAAAACTTAAGCAGATGATTGCAACTCCACGGGGAGGAGGGAGGGTTGTGAGGACTGATTCCTGCTGCTCCTGGAGAACACCTGTTACAGGTGAGTAACTACGCTTTCTCCAGGACCAAGCAGGAAGTCAGTCCTCACATATGGGACTCCCAAGCTTAAGGCTAACGGAGACCCTAAGCACAAAAATGAGCTCCCTCTAGCTCGGCAGTACAGAAGGAAGGAATCTTCGCTGAATTATTACCCACCGGTAGCCCCCATCCGGGATGGAGGGTAGGAGTTGCTCAAACCTCGAAGAGATTTCGGAGGACTGCCTGTCCGAAAGCACTGTCCCTGTGTGTGAGAGAAAACTGCAGCCAATCTGAGCATTTTTCAAATCATTTAGAATCCCTTCAGCAAAGGCTTCAACGATCCTGTGAGCAGTGAGTGAGAACCAGCTGTGCCTACTTAGTTGGGAACTGTGTGTGTGAGAGAAAACTGCAGCCAATCTGAGCACTTTTCAAATCATTTAGAATCCCTTCAGCAAAGGCTTCAACGATCCTGTGAGCAGTGAGTGAGAATCAGCTGTGCCTACTTAGTTGGGAACTGTGTGTGAGAGAAAACTGCAGCCAATCTGAGCATTTTTCAAATCATTTAGAATCCCTTCAGCAAAGGCTTCAACGATCCTGTGAGCAGTGAGTGAGAACCAGCTGTGCCTACTTAGTTGGGAACTGTGTGTGAGAGAAAACTGCAGCCAATCTGAGCACTTTTCAAATCATTTAGAATCCCTTCAGCAATGGCGCGCCCGTGCCTTGCGGGCCCGCGCCTGAGGGCCTCGCAAGAGGGCCCTTTGGCGTGGCCCTTAGGCGGTGGACCGTGCGGGACCCACTATCTGCTACTATATGCTTATTCTATATGCTCATTCTGTTCAGCGATATGCTGTTTGTAGTTAATGTAAGGTAATGTAATGTAAGTTATGTACTGTGTTCCCTGTTTGTACTCCTAGTGTTTTGTTGTGATGTAATGATAATGCAATGTATGTTTCCCTCACCTTTGTTTAACTCTGTGCTGTATTAACCGCTTTGATTGAAGGAAAAGGCGGGATACAAAACATGTTAAATAAATAAATAAATAAATAAATAAAAGTCTGGCTCGAAGACCAAGTAGCGGCCCGGCAGATGTCTGCCAGCGGAACAGAGCAGAGGTAAGCCACTGACGTAGCCTTCGCCCGAACACAATGAGCCGTGACTCGACTTTCTAAGGAGAGTCCGGCTGCCCCATAAGCCCAAGCGATACAGTCAGCAACCCAGATGGACAGGGTACGCTTGGAGACCGGGAGCCCCAATTTATTGGGGTCAAACGACACAAAAAGCTGAGCAGCTTTACGGTGCTCCCGCGTACGGTCAAGGTAGAAGTTCAATGCCCTTCTACAGTCCAGGGTATGCAGGACTCGTTCAGCTCGGCTGGAGTGAGGCCTGGGAAAGAAGGTTGGAAGTACCACCTCCTGATTGATGTGAAAAGGGGAGACAACTTTTGGAAGAAATTTTGGGTGAGTCCGTAGGACTACCCTATTTTTGAAGAACCGAGTGAAGGGAGGATCAGACACGAGGGCCTGCAATTCACTTACGCGTCTAGCGGAAGTGAGGGCTATCAGGAATAAGGTTTTCCACGAAAGAAAACGCAGAGAACAGGTAGCCATCGGTTCAAAAGGCGGACAGGTGATCCGCTGTAAAACCACATTCAGATCCCAGTCAGGTGCTGGCGGGCGCAGAGGTGGTTTTAGTAGAAGGAGACCTCGGAGAAACCGTGCTATAAGAGGGTCGCTGGAAAGAGGTCTGCCGTCCACCGGCACATGGTGTGCTGAAAGAGCACTGAGGTGGACCTTGACGGAGTTGGACTTAAGTCCCAGATTAGAGAGGTAGAGCAGGTACTGCAAGATCACCGACACCGAGCAGGAGAAGGGATCCTGAGACTGCTGTACACACCAAACGGAAAAGCGACGCCATTTAAGGGCGTAGCATTTGCGGGTAGAAGGCCGCCGAGAAGCTAGGACGACCTCTTCCACCTCTGCCGGCAGGAGAAGGGGAGCAAGGACTACCCTTTCAGCCGCCAGGCCATTAGATTGAGAGATCTGAGGTTGGGGTGTAGCAGAGACCCCTGATCCTGTGTTAGGAGATCCGTTGAAACCCCAAAGGGAACGGATCCTCCACCGCTAATTGCAACAGGAGTGGAAACCACGGCTGTCTGGGCCAGCGAGGAGCCACCAGGATCATGGACGCTTTGTCCCGGAGAACCTTGAACAGAGTTCGGGGGACCAGCGGGATGGGAGGAAAAGCATAGAGAAGGTTTTCCGACCATGAGAGCAGAAATGCATCTGCCGCTACCCGAAGGGGATGTGGCTGACGCGAGCAGAAGCGAGGAAGTTGCCGGTTGAGAGGACTGGCAAAGAGATCCATCGTGGGGAGGCCCCACTTCAGAAAGAGTTTCTGGACTACCAAGGGATCCAGACGCCACTCGTGCGGCTGGAGTATCCTGCTGAGTTTGTCCGCCAGGCAATTCTCCTGGCCTGGGAGATAAACTGCTTTGAGAAGAATGCCGTGACTGACGGCCCAAGAGCAGAGCTTTTGAGCTTCTCGGCAGAGAAGGAAGGAGCCCGTGCCGCCCTGTTTGTTCACGTAGAACATGGCAACTTGATTGTCCGTCTGGACAAGGACGGACTGGTGAGAAGTCAGGTGGGAGAAAGCCTTGAGCGCCAGACGAATAGCTCTGAGCTCCAGGAAGTTGATCTGTTGAGCAGATTCCCACGCGGTCCAGAGACCTTGAGTACAGGCCCTCTGGCAATGAGCTCCCCAGCCCAGGAGGGAAGCATCGGTCGTCAGCACTTGAGTCGGCTGAGGCGACTGAAAAGGCATTCCGAGCACCAGGTTCGGCCGATGAAGCCACCACTGTAGGGAAGAGGCCAGCGGTCTGGAGAGGCGCACTAGGTCGGCTAGCCCGCCGGTGGCTTGTTGCCACTGCTTGCGAAGGCACCATTGAGCCGGCCGCATATTCAGGCGAGCATTGGGGGTCACGTGGACGGTGGAAGCCATATGGCCGAGTAGTCTCAGGAAGCGCCTGGCGGAGACCAGGGACTGGCTGCGAAAACGGCCGGCTAGGTCCATGAGCCGTTGAGCCCTGTCGAGAGGCAGGAAAGCTCGAGCCTGAGGAGTGTGCAGTCTTGCGCCGATGAACTCGAGATCCTGTGAGGGGAGCAAAGTGGACTTTGCGAAGTTTATGACAAAGCCCAAGTACTGCAGCAGAGTCACCGTGCGGTGTGTGGCATTGGTGACTGCCGGAGGGGACGACGCTCTGATGAGCCAGTCGTCGAGGTACGGAAAAACAGAGGCCGTGAAGCCTGAGATAGGCCGCCACCACCGCGAGACATTTTGTGAAGACTCGCGGTGCAGAGGACAGGCCAAAGGGCAGCACTCTGTACTGGTAGTGATTTCCGGCCACCACAAACCTTAGGTATTGGCGGTGGCTTGGGTGGATGAGGATGTGCGTGTAGGCATCCTTTAGATCCAAGGAGCATAGCCAATCTCCCGGCTGGAGGTAGGGCAGAAGGATTCCAAGGGTAAGCATCTTGAACTTTTCCCGCACAAGGAACTTGTTGAGGTTGCGCAAGTCCAGGATGGGTCTTAGGCCTCCTGTTCTTTTTGGTATTAGGAAATACCTGGAATAAAAGCCTTGACCTCTCAGGTGGTGGGGCACCGATTCCACAGCCTGGTCCTGAAGAAGACTTGCTAACTCCTGAAGGAGTAAGTCCCTGTGCAGAGGGAGTCGTGGAGGCTCTCCCGGAAAATAAGAGGGAGGGACCTGATGGAAGTGGAGAAGATATCCTTCTCGCACGACCTGAAGCACCCAGGCATCTGAAGTGATGTTGGACCACCTGTGGGCGAAGTGAACCAGTCGGCCTCCGGTGCTGGGAGGGACCAGCTGAGGGGGAGAGGCTATGCTGAGAAAGTCAAAAACCCCCACCCTGCTGAGCAGGGGCTGGTGGTGCAGGCTTGGGGGCTTGCTGCCTACGGGACCCGTTACCCCGTCCCTTGGCCTGCTGACCCTGTTGGGGAGCTGGAGGGGCCTGATATTGGGGGTAGTGTTTGTAGGCAGCCGCCTTTCTCGGGTAAAAGGACTTTTTTCCCGAGCCCTTCTTTTTCTGGGAAGGGGCGGAGGTCTTCCTAGAAAGCCTGGTCCTGGTGAGAGTCTCCGTCTCGATTTGTGCAGCCTTTTCAGCCATGGGCTTGCCAAAGAGGTTCTCACCTCTGCAGGGGACATCGACCAACTTGTCCTGCACCCAAGGCTCAAGGTCAGACGACTGAAGCCAAGCCTGTCGGCGGGCACCGATGCCGGCTGCGGCCACACGAGCCGATGCTTCAAAGCCATCATAGGCTGCTCGGGACATGAATTTGGAGCATTCCCGAATACCAGAAGTTAAGACTAGGAACCTCCGCAAAGGTTCCTCGGACAGTCCAGCAGAGAATCCGGCTAGCTCTTTAGCCAGGTCTCGGAGATACATGCCCATGTATAGCTGGTAGGTCTGGACACGACAAGCCAGCATAGAGCCCTGGAAACACTTCTTACCAAGGCCATCCAGGTTACGGGCCTCCCTGCCAGGGGGCACCGAGGAGTGCATTTTCTGGCTCTTCAGCCGATGCATGGCCGATTCCACTACCATGGAATGGTGTGGTAGCTGTGCTTTTTGGAAGCCAGGACTCTTGCGGACTCGATAGATGGAATCGACCCGCTTGCTCAATACCGGCGACGAGGCCGGACTCTCCCACATGCGGAAGAGTAGTCGTTCCAGCATGGGAGGCACCGGTACAGTAAAGTGCTCCCGGGCGGGAGAGTCGTACTGAAGGGCGTCGAGCTCTTCGGCTCGAGGCTCCTCCTCGGGATCCGCCGGGAAGGCCAAAGCCTTGGCCATATCCCTGACGAAGTCCGAGAACCGGGCATCCTCCGGAGGGGACTGTTTCCGAGGTTCGGACTCAGGTGAGTCCGAGGGGGACACACCGAGTCCGAAAGGAATCAGGTGACTCCTCCTCTTCAGACTCCCAGACCGACTCCGAGGAGGAATCAGTGGGGTCGGCTCGGGCAGGCGGAGGCGTCGGCCGCCCCGACGCCAAGGGAGTCGGCGGCGACGACCTCGGTCCCGAACGGGAGGCCGAGGGTGACCTCGACCGAGGATCGACTCGAGTTCGCATGGACTCGAGGATCGGCTCGGTCTCCGGGGTCGACTTAGACGTCGACGTCCCGGCGGTCGGGGCAGCGGCGCCAGCGAGGCTAGCGATCAGTGCCCGCTGCTGGTCCATGAAGGCAGATAGTCTGCTCTCCAAGGCCATCAACCTGAGTCCGACCTCAGGTGACCCAGCAGTCCCCGACTCGGGCCCCGACGGCGTCGGGCCCGACGTCGGACCTCTCGGAGGCGAGTCCAGAAGGACCACAGGACTTACCCGAGCAGGCAACTCCGACTCCAGGCGAGGTCGCTTCGGGAGGTGCTCCTTCTCCAAAGACCCGGGACGGCTGTCGGGGCTATGCGACCTGGCCCCCGCGGAGCCAGGAGCGTCCTCCGACGCCGCCCTCGCGGGTTTTGTCTTCCGTCGATGGTCTCCGGAGGGAGAACCCCTGTCGGAGGAGCTTCGGCGATGTTCAGAGCTGGAGCCTCTGGATGCCGAGGCCTCCGACGAGGTCCGGGTACGGCTGGGGTCAGCGAAGATTCTATCCCGCTGATGCCGCCGGCTCCTCAACGCTCTGGAGGACATTTTGCCACAGGCTCCACAGATCATTTCTTTATGATCCGGGCCCAGGCAGCAGAGGCAATTATCGTGTGTGTCAGTGAGTGACATATTTCTGTCACACTGACCACACCGCTTGAAACCACTGGCAGCCATCGGGGGAAAAAGGGCCCCTGCAAGGTCAAAGGACCGGGCTGCCAGGGAAAAATCGAAAACGAAACTGACCAAAATCAGAAAAACCGAAAAATAAGGGAAGGACTCGCAACGGCGTCGCGAGTCCGGGCAGGAAAACGACCGGCGTCGAACCGAATTGAAAAACGAGTAAAACTCACGAAAATCAACTTTTTTAGCGGGGACACGACGGGTACGTCTGTAGGGCTCCGCGGAAAAAAGAAGACTGGCTAAGATGGCACCCTTGGGCGGGAAGGCGACCGCGCATGCGCGCTGCAATTCCCAAAGGCTTTCTGTGAAAGCTGGGGAAAATTGCTCCGCGAGGGCTCCGTCGGCGCCGACGTCACCCATATGTGAGGACTGACTTCCTGCTTGGTCCTGGAGAACAACCTAGTACAGGGGAAATTCAAACAACGAATATTCATAGCCCTCAGTGAGTTCTCCAATAATTCCTGTTGCATAAAGTAGTACTATCCTTCATAAAAGATAAAGAAGATTTCTGTAGGGAATCATACTGCTTTTCCAAATTCTGACATTTAGCTTCAAGAGCAGCAATTTGAGAATCATGTTGAGCCATTTTTGCGTCAGAACCTTTCGAAAAATCAGAGAATTGAGAGGCAACAGAGGCTAAGGAGGTGATAGAGGACTCAATACGTGAAAGAATTGATAAAACATCAGCAAGAGAAACATTTTGAGAAACAACTTCAACAGAAGCAACTTCGGAGCGTATGGCAACACAGTCCCCGGTTAACTGAATAGCCTGTGGCAAGGGAACTACCAAAGGCACACAGTCACACTCCAATGAAACAAAAGGGGATACACCATCCCTATTTTGTGAAAGAACTTCCAACATTGGAGAGGTCGTCACTGGATCAATAATATCCAAATCTGTAAGCAGGGCAGAGCTTGATAAACCCCCCGGAGGTGCTATCTGGAGGGGAAACACACTTGGCAGCAGACCTGGACGCAGCCTCCTCATCTTTCACCGATACAACGTGTTTATCCATAGGACCAACAGTTTTTACCACTTTAGAAGGATTAACAGTACTCACGTTGAGGGAGCGCTTCCTACGCTTGCCCATGCCAAGGGAACCACCGCCAGAGCGCCACGAGCGCCAAAGGAGCGCATAAGGAGCATGAAATGCCCCTTTAAACGCGCCCCTTCAAAGCGCGACCGCTACCGCGTGACCGCGGGGCGGCACTGATCTTATGCCCCGTAGATGGCGTCGGGGCAGGCACTGCGTGAATGCAGGCCCTACAGGTGCCTGCAGAGACCACACAGCAGCAGAGCACAATCGGGCAGAGACTCCTTCCACTCGCTCCCCGGAGCTGCTTATACCTTGAACAGACTATGGAGTACAGCCTGGCCGACGGCGCTGTCCCAGCGGGACTCCCTCTCCAGGCAGTAGTGTGAAGCGAAAGTATTCGCTGAAGACCAGGTCGCAGCCCAGCAGATGTCTGTCAGGCACTAAGTGCAGCGATGTCACCGATGCTGCCTTCGCACGGACGCCATGCACGGTGACCTAACGATCCAGCGGGGTGCCCGCCTTTGCATGGGCGAAAGCGATGCAGTCCGCCACCCAGATGGAGAGGGTGCGCTTGGTGACTGCCAGCCCCAGGCGGTTGGGATCGTAGCCGATGAAGAGCCGGTTGAACCTACAATGACCTTGGGTATGCTGCAGATAGAAGGCGAGAGCCCTCTTGCAGTCAAACATATGCAGGACCTCCAATGCCCGGTTGGCATGAGGTCTTGGGAAGAAAGTCAGCAAGACCACCTCCTGATTGAGGTGGAAATCCGAGACAACTTTTGGTAGGAACTTGGTGTGGGTGCAAAGAACCACCCTGTTCCTGTAAAACCTGGTGTAGGAGGCCTCGGCCATGAGGGCTTGAAGTTTGCTGACTCACCACACCGAGGTCAGTGCCACCAGGAAAATCACCTTCCAGGAGAGGTGCCAGAGTGAGCACGTCGCCATCGGCTCATAAGGCGGCCATGTCAGCTGCATGAGCACGATGTTCAGGTCCTATTCCACCGGGGGAGGCTGGATAGGGTGTTTGGAAAGCAGGAGGCCCCACATGAAGTGGGAGACCAGAGGCTGACCCGAGAGGGGTTTGCCCTTGACGGGCGAGCGATTTGCTGAGATGGCGCTCAGATGAATCCTGACAGAGTTGGACTTCAGATCCACCTGCGAAAGGTGGCGAAGGTCCTGGAGAACGGGTCGATCTGGAGCTCGGAGCACCAGATCAAAAACAGCCGCCACTTCAGGGCGTAGGCCCGCCTCATTGAGTCCTTCCTCGACACAAGGAGGATATCCTTGATCTCCATTGGGCGGTACAGCGAGGCTAAAGAGACCCGTTCAGCCACCAGACTATCAGGTATAGAAAACCAAGTTCGGGTGAAGCACCTGCCCCTCCTGCATCAGTAGACCAGGGGCACTGCCCAGGGGAACTGTAGATTCCGATGAGATCTGGAGTAGAAGCAGGAACCAAGGTTGTTGAGGCCACAAAGGGGCCATAAGAATCACTGCGGCTCGGTCGCGCTGGATCTTGCCAGGAGAGGAGTGGGAGAAAATGCATACAGAAGCCCGGAGGTCCAGTTCAGGAGGAATGCATCCAGGACCACCCTGCTCGGGTGCAGTATCAGCCCACAGAAGCAGGGGAGCTGCGCATTCGCCAGGCTGGCGAACAGGTCCATGGACAGAGTCCACCAGTGGTGGAACAAGTGGAGAACCACCCAGGGGCTCAGGCGCCACTCGTGCAGTTGCAGAAGACTGCTGAGCCTGTCCACGAGGACATTGTCTTGGCCTGGGAGTTAGACAGCTCTTAGGGTCATGCCCCAGTGCACCACGAAGGAGCAGAGGAGGACTGCCTCCCAGCATAGGAGGCGGGAGCCCATGCTCCCCTCCTCATTTATGTAGAACATCGCAACTCTGCTGTCAGTCTGTATGAGCATCGACCTGCCCTTATGTGGTACTTCAAGGCCTTCAAACGCCAACCGGACCGCTCGGAGCTTGAGCAGGTTGATCTGCTGTCGAGATTCCTCAGGCCACCACCACCCCTGAGTGCAGAGGTGCTCCCCAGCCCAACAGCGAGGCGTCCATCGTCAAGATAAGCTTGTACGGATGAGTCTGGAAGGGCATGCCCCAAAGGAGGCTCTGGGGATCCTGCCAGACTAGGGACTCAACTAGGCTGCGAGACACCTGGACGGAGTCTTGGAGACAGCCAGAGGCCTGGACCCATTGTGCCCTGAGGCACCACTGGGCTGCTCGCATGTGCAAGCATGGGGAACGACGTGTACCATTGAGGCCATGTGCCCTAGGAGGCACAATATGGCCTGCGCCGAGACTGGGCTGGCCTTGGACCTCGGTAGCCACAGCGCGGAGCTGATCCGCACGTGCTTGAGGGAGAAAGGCAGTCACAGGTTCTGTGTCAGGAAGAGTGCCAATGAACTCCAGAGTCTGCAACGGTGTGAGGTGGGATTTGGAGTAGTTGATCAGGAAACTGAGGTGCTTGAGGAGGACCACCGTGCACGATGCCAAGAGGTCAGCCTCCTCTGCTGAGGTGCCCATGACAAGCCAATCTAGGTAAGAGTAGGCAGATATGCCCTGCATTTGAAGGTGGGCCGCAGCTGTTGACAGGCAATTGGTGAAAATTCGCGAGGCAGAAGCGAGGCCAAAGGGGAGCACTCTGTACTGGAAATGCTCTCCCTGCACCCTGAAATGCAGGTACTTCCTGTGCATGGGGTGGACAGGAATGTGGATGTAAATGTCTCTGAGATCCAAGAAGCATAGCCAATCGCCCTTCCAGAGGTAGGGCAGCCGGATGCCAAGGGATAGCATTTTGAACTTCTCCCGCACCAGAAGCTTGTTCAGGATCCCGAGGTCAGGGTGCAGGCCCCCCATCCTCTTCAAAACGAGAAAGTACCGAGAATAAAATCAGACTCTGGAAGTTCGGCAGAACTCTTTCGACCGCCTGTTTACTAAGGAGATTGTTCAGCTCTTGCTGCAAGTAAGCCTGGTGGCGAGGAAAGCAAAGTAGGCTCCGCTGGGAAGAAGAGAGGAGGGAGTCTGTCTAGACAAAGACTATGTCCGTCCTGGATCACCTGCAAGACCCAGGGGTCTGATGTAATAGCTGCCCATTCGGGGGCAAAAAGACAGGCATCCTCCCACAGGCGGAAGCGTCCCCGGGGGGCGAGAGGCTATGCTTTTGGCATCAAAACCCTGGGGCTGGCTGGGGTGACACCGGTGGCTGGGTCTTGGGCCCTTTGGGTTTCCGGTGACCCTGAGCACCCCCGTTTGCCCTGAGTGCTGGTCGTCGGCACAGGGGTAGGCGGGTATCCCCGGTAGGGGAGCCCTTTCTGCTGGAAGAAAGGCTTTTTGGTATGCTGCTTCTTCTGTGGAAGCAAGGAGGTTTTGCGAGAGAGACGGGTGCGAGTCACAAACTCCATCTCAATCTCAGCTGCCTTGTCCTCCATGGGCTTGCCGAACAGTTGCTCGCCAAGGCAGGGGACATCCAAGAACTTCTCCTGGACTCACTGCTCCAGGGAGTCCCGGTACATGGGTGTAAAACTCGAACCTGTCATATGCAGTGCGGGAAAGATATTTCGAGCAGTCTGCGAACAATCTCATGAGGGTCTGGAACCTGAGGAGGTGCTCTCCACCCAGGCCTGCAGAAAAAAACACCGAGCTCCTTGGCAAGGTTGCAAAGAAATATACCCATATACAATTGGTATGCCCAGATGCGTCATGCCAGCATGGCACCCTGGTAGGCCTTGCACCCAAGGGAGTCGAGGGCATGGGATTCCCTACCCGGTGGGACCGAAGAGTGTGATTTTGGGCTCTTCTGTTTCCGCATTGCGGATTCGACTACCATGGAGGTGTGAGGAAGTTGAGTCTTCCAAAACCCCGGGCTGCGCTGGACCCTATACATGGCACTGAGTCTTCTATTGACAACAGGAACTGAGGCGGGTACTTCCCACATGCGGAGAAGCAGCCGGGATAGAATGGGCGGTACTGGAACCGTAAGACTCCCTGGGCAGAGACTCATACTGCAAGATGTCAGGCTCCTCTGCCCTCAGCTCCTCCTCGGTCTGCGTCAGCAGATTGAGGGCCCAAGCCATACCCCGTACAAATGCCAGGAAAGCCGTGCCCTCAGGAGGCTACTGCCTCTGCGAGGTGGGCGGAGATGGGTCAGAAGGAAGATCCCTATGGGCGCGGGTCTCTGGGGAAGTGTCACCGCCAAATTCCCAGTCCGAGAGGACCGAGGACGACTCAGTCAGGCTGATCCCCATGCCCTGTGGCCGAGGCCTGCTTGGAGCCGGCGGCACTGGCTCTGGAAGACCTCACCCCCGAGGAACGGAACGGCGAGTGAGACCGGTGCAGAGGACCTTCACGAGGTCCTTGGCTCTTAGGGGTTTCCAAGACAGGTTTTGGGACCCCAGTCGGATGACCCTCGGTCTCTGGGCACGAGCCAGCTGTGTTGGGCAAAAGCGCCTGCTGGGCAGTGAGGAAGGCAGAAACGCCGGGGTTACTGGGTCTGGCAATGGAGGAGGAGAGGGGGGGTCTTCACTGGGATGACCCCTCAGGAGACCGAGCACCATTGCCAGAGGCCTCCGTGTCCATACAAGGTACCTTTCAAGACTGCTCCTTGTCCGACCCTCGGGAATGCCAGGGAGGGCTAAGGGAACAAGCGTGAGACTGTTTGCGCTTATCCAGAGCCCCCGACAGCGACTTTGAGGTCTTCTTTTTTCGCTGTTCCACCTCGGGCGAACCCTGATCGGAGTGACGCCTGGGGCACGGGGTCACAATGGGGGGACCCCATCAGCAGTGGATCGGTAGGGTGAGGTGCCACCGGGAATCCCGGGGCTGCCTTGTAGAAAGTGTCATCGGGCTTCTGCTTGCAGCTCAGCAAGGCCTTAGCGGACATTTTCTTACAAAGTGAGCAGAGCTCCGGGTTGTGGTCAGCCTCCAGACACCGTAGACAGCAGTCGTGGGTGTCAGTGAGCAACATATTTTTGGAGCATCTGTCACATTTCTTAAAACTGGTGGCCATGGGGGCAAAGGGGGCTCCTGCGAGGTGGAAAACCCTCGAGGCCAGTGGTTGGGGAAAAAAGGGTGCGAACAGGGCCCGAAAAAAGAAGAAAATCAAAAAGGGATCCCCTAGCCCAGAGCCGGAACAGGGGCGAAGGGGAGGGGACGGGAGAGGACCGGTGCTACCAGAAAAAAGGCCAAAGTCATGAAAACCTTTTCCAAGGGACAAAGACGTGCGTCCGAAGGGCTCTGTGGAAAAAGGCAGACTGAGCAAGATGGCACCTTTGGGAGGGAAGAGGACCACGCATGCGTGGCAGCAATCCCAAAGGCTTTTTTTGAAAGCTGGGGAATTGCTCCGCGTGGCTCCGTCGGTACCGACGTCACCCATAAGCAAGGACTGACTTCCTGCTTGTTCCTGGAGTATGTTTACTCAGGAAAGCAGTATAAGCGTAGTTACTCACCTTGAACAGGTATCTCTGGACAGCAGGAATCAGTCCACACATGGGTGACATTGGTGCCGATGGAGTCAGCGCAAAAGTATCTCCCCAGTTTTCAAAGAAAGCTTTTGGGAGATGCACCACGCATGTGTGGTTCACCTCCCACCCAAAGCACCACGCATGTGTGGTCCACCTCCTGCCCAAGGGTGCCATCTTGCCTTAGTCAAATGACATAGCTAAGATGGACAAGGAAAAAAATAAATTATGGTAAGGAAGCAACTCCAAGGGAAGGAGGGAGGGTTGTGAGGACTGATTCCTGCTGTCCTATGGCATCCACAGATCCTGTGTGGTCAGTCAAGGGCCACTTTCAGCAGTCTGCGACCTCCAGCGAATCGGTCTGAGCTGAGGGCGCTCACTAGGGAGGACCAGTGTCCCAAGGAAGGGGATCGGGACCTCGTCCAAGGCTGGGGCTCTCTTGAGGCCAATGGCACTCAAGGACTGGCTTGATATCCGGGGAAGCCCTCGATGTTGAGGATCCCGTTGTCTCGGCAGATGAACCGGATGAGCCAGACATGAATGCCATGGCCATTAGGGCAGATATACTGCTCTCTAGGGCTGCCATTCTGTTCTCCATACCAGTTGGCTCCACAGTTTGACGTGAGCACAGAGTGTTTCGGGCCTGGCGTCGGTACTATCTAGGGGGAGTCCTCAATGAGAATGGCCACGGAGGCCAGAGGCTGGTCAGCTGGTGCCGACAATTCCTTATGGGGCAGCTTGGCAGGCCACTCCTGCCCCGACTCCTTGAACTCACGCCTGGGACTGTGGGTCCTGGGGTGGGATTTCTCCTTTTTCCCAGATCCATCTTCCAAAGCGGTCTTCAAGGGTTTCTTCTGCTTGTGCTCCACCTCTGGGGATTTCCGCTCGGAGGAACCACGACCACGGGACTCAGAGGAAGCTTTGGCTTCGCGGGGCACTGAGGTATTGGAAGGGGCCCTGGAGTGTGATGTCACTGGAGACTCTGGCGTAGAGTCCGACTTCTGGAAAAACCTTATCTGCTGCTGATGGTGGCTCTTCAAGGCCTTTGAAGTCATGGTTCTGCAGAGCTCGTAGTCTGAGGCGTGCTCTGGGCCAAGATATCAGAAGCAGCAGTCATGTGGGTCAGTGAGTGACATTTTGCCACACCGGCCACACTTTTTGAAGTCACTTGAGGTCATCAAAAAAAGGTGGTCCCTGCCTCCCGGCAGGGGTCCGAGGCCTTTGGCTGATAAAGGGCACAAATGCCAGTCGAGGCATACCTTGATGAAAAATGAAAAAACTAACAGATGAACCCGAGAAGCGATGCAGACACGAGCTGGCTCGTGGGCGGGAAGGAACCAGTACGCAAACTGGAGAACATTCAATAAAAATAAGTCTTTTTCCGGGGAAAACTAGACAACGTCCAATGGGCTCCGCAGAAAAAAAAGAGACTGAGGCAAGATGGCACCCTTGGGCGGAAGGTGAACCACACATGTATGGTGCATCTACTACTACTACTATTAAACACTTATATAGCGCCACACACGCCACGCTGTACAGACATACATCCATCTCCCAAAGGCTTTCTTTGAAAGCTGGGGAGATGCTTCCACGCGGGCTCCGTCGGCACAGAAGTCACCCATATGTGAGGACTGACTTCTTGCTTGTTCCCGGAGAATGAATGTTTTACAAACAAAATAAATACATGTGATGCATAAGTGCTCTGACTCAAAAGTGTTGTGCTATTAGTTAAGAACTCTAAACAAAATAACCCCACCTATGATGGAAAATCCTAACGCACCAGTATCAAACCATCATGTATCATAAACCCAAAAATAATTCTCAATTTTTATCTTGTCGGAGCCCACCGGGGGAGGGCTAGAACAGTATACCTAACCCCCTCCAGATGGTAGACTACTTTTATTTTATAAGTTTTATAAGTTTTTGACCAATGGCAGTGTGGTACACCTCTGACAGTGAGGTGGTTCCCGCTTCTGATTGGGTTTCCCCTGTTTAAAGTTTCGAGTCTGCTAAAGTCATTTGATTACGAAACACCCAAGCCCGCGAAGACGGCGTTTATAAAATAAAAGTAGTCTACCGTCTGGAGGGGGTTAGGTATACTGTTCTAGCCCTCCCCCGGTGGGCTCCGACAAGATAAAAATTGAGAATTATTTTTGGGTTTATGATACATGATGGTTTGATATTAGTTAAGAACTGGCAGGGTTAGACAGAAGCAGAAGAGCCTGATGCTGCCAGAGGGTGGCAGGGTCTCTCTAGAGGAGAGGTCCCTGCATGCAGAGTCTGATGTAATAAAATGATATTAAAATAGTGTCACAATCCCCTCAACCCAACCACTTAACTACCCCGGAATAACTGGACTAGGGGGCCCTAGACTTGGATCTGATATTCACAGGTGCAAGCATCTCCAACTCTGGAAACCTAGGTCTGTGGATAGCTTTTTTGAAATGCTTCCATTTACCTTCCACAGAAGGAAATGGAAGTTAAAACTTTACTTCATAGCTGTAGCAAAGCTCGAGTAGCAAGGAAAGTGCAATAAAATTAGTGTACATTTTGATGATCTAAAACCTCCTGCATCAGAAAACTGTATTTTATTGCATCTGTCTCCTAGAGAGGAATCCTGTGCTGGGGAAAGGGGGAATATCCCAGTGAATAGGATCAAAAAGTCAGCCAATAGCAGTAACAGCTAATGATTTCTACCCATGCTTGGAACATTCCCATGAGTTTAACCAGTGACTGGTGAAGCAGTCATTGCCACTGTAAAGCGTAGTTACTCACCTGTAACAGGTGATCTCTGGGAACAGCAGGAATCAGTCTTCACATATGGGCGACATCGGCACCGATGGAGTCCTCGTGGGAACGCTCCCCAGCGTCCAAAAGGAAATCCTTTGGGAGCAGTTCACTGTGCCTGTGTGCCTGCCTTCCCAACACTACTTTCCTCAGTTGAGTTTGTAGCTGAGATAGAGGGCAGATTGTGAAGACTGATTCCTGCTGTTCCCAGAGATCACCTGTCACAGGTGAGTAACTAACCTATCTCCAGGAACAAGCAGGAATGCAGTCTTCACATATGGGACTCACTAACTCCCAAGTACTAGAGTGGCAAAGGGGAGAGCACTGTGACCCCTGAGGCTAAAGCATAGAGCTGAAGAGTGTAGACACAATGTGGCCCAGTGGACCCTATTCCAGTCTGCTATACCACCTCTAATGGAAGTCTGGTGTCTTGTAGAAGTCCGGGACAGAGAGTAGGAGTTGAGTTTAAGTCCCAAAAAGGTCCTGGAGTACAGCTTGACCAAAGAGTGTCCTGACAGGAGTCTGTCTAGACAATGTGCAGCAAAAGTATGAAAAGAGGACCAGGTAGCTGCCCGACAGATCTCAATGGATGCGGAACGGAGGTTGACAACTGAGGTTGCCATGGCTCACACATTATGAGCAGAGATGTGACCCTCCAGGGAGAGTCCTGCTTGTGCATAAGCAAAAGAGATGCAGTCTGCTATCCATCTGGATAGAGTCCGCTTTGTAACTGGTAGACCAAGGTGACTTGGATCAAAGGAAATGAATAGTTGAGAGGACTTCCTGTGAACTTTAGTTCTAAGTAGTAAGCCAGCGCTCGCTTGCAGTTTAAGGTATGTAGTGCGGCTTCCACTCAAGATGCATGTGGTCTTGAGAAGAAGATTGGTAGAATTACCAACTGGTTCAGATGGAAGAGACCATCTTGGGGAAGAAGTGTGGTTGGGTACGGAGGACCAGCGTGTCATGGTGGAAATGGGTATTAGGTGGATCCGCTACGAGAACATACAGTTCACTGATATGGCGAGCTGACCTGTCAACTGAGGAAAATTACCTTCCAAGAGAGAAACTTCAGTGAAGCAGTTGCTAAAGGCTCGAAGAGAGGCTTTAGAAGTTGAGCTAGAGGTCGCAAGCCAACAGAGGAGGCTTAATGGGTGGGTTGGACAGCAGGAGACCCTGCATGAAATGTGCTACTTAGGGGTGCGAGGAGACAGGCTGCATGAGTTGATCTTAAGATCCGCTCAGGACAAATGGAGGAGATACTGAAGAAGGGATTCCATCAGGCAGGCAAAGGGATCGATGACCTTTGGGAAGCACCAGAGGGCAAACATTTGCCATTTAAAAGCATAAGATCACTTGGTGGACTATTTGCATGGTGCGAGCAGGATATTCTTGACCTCCTGTAGCAGGTTGAGGTCAAATACAATGCCTTCAGCAGCCATGCCGTGAGGCAAAGGGCATAAAGACTGGGATAGAGAAGTATCCCTTGGTCCTGGGAGAGGAGTTTGGGTGCACGTCTGAGTGAGGGGTTGATTCTGCGCCAAGTGAAGGAACAAAGGAAACCATGGTTGACTGGACCAAAAAGGGACTATGAGGATTATGGAGCCTTTGTCAGCTTGTAGCTTGAAGAGCGTTTTCTGTATCAAGGAGAAGGGAGGAAATGTATAAAGCAGGCCCTTTCCCCAATGGAGAAGGAAGGTGTCCAAGGCCTGTTGTGTAGGGACGGAAACCATGAGCAGAATATAAGTTTTGTGCTCTATTAAGTGGCAAAAAGATCCATGAGTGGGGTTCCTACTTGTGTGGATGAAGGATACAGCTGAGCCTGTCCACAAGGACACCGAGTATGCTCAGGAGGTACACAGCTCTGAGGTGAATGCGGTGTGTAATGGCAAAAAAAGAGAGTCGAAGTGCTTCGGGACATAGGGGATAGGACCCCCCCCCCCGCCCTGCGCCCCCCCCCCCCACACACAAAGTATGCAGCCTTGTCTTACACCTTTGCTTATTTTAAACCATTCTGTTTCTCCTTGTTCCGTTTGAACTGTTGCTTCTTGATCAATGTACAGATTGTGCACGAGTACAATCAGGTGTTCTGGTATACCCATGCTTCTTAAAGTGGCCTAAAGTTTCTCATGGTTTACATAGTCAAAAGCCTTGCTATAGTCAAAGCACAAATAGATATCCTTTTGGTATTCTTTAGTCTTTTCAAGGATCCATCTCACATCCGCAATGATGTCTCTCGTTCCTCGCCCTTTCCTGAACCCTGCTTGCACTTCAAGTAGTTCTTGTTCCAGGTATGGTTGTAGTCTCTTTTGAATAATCTTCAGTAGAATCTTGCTAGCATGTGGGATCAGAGCGATTGTGTGATAATTTCCACAGTCAGTTGGATCACCTTTTAGTATTGGTATAAACACAGATCGTTTCCAGTGAGTTGGCCATGATGTTGTCTTCCATATTTCTTGGCAGAGCCTTGTAAGTACGGTAACAGCTGCATCAGATTGCTGTAATACTTCTATGGGAATGCTATCAACGCCTGGTGCTTTGTTCTTTGATAAGGCTTTCAATGCTGTTTTAACTTCTTCTTTCATCACCAATGGTTCCCAATCATAAGGTATAGGTTGAAACAGCTGTTGGTCCACTTGATCTTTATCATATAAAAACTCTGCATATTCCTTCCACTTTTTCTTGATCTTCTCAGCATCATTCAACATAGAACCTTGAGCATCTTGTAACATTCCAATTCGAGGCTGGAACTTTCTCTTTAACTCTCGTAGCTTTAGGAAAGCCGATCTTGTTCTTCCTCTAATAGTTTCTGCTTCTATTTCCTTGCATGCATCGTTGTAGCACTTTTCCTTGTCCTGTCTTGCTGCATGTTGGAAATCTGTTGAGTTCTGTTATTGTCTTTCTCCCTCCACTGGCTTTAGCTTCTCTGCATTTCTGGGCAATTTTCAGAGTTTCTTCCGTCATCCATTTTGGCCGTTTTTGCTTTTTCACATTTTGTAGAGACTTCTCACTTTCTTCCAACACAACCTTCTTGATGTCATTCCATAACTCTTCTGGAGCTCTGTCATTTGTATCTAAAGCAGCAAATCGATTTTGCAGGCAGTCTTTAAATTCCAGTGGTATATTCTCAAGGGCATATTTTGCTGCATTCATGAGTGGTTTGCTCTTTTTCAACTTTAGCTCGAGTTTGCATACTAGTAGTTGATGATCTGTACCACAGTCAGCTCCAGGTTTTGTCTTTGTTCATGTTATAGAACTTTTCCATCGTCGACTTCCACAAATGTAGTCAATTTGATTTTTATACAAACCATTGGGTGAAGTCCATGTGTACAGTCGCCGCTTGTGTTGATGAAGAAGTTGTTTGAGATGAATAGATCGTTGGTCTTGCAGAATTTTAATCAGTCTTTCTCCAGCTTCATTTCTGTTGCCAACTTTTGCGTTCCAGTCAGCCATGACTATCAGGATATCCTGTTTGAATGTTCTGTCAATTTCAGCTTGTACTTGTTCATAGAACTCTTCAATTTCATTCTCTTCTGCAGCTGTTGGAGCATGAATTATAGTTGTGTTGATAGGCATTCCTCGTAGACTAATAGATATTAAGCGTTCGCTGACTGCATTGTATTTCATTACAGTTCTTGCAAGTTTCTTCTTTATTATAAATGCAACACCATTTCTTCTTTGTCTTTCATGTATACAATTTTCTAATTAAAGGACATGGATGCCTAACTGCATTACACTGGATGCCTAACATGAATATATCTAAAACATTGTGTGTGCCTAGGCAGTGACATTTCAGCACCAAGACCAGGCATCTCAAAAAAATTCACTACAAGCTTTAGCCACTTAGAGGTCAATTCTCAGTCTCTGCAGCACTCAGACCTGCAAGGGGTCTATAAGCTGATTTTCAAAGGCATATTCCCTATAGTGTTTCTCTTTGAAAATACAAATGACCAGCCTATTTATCCATGGAAAATTCCTTTGAAAATTATCGGTTTGAATACTAAACGTATAACATTAGATTTAGGTGTCCTACTCTCTGAAAACAGCGCTGTGTTTGCAACAATGGCAGCAGTGTGGTACCTATGCATTTTCACAGTAGGGCACAGTATGGCACTGAAGAACTTAACAGTCAGCAGAAGATGCTGAGGAGAAGAAAAGCAGAACCTGTGAACCATGAAGATAGTACAGCAGAGCAGCTCACCTGCTAGGTGGGGGATACTTTCTTCCATGAAAGAAAGGACCACAGAGTTCGAGATACTTTTTATGAATGAGACAAACTGGGACATTATTTTATTAGTGTATATCCCTCTCTCCCCGTGCAATTTAAACTCTAGACAAAAGAAATTTTTAAAAAAACTTACCGTGTTTTCTTCTTCATAATAGATAGCAGAAGTATAATGTCTCATGAAGACAACAGTCAGAATTAGGTAAATGACAGCAACTATGGTGTGGAGCCAAGGAAGACTGTTCCTGTGATAAACAAAAATATCCTTATACATCATGACTGCCACATTTCTACAGACATCCTCAGACACCTTGGAGAATGTTCAGGTTTCTGCAGTCTCTATACCAGGTTATATATTGTGACAGTCAGCCATCTCCATGCTATCCTACAGCAAGAGCAACAGAAGCAAAACAGGGTCTCTGAAAGGAGAGAAATCTCCCAAAGAGACAGGGAGCTCCAGAGGGTCTCTCTAAGAGGACAGTGCATGCTGCAGGCTTTCATCGAGAGTGGTTTATGACTAAAGACCAAGAACAAAACTTGAAAAGTTGTGTATGACGTTAAAGAGACAAACAGAACATCAAAGCTGATGTTCTGTATCAAAAAACTGTATGAGAGGCATTCATAAGTTAACAGGACAAGAAAAGCTATCATGTACATAAACACCACAGGGATTTAGGATATTAGGATAAATCTGGGATGTTTAAAAGGTCAATATCCAATTATTAGAAAAATTAATAAAACTTATTTTATGCAAATGTATGCATCTCTTCTGGACTGTATATGCAAAAGTGCAAAAGTGCCAAGAAATAGTTCCTGACAAAAGCAAAATAAGCAATTATGCCACAATGTACTTAAACATTTATTTATTCCAGTTTATTGATAAACATTTTGTAAACCAGGAATTGCTATTGCATGAGTCAATGCAATCAAAGTGCTTCAGATACACAATGCATGTACTTACGGAGTCTGTAAATTTGCTATTGTTGTCCTCCCAAAACTGAGGGGATCCTGATCTAAAGATAATAAAAGCAGCACTATGAAACACACATACTATGCTTACTGGTACTAAGATTTCACACTTCATGCTGATGCTTTTTTTTTTTTATTTAATATTAAAGTGGCCACCCCTTCAGAAAATTCAGAGTAGCAGAATAAAAGGGTGGTGAAGATTGCACTAGGAACTGACATCATCCTACAAACTAGATGGACACCGCCTGGTGATGTCATTTCCTGAATTATAGTTTCATTTATGCATGCTCTTATTGAATGACTTAAAACTTCAGATCAGCGTAGAGGTCTGGAAAACCCAGAGTCACACCACATGCAGACAACTCAAAAATGTCTCATGTTTGCAAAGAGACTTATCTTCAGGGGACCCCCCCCCCCCCACCTCCATATATTTAAAGGAGTGCATTTGCACTTTACAATATGAACACAATTTGTCTGACATTTTACAAAATAAAACTCTTAACTTACTGTTAAGGAAACAAAAATAAAGGTTTTCCAGGCAGTGTACAGGTTTCAAATAGTTTTAATGAACGCTAGTATTTTTTTTTTCTGAACAGCGTGTTCACGACTTACCTTATTCATGGCTGATGCTTAATTCTTGAAAGCATGAAAATAAAAAATAATAATGTAATGCAATAATTAAACTGTGCTGATCCAACCCCCTAAAAACAAATAAAGCATAGTTACTCACCTGTAACAGGTGATCTCCGGGAACAGCAGAAATTTAGTCTTCACATATGGGTATCGTCGGTACTGACGGAGCCTGCGCGGGAACACTCCCCAGCGTCCAATTAGAAAGCTTTTGGGAGCATCCCACAGCGCCTGCGTGCTGCCTTCCCGCCTTTCCCAACTGCCTTTCTCCAGTTGAGTTTTAAAGCTGAGACAAAGAGAGAGAGAGGGAAAGAGAAAGAGATAGAGAGATACAACTCCTAGGGGAGGTGGGTGGGTTGTGAAGACTAAATTCCTGCTGTTCCCGGAGATCACCTGTTACAGGTGAGTAACTATGCTATCTCCAGGAACAAGCAGAAATGTAGTCTTCACATATGAGGACTCCCTAGCTTTAGATGCCAGGGAGAGACCCCAGAAATTGTGTGCCCTGTGAAAGGGCTCCACTTCCTCCCATGGATCTCTGGCATCCACCCAGGGATGGTGGGTAGGAGTTGATTAGGTATGGAACAGGTGTTGGAGAACAGCCTGACCAAACAAGGCATCCCGGCGGGAGTCCTTGTCCAAACAGTAATGGGCTGTGAAGGTATGAACCAAGGCCCAGGTAGCTGCTCGACAGATGTCATCGATAGACACAGAGTGTAGATGAGCCAATGAAGCTGCCATGGCTCTCAACATTGTGAGCTGTGACATGGCCCTCCAGAGGAAGATTCTTACTCTGACAGTAATACACTGAAATACACTGAGCAATCCAGCTAGACAGTGTTCTCTTGGAGACTGGACGTCCCAAATGAGAAGGATCAAAAGCAACAAAGAGCTGAGAGAACTTTCTATGTTGCTGTGTTCTTTGCAAGTAAAAGGCTAAAGCTCTTTTACAGTCCAAAATATGAAGATTCCTTTCTGCATTGGATGCATGAGGTCTTGGAAAGAACACAGGTAGGGAGACCACTTGGTTTAGATGAAAAGGCAAGACCGCCTTTGGCATAAAGTGTGGATGAGTCCTAAGGACTACCCTGTCATGATGGAACCTTGTGTAAGGTGGATCAGCCACCAATGCTTGCAACTCACTGATGTGACTGCAATGAGAAAGATAACCTTCCAAGAAAGGAATTTCAAGGAGGTAGTAGCTAAGGGTTCAAAAGGTGGCTTCATGAGCTGACCAAGAACCAAGTTTAAGTCCCATGCCACAGGAGGTGGCCTAATGGGAGGCTTAGATAGCAGAAGGCCTCTCATAAATATTGCTAAAAGAAGATGGGAGGAAATAGGTTGTCCATTTAGGGGCTTGAAGGAAGCCGCAATGGCACTCTTGTGGGAGGGGGCATGCTCAAAAAATGAAGCTTGTACCCCTCTTTTATGATGGAGTGTCCAATGCACTGCTGTTATCTGCCCCCATCTGGGGACAAAGTGACAAGCTTCCTGGAATGGTGGAAGGCTCTGGTCCATCGAGAGCCAGGAAGACTAAGTTCTCTAGCTGAAACTCAAAGGCCTTGTGGAGGCTGAGACTGCTGGGACGGTTGAGGCTTAGCAGTCTTTGCTTTCCTTTGTTTGGGTGGTTGCTGACTTTCCGGACAGGTTGACCTGCAGAACATCCCTGCTGGGAATAAGCAGGATAAAACCTTTTCTTTTTGGAAAAGAATGGTTTCTTGAAAGATTTCTTTCTTGCAGGATCAGCTGTGGCCTTGGATAATCTATCGAAGGTGGAGTTGTCAGTATCCAACTCATTGGCTTTTTCTTGCCAATCTTTGCCAAACAGGTTCTCACCAGTAGAAGGAATATTTCTCTAGTTTGTCTGGTACCCAGAGCTCCAGATCAGATGCCTGGAGCCAAGCAATTCTACGTGCACCTATGGCAATGGCAGAGGTTCTGCTTATGCACTCAAAACAGTCAAAAGCTGCACGACTGACAAATTTAGAAACATCCTGGGCATGTTTGACCAATGTGAGAAAGTCCGGCCTTCTATCCTCAGGAAGAAGAGGGCTCAAAACCTCTAAATCTCCTGTTACTTCCTTCAGGAACATTCCCATTTATAAAATATAGGAACTGATCCTGGCAGAAAGCATGGAAGCTTGGAAGATACGACGTCCAAAAAATCCAAAGTTCTGCACTCACGTCCTGGAGGATTAGAGGCATGCCTCTTGCACTCCTGATCCTTTTTCATAGCTGATTCCACTACAATAGAGTGGTGAGGAAGCTGAGTTTTCTGGAAACCAGGACAAGGAGGGACTCAATACATAGTATCTAGTCTACGAGAGTGAGGAGAGGTGGTAAGAGGCGTCTCCCACATTCTTAGCATGAGATCATGCAAGATCTCATGGATGGGCAAAGTAGCTGCCTCCTTAGGAGCCTTGGGATATTGTAAAATTTCCAACTCCTTTGCTCTGGGCTCTGTTTCAGGAGCCACAGTAATGGACAGACCTCGAGCCACCTCCCTGATGAAATCCTGAAAGGAAACGTCCTCTGGAGGAGACATCCTGCGCTTAGGGGAGGAAGGCTCCCCTGGGAGAAGTATTCCCGCATCGACAGAACTGTCAGAATCCTCTGATTCCTCTGAGGACTCTAAGTACCTTCTGTCCGGATGCTCTTGAAGAGCCCTATACCCGTACCGACCGAAGTCGGTACCGGGGGGAAACGGTACCGGTGTATCGGTACCGGAAGGCATCGCATGACTGGGTGCCGTCAAAGCGGACACTGATGTCGATGTTGTCGGTACCAGTATCGACACCAGTGCCAGAGTCGGTGCCAGTTGAACTGTCTGACATGGTTCCGAGGGTGTCGATGCCGCAAGGAGAGCCACCAGACTGTGTTCAAAAGCCAGGACTCTCTGGTCTGTCGACGCTGCCAATTCCTGGGTGTCGGTACCGGAGAAAAGAGCCAGTACCCCAGAGCATGGCACCAGTAGTTCTGCCGAGGTCGAGGCCTCGAGAACGTCCTGGAGCCTCGATAATGCTTTGGAAGCCGAAGCCTCTCGCCGGGGCAATTTTGCCAGTGCAGAATCCTCAAGGGCAAAGCCAGAGGCATCTCAATGCTTAGAGGGAGATCTACCCTTTGAGGAGCGGCTAGATTTATGTTTAGTTACCTGAGATCCATAGGAGGAAGACGAAGCCCTGGAAGACGTCGATGCCACCGAAGCTGCATCAGAGGGAAACAGGGTACTGAGCTTGGCAGCTCGGTTCTGTCGACCTCTCAGACATCATGGCACAGGCCATACACTCCGCGATGGAGTGGTCAGGACCTAAACATTTAAAGACACCACTCATGAGTGTCGGTGACAGAGATGGTACCGCCACACTGGGTGCACTTTAAGACCCGAAGCGGGTTTTTCCATTGTGGAAAAAAATGTGGGCCTAAGGCCCAAAATGGCACGTGCACCATTAAAAAAAAATGGGAAAAAAGTACTAAGTATATTTATATATCTATATCTATTTTTTTATTTATTTTTTTAAAGAAAAGGAAGAAAGAACCGGCGGTTCCGGTAAAGCGTCGAGGAAGGCAGATGCGACCACAAAAAAAAGAAGGGCAATAAGGAAAATTTTCTGCGGTGACAGGAACACGACCTGCTGGCTCCGCGGAAAACAAAGAACTGGAGAGAGGCAGTTGGGAAAGGCGGAAAGGCAGCACGCAGACGCTGTGGGATGCTCCCAAAAGCTTTCTAATTGGACGCTGGGGAGCGTTCCCACGCAGGCTCCGTCGGTACCGATGATACCCATATGTGAGGACTACATTCCTGCTTGTTCCTGGAGATAGCTCCTTGCTTATGGGATCATAGTTTGCTTAAGCTATAAAAACTCATGTAGAATCATTAGCTTGCTGGCAATTTCTTTCATGATAACATAACAGTTCTTTTAAAACTGCAAAGCGTGAAGCTAAAGAAGAAATTAGACCTTACCTGCTAATTGTCTTTCCTTAAATTCTCTCCGGGCCAGTCCGGGACTTGAGGGACTTGAGGGTTGTCAACCTTCTCCAGCAGCTGAGGACTGAATGCAGAATCTTTTCTGTGATCTAGTATCTGGCTCCCCCTACTGGCTCACCTCAGTCTAAACGTGATAAGCAGTGGGTAAAAAAACAAACACGAAAACACGAAAACCCAAGAAAAAAACCTTTGCGGGAACCAAGCCTGCCTCAACCCGGACGAACTGACCCGCGAACGAGACAAGACTGTATCATAGAATTGAATTGCCGAGGTTCACCTCTGTTCTTTTTTTTATTTATTGTATTTTATTGTATTTTTTTTTTTTTTGATCGTGGACCCCCCCCTGAAACCGAGCGAGCAACATCTCAGAGCGGACACACTTGCACATTCTTATAGAAGTCCACTCCTAGCGCTCCACTGCGAACAGGGGAAACGAATCCGGCCCGAAGACCCACGGAAGTATCCGAACCGAGCCATCAAGACTATTTATCGGGTGGGTCCCGGACTGGCCCAGAGAGAATTTAAGGAAAGACAATTAGCAGGTAAGGTCTAATTTCTTCTTCCTTGTCATCTCTCTGGGCCAGTCCGGGACTTTAGGGTAGTACCAAAGCAGTATCTATCCCAGGGAGGGACCCGCTAGCCCCGCAAGAACGGCCGACGCCCCCACAATAGCATCTCTGCGAGCCTGAACATCCAATCTATAATGTTTGGAAAAAGTGTGCAGCGAAGACCACGTCGCCGCCCGACAAATATCGACGGGCGGAATCAAGGCAAACTCTGCCCAGGACGTTGCCAGACCACGCGTGGAATGTGCCCGGAAGCCCTCCGGGAGCGTCCGTCCACTTGCTTGATATGCTGCAACTACGGCCTGTTTCACCCAACAAGCGATGGATGCTTTGGAGGCTGCTTCCCCCTTCCGAGGGCCTCCAAACAGAATGAACAGCCTGTCCGTCTTGCGAAACGCCTCTGTACGGCGCAAATATCTTTTGAGCACTCTGTCTAAATCTAAGCTCCAGAGTACCGCCTCAATGGGCTTGCCTTCCCGCACCGGAAAGGTCAGCAGAGAGATAGATTGATTCACATGAAAAAACTGGAGACCACTTTGGGAAGAAAAGATGGAACCGGTCTCAAAGTCACCTTCTCAGGTGAAAACTGAAGAAAAGGTTCACAGCAAGACAGCGCTTGAAGATCCGACACGCGCCTCGCAGAACATACGGCCACCAGGAAAACGGTCTTCCAGGAGAGGTCCCTGAGGGAGACTTCTTTAAAAGGTTCAAACGGAGGCTTTGCCAAAGCCTCGAGTACCAAGTTGAGATCCCAGGCTGGCACCACCGAACGCACCGGGGGACGGATGTTCCGTACCGCTCGTAAGAAACGTACCACATCCGGGTGAGAGGCGAGTAGCACCCCTTTCACCTTACACCTAAAACATGCCAGTGCCGCCAACTGCACCTTGAGAGTAGCGAGTGCCAACCCCTTGTCGAGACCTTCCTGGAGAAAAGACAAAATGTCTGGAATGAGAGCTTTGAGCGGAAGCAAACTCCTCTGCGCGCACCAGCGCTCAAAGACACGCCAGACGCGAACATATGCCACCGAAGTTGAGTGTCTACTTGCCCGTAATAGAGTGGAGACCACCGCAGACGAATATCCTCTACTCCTCAACCTGTCCCTCTCAAGAGCCAAGCCGTAAGTGAGAAGCGATCCACGTCCGGCATGAAGAGTGGCCCTTGCCGCAACAGGTCTGATCGGGCTGGCAACCGCCAGGGCTTGTCGATAAGGAGTCGGAACAGATCTGCGTACCACGCCCTCCTGGGCCAATCCGGGGCTACCAGAATCAGAGGACCATCGTGACTCTGCACCTTCCGAATGACCTTGCCTATCAGAGGCCAGGACGGGAACACATACAGCAGAACTCTCGCCGGCCACGGTTGTGCTAGACCATCCAGGCCTTCTGACATGAAATCTCTGCGCCTGCTGTAGAACCGCCCCGCCTTGGCATTGTCGAATGTGGCCATAAGGTCCATAACCGGCTGACCCCAACGCCGGGACAGATCGCGAAATACCTCTGCGTTCAATTCCCATTCTCCTGGATCCACGACATGCCAACTGAGATAGTCGGCTTGCACATTGTCGCGACCTGCGACATGTGCCGCTGACAGTGCTACCAGCGACTCCGCCCAGTCCATCAACCGCAGGCTCTCTTCTAAGAGAGACGCACTTCCCGTCCCTCCCTGACGATTGATGTACGAAACTGTTACCGCGTTGTCGGAAAAATCGCACGGCCTTCTGCTCGACCAGAGAAGCAAAAGCGAGCAGAGCCAGACGGACAGTCTTGAGTTCTAAAAGATTGATGGAAAACGTGGCCTCCAGCGGAGACCACTCTCCCTGCACGAACTGGGATTGACAATGAGCCCCCCAACCTGCTAGGCTGGCATCCGTCGTGAGAAGCAGCCAGTCCGGCTGCCGCAAGGGAATGCCTGCCCGAAGATGAACCGGATTCAACCACCACTGCAGACTGTCGCGCGCCTCCGGCGACTGACATAACTTCCGGTCCAACGAGTGACACTGTGGAGACCACCTTGTTAGCAGGGAGTGTTGTAACGGTCACATGTGCACCCGAGCCCAGGGGACAAGGTCCAAGGTCGTTGCCATGGACCCGAGTAGTTGTAAATAACGCCATGCTGACGGAGCGTTGAGCCGTAAGAAGGCCCTGATCTGCCTCCAGATCTTTTGAATGAGGGCTTCCTGGAGAAACACTGCGCCGACGCTCGTGTCGAACAGCGCCCCGAGATACAACAGCCGCTGCACCGGCACCAGCTGACTTTTGGCCCGGTTTATGACCCAGCCAAGGCTTTCCAGTAGCGAGACCACTTTCGCCGTAGCCACTAGCGACTCCGCCACCGATGGCGCTCAAATCAGCCAATCGTCTAGAAATAGGGATGCACCAGCAGCCCGTCTCGCCTTAACGCTGCAGCCACTACCACCATCACTTTTGTGAATGTCCGAGATGCCGTAGCCAGCCCAAACGGCAAGGCTCGGAACTGGAAGTGCCCCATGGGCACCGCAAAACGCAAAAATCGTTGATGCTCTGCCCGCACCGGAATATGGAGATAGGCCTCCGTGAGATCTATGGAGGTAAGGACTTCGGACGGCTCCACTGACGCAATCACGGAACGTAGAGTCTCCATGCGGAAGTGCGGGACGCGCAGACAGCGGTTCATGTGCTTGAGATCCAAAATCGGACGGAAGAAACCTTCCTTCTTGGGAACCACGAAATAAATCGAGTACCGACCTAAGCCGCACTGGTCGGATGGAACGGGTACCACCGCCCGCAGTCGCACCAAACGCTGAAGCGTCTCCGCCACCGCCAGTGCTTTGACCTGCGATCCACATGGAGACACCACGAAAGCCTCCGCCAACGGCTGGGCAAACTCGAGAGCGTAGCTGTCCCGTATTATCTCCAGGACCCATTGGTCTGAGGATATGTTGGCCCAGACGGAAAGAAATTGCTGCAACCGCCCTCCTACCGGAACCTCCGTCTGGACCAACGTCCCTTCATTGGGGCTTTTTGCCCGTATTCGGCTGGGTTGCAAAATAACCCCTGCCGAGCCCCCGAGCTCCACGAAAGGACTGTCCACGCGCCGCAAACCGCCCTCGCACATAAGGAGCAAATCTCAAACCTCGAAATCTACGAGAATCCCGGGACAGGACTCTGAGACCCCCACTGGGTCTCTGGGCCCTTGGGCGATCCTCTGGGAGGCGACCGCCCTTGGAATCCCCCAGGTCTTTTACAATCTTTTCTGAAGCAGCTCCGAACAGGAGCGTGCCCTTGTACGGCAGCTTGCTAAGCTGCGCTTTGGAGGAAGCGTCCGCCGCCCAATTGCGGAGCCATAAAAATCGGCGGGCCGCGATGACAGAAGCCATGGACTTCGCCGAAATCCGCACTAGATCATAGAAAGTGTCAGCCAAATACACTGCGGCAGACTCCAGTTTTGCACCCTCATCGGCCTCAGCAGTGGCACTGGAGGCACCCTGGATCCACTGAATGGATGCTCTGGAAACATAAGCCCCACAGATAGACGCTCGGAGCGCCAAGGCGCACGTTTCAAAGGTCTGCTTGAGCAGAGTCTCCAGCCGCCTATCCTGTAAATCTCTGAGCGCCGCTCCTCCCTCCACGGGAATAGTGGTCTTTTTAGTTACCGCCGAGACAAGGGTATCGACTTTAGGCATTTTCAGCAACTCCTGCTCCTCTTGTGGCAAGGGATACAAGCGACCGATCGCCCTGGCCCCCCGCAAGGTGGCCTCCGGGCATTCCCATTCGGACTCCACCATCTGCTTCATTACCCTGTGTACCGGAAAGCATTTTTGATCTGTCTTAAACCCCTGGAGCAGGGGATCCTCCAAAGGCTGGTCCTGCACCGCTGGCAGTGCAATATTTAAAGCGGTTAACGTCTGGGTGATAAGAGCAGCCAATTCCTCTTTCCTAAACACCCTAAAAAGACTCGGATCATCCGAATCCCCCAACTCACCATTCTCTAAATTAACCAGCCAGTGACCCAGATCGGACCCCGCCAAAAGTTCACCTTCCTCCATGGCTGAGGGCGCCGGGCAGGAAAACCCGAAGCGTTCGGACTCCCCTGGCGCTCCGCGGACCAACTGGGAAGAGCCCTCCCCCGGGCCCCAGGACGAAAGATCTTTTTCCTGGCCTGGGGCAGTGAGAGAGACAGGCTCTGCCTCCTGAGACTGCCGCTGCTTCATACAGTAAGCACAATGCATCTCCAAAATAAAATCTGCCGAAAACACCGACTGTAAAGTGCTCTGAGCTGCTGCCACGGGCAGTGAAGGAGCGTCTTCCACAAAAACTGGCTTTTTTGATTTGCACTTCTTTTTTGTCAGCTTCTCTGTATGCGCTTCTAAAACCAGCGCCTTAGAAGAAATGGCCGCCTTTCCCGCCATTTCAGGCATGCTCTGCACGGCCTTGAGAGAAACACTTGATTCAGGCCTGCTATCCATGCAGGCGGGTGGATCGAACAACAACCGGCCCCACAAACTACCTCTGAGACACGCAGCGTCGATACCAAAATACTGCGGCGAAAACCGAGGAACCTTTGAAAAGCACAAAAAACTAACAGACTAACCTGCTTGAGACACCCAGCATGGCACTGAACTTGTTGCGGAAGACCCGCACTCCCGCTGCTAGCGAGAGCGGTCTGCCTTGTGCCGGAGGAAATCGCTTGAGCGATCGAGCTGCTTCAGACCCGCGCTCCCGCTGCTAGCGGGGCAGGTCTGGTTTAAGCCGGAGAGAATCGGTCGGTATCCGGGGGCTCCCCGCCCCGCCGATAACAGTCCCTCCAGTCTCCGTACCCCAAGTTGAGACAGGCTCTGCCCCAGCGGGAAGTGCACACCAGGCTGTGCTCTGGCCTAACCAAGAGCCCCACTTAAACCAGAAAAAAACCCTGCTAGGGTTTTCAAATCTATCCAAATCGGAGCCAAGGAACCCAATAACAGAAACAAAAAAGAAAATGACAGGAATTATACCCTTTGTCACTCCGTGCACCGGGAGCCAGATAACCTAACATCCCTTTCCAGCTGCTGAGGACTGAAAGACTGAGGTGAGCCAGTAGGGGGAGCCAGATACTAGATCACAGAAAAGATTCTGCATTCAGTCCTCAGCTGCTGGAGAAGGTTGACAACCCTCAAGTCCCGGACTGGCCCGGAGAGATGACAAGGAAACATTTATTCTTCTCTTTTAGTCTTTCTGGTATTCTGACAGATTTTTTTAAACCTCATTAACTAAAAAAAAAATTAACCTTGAAAAAGAAATGAGCCAACCACGGAAGAGAGGCCATGTCAGTTTCCAAGAAACTCACAATTGAGCCTTGAGAGTGATGTCACTGCTCTCTGATCTGAACAGCAGTGTCATAGCTAGGGATGTGTGGTGGCATAGGGCAAATCTCTGAAAAAATGTTCAGACTGAGCCCTTAGTGGGAGAACAATTACAGCTGCTCACTTGGAGGAACTGTCCACTGTTTTTCAGTGCAGGACACAAAATTATCTAGCTATGACAAGAGAAAGTAATTTAGACATTGCATTCATCTTGTGCTATGTAAACTGGTTTGACACAAAGGCGGCATATAAACCTAGTTAAATAAAGGTCAGAAAGGCTGAAATCTTGGAGATGGCTGACAGCAGTTGTCTGTTGAGAAGAGAAAATCTGCTTGAGAAATATTGTGATGTTGCTGAAAAGGGCTTTTTCTGCCTGCTTTAAAGCAATATTCCCACAGTATAGATTAATTTACTATCACTGCCCCAGAGGGCAACAGAAGCTGCCTATAATCCTATTCATCTCTTCACTTCTCCTCATCCTAGCAGAAAAGCAAGGGGCCAAGGCTGCCTCCAAGCCCCAGCAGTAACATGCAAACCCTGAATGCTGAGAGCATCACTCTAAGCAGTTCTGGCATGGGTATAGGTGGCTCTTTCTTGGGGGAGTGGAAGCAAGGGTAAAAGTCATACTCGCAGTGGGGGCAAGGACAGCAGTTCACCATTAGTGCCTGCAATATCTCTAACCTCCCCCCCAATACTACGCCTATGAGTTCTGGTACTGCTACAGCTGCATCCCTGATTTTTTCTGGCAGCTTCCTCCTATACCAATTTAACTGGAACCCTCCGAAACTGGCATCGTGGTGTAATAAGCCCTCATGCACTCAATTGAATTTATGCCTCCATTTTAACTGTCTCCGCACTTCCCCTTTTAGCCTAGCCATTGTGGCAAAAGTCTGGTTGAGAGAGACTATGGTTCTCTCCGGAGTCTGGCACAAGTGTATTCTGGAAACATTGTAGGTTTTTCTCTTCAGTAATGACTGTGCGGGGGTCTTTGGCCAAGAGTGTGCCCATGAAGCCCATCAATTTTCTCAATATTATCAGGAAAAGTAAAAATAAGCACAAATCCATTTACTCATTGTCACTGGAAATCCAAATCAATTCAAGCAAAAGATAAAGAAAAGAAATCTGTTGGTGGTTTTAAATGCAGCAATTACTTCTTCTACTTAGCAGTCTGCAATCACACTAATAACAAGCTTCTGAAATTTTGTTTTATTGCATGGAGAAAAACACTGATTTTCCTTAGTCACAACAAACACTAAGATTTCTCTTCCCCCCCCCCCTCTCTCCAAGCTAGCATTGGTAGGGGATAGAGAATAAAGGCCAGATAAAAATCAAGATGTGTGACCATTTCCTTACAAAGTGAAATCATACAATACAGATGCCTTCTGTAGCACCACAAAACTGCCAAGAGTTTGATGTGAAAGGATGAAAGATGTATGCTGAATTGCTTCACAGTGACCCCAAGTCATGCAATCCTTCCAAAATGCAGTTTGGGTCAGTTCTAATAAATGGGACATTTTGGCCTCATTGACTGTTTATATCCCCCTCTGAAGGAATGATTCACATTTACTGAGTTACTTTGACACAGACTGCTTGATGTAATCAATACCACAAAAGCTTAAGAACAAAAACAAACACGGACTTAGTTTGGGTTTCAAAAAATAATTTTGAATTAATTTCCTGATATACTGCCCAGGTTGAAAGGCATTAGAGTGGTTTACAAACACAAGTAGGTACTGGATATATGTCCTTGTCCCCAAAGGGCTCAGTCTACAGGTGTTCCTGAGGCAACAAAGGGTTAAGTGGCTTGCCCAAGGCCACAAAGAGCACTTATAGGTCTAGAGACCCCAGTCCCTCTGGCCTGAGGTAACCATTAGGCCACGCCTGCTTCCCATTGAGACTTGTGCTTTATATTTTTATGATTAACAATTATTTGCCACTTATTTTTGTCTTCGAACACTTCATGATGTCCAGTTTCCTTTGCCAATACAGAAATTTTCATATGGTTACACAAGCAGCACAATCCAACATTGGTAACTCAGATTCAGCTGTTCACAATTCCGAATAGAAAAAGAGTCAAGCACCCAATTAATGGGAATAAAAGGTAGCCAGGAAGAATATAGAAGATAGGACCCTATTCTCTGTGGCATAGCCTGGACTGATTTGGTGGGGCCCAGAAAATTAATTTGGTGATGCACTAGTCCATACAAATGTTGACACCACTTCTAGTTTTCCTCTCCATGACACGACTGCCGCTGCTGTCTTTTGCTCCACAGTTAGGGGAGACCATAGCCCACTTGTGGCTATGTTCCTGCCTGTTCTCTTGGCCAAAATTGGTAGTGACAGTTCTAAGGCAAAAATAATGGAGAGATGTGCGGAAATCTGAACCTTCAAGGAGGGTGAGTCTATAAAAGTATGTCTAGGCAGCAAACGCACCTATGCATATAAATCAGGCCTATTTTATATAGTCAATATATGCCTCTCCCTATATGCCTATCTAAAAGCTCTCCACAAAGTCACTTGCTCCAAGGCAGTAAACTGCATGGGGATATATGCTGGTATAAATATTAACAACTGAATTATATTTACAAAAAAATGTAAATACCAACTAATAAATTTAACAGGGTGCTGATTTCAACAGTCCATTGATTAAAGTGAATTAACTAAATATCAAACGGCAGTGCAATGAAATATTAATGGAAGGAACAGCAAATAAGCAGAGCGCAGATACTGGCATTTTTCAACCACTCTGTCGGAAGTCCAAGATGTTCAAAGTAGGACGTTGAATAGTAAAATTCAGTGAATAGAATATGAATGTAGATATATCTATTTTAAAAGATTTTCTCCACCCACACTGACATATGAAACCACCAGCCCAGTTGCAAAAAATTATTTATTTTATATTTGGCTCACACCTTTCCAGTAGTAGATCAAGGCGAGTTACATTCAGGTACAGTAGGCATTTCGCTGTCCCTGGAAAGCTTACAATCTAAGTTTGTACCTGAGGCAGTGGAGGATTAGGTGACTTGCCCTAGGCCACAAGAAATCGCTGACGCTGAGGGTAATCTAGGCATTTCCTGTCTCACGCGAGACAGGACATGCCCAGATTATGACTCAGCGCCGGCAGGCTCAACTTTAACAGAGCCGCGGGAAAGAAGAGAAATGCTTTTCTTTCCCGCAGCTCTGCAAAGATGAGACGGGGCAGCAGGAAGGGGGGAGGGAGAGCACGTGGGGCCGCTGAATCTGCCGCTGCCAAGAAGTGGCAGCAGCTTGTCCTGCAGTTTGTTTGTTTTTAATTTTGAAGGCTGAGTAAGGCGGTCTTTTTGGAGGCATTTTTTGCTGCCTCCAAAAAGTTGCCACATGAGGCCACCGCCTCACTTGGCCTCATTATAGAGCCACCCCTGAATATACGGATTAAATTTGAATCACTGATTTTTCACTGGATGCCAGATAAAGCATAGTTACTCACCTGTAACAAGTGATCTCCAGGAACAGCAGGAATCAGTCTTCAGATATGGGTGACGTTTGCACCAACGGAGCCCACGCAGAATGCTCCTCAGCATCCAATAGGAAAGCTTTTGGGAACAGTTTACTGTTCCTGCACTTCTGCCTTCCCGACTTCTCTCCTCAGCCGAGTTTGTAGCTGAGAGATAGAGGAAAATAAAGGAAATATCCTACAACTCCTAGGGGAGGAGGGCGGGCTGTGAAGACAGATTCCTGCTGTTCCCAGAGGTCATCTGTTACAAGTGACTAACTACACTATTTCCAGGAAGAAGCAGGAATTCAGTTTTCACATATGGGACGCACTAGCTCCCAGGAACCAGGGTAGTATGGGGGAGAGTGGAGTGATCCCTGGTAGAAATGCAGGAGCCAAACAGAGTGAAACATATGAGGTCCATCGGACTCTGTTTCATGAGGGATGGTTCTGCAAAAGTAGTTTGGTATCCTAAGAAGTCCAGGATGGAGGCTAGGAGTTGAGTTTAAGTCCCAAAAAGATGCTGGAGAACAGCCTGGCCAAAGACAGCGTCCCAGCAGGACTCTGTCGAGGAAGAGTAGTTACTCACCTGTAACAGGTGTTCTCCAGGAGCAGCAGGAATCAGTCCTCACATATGGGTGTCATCGGCGCCGATGAAGCCCCAGAGGAGCATTTCCCCAGCTTTCTATGAAAGCCTTCGGGAATGCAGGCACGCGCATGCGCGGTTCTCTTCCCCCCTAAAGGTGCCATCTTACCTCAGTCCAATGACATAGCTAAGAACAGCACACAAAAATGAAAAATAAACTATGTACAACTGCAACTCCAACTGATTCCTGCTGCTCCTGGAGAACACCTGTTACAGGTGAGTAACTACTCTTTCTCCAGGACCAAGCAGGAAGTCAGTCCTCACATATGGGTGACTCCCAAGCTCTGGGCTACCGAGGAACCCAGGCTGAACAAGAGGACTCCCTCTAGTCCCAGCTGCAAAGAAAGGCTTTTCAAGGACACAACCTCCACCGGTAGCCCAACAGAGGGCAGGAGTTGCCTAAACCTCAAAGAGATTCTGGAGTACTGCTTGGCCAAAAGCACTGTCCCTACGGGACTCCCTCTCCAGGCAGTAATGGGCCGCAAAAATCTGGCTTGAAGACCAAGTTGCAGCCCTGCAGATGTCTACCAGGGGCACAGAGCGGAGATGAGCCACTGAGGCAGCCATTGCCCTGACTCGGTGGGCCGTAACCCGACCCTGCAAAGGAAAGTCAGCTGCCTTATAAGTCCAGGTGATACAGTCAGCTACCCAGATGGACAAGGTACGTTTGGACACAGCCAACCCCAACTTAATGGGGTCAAAGGAGACGAAGAGCTGAGTAGCCCTTCTATGCCCCTGCGTACGGTCAAGGTAGAAGGATAAGGCCCTCCTACAGTCCAGGGTATGCAGAACTGCTTCAGCCTGGCTCGCATGAGGCCTAGGGAAAAACGTAAGAACCACCTCCTGGTTGAGGTGGAAAGAGGAGATAACCTTAGGGAGGAACTTGGGATGAGTCCTAAGGACTACCCTGTTCCTGTAAATCCTGGTGTAAGGCCTATCACAGACTAGGGCCTGAAGCTCACTCACTCGCCTAGCCGAGGTAAGAGCTATCAGAAAGAGTGTCTTCCAAGAGAGGAAGCGTAGTGGGCAAGTAGCCATGTGCTCAAAAGGTGGGCGAGTCAGTTGCTGCAAGACCACATTCAGGTCCCACTCAGGGGCAGGAGGACGGATGGGAGGCTTGAGCAAAAGCAAGGCCCTAAGAAAGCGGGACACCAAGGGGTGACCAGACAGAGAACGTCCCTCCACCAAAGAGTGGTGAGCTGCTAGAGCTGAGAGGTGGACCCGAACAGAATTTGATTTAAAGCCTTGATTGGACAAGTGCAGTAAGTACTGAAGGACTACTGGCACAGTACAGGAGAAAGGATCAACTGTACGGAGCTGACACCACACAGAAAACCTTTTCCATTTGAGAGCATAGGTTTTCCTAGTGGACTGTTTCCTAGAGGCTAGGACAACCTCCTCAACATCCTGAGGCAAGCCCCAGGGAGCCAAGACTACCCTTGCAGCCTCCAGGCCATCAAATAGAGAGCTCTGCGATTGGGGTGCAGAAGGGAACCCTGCTCCTGTGAGAGAAGGTCCGGTTGCAACCCCAGAGGTAGTGGAGGATCCACTACCAGTTGAAGCAGAAGAGGAAACCAAGGCTGTCTCGGCCACCGGGGAGCCACCAGCCGGACCGAGGCCTTGTCCTGAAGAATCTTGAAGAGAGTCGGGGCCACCAAGGGCATGGGAGGAAACGCATACAGGAGGCCCTGAGACCAGGATATCAGAAAAGCATCCACTGCTATCTGCAGAGGATGCGGTTGCCTGGAACAGAAGTTTGGCAGCTGTTTGTTCAGAGGACTGGCAAACGGGTCTATGGATGGAAGTCCCCATTTTAGGAAAATATTTTGAACTACCAAAGGATGGAGCTGCCACTCATGGGGCTGCAATATTCTGCTTAGTCTGTCTGCCAGGTAGTTGTCCTGGCCTGGAAGGTACACAGCTTTGAGGAGCATGTTGTGCTTGAGGGCAAAAGAACAAAGGTCCTGGGCCTCCCGACAAAGGACCCTGGACCTGGTTCCGCCCTGTTTGTTCACATAAAACATGGCAACTTGGTTGTCTGTCTGGATCAGGACAGACTGGTGAGTCAGGGTAGGAGTGAAAGCTTTGAGTGCTAATCGAATAGCCCTGAGTTCTAGGAGATTGATCTGCTGTGCAGCTTCCCAGGGAGACCAGAGGCCCTGGTTCACTTGCCCAGACAATGCGCTCCCCAGCCTTGCAGGGAGGCATCTGTTGTTAGCATCACTGTGTAACCTGGAATCTGAAAGGGCACACCTTTCAGCAGATTGGGTGGGTGTAGCCACCACTTGAGGGAGTGCAGAAATGGTCTGGACACCCTTATCCTGTCTCTGAGGCTGCCTGTTGCCTGTGACCACTGAGCCCGAAGACACCACTGTGCAGGCCTCATATGGAGCCTGGCATTGGGGGTCACATGCACTGTCGAAGCCATGTGGCCAGAAGCCTCAGGCAGAGTCTGGCGGAGACCAGGGACCTGCTGAGAAACTGATTTGCCAAGGCCATCAACCTTTGGGCTCTGTCTACTGGCAAAAATGCCTTTGCCAGGAGGGAGTCCAACCTTGCCCCTATGAACTCCAAGTTCTGGGAGGGGAGCAAAATGGACTTTGCGAAGTTTATGACAAACCCCAGGCTTTGTAGAAAAGCAATACTCCTGAGGGTGGCCTGATTGGCCTCCTGACACGTCTGACCCCTGATGAGCCAGTCGTCTAGATAGGGGAAGACAAAGATTCCCTGATTTCTCAGGTAGGCCGCCACCACTGCTAAGCACTTTGTAAAGACTCTGGGGGCGGAGGTGAGGCCGAAAGGCAGTACTCTGTACTGATAATGGTTTCCTCCCACAATGAACCTGAGGTACTTTCTGTGGTCTGGATGAATGAGGATGTGAGTGTACACATCCTTTAAATCTAAGGAGCATAGCCAATCTCCCTGCTGGAGGTAGGGCAGAAGAGTCCCAAGAGTAAGCATCTTGAACTTCTCCTTCACTAGGAACTTGTTGAGGTTCCTGAGGTCCAGAATGGGCCGAAGGCCACCGGTTCTTTTGGGCACCAGGAAATACCTGGAGTAGAAACCGTGACCTTGGAAGTGGGGAGGCACAGGCTCCACCGCCCTGTCCACCAACAGACCATGTAGCTCTTGCAGAAGGTCTGTGTGCAGGGGAGGCCTTGGAGGCTCCCCTGGAAAGTATGGTGGAGGCAGTTGGTGAAAATGGAGGGCATAGCCCTTGTGAACTATCTCCAGCACCCAACTGTCCCCGGTGACAAGGGGCCACTGGTGGGCAAAGAGGGCGAGGCGACCTCCTGTGCAGGGTTGGGAGAGCAGTGGAGGAGAGGCTATGCTCAAGGAGTCAAAAACCCCCACCCTGCTGAGTGGTAGCAGGGGCCTGAGGCTTGGGGGTCCTCTGCCTACAGGGCCCATTACCCTGGCCCTTGGCTTGCTGACCCTGCAGGGCAGCTTGGGCAGCCTGATATTGAGGGTACTGTTTGTAGGCAGTGCCCTTCCTCGGGTAAAAAGGCTTTTTACCCGAGCCCTTCTTTTTATGAGAAGGGGCAGAGGTCTTCAACAGCCTTGTCCATGTGAGGTGCTCAGTTTCGAGCTGAGCGGCCTTCTCGGTCATGGGCTTGCCAAAAAGGTTTTCACCTCGGCAAGGGACATCGACCAACTTGTCCTGAACCCATGGCTCGAGGTCCGATGACTGCAGCCATGCCTGGCGTCGAGCCGCGATGCCGGCTACCGCAACTCGGGCCGAAGCCTCGAAGCCATCGTAGGCGGCGCAGGACATGAACTTCGAGCAGTCCCGAATCCCCGAGGACAAGGACTTAAATCTCTGCAAGGGTTCCCCGGAGAGACCAGCAGAGAACCCGGCCAATTCCTTGGCCAGATCCCGCAAGTACATGCCCATGTACAGCTGGTAGGACTGGACACGACAAGCAAGCATGGAGCCCTGAAAACACTTTCTACCGACGCCATCGAGGTTTCAGGCCTCCCTGCCAGGAGGCACCGCGGAGTGCATCTTCTGGCTCTTCAGACGATGCATGGCTGATTCCACAACCATAGAATGGTGTGGTAGCTGTGCCTTCTGAAAACCAGGGCTCTTCCGGAGTCAATAGATCGAATCGACTTGCTTGCTTAGAACCGGCGCCGAGGCCAGTGCCTCCCACATACGGAAGAGGAGCCGTTCCAGCATCGGAGGAACCGGGACAGTAAAGGCCTCCTTCGGAGGAGAGTCATACTGCAGCGCCTCGAGCTCCTCAGCTCGAGGCTCTTCCTTGGGGTCTGCCGGAATAGCCAAGACAGTGGCCATATCCCGGACGAACTCCGAGAACAGAGTGTCCTCCGGGGGGGACCTACTCCGGGGCTGAGACTGCGGTGAGTCCGAAGGGACGCACGGAGTCTTGAAGGTATCTGGAGACTCCTCGTCCTCCGTCTCCCAAGCTGACTCGTCCGAGAAAGAGTCAGGGTCCGACCCCGCGGGGCCCTGGAGCACCCGCCCCGACGCCGGAAGCACTGGCGTCGATGCCCTCGGTCCCGAACGGGAGGTCGAGGGAGACCGCGACCGAGGACGACTCCGAGCCACGATGGACTCGAGTATCGGCTCGGGCTCCGGGGTCGACTTCGACGTCGATGTCCCGCTGGTCAGGGCAGATGCGCCAGACAGGCTGGCCATCAGTGCCCGCTGCTGCTCCATGAAGGCAGACAATCTGCTCTCCAAGGCTGTCATCCTGAGACTCAGCTCGGAAGACACAGCAGCCACCGACTCGGGCCCCGGCGGCGCCGGGCCCGACGTCGGCTCCCTGGAGGAGAGTCTGAGGACTACGGGGTTTACGTGTCCAGCAGACTCCGGCTCCACGCGAGGAACTTTGGCAGGCTTCTCTTGTTCCATGGGCCCGGGGCGACGGTCGGGGGTCTTAGACCTGGCCCTCGAGGAGCCAGGGACCTCCTCAGATGACGCCCTCGCGAGCCGCTTCATCCTCTTGCCTTCCCGGTCGGGGGACCCCCTGTCCGAGGAGCTTCGACGGCGCTCGGGATCAGAATCCCGAGATGTCGAGGCCTCAGACGAGGTCCGGGCCTGGCCGGAGACTGAGTCCGAGAAAAGCCTTTCCTTTTGCTGCTGGCGACTTCGGAGTGCCTTGGAAGACATCTTCCCACATGCCCCGCACGACTTAGGATCGTGGTCGGGGCCGAGGCACCGAAGGCAGCAGTCGTTTGTGTCGATGAGGGACATTAGTTTCTTACACCGATCACACTTCTTAAAACCGCTGGAAGCCATCGGGGAAAAAAGAGCCCCCGCGAGGTCAAAGGACCGGCCTTCCAGGGAAAAATAGAAAAAAGGGCACGAATGCCAGCCACGAAGGGCAAAAAACGAAAAAGAAGAATCGGGCTCGATACCGGTGTACCGAACCCGGCAGGAGGGGAACCAGCGTCGAACCGGGAGAAAAAATAGCAAAAACACTGAAAAAAATCTAATTTTAACCGGGAAAACAGGACACACGTCCAGTGAGCTTCATGGAAAAAAAGAGACTGAGGTAAGATGGCACCTTTAGGCAGGAAGGGAACCGCGCATGCGTGCCTGCATTCCCAAAGGCTTTCATAGAAAGCTGGGGAAATGCTCCGCTGGGGCTTCATCGGCGCCGATGACACCCATATGTGAGGACTGACTTCCTGCTTGGTCCTGGAGAAAATAATGGTCCATAAAGGTGTATATTGAGGACCAGGTGGCTACTCGATAAATGATCTCAATGCTTACTGAAAAGAGATTGGCTACCGAAGTTGCCATCGTCCGTACGTTATGAGCAGTAACGTGATTCTCCTAGGAGAGATGCAGTCTGCTATCTAAGTGGATAGGCTACGCTTTGTTACTGGGAGGCTGAGGCGACTAAGCTTGAAGGAAATGAACAGTTGAGAAGACCTCCTGTGATATTTGGTTCTGTTCAAATAAGCCAGCACTCACTTGCAATCCAGAGTGTGCAGCACCGCTTCAGCCCGAGATGCACGTGGTCTGGGGAAGAAAACCAGCAGGATAACGGACTGGTTCAGATGAATCAGAGAAACCACCTTTTAAAGGAAGTGTGGATGCATACAGAGAACTACCTTGTCATGGTGGAAATGAGTATAGGGAGGATGCACAACAAGGGAGCGGCAGCCTAGTGGTTGGGTCAAGCTACCTCAGGCCAGAGGGCCAGGGGTTCAATTCCCACTCAGGGACAGCAATCTCAGGCTGGAGGGACTGGGGGCTCTAGCCCTATAGGTGTTCCTTGTGGCCTTGGGCAAGCCACTTAACCCTCTATTGCCTCTAATGCCTTTCAACCTGGGCGGTATATCAAGAAATTAAAAAAAATAAAAATAAATAAAAATAAAGGACTTACAGTTCACCGACTCGGCAAGCCAAAGTGAGAGAAATCAGGAAGACTACCTTGCAAGAGAGGAACTTTAGTGAAGTGGTGGCTAAAGGTTCAAAAGGTGGCTTGAGAAGTTGGGTCAAAACCACATTCAGATCAGAGGCCAATGGGGGCTGCTTAATGGGGGATTTTGAGAGCAGAAAACCTCTCATGAAGCATGTCACTAAAGGGTGCGAAGAAAAAGATTGCCCATCAAGAGTCTCATGAGATGCCGCTATGGCTCTAAGATGTACCCTGACTGAATTAGTTTTTAACCCTGAGAGGGATAAAGTGGAGGGATCTTGAAGCAGTGGCTCCTTTGGGCAAACAAAAAAGTGTAGTTACTCACCTGTAACAGGTGTTCTCCAGGGACAGCAGGAATCAGTCCTCACATATGGGTGACGTCGGCGCCGACGGGGCCCTTATGCGAAGCAATTCCCCAGCTTTCAAAGAAAGCCTTTGGGATTGCATCGTGCATGTGTGATCCCCTTCCCGCCCAAGGGTGCCATCTTGCTCAGTCAAATGACATAGCTAAAAAGACAGCAAAATGAATAAAAATAATAGTAGGACTGCAACTCCAGGGGAGGAGGGAGGGTCGGGAGGGTCAAGAGGACCGATTCCTGCTGTCCCTGGAGAACACCTGTTACAGGTGAGTAACTATGCTTTCTCCAGGAACAAGCAGGAAGTCAGTCCTCACATATGGGACTCCCTAGCTATAGGCTACCGAGAACCCATAGCTGAAAAATGGCTCCCTCTAGAAGAGCCGCAGCAGCTGTGATAGGAATTCGGCGGAGACGCCACACCCTCGGTAGCCTGACACCAGAGGGCTTGAGGGTAGGAGTTGCCTAAACCTCAAATAAGTTACAGAGTACCGCCTGGCCAAAAGCATTGTCCCATCGGAATTCTCCATCCAAGCAATAATGGGCTGCAAAAGTTTGGCTTGAAGACCAGGTTGCAGCCTGGCAGATGTCTGCCAGCGGAACAGAGCGGAAGTGAGCCACTGATGCGGTCTTAGCCCTGACATTGTGGGCCGTGACTCGACCCTGCAATGGGAGGTCAGCTGCCCTGTACGCCCAAGCAATGCAGTCTGCCACCCAGGTGGACAACATGCACTTGGAGACAGGTAGCCCCAGTTTACTAGGGTCATAAGATGAAGAGCTGGGTAGCCCTTCAATGTCCCCGTGTATGTTCCAGGTAGAAGGCTAGTGCCCTCTTACAATCAAGGGTATGCAGCACCGCCTCTGCCCGGCTGGCATGCGGTCTGGGAAAGAATGTCAGAAGAACCACCTCTTGGTTGAGGTGGAATGGAGAGACCACTTTTGGAAGAAACTTGGGATGGGTGTGCAGGACCACCCTGTTCCAATAAAACCGTGTATACGGTCTTTCTGACACAAGAGCTTGTAGCTCACTCACTTGTCTGGCAGATGTGAGTGCCACCAGGAAGAGCACCTTCCAGGAGAGGAAGCGCAGATGGCATGCAGGCATCGGCTCAAAAAGTGGGCAAGTATTTAGTTATTTATTTTATTTATTTACATTCTCTTATATACCGCGCTATTCTGCATCAGTGCGGTTTACATTGAACAAACAAATTACATTGAACAGGGCATTATAACTTGGAGATAACTATTTTACAGGGAACATGGGCTATGGAGGGTTAAGTGGCTTGCCCAAGACCACAAGGAGCACCTGTGGGACTAGAAGTAAGCTGTTGCAAGACCACATTCAAATCCCACTCGGTTGCCAAGGGACGAACCGGGGGTTTTTAGTAGTAGACCACTGAGGAATCTGGACACCAAGGGGTGAACCGACAGAGGTTGTCCTTCCACTAGAGAGTGGTGTGCTGACAAAGCACTCGGGTGGACCCGGACAGCGTTAGACTTTAGGCCTAATTCTGAGAGGTGAAGCAAGTACTGTAATACTATTGGTACTAGACAAGAGAGAGTTCTCGTGCTGATTTTTATTCATTTTGCTGTCTTTTTAGCTTTTTAGCATATTTCCAACCTGCGCCACTTGAAGGCATAGGTTTTCCCAGTGGACTGCCTCCTTGAGGCCAGTAGCACTTCTTCCACGTTCTTAGGCAGGAGGAGCGAAGCCAGCACTAACCTTTCAGCAGCCATGCCATCAGGTTGAGGGACCTGAGGTTGGGGTGTAAGATAGAGTCCTGCTCCTGGGACAGGAGGTCAGGCTGCGTCCCCAGAGGGAGTGGGGTTTCTATTGCCAGCTGGAGGAGAAGCGGAAACCAAGGTTGTCGTGGCCATCTGGAGGCTACCAGGATGACTGAGGCCTTGTCTCGAAGGATTTTGAATAGAGTCTGGGCTACCAGCGGCGTGGGAGGAAATGCATACAGGAGGCCTACGGACCAGGAAATCAGAAAAGCATCTGCAGCCATCCTTTGGGGGTGTGGCTGTCTGGAGCAAACGTTGTGCAACTGATGATTCTGCAGACTGTCAAAGAGATCTATGACTGGACGTCCCCAGCACTGAAAGATGCATTGAGCTACTTCCGGATTCAGTTGCCACTCGTGAGGTTGGAGAATTCTGCTTAGCTTGTCCGCTAGGTAGTTCTCCTGACCCGGCAGGTAAACTGCTTTAAGAGACATACCTTGTCGGATTGCAAAGGAACAGAGGTCCAGTGTCTCCTGACACAGGATGTGGGACCCTGTCCCTCCCTGCTTGTTCACGTAGAATATAGCTACCTGGTTGTCTGTTTGTACTAGAACAGACTGATATGAGATAACATGAGAGAAGGTCTGAAGGGCCAGGTGTATCGCCCGGAGCTCTAAGAGGTTGATTTGTTAAGTTTTCTTGAGCAGACCACAACCCTTGAGTACATAAGTCCTGGCAATGGGCTCCCCCGCCCAGCAGGGATGCATCTGTTGTCAGTACTCTCGTGTACGAGGGAGGCTGGAAAGGCACTCCCTCGAGCAGGTTGGATGGCTGAAGCCACCATGTCAATGACTTCAGTAGTCGTTTTGACACACTCATCCTGTCTCGGAGTCTTCCTGTGGCTTGTGTCCACTGATCTGAGGCACCACTGAGCTGTCCTAATGTGGATACGGGCGTTTGGGGTCACATGAACCGTGGAGGCCATGTGTCCTAGAAGGCGTAGAAAGTGCCTCACTGATATCTGAAACTTGTGGCTGATTTGGTGCACCAGCTCCCAAAGTCTCTGTGCTCTGCCCTCTGGCAGGTAAGCCTTTGCTTGAAGGGTGTCTAACCTTGTCCCTATGAACTCTACATTTTGAGTGGGGAGCAAAGTGGACTTTGCTTGATTTATGACAGTCTAGATGCTGCAGCATGTTGATAGCGCGAGCTGTGGCCTGTTGGGCTTCTTGAGGCGACGGGGCCCTGATGAGCCAGTCGTCCAGGTACGGGAAGACAAAACTTCCCTGGTTCTTGAGGAAAGCCGCTACTACTGCCAGACATTTGGTAAACACTCTGGGGGCAGAGGCTAGGCTGAATGGGAGTACTCTGTACTTAAAATGGTTTCCTCCCACTACAAATCTGAGATATTGTCTGTGGTCTGGATGTATGAGGATGTGCGTATAAGCATCCTTCACGTCTAAAGAGCATAGCCAGTCTCCCTGGTGGAGGTAAGGAAGCAATATTTCAAGGGAAAGCATCTTGAACTTTTCCCTCATCAGGAACTTTTTAAAGTTTTGCAGGTCGAGGATGGGCCTGAGGCCTCCTGTTCTCTTTGGTATCAGGAAATACCTGGAGTAAAAGCCTTGTCCTAGCAGGCTCTGGGGCACTGGCTCCACTGCCTGATCCTCTAGAAGACCGGCCAACTCCTGTAAGAGAAGATTCCTGTGTAGAGGGGGTTTGAGAGGCTCTCCTGGAAAGTAGGAGGGAGGTAACTGGTTGAAGTGAAGCAAATAGCCCTTTTGGACTATTTGTAAGACCCAGGCATTGGTGGTGATTTCAGGCCACCTGTGGGCGTACAGTGCCAACCTTCCTCCTGTGCAAGGCCTCACCCCTGGCTGGAGAGAGACTATGCTGTGACGGTCAAAAGCCCCCTACTGGCTGGGAAGGAGCCGGTGCCTGGGGCTTGGGAGTCTTCTGCTTACATGGGCCATGCCCCTGTCTCTTGGCCTGCTGCTCCTGCTGTGGAGCCGGGGAGGCCTGGTGAGTGGGGTAGCTGCGGTAAGCAGTACTCTTCCTCAGGGAAAAAAGACTTTTTACCCAGGCCCTTCTTTTTGGAAGAGGCAGAAGTCTTTTTGGAGAGTCTTGTCCGGGTCAAGTACTCAGTCTTGATTTCAGCAGCCTTTTCAGTCACAGGTTTGCCAAAAAGGTTGTCACCTCGGCAAGGGACATCGACCAACTTGTCCTGAACCCATGGTTTCAGGTCCGACGACATCAGCCACTCCTGGCATCAGGCACCGATGCCGGCTGTGGCTACTCGGGCCAAAGCCTTGAAGCCGTCATAGGCTGCACGAGAAACTTCGAGCACTCCCGAACCCCAGTGGACAAGTTCTTGAAACGCTGCAAGGGTTCCTTGGAGAGGCCAGCAGAGAACCCGGCAATCTCCTTTGCCAGGTCTCGTAAATACATGCCCATGTGCGGCTGGTATGTTTGGACATGGCATGACAGCATCGAGCCCTGGTAGTACTTTCTGCCGAGGGCATCCAGGTTCCGGGCCTCCCTGCCAGGGGGCACCGAGGAGTGCGTTTTCTGGTTCTTGAGCCTGTGCATGGCCGATTCCACAACTATGGAGTTGTGCGGCAGCTGTGCCTTTTGGAACCCAGGGCTCTTTCGGACTCGATATATGGAATCAACTGGTCGATGCTGGTTTGCTGAGAACCAGCATCGACGACGGTGACTCCCACATGGAGCATCAGCCGTTCCAACATTGGAGGAACTGGTACTGTAAGGGCTTCCCCAAGGGGGAAAAATCATACTGGAGGGCTTCAAGCTCCTCGGCTCGAGGCTCCTCCTCGGTGTCTGCTGGGAATGCCAACACCTTGGCCATGTCCCTGACGAAGTCCGAGAACCGGGTATCCTTGGGGGGGGAGGGGGGACCTTCTGAGGCTCGGACCCCAGCGAGTCCGATGGGACACACCGGGTCCAGTGGGTGTCCGGGGACTCTTCATCTTCTGTTTCCCATGCCGATTCCTCCGAAGAGGAATCGATGGGGTCCGGCCGTGCGGGCTTTGATCTCGACCGCCCCGATGCAGAGGGCACCAGTGTCGACAACCTCGGTCCCGAATGGGAGGTCAAGGGAGACCTTGGCCGAGGTTCAACTCGAGCTCAAAGAGTCTCGAGGATCGGCTCGGCATCCGAGGTCGACTTGGACATAGAGGTCCCAGTGGTCGGGGCAGACAGACCGGTGAGACCGGCCATCAGTGCCCGCTGCTGCTCCATGAAGGCAGACATGCTGCGCTCCAAAGCCGTTATCCTGAGACCGAGCTCAGAAGACTCCGCAGTCTCCGGCTCGATGCCAGTTCCCCTGGAGGAGAGTCAACGAGGACAACAGCAGTTACCTTCCTTGGCGTCTCCGGCTCCGTGCGAGGTACTTTTGCAGGGCGCTCCAGCTCAGAGGACCCGGGGCGGTAGTCAGGACTCCGCAACCTGGTCCGCGAGGGCCCAGGCCGATCACAGGCATCCAACGACACCACCCTCGCAGGTTTCTTCTTCCTCCTCCTGTGTTCCCGTGAGGGAGACCCCAGTTCAGAAGACCCACGACAATGCTCGGAGTCAGACAGCTCCCAAGACGTCGAGACTTCTGATGAGGTCTGGACCCAAGTGGATTTGGACTCTGAGAAATCCTCACACGCTGCTGCTGCCTACTTCCAAGTGCCTTAGAGGACATTTTGCTGCACAGGCTACAGGCCTTTGGGTCATGGCCGGCCCCGAGGCAGCGGAGACAGCAGTCATGTGTGTCGGTGAGAGACATTAATTTTTTACACCGATCACATTTTTTAAACCTGCTGGCAGCCATCGGGGGAAAAAGGGCCCCTGCGAGGTCGAAAGACCGGGCTGCCAGTGAAAAAGAAAAAAAAAAAAAAGCGAACGCTAGTCACAAAGGACAAAAACAAAAATAAGACCGGACTCGATACCGGTGTACCGAATCCGAGGCAGGAAGGGGAACCAGCGTCGAACCGGGCCAAAGAAAAAAAATCTTCTGGAATTTGGATACACTTTTTCCGTGAGGGAAGTTGGACTACGTCCATTGGGCTCCATGGAAAAGGGGAGACTGAGCAAGATGGCACCCTTGGGCGGGAAGGGGATCACGCATGCGCGATGCAATCCCAAAGGCTTTCTTTTAAAGCTGGGGAATTGCTCCACATGAGGGCTCTGTCGGCGCCGACGTCACCCATATGTAAGGGCTGACTTCCTGCTTGTTCCTGGAGAAGTATTGATGTACTTTGTGGAGCACCAGAATGCAAACCTTTGCCATTTGAAGGCATTAGAGCGCCTAGTTGAATCTTTGCAGGAAGCAAGAAGGATATCCTTGACCACCTCGAAGGTTGAGGTCAGCAAGTACTACCCTTTCAGGAGCCAAGCCATTAGCCGTAGGCAGTCCAGATTGGGATGGATTAGTGTCCTGTTGTCCTGTGAGAGGAGGTCGGGTGCACATCCCAGGTTGAATGGTTGAGCTTGTGTGAGATGTAGAAGCAAAGGAGACCATGGTTGGCGAGGCCAAAGGGGGGCTTTGAGGATCATTGAGCCCTTGTCAGCCTGGAGCTTAAAAAGCATTTTGGGCATCAGTGGTTTGGGTGGGAATGGGTAGTAGAGAAATTCCTGTCCCCATTGGAGAAGGAAAGTGCCCGGGGTCTCTCTGTGTATTGACAGGGTCCTGGAACAGAAGAAGAGTGGAAGCTGCATGTGTTGCAGAATAGCAAAGAGATCTATGAGTGGAGTTCCCCATGTCTGGAAGATCTGGGTATCCATCTCCCAGTGCAGCATCCATCGTACAGATGGAGGATACGGCTTGGCCGCAAGCACATTGAGCTCGCCTGGGAGATATACCACTAAGATGGATACGGTGTGAAAGGGCGAATGTCCAGAGACGGGTTGCTTCGTCACAGAGGAGACGTGATCTTGTCCACCCCTGCTTGTTCACACAGAACATTGCAACCTGGTTGTATGTTCTGACTAGGAGGGATTGTCCAGCAAGGTGATGTTGAAAAACCCACAGTGCACTGGTGAGAGTTCGTAGCTCTAGGAGATTGATCTGCTGAGCAGTTCCTATTGTGTACACAACCCTCGAGTGATCAGGTCATTCAAATGGGTTCCCCAACCCAATTTGGACTGTCGTCAGTGTGTGTTGAGGTGAAAACATCCAAAAAGGTAAGCTGACAAGCAGGTTTTGGGGGAGAAACCACCACTGCAGTGAGTTGATAAAGTGAGGAATGATGGAGATCCTATCTCTGAGATGCCCCATTGCCTGTGTCCACTGTGCTGACACATGTGCAAGTGAGCATAGACGATGACATGGACGGTGGAGGCCATGTGACCCAAGAGGCGTAGCATCTCTCGAGCTGTTACCTGGGTTTGTTGTTGCATGCCTCTGGCTAGCTTGATGAGGTGGGAACAACATTCCTGAGGAAGGCAGGCCTTGGCCTATATGGTGTCTAGAAGTGTTCCGATGAACTCTAAGTTTTGAGTTGGACTGAGGTGAGACTTGAAAGTTTATGATGAAGCCCAGATGTTGGAGCACTGTTATGGTACAGTGAAGGGCATTTCGTTACTTCATGAGGAGATTCTCCCCTTATCAGCCAATTGTCCAAGTAAGGGAAGATGAATTTTCCCCAAGGTGCGTAGGTAGGCAGCAATGACTGCCATGCATTTTGTAAAGATCCTTCGGGCAGAGGCCGAAGGGTAGAACACAATATTGATAGTTCGTCTGATATGTGAAGCGTAGATACTGCCTGTGAGATGGGTAGATCAGTATGTGTGTATATGCCTCCTTTAAATCCAAAGAGCAGAGCCAATCGTGCCGCTGGAGGTACAGTAGAGGAGTTCCCAGAGAAATCTTTTTAAATTTTTCCTCAGACCATAAATTTGTTTAGTTCCGAGATCTAAAATGGGTCCAACTCCCCCTGGGTTTTTTTGGGATGAGAAAGTAAGGGGAGTAGAGGCCCAACCGGTGTTCTGAAAGCGGAGCTCTCTATGGCATCCTGTGCCAACAAGATGATCACCTCTGTGCTTAGTAGAGCGCTTTAGAGTGATTGCGGGTGGTATTCCTCTCTGAATCTGGTGGGGAGATAGGTATGGAAGTGAAGCTGGTACCCCCTTTGGACAATTTGTAGTGTGCATTGCTCTGTGATGAGGTGCCACCTATGGGCAAAATGGCAAAGTCTGCCTGCTATATGGGTGGGCTAGGGTTCCACCAGAGGCAGATTGGCAATGCTCTGAATGAGAGAGTCAAAATCCAGGTGCAGGTTGAGGCTGTGTTGGAGGCTGAGGCTTTGCGATCTAAGGCTTTTTCTGCTGGCGAGGAGCCTGTTGCCTTTGTTGAGGCTGCTGAGGACGGAAGGGTATAGAAGGTATATAAGAAGGATAGTAGTAGTTCTTTGGGTAGAAAGTCTTTTTTGGAAATGATTTCCTCTTTGAGGGATCAGCAGTTTTTCTAGAAACGTTTAAAGGTGAGATCATCAGTCTCAATCTCTCCTGCTTTTTCTCTCCAGCCCTTACCAAATAATTCTTCCCTGTACAGGGAATGTTGGCTAATTTATCCTGTACCCATTATTCTAGGTCTGAGGCTTGTAGCCAAGCCATCCTGTGAGCTCCAATGCAGAGGATGCCCTACGGGTCGATTCAAAGGCATCAAAAGATGTTTGTGTGAGAAATTTGGATGCATTTTGGTTATGTTGGATGAGTATCTGATAAGCACTCCACTTGTCGTCTGGAATCAAAGGAGTAAAAGCATCTAGATCCCTGTTGATGTCTTTGAAGAACATTCCCCTGGATGCTAACATACATGCCTGGAAGCAGCATTGAGCAAAAGCATCACGTGTTCGACACCCGCCCCAATGGAACAAGTGTGGTTCTTGGAACTCTTTATTCAGCACATCGCTGATTCCAATACCATTGAATGATGAGAGAGTTGAGGTTTCTGGAAACCTAGAGACTCCGGTAGCAGATACAATGTATCAAGCCTTTTACTGGTTAGGGACACTATGAGTGGAGCCTCCCACAGGTGGAGCATCAGATCTTGAAGGAAACAATGCACCGGCTGGGTAGCTGCTTCTTTGGGCATCGGAGGGTATTGGAGAATTTCCAATTCCTCTGCCCTGGTTTCCTTCTCCGATGACATGGTGATGGAAAGACCCACAGTCAAGTCTTGGAAGGACATGTCCTCTGGAGGGGATCGGCGCCGCTCATGAGGCGGAGATGGGTCGGACGGGACATCGGGCAGGTGCCAGGAATCCAGCAATTCTTGTTCAGACTCAGATGAAATGGAGTCTGAGTCCAGGAGGAAGACGAAATATCGATGGTGCTTGGATATGGCTTGATGTCTATGCCGATACTGGATAGTCAGTATCCAGTGGTCTGTCAGCTTGAGTTTGCTGAACGGTACAGACATTGATCAGTGCCAGAAAAAGCATCAATGTCGATGCTGAGGGTTCTGGTGGCATCGATTCCGGTACAGGAATTGGTGGATGAGTCTCCGACTAGAGGCTGTTGCACTCCGTGCTCTCGATGAAATTGGTATTGAGGCTGCCAGGCGTGCTGCCAAACTTCTTTCAATAGTCAGCATATACTGATCTAAGGAAAGTGCCGATGCCTGGGTAAATTCAGCAATGGGGTTTTGGGCCACCGTCCCAGAGCATGACAATGGTAGCGCTCCGGAGATCGATGCCTTGGGAGCATCCTCCCACCGGGGCCGTTTGGCTGGCCGGTCAGCATCTGAGGCTCCCCCGAGGGGAGTCTCAATGCTTATGGAACTTTCCTGTAACATTGTTATTGGACTTGGATGCCAATATGGATGATTTGGACTTACCCTTGTGCTTAGACTTCAGGGATATCTGCAATGCACACGAGGAAGTGAAGGCCTTTGATGACACAGAAGCCACCGAAACTAAGTCTGAGGCAAAGTTCCATATTGTCTGGCTCTATTTTGCAGGCTCTTTTTTTTTTAAACATAGAAGGTTGGTGCTCAAGACCCAAACACTTTAGACACCATTCATGTGTATCTGAGATTGAAATTGTGGCCGAGCACTTTGTCCATTTTTTTCCCCCATTTTAAATTTTTTATTGATCATCATTATCATAACATTCCAGATAATCAAACAAAGTTGGTATATTTTCATATCCTAACATCGCACTTTCTAACATTTTTATATCCCCCCACCCCCATCCCCCTCTAACCCCCTCTCCCCCTCCCACTTGCATAATATTGTCTTATTTTTCAGTCTATTACATTTCCCTCCCCAAACTATTACATTTCAAACCATATTCTCAAAACCAAAACACCAACTTCCTACCCAACCTATCTACCAAATTCTAATTATACTATACCAAACAAATAACCAAATTATCCATCCAAACTACTCCCCGCCATCCCTCCCCCCCATCCTCCCTCCCCTCCTTGGAAATAAACTTCCACAACTCCCCCCAGTTCACCTCAAACTTATCCACCCTCTGTCTTCTAGCCGCTGTTAGTTTCTCCATCAACACAATATGCTGCAATCTACCTTCATACTGCGCCATAGAAGGGGCCTCCTTCTGTTTCCAGGCCGCCGCCACTGCACATCGAGCGGCACTTAAGCAGGCGAATATACTACGCCCCCTTCCTCCTTTCCACCCCCCAAGATAGTAAAAATATACCCGGCGCCAGCTCCAATTCCTCCCCTAAGTTCCCTTGGATCCAACTCCATATCCTACCCCAATATTCTTGAATCTTGTCACACCCCCACCAAATATGCCCAAACATCCCTACCTCTCCACATTCCCTCCAGCACCCTGAGTTCACCCCAGGATACATTTTATGTAATCTCTCTGGGGTATAGTACCATCTGAACATAATCTTTTAACAATTCTCTTTGATACTACTGGACCAGGGAGCTCTTTTCACCTGCTCCCACACTTGTTTCCAATCTTTAGGCCCCATTGTTACTCCCAAAACCCTTTCCCACTCACCCATATATCTAAAACTTGAGCACCCCCGTCTCCTCACTCCTTTGTACAATGCCATAATCATTCCTTTTGACCCCCATTTCCCATACCAAATGGCCTCCATTTCGGAGAGCTCCCATGAAATCCCTCCTTTTTCCCCTCATTCTCAAAATGAAATTCCGTACCTGAAGGTAGGCAAACCTATCCTTTTCCTCCAGTCCATACCCTTCTGGCACTTCATCGAACCCCTTCATCTATCACCTGATAAAAGCACTCCAAACCCTTGCCCGTCCATCCATCCAATGTCCCTCCTTCCCATCCCGGCTTTAAAACTTTCCAACCCCTTCACGGGGGTTAACATCGAGAACATGTGGAGTGGAGGAGTGGCCTAGTGGTTGGGGCAAGGTACTTCAGGCCGGAAGGTTGGGGGTTCAAATCCCACTAGAGGATAGCAACCTTGGGCCGGAAGGACTGGGGTTTCTAGTCCCACATGTGCTCCTGGTGGTCTTGGGCAAGCCACTTAACCCTCCATAGCCCATGTTCCCTGTAAAATAGTTATCTCCAAGTTATAATGCCCTGTTCAATGTAATTTCAGTTTGTTCAATGTAAACCGCACTGATGCAGAATAGCACGGTATATAAGAGAATGTAAATAAAATAAATAAACCTGCTCCCCCTATCTTTTAACACTTGCGTCCGCACCCCATCCCAAATTTCTATCACATGCCTCATAATCGGCGAGCCCACCCCCAATCCCTTCCGATCTTGCTTTGGCGCCCACAGCCAGGCAGCTAATCTACCCCCCTTGATATATTTTCTCCAATTCCACCCCCGGTTTAATCATTCCCTTCCCTCTCCAATCTAGTACATGCTGGATCTGCGCCGCCCTATGTTGTTGTTGTTGTTGTTGTTGTTAAGTGCCGTCGAGTCGAAGTCGACTCATGGCGGCCCTCTGGATAGCTATCCTAAATTGTGTTCGCCGCCCTATAAACCACCTAAAATTGGGCATCCCTAAACCCCCTTCATCTGGTTTCGTGTACATATCCTCCTTTGCTATCTGCAGTGGTTTCTTTTTCCAGATATACTGGAATACCTTCCTTTGCAACGTCTTCAACACCCCCTCCAGCACCCTAACCGGTAAAAACCTGAAATAGATAAAGCAACTGTGGAAGAACATTCATTTTAACCCCCGCTATCCGCCCAAGCCACAATACCTCCAAATTCATCCAGCCCTCTAGGTCCTTACTGATCTCCCCCAACATTCTGGGATAATTAACCTGATAAACTTCCGCATATCCTGCCGGAATCTGCACCCCCAAATATCTCAGGGACCGTTTAACCCATTTCACTGGATAAACCCTTTTCAGCTGTAGCTCCACCTCTTTGGGCACTGAGACGTTTAACACCTCAGTTTTATCCAGGTTCAACCTGAACCCCAACACTCCCCCAAACCTATCCAACTCCCCCATAATTTCAGGCAATAACGCCTGCAGATTACTAATATATAATAAGATATCGTCCGCATATAGAGAGATTTTGTGTTCCACCCCCTCGTTTTTAATCCCAAAATCTTATTCTCCCTTATCCGCTGTGCAAGCGACTCGACCACCATAGCAAACAATAAAGGTGACATGGGGCACCCTTGTCACGTTCCTCTCCCCAACTCAAAATCCCCTGAATAGCTCCCATTCACCTTCACCCGCGCCCAAGGACCCCGATAAAGCGCCCCCCCCCCCCCCCGCCCACTTTTCAAAATTCGGGCCACACCCCAGTTTCTTCAGCACTTGCTTAAAGAAATCCCAGTGCACCCTATCAAACGCCTTCTCGGCGTCAATTGACAAATTCTTCCCGCCCCTCCCGAGCCTCCCACACCACTCCCAAAGCTCTTATTATCCACCATCTGCCTCCCCATAATGAATCCCGACTGATCTGCCTTTATCAAACCCAGCAACCCCAGTGCCAACCTCCCTGCTAGTACTTTAGCCAAAATTTTTACATCAACATTAATCAGAGAGATGGGTCAATACAATCCGCAATCCAGAGGGTCCTTCCCAGCTTTAGCTAAGATGGTAATTCCTGCCGTAAGCATACTCGGCAGCAAATCCCCCCCTTCTCCACCATCCCGTTAAACACTCTACCCAACAGCTCCCCTATTTCCACCCAAAACACTTTATAAAAACTCCCAGGCAGCCCATCTAACCCCAGTGCCTTCCCCCCGCCAACCCCTTCACCACCCGTCCCACCTCTTCCCCCCTGGAAATTCCCTCCTCTAACCTTTCTCTAACTTCCTCCGTTAGTTGAGGCAACTCTACCTCCTCCAAATACTTGTGTATTTGCTCTAACCCAATTCCTTCATCCCTTTGATATAATTTGTGATAAAACTGTGCAAACCGTTCTCTAACCTCCTTTTCCTCTGAGCACCTGCCCGTTATCCCCTTTAATTTGATAAATCATAGAAACCGCCCTTTTCCGCCTCAACTTACGTGCCAGCAATCTCCCCGCCTTATTCACGAATTCATAATACATCTGTTTCACCTGAGTCATTTCTAATGTAATTTGATCCACCTGTAAGGCCTATAACTCCCCCCTCACCCGCTCCACCACTTTCCTGTCTCTCTCAGCGCCCGACTTCCTATACACCCCCTCTGCTGCTGCCAACTCTCGACTTAACTCTTCCTCCTTAACACCCAAGGCCTTTTTCAATTTCGCCCCCCACATAATAAACCTTCCCCTCACATATGCCTTTAAGCCTTCCCATATAGCATTACATCCCTCACCTCCCTATTATCATTACTACCCAAATATTCCTTTATCGCCTCCTTAATATCCGCCACCACCTTCAGTCCATTTCAATAGACTCATTTAACCTCCAAAATTATGTCCCTATTTGCCTCCGCCCCCTAATTTCCACCACTACTGCACTATGATCTGACCAAAGGATCAGCACTCTCTCTACCTTCTGGACATCTAGCAACCATTCTGGATCCATCAATATCAAATCTATCCTGCTCCAACTGCTATGTGGTGCAGAGAAAGCATAGTTACTCACCTGTAACAGGTGATCTCCGGGAACAGCAGGAATTTAGTCTTCACATATGGGTATCGTCGGTACCGACGGAGCCTGCACAGGAACGCTCCCCAGCGTCCAATTAGAAAGCTTTTGGGAGCATCCCACAGTGCCTGCATGCTGCCTTCCCGCCTTTCCCAACTCCATCTCTCCAGTTGAGTTTAAAGCTGAGACAAAGAGAGAAAGAGAGGGAAAGAGAAAGATAGAGAGATACAACTCGTAGGGGAGGTGGGTGGCTTGTGAAGACTAAATTCCTGCTGTTCCCGGAGATCACCTGTTACAGGTGAGTAACTATGCTATCTCCAGGAACAAGCAGGAATGTAGTCTTCACATATGGGGACTCCCTAGCTTTAGATGCCAGGGCGAGAACCCCAGAAGTTGTGTGTCCCTGTGAAAGGGCTCCACTTCCCCCAACGGATCTCCGGCATCCTACCAGGGATGGTGGGTAGGAGTTTGATTAGGTATGGAACAGGTGTTTGGGAACAGCCTGACCAAACAAGGCATCCCGGCAGGAGTCCTTGTCCAAGCAGTAATGGGCTGTGAAGGTATGAACAGAGGCCCAAGTGGCTGCTCGACAAATGTCGATAGAGTGCAGATGAGCCATTGAAGCTGCCATGGCTCTTACATTGTGAGCTGTGACATGGCCCTCCAGAGGAAGATTCTTACTCTGATGGACAGTGTTCTCTTGGAGACTGGAAGTCCCAAATGAGAAGGATCAAAAGCAACAAAGAGTTGAGAGGACTTCCTAGGTTGCTGTGTTCTTTGTAAGTAAAAGGCTAAAGCTCTTTTACAGTCCAAAGTATGAAGATTCCTTTCTGCATTTGATGCATGAGGCCTTGGAAAAAACACAGGCAGGAAGATCGCTTGGTTTAGATGAAAAGGCGAGACCACCTTTGGCATAAAGTGTGGATGAGTCCTAAAGACTACCTTGTCATGATGGAACCTTGTATAAGGAGGATCAGCCACTAGTGCCTGCAACTCACTGATGCGACGTGCTGATGTGATTGCAGTGAGAAAGATAACTTTCCAGGAAAGGAATTTCAATGAGGTAGTAGCTAAGGGTTCGAAAGGTGGCTTCATGAGCTGGCCAAGAACCAGGTTTAAGTCCCATGGTGGCCTAATGGGAGGCTTAGTTAGAAGAAGGCCTCTCATAAATCTTGCTATAAGAGGATGGGAGGAAATAGGTTGTCCATTTAAAGGCTTGAAAGAAGCTGCAATAAGACTAACTCAGAGTCCGTTTGAGTGCTAAGTCCTGCATTGGATAAATGAAGGAAATACTCCAGTAATGATTAGAGGTATCGCAAGGGGGCTAAGATCCTTCTGCAAGCACCATATGGTAAACCTTTTCCACTTAAAAGCATAAGAGCGTCTTGTGGAAGGTTTCCTGGAAGCATAAAGGATATCCTTTACTTGCTGAGAAAGATTAAAATCATGAAGATCTAGGCCTTCAGCAACCGAGCCCTGAGATGCAGAGACTGGGGATTGGGATACCACAACATTCCATTATCCTGAGACAGGAGATCTGGAGCAGACCCTAACTCCAGAGAGGGAGCTTGAGAGAGATGTAGAAGCAGAGGGCACCACACTTGCCGTGGCCAATGTGAAGCCATGAGAATCATACGGCCTCTGTCTCTCTGAAGCTTGAACAGGGTTTTGGGAATTAGGGGAATGGGTGGAAAGGCATAAAGGAAGTCTTGAACCCAATGGAGGAGGAAAGCATCCTTGGCCTGAGAGCCTTGAGCCGGAATTCTGGAACAGAACCGGGGAAGTTTGGCATGCAACGGACTTGCAAAGAGGTCTATGTCCGGGGTTCCCCAAATCTGAAAAATCTTGGCTATCTGGTCTGCATGTAGAGACCATTCGTGCAGAAGCAGAACTCGACTGAGTATGTCTGCCCAAGAGTTTTGGATGCCTGGAAGATACACTGCCAGGAGATGAATCTGATGCTCTCTGGCGAGGGCCCATAGTCGCAAAGCTTCGTTGCAAAGCGACAGAGAGCCTGTTCCTCCCTGCTTGTTCACGTAGAACACGGCTACTTGATTGTCCGTATGAATGAGGACTGTCTTGTAGCTGAGCAGGGTGTGGAACACTCGAAGAGCAAGGAAAATTGCTTTGAGCTCTAAGAGATTGATGTGTAGATGAGTCTCCCGTAGAGTCCAAGTGCCTTGGGTGGAGAGGTCTTGCAGATGAGCTCCCCAACCCATTGGTGAAGCATCTGTTGTGAGAGTTGCCTGGGGTAAAGGTTGTTGAAATGGGGACCCAACCAACAGGTTTTGAGTGGACTGCCACCATTGGAGGGACAAAATAAGGCGATTTGTGTTTGCTATTTTGTCTGGCAGGCACCCTGATGCCTCGGTCCACTGAGTGGATAAACTCCACTGGGCTGCTCTCATATGGAGGCGAGCATAAGGAACCACATGCATGGTAGATGCCATGTGGCCTAGTAGTTGTAACATTTCTCGAGCAGTGAGATGAGGCTTTAGCACTGCTTGAGAAGCTAATTACACCATGTGAAGGCAACGGGTCTGAGGAAGATAGACCCTTGCTTTTCTGGTATCCACAAAGCTCCTATGAACTCTAGAAACTGAGTGGGAGTTAGGCTGGATTTTGGGATGTTTATGACCAGACCCAAATACTGAAGGATATGCATCGTACAAGATAGAGAAATACTGGCCTCTGACTCTGATGGGGCTCGAATGAGCCAGTCGTCCAAGTAGGGGAAGACAAATATTCCTAGAGTGCGAAGAAATGCTGCTACCACGGCCATGCATTTCGTAAACACCCTTGGTGCTGAGGCCAGGCCAAAAGGAAGCACCCTGTACTGGTAGCGCTTTCATTGAAAACGGAACCAAAGGAACTTTCTGTGAGTTGAATGGATGAGAACATGAGTGTACGCATCCTTGAGATCTAGAGAACAAAGCCAATCCTGACTCTGAAGGTATGGCAGCAGAGTTCCTAGAGAAATCATCTTGAATTTCAATTTGAACAGGAATTTGTTCAATTCTCTGAGGTCTAAAATAGGTCTGTGTCCCACTGTTTTCTTTGGGATAAGGAAATAGGGGGAGCAAAACCCTGTACCCCGTTGAGGTATGGGTACCTCTTCTATTGCCCCTTGGGCAAGAAGCATAGTGACCTCTTGATCTAACAGGTTGATGAGAGAGGTCTGAGAATTGAGCTGTCTTACCATTGTGGGAGGGGGCATGCAAAGAAAGTGATGCTTGTACCCCTCTTTTATACTGGAGAGTCCACTGTTCTGCTGTTATCTGCCCCCATCTGGGGGCAAAGTGACACAACCTTCCTGGAATGGTGGAAGGCTCTGGTCCATTGAGAGCCAGGAAGGCTAAGTTCTCTAGATGAAAGTCAAAGGCCTTGTGGAGGCTGAGACTGCTGAGGCTTAGCAGTCTTTGCTTTCCTTTGTTTAGATGGTTGCTAACTCTTCCGGACAGGTTGACCTGCAGAACGTCCCTGCTGGGAATAAGGATAAAACCTCTTCTTTTTGGAGAAGAATGGTTTCTTGAAAGATATCTTTCTTGCAGGATCAGCTGTGGCCTTAGATAATCTATCCAAGGTGGAGTTGTCAGCATCCAACTCATTGGCTTTCTCTTGCCAATCTTTGCCGAACAGATTCTCACCTGTACAAGGAATATTGCCCAGTTTGTCCTGTACCCAGAGCTCCAAATCGGATGCCTGGAGCCAGGCAATTCTACGTGCACCTATGGCAATAGCAGAGGTTCTGCTTATGCACTCAAAACAGTCAAAAGCTGCACGGTTGACAAACTTAGAAACATCCTGGGCATGTTTAACCAGTGTGATAAAGTCTTGCCTCTTATCAGGAAGAAGAGGGCTCAAAACCTCTAAAACTCCTGTGGCTTCCTTAAGGAACATTCCCATATATAAAATACAGGAACTGATCCTAGCAGAAAGCATGGAAGCCTGGCAAGTACGACGTCCAAAGGCATCCAAAGTTCGACACTCACGTCCTGGAGAATTAGAGGCATGCCTCTTTGCACTTCTCATCCTTCTCATAGCTGATTCCACTACAATAGATGTTTATGTTTATGTTTATTTATTTGATTAACCGCCCTTCTATGTTAGTCAGAGTGGTGTACAATATACAAATTAACAAAGTGAGGCACTAGGCCAGAAAAATTGAAAAGAAATTACAATATTTCAAAAGACAGAAGAAAGATTAGGAAAAAGAAAAGCTGTAGACCAAGAAAAGGAGTTCACACAAAAGGGGCGAGAAGGTTGAAGGCAAGGGAGAAGAGATGAATCTTTAAGTCATGTTTGAAAGAAGGGTGATGGCGTTCCAAATGGAGGGAGGTAGGAAGGGAGTTCCAGAGTGCAGGGCCAATAAAGAAGAAAGCAGAGGAACGAGTGGACTGGAGGTGGGCGCGGGCGGGAGGGGGAAGTGTGAGGCGGTTAAGATGAAAGGAGCGAGGGGTGTGCCTAGGCATGTGGAAATGGATGAGGTCTGCCAGGTATTGCGGGGTGGTAGTGGGAAGAGCTCTATGAACGAGAGTGAGCAGTTTGTACTGGGCACGATAGGCAACAGGTAACCAGTGAAGATGAAGGAGAGGAGTGATATGGTCATGCGAGGAGGAGTGAGTGACTAAGCGAGCAGCGGTGTTTTGAATCCTTTGGAGGTGGTGGAGTTGAGATTTAGAAAGACCAATAAGGACAGAGTTAGAGAAGTCAACGCGAGACATAACAAGTGATAGGAGTAACGTTGTAAGGGCGGATGGGGAGAGGAAAGGACGAATTGAACGAATCTGGCAAAGGAAAAAGAAGGAAGTCTTAGTGATATGAGAGACATGAGCATGGAAAGAGAGATCAGAGTCAAAGAGCACACCTAAGTAACGGAAAGTGGACACAAGAGATATAGGAGTACCAGAGAGAGATGGGGCCAGTGAAGGGGAGGGATTACCATGTGGAAACCAGATTGCGGCAGTTTTGGTGAGGTTGAGGTGAAGACAGTTTTGGGTCAGCCAGTCAGCAACAATAGATAGGCAAGAATTGAGTGGAGTAATATCAGGGCAGGAGGGGGATGTGTGATGAAGAAGAATATCGTCCGCGTAATAGAAAGCAGAAATCCCAGATTGTTGAATTAACAGAGTGAGGGGAGCTAGGAAAATATTGAAGAGGAGAGGGGCCAGGACAGAGCCTTGAGGGACCCCACAGGAGAGAGGGAATGGGTCAGACGGGGGAATAGAGGGAGAGGAAGAAAGAACTGCACAAGAACGGGAGGAGAGAAAAGAGTGGAACCACCGATGAACTGTGCTGCAGAGACCGGCTTCACGTAGACGAAGTAGAAGAGAGTGATCGACCAGGTCAAAGGCAGCAGAAAGGTCAAGGGCTACCGCCACCAAGATGTCACCGTGATCGTGGGCTACATGCAGTGCATTAGTGAAAGCAAGGAGGACAGTTTCAACACTGTGGCCATGACGGAAGCCGGATTGACGGGGGTGAAGAAAATTAGTGGAGTCGAGGTGGTGAGACAGCTGAGCAAAGATGATCTTTTCAAGGAGTTTGGAGAGGAAAGGGAGGTTTGAAACAGGGCGATAATGGGCAGGGTCCAGAGGGTCAAGGGATGGATTCTTGAGAATCGGACGAATCAAAGCGTGTTTCCAAGGATGGAGAAAGGTCCCTGTGGAAAGGTTGGAGTTTAGCATGGAGAGAATGTAGGGAAGGAGTGAGAGAGAAGGAGTGAGTAACCAGGAGGAGGGGATAGGATCAAGAGGACAAAGTTATTTTTAGAAGAGGCAATGAGACGGAGGAGTTCGCCTGCAGTGGCTAGGGAAAAAGAAGACCATGTATGTGAGAGTTGGGACATGGGGGGAGGGGAAGCCACTGGAGGCGGAGAGGTAATAGGAGCGGGGCAGGAGGGCAAAGATGCTCTCAGGGTAGAAATTTTGGTACTGAAAGAGGAAGCCAGCTGTGGTGGTGAAGGGATAGACGGAGCAGGTGTGATGGATATGGGGGGACGGAGAGAGGTCAGGGACTTAAGTGTGGAGTAGAGATGACGGGTCTGGTTGGGAGCGTTGGAGATAGCATCCGAGATGTATGTGCGTTTAGCAAGGTGAACTTGGGAGCAGTAGTGAGAGTAATGGGCTTTGAAGGATGATAGTGTGGCTGGTGAAGAGACCTTTCGCCAGAATCTTTCAGCCCTGCGGAGGTGAGAGCGCAGTAGGTGAAACCATCGTGATACCAGAGTTGTGTGGGACGGCGAGTCGGTGGGCGAGGATGCAGGGGAGCAATGCGATCAAGGGTAGTAGAAAGGTAGATGACCAAATAGAGGTTTGAAAGGTAGGAGATAGGGAGCAAAAATCTAAGGGTAAGAGGTCAGTTGCTGAAGGAAACTTCTGGACAGTAAGCGGAGTGAGAGCACGCAACAAAAGTGGAGGGAGGGGTGATGAGGGGGGAGGGAGAGGAGAAGGTGCCCCCACGTGAGAGCAAAGCACCGAGAGACAGAGGTGATCCGTCCAGGGTAAGCGGAGGGATGACAGATCACGAAGTATTAGTGTAGAAAAGGATGAGGTCAAGAGGAGGTTGAGAGTATGACCGGCTGAGTGAGTGGGAAGAAGGAACATGTTGCTGGAGAGACAAGTCCTGTAGAAATGAGAGAAAAGTGATCCCTGGAGGAGGAAGGAGGAGAGTCCAGATGGAGGTTGAAATCACCAGCAATAAGGTGGGGGAAGGCTAGAGAAAGATCAGAAAGGGTCCAAAGGAGAGAATCCCAGAGGTCTGGGCGAAGACCAGGGGGAGAGTAGATGAGAAGAATGTGCATGGGGGGAGAGGTATGGAGATGAAGCAAAAGAGCTTCAGGGTAGGAAAGAGAGGGGGAGAAAATCTGGGTGAAAGGGAGAGTGGGGAGAGAATGGCCGCTACACCACCTCCTGAGCGGCCGGTGCGGGGGACAGACACTGCAGAGAATCCGGTGGGCAGGCAGCGAGCAAGGAGGGCATCCTCCCCATCCTTCAGCCATGTCTTGGTGAGGAGGGCAAGGTCAAAGGAGGCGCGTGTAATAAGATCTTGAATAAGAAGAGTCTTAGCCCTAAGAGATCGACAATTCAAAAGGCCAACTTTAAGTGGGGCATGGGGAGGATTAGAGGGAACAAATGATTGAGAGGAGACATAGGGGGAAGGCAGGCAGAGACGAAGGTTAGCGTAACAGCGGAAGCGCAGATTAGCAGCCTTGACCGGACGGCGACCCCAAAAGCTGGGTATGTGGGCCATGGAATGGTCAATAGAGAGGGAGGAAGGAATAAGAGTATCAGCGAGAACCTGTACCTGAGGTAGTGGAAGTCTGACGCGATCAGGAGAGGAAGGTGGAGAAGGCAGACAGCCAGAACCGCTGGTTGTGAGAAGACAAAAAACAAGAAGGTGAAAAAGCTGCAAAGTCATGCCAGGGATGTGGCCTCCGCTGCCGGAGCAGCCCCAAGGAGCACACCTAAGGAGCATGATGTGCTCCTTTGGTGCACACCCCTGTCACGCGCCGTGGCGACGAGCGCCACAGGCGCTCTGAATTTATAGCTGGAGGACAGGATACCTCTTGGAGCGCGGCCGCGTGTACGCGGCTGCGTCACTTCCGGGGGAGGGAGCAAGCAGCAACCAGGAGTTGGAGGGCAGCAGCAAACAAGCAGGTGGTGAGGAAGCGGAGTTTTCTGGAAACCAGGACACGGAGGTACTCGATACATGTTCCAGTCTACGAGAGTGAGGAGAGGTGTTTCCCACATTCTCAACATGAGATCATGTAAGATCTCATGGATGGGCAAAGTAGCTGCCTCTTTAGGAACCTTGGGATATTGTAGAATCTCCAACTCCTTTGCCCTGGGCTCTGTTTCAGGAGCCACAGTGATGGAAAGACCTCGAGCCACCACCCTCATAAAATCCTGAAAAGAGATATCTTCTGGAGGAGACATCCTGCGTTTAGGAGAGGAAGGCTCCTCCGGGAGAAGTACTCCGGTACCAACGGAGCTGTCAGAATCCTCAGATTCCTCCGAGGATTAAAAGTACCTCCTGGCAGGATGCTCTTGTAGAGCATGATACCCATACCAACCAAAGTCGGTACCGGGGGGGAATCGGTACCGGTGTATCGGTACCAGAAGGCATAGGATGACTGGGTGCCGGCAATGTGTCTCATATCCTATTCCCTCAGCCACTATCCCCACATCCCAAAGTTCCACGCTCTTCCCCCCTCTAACATACCAGACCCCCTTCTGAGATACAATGCCCTCTACTACAATCACATCACATGCCCTCCATGCTTTCCATCCACAATCCCCTTATATATACACACATTTTCCCCACATCTTTCCCCTTACCATCCCCACTCCCCTCCCCCGACAGCCCATTCAGTCCTGCATCTTCACAACCTGATGCACCACTCCCTCCGGAAGAGGGAGTGTGGAAATTACCGGTTGAACTTCCAGAAGATAACTACAGCTTACAATCGAGTAATGGAAATTCATGGAAATTCACGGTTCTATTCCTGAACATTAAGCACTAATACGTTGGAACTGTTTAAGAAGTTCTTCTACGTTCAAATGCTTTAATAATGTTTTAAGATTGTTCTGAACAGTGGCTTTTCAGTTTGGGTCATTGATGTTTAAAGGAGCAGTGATGCCATGTGACCTCGCATTGAAAGTCCCTGGCGGCCCCTCATTCTGAGACCTCTATAGCCACTGATCCCATCAGTTGATTGGTTTAATCATTGTAAAGAATATCACAAGTCTAAAACAGTACAGTTTACTTTCTAGAGTGAATGCAGAGCTTGCTTTCTTTATAGTTTCACTACTGCTCTGACGATAATAGACCACTAATTAATTTAAGCCCTGTATTAGACAAATGAAGGAGATACTCCAGTAATGATTCCAGAGGTATCGCAAAAGGGTCAAGACCCTTCTACGAACACCATATGGCAAACCTTGTCCACTTGAAAGCATAAGAGCGTCTTGTGGAAGGCTCCTGGAAGCATAAAGGATATCCTTTACCTACTGAGAAAGGTTAAGACCATGAAGTTCTAGGCTTTCAGCAACCAGGCCTTGAGATGCAGAGACTGGGGATTCAGATGCCACAGCATCCCGTCCTCCTGAGAAAGGAGATCTGGAGCAGATCCTGACTTCAGAGGCGGAGCTTGAGAGAGATGTAGGAGCAGAGGATACCACATTTGCCATGGCCAATGTGGAGCTATGAGAATCATATGACCTCTGTCTGTCTGTCTGAAGCTTGAACAGGGTTTTGGGAAATGGATGGAAAGGCATACAGGAAGTCCTGGCCCCAATGGAGGAGGAAAGCATCCCTGGCTTGGCAACCCTGAGCCAGAAATCTGAACAGAAACGGGGAAATTTGGCATTCAGCGGACTTGCAAAGAGGTCTATGTCCGGGGTTCTCCAAATTGGAAAAATCTTGGCCACTTGGTCTGCATGGAGAGACCATTCGTGTGGAAACAGAACTCGACTGAGTCTGTCTGCCCAAGAGTTTTGAATGCCTGGAAGGTACACCACAAGGAGATGAATCTGATGCTCTCTGGCGACGGCCCATAGTCGCAAAGCTTCGTTGCAGAGTGACAGAGAGCCTGTTCCTCCGTTTGTTCACATAGAACATGGTTACTTGATAGTCCGTTTGAACTAGGACTGTCTTGTAGCTGAGCTGGGTGTGGAATACTCGAAGAGCAAGGAAGATTGCTCCGAGTTCCAGGAGATTGATGTGTAGATAGGCCTCCTGTGGAGTCCAGGTACCCTGGGTAGAGAGGCCTTGCAGGTGGGCTACCCAACCCACCTGTGAGGCCTCTGTTGTTAAGAGTGGCTTGGGGTGAGGGTTGTTGGAAAGGGGACCCCGCCAAAAGGTTTTGGGGTGATTGCCACCATTGGAGGGACAAAATAAGACAATCTGAGTTTGTTATTTTGTCTGACAGGCAACCTAATGCCCAAGTCCATTGAGTGGATAAAGTCCACTGGGCTGCCCTCATATGGAGGTGAGCATAAGGAACCACATGCACGGTGCATGCCATGTGGCCTAGCAATTGTAACATTTGCCGAGCAGTGAGGTGAGGCTTTAACACTGTTTGGGAAGCTAACTGCGGGGCTGTGGAAGATAGGCCCTTGTCTGTCTGGTATCCAGCATAGCTCCTATAAACTCCAGGGACTGAGTGGGAGCAAGGCTGGATTTTGGGAAGTTTATGACAAGTCCCAAATACCGAAGGACGCACATTGTGCGAGAGAGAGAAATCCTGGCCTCTGGCTCTGAAGGGGCTAGAATGAGCCAGTCGTCTAAGTAAGGGAAGACAAATATTCCTAGGGTGCAAAGAAATGCTGCCACCACAGCCATGCATTTTGTGAACACCCTTGGTGTCGAGGCCAGGCCAAAAGGAAGAACCCTGTATTGGTAGTGCTTCCCTTGAAATAGAAAGCGAAGGAACTTTCGATGAGTTGGATGGATGAGAACATGACTGTACGCATCCTTGAGATCTAGAGAACAAAGCCAATCCCGACTCTGAAGGTACGGTAGCAGAGTTCCTAGAGAAATCATTTTGAACTTCTCTTTGAACAGGAATTTGTTCAATTCTGAGGTCTAAAAATGGGTCTGTGCCCTCCTGTTTTCTTTGGAATAAGGAAAAAGGGGGAGTAGAACCCTGTACCCTGTTGGAGAATGGGTACCTCTTCTATTGCCCCCTGGACAAGAAGCAGAGTGACCTCTTGACCTAATTGGGCATTGAGAGAGGTCTGAGAATTGAACTGTCTTACCATTGTAGGAGGTGGCATGCTGGGGAAATGAAGCTTGTACCCCTCTCTCACAATGGACAGAGTCCAATTTTCTGCTGTTATCTGCCCACATCTGGGGGCAAAATGACAACCTTCCTGGAATGGTGGAAGGCTCTGAGCCGTTCAGGGCCAGGAAGGCAAAGTTCTCTAGATAGGAGTCAAAGTCGCTGTGAAGGCTGTGTCTGCTGAGCCAGTTGAGGTTTAGCAGCTTTTATTTTTCTTTGCCTAGGTTGTTGCTGCTGTCCCTTTTGGGCAGACTGACCTAAACGATGCCCTGCTGGGTATAGGAGGGGTAAAACGTCTTACTGAAGAATGGTTTCTTGTAGGATTTTTTCCTTGCAGGATCAACTGTAGATTTAGACAATCTATCCAAGGTGATACTGTAAGCATCTCTCTCATTAGCTTTTTCCTGTCAATTCTTGCCAAAGAGATTCTCTCCTGTGCAAGAAATATTCCCCCAGTTTATCCTGTACCCAAAGTTCCAAGTCAGATGCCTGGAGCCAGGCGATCCTACGTGCACCTATGGCAATAGCATAGGTTCTGCTTATGCACTCAAAGCAGTCAAAGGCTGCATGATTTACAAACTTGGAAACATCCTGAGCATGTTTGACAAGGGCAAGGTAATCCTGCCTCTTAACAGGGAGGAGAGGGCTCATAAGCTTTAAATCTCCCGCAACCTCCTTAAGGAACATTCCCATATATAATATATAGGAACAGATCCTAGCAGAAAGCATGGAAGCCTGGAAGGTTCGACATCCAAAGGCATCAAGAGTCCTACACTCACGTCCTGGAGGATTAGATGCATGTCTTTTTGCACTCTTGATACTTCTCATAGCTGATTCCACCACCATGTAATGGTGTGGAAGCCGAGTATTCTGAAACCCAGGGTAAGGAGGGACTCTATACATGGTGTCGAGCCTTCGAGAGTGAGGAGAAGTGGTTAGAGGTGTTTCCCACATCCTTAACATGACATCATGCAAGATCTCATGAATAGATAAGGTAGCTGCGTCCTTGGGAGCTTTAGGGTATTGCAGGATTTCCAATTCCTTTGCCCTAGGCTCTTTTTCAGGAGCCACTGATGGAAAGACCGAGCCACATCTAGGATAAAATCCTGAAAGGACATACCCTCTAGAGGAGACATTCTACGCTGAGGAGAAGAAGAATCCTCAGGAAGAAGTACTCTGAATCCTCGGATGAGTCTGAAGACTCTGAAAGCTCTGCCAATACCAAAGTATCTCTGATCCAGGTGACCGTGCAAAGCATGGTACTGATCGAAGTCGGCATCGGAGGGGTCCGGTACCAACTTGTCGATACCAGATGGATAAGCATGACTCGATGCAGGTAGAATACCTGCCGATGTCGATGCAGTCGGTACCGGTACCGAGGTTGGTGCCAGTACCGGTTGAATTGTCTGAAGCGGTTTCAAGGGCATCGAGGCTATGAGAAGAGCCACCAGACTGTGTTCAATAGCCAAATCTCTGGTCTATCGACACTGCCGATGCTTGGCTATTGGTACCGGATGAAGCAGCCACTACCCCAGAACATGGCACCAGTAGTTCTGCCATGGTTGGGGCCTCGAAAACATCCTGGAGCCCCGTTAATGCTTTGGAAGCCAAAGCCTCCCGTCGGGGCAATTTTGCTGGTACAAGTCCCTCAAGGGAAACACCAGAGGCATCTCGATGCTTAGGAGATCTACCCTTTGAGGACCAGCTAGATTCATGTTTAGTTACCTGAGATCCATGGGAGGAAGACGAAGCCCTGGAAGACGTCGATGCCACAGAGGCTGCATCGGAGAGAAAAAGGGTGCTAAGTTTAGCAGCTCAGTTCTGCCGGCCCCTCTGACATCATCCCACAGGCAACACACTCCGAAATAGAGTGGTCAGGACCTAAACATTTGAGGCACCACTCATGGGTGTCGGTGACAGAGATGGTACCGCCACACTTGGAACACTTTTTAAAACCCGAAGCTGGTTTTTCCATTTTAAAGGAAAAGTTAGGCCTAGTGCCCAAAATGGCACGTGGCACCTGAGGAGAAAATAAGCTAGAAAAAACTCAAGTTTTTGGGTTTTTTTTTTTTTTGTTTTTTTTTAAAGAAAAAGGAAAGAACCGGCAGTACTGGTGTAGCATCGAGGGAAGGCAGACGCAACCACAAAAAGGAAGAATAAAAGGGAATATTTTCTGCGGTGACAGGATATGCTGGCCTCTGCAACTGTAGGGGTTCGAATGAGCCAGTCGTCTAAGTAAGGGAAGACGAAAATCCCCAGGGTTCGTAGAAATGCTGCTACTACTGCCATGCATTTCGTGAATACCCTTGGTGCTGAAGCCAGACCAAAAAGGAAGAACCCAGTACTGGAAATGTCTTCCCCTGAAAAGGAAACAAAAATTTCCTGTGATCTGGATGATTGAGAATGTGAGTGTATGCATCCTTTAAGTCTAGAGAGCAAAGCCAGTCCTGGCTTTGAAGGTATGGCAGAAGAGTTCCTAGAGAAATCATTTTGAATTTCTCTCGAAACAGATTTGTTCAATTCTCTGAGGTCTAGAACGGGTCTGTGTCCTGTTTTCTTTGGAATAAGAAAATAGGGGGAGTAGAACCCTGCACCCTGTTGAAGAATGGGTACTTCCTCTATTGCCCCTTGGACAAGAAGTGTGGAGACCTCGTGATCCAGCAGATTGTCTGCAGAGGTTTGTGAATTGAATTGCTTTAGAATTGTAGGAGGGGGCATGCTGTGAAAATGAAGCTTGTACCCCTCTCCTACAATGGACAAAGTCCAATCTTCTGCTGTTATCTGATGCCATCTGTTGACAAAGTGGCATAACCTGCCTGGAATATTGGGGGGTTGGGGACCCCTCAGAGGCAGAAAGGCAAAGCTCTCTAGGAAGGAGTCAAAGCCCTTGAGGAGGCTGAACCTGGAGAGCTGGTTGGGCTATCGGGTCTTTTGGCTTCTTTTGCTGTCTAGTTTGTCCCTTTTGGGCAACCTGACCTGGAGTTTGACTCTGGTGGGTATAGGAAGGATAAAACTTCCTCTTTTTGCTAAAAAAGGGGTTTTTTTTATAAGGCTTCCTTTTGGCTGGAGTGGCTGTAGACTTTGACAATCTAAGGTAGAATTGTCAGCATTGAACTTATTAGCCTTCTCCTGCCAGTTCTTGCTGAAGAGATTCTCCCCCGTGCAAGGAATGTTGCCTAACTTGTCCTGTACCCAAGTCTTCAAGTCTGATGCCTGTAGCCAGGCAAGCCGTCATGTGCCAATGGCAATAGCAGAAATTCTGCTAATGCATTCAAAGCAGTCAAAGGCTGCACGATTGACAAACTTGGAGACATCCTGAGCATGCTTAACTAGAACAAGAAAATCATGTCTCTTATCTGGGAGAAATGGGCTCATAAGTTCCAAGTCTCCAGTAACTTCCTGGAGAAACATTCCCATATATAGGATATATGAACTGATCCTAGCTGAAAGCATAGAAGCTTGAAATGTCCTGCATCCAAAAGCATCCAGAGTCCTGCATTCACGACCTGGAGGATTGGATGCATGCCCCTCTGCACTTTTCATCCTACGCATGGCTGATTCCACTACCATTGAATGGTGTGGCAGCTGAGTTTTCTGAAATCCAGGACATGGCAGAACTCGATACATAGTATCAAGTCTCCTAGAGTGAGGAGAAGTAGTCAGAGGTGTCTCCCACATTCTGAGCATCAAGCTATGCAGAATTTCATGGATAGGCAGAGTGGCTGCCTCGTTAGGAGCTTTAGGATATTGGAGGATTTCCAATTCCTTTGCTCTGGGTTCGCCTTCAGGAGCTACTGTGATTTAAGACCCTTGGCCATATCACGCATGAAATCCTGATATGACATGTCCTCTGGAGGTGACATTCTGCATTGGGGAGAAGAGGGATCTTCTAAGAGAAACCCTCTAGTGCCGGCAGAATTGTCAGAGTCTTCGGAATCGGAGGAATCAAAGTATTCCTGACCGTGATGCTCTTGCAAAGCACGATCCCGGTAATGATCGAAGTCGGTACCGAGGTGACCCGGTACCGCTTTGTCAATTCCAGCCAGAGATGGCATGGGAAGAGTTCCCAACGGGGCCGGTACCGTCGGGGTCGGTACCGGTGTCTGTACCGGTGTCAATGTCGGTACCAGTGCTCGTGAGACCACCGGTACTGCAGCTGAAAGAGCAGCTGCGATGCTGCGCTCGATAGCGAGGAACCTCTGGTCTATTGACGCTGCCGATGCCTGGGTGTCGGTACTGGTAAGAACAGCTGGAACCCCTGAGCATGGCACAGGTAGTTCTTGCGAGGTTGAGGCCTCGGGAACATCCTGAAGCCCCATCGATGCTTTGGAAGCCGAAGCCTCCCGCCGGGGCTGTTTTGCCAGTGTGGCTCCCTCAAGGGCAATGCCAATGGCCTCTCGATGCTTAGCAGGAGAGCTACCCTTTGAGGACCAGCTTTTATGTTTAGTTACCTGAGATCCATGGGAGGAAGAAGAGGCCCTTGACGATGTCGATGCAATGGATCTGGAATCTGAAGAAGAGGGTACCGAGCTTTGCAGCCCGGTTCTGTCTTCCTCTTTTAGTCATCCCCATGCAGGAGAGACATTCAATTGGAGAATGTTCAGGTCCTAAACATTTCAGACACCAATCATGGGTGTCAGTGACAGAAATGGTACCACCACACTTAGTACATTTTTTAAAAACCACTAGTTGGCTTTTCCATGATTTAGGAATATGGGGCCTAATGCCCAAAATGGCACCTAGCACCAAAGAGAAAAGTTTCTGAAAAGAAAGTCTAAAGTCTAAGTTTTGGGGGGGGGGGTTTATGAAAAGAAAAGAACCGGCGGTACCGGTAGGCGTCGTGCGGTAGGCAACGCGACCACAAGAAAAGAAATTTAAAGACGGAATTTTCTGCGGTGACCGGGAATAGATCCTGTCGGCTCCGCGGAAAATGAAGAACTGAGGAGGGACAGTTGGAAAGGCGGGAAGGCAGCGCGCATGTGCTGAGGGATGCTCCCAAAATCGTTCCTATTGGACGCTGGGGAGCGTTTCCATGCAGACTCCGTCGATACCGACGATACCCATATGCGAGGACTACATTCCTGTTTGTTCCTGGAAATAAGAATAAAGTAGCCCAAATGCCCTCAAGTATGGAGCAAACAGAGCTTAAAGATTCCAAATTACCCATGCCTACCAATAGCCAGATTAATAGGAATAAATTACAGTCTCTAAAACGCTTGTATGCAAATGCTAGAAGTCTAAAAACTAAGATCGGAGAGTTAGAATATACAGTATAGCACTAAATGAGAGGTTAGATATGACTGGAATCTCAGAGACATGGTGGAAGGAGGACAACCACTGGGACACTGATACCTGGGTACAAACTATATTGTAATGATAGAGCTGATCAAATTGGTGGAGGGGTTGCGCTCTGTGTTAGAGAGGGCATTGAGTCAGAAAGGATTAAAGTTTTGCAGGAAACAATTTGCTGGAGAATCTCTATGGATTGAAATTCCATGTAAAAAGGGGAAGGCGATGGCAGTGGGGTTGTACTATCGACCTCCTGGCCAGAATGAACAAAAGGATGATGAAATGCTCAAAGAAAACAAGGAAGCTAACAAAAGTTACAGCACAGTAATAATAATGGGGAATTTCAATTACACTGGTATTAAATGAATCAGTGTCACGGCAGGACATCCTAGGGAGATAAAGTTCCTAGATGAAATAAATGACTGCTTCTTGGAGCAGCTGGTTCATGAACCGACCAGAGGGGAAGCCATATTGGACCTAGTCCTTAGTGGAACACCAGATCTGGTGCAAGAGATAAGGGTGTCGGGGCCACTTGGCAATAGTGATCATAGCATGATCACGTTTGATTTAATTAATGGAGGAGGGATGGTAAAGAAATCCACAGTACTACCTTTTAACTTTCAAAAGGGAGACTATGATAAAATGAGGAAAATAGATAAGAAAAAACTAAAAGGAGCAGTTGCAAAGTTTAAAGACTTACATCAAGCTTGGGTGTTGTTGAAAAATAATATCTTGGAAGCCCAGACTAGCTGTATTCCACGCTTTAAGAAAAATGGAAGGAAGTCCAAAAAACTGCTAGCATGGTTTAAAGGTGAGGTCAGAGAGGCTGTTGTTGGCAAGAAAGCATCTTTCAGGAAATGGAAAAGAGCCAAATGACAAAAACTGGAAACAGCACAAGCAATGGCAAGTTAAATGCAAGGCATTGATAAGGCAGGCAAAGGGAGAATTTAAGAAGAATCTTGCTGCGGAAGCAAAATCTCTAAAGACATTCAAGCACATTCATAGCAAAAAACCTGTGGGAGTCAGTTGGTCCATTAGATGACAGAGGGGTTAAAGGGGCACTAAGAGGCGACAAGGTGATAGCAGAGAAACTGAATGAATTCTTTGCTTCGGTCTTTACTGAGGAAGATGTAGGGATGTTACCCATGAACGAAGTGGTATTTAAAGGTGTGGAAGAATTGAAGGAAATATCGATACAATGGGAAGATGTATTACAACTATTTGATAAACTGAAGAGTGGCAAATCACCTGGACCAGATGGTATACATCCAAGGGTGTTGAAAGAACTGAAATATGAGATTGCAGACCTGCTATTAGTAATCTGTGAACTATCATTAAAATCATCTGTAATACCTGAAGATTGGAGGATGGCCAATGTTAACACCAATTTTTAAAAAGGGTTCCAGGGGTGACCTGGGAAACTACAGACCGGTGAGCTCGACGTTAGTACCAGGAAAAATGGTAGAAAACATTATAAAGAACAAAAATTGCTGAACATGTAGTCATGGCTAAATGGGAGACAGCCAACATGGCTTTAGACAAGGAAGATCTTGTCTTACTAATCTGTTATGTTTTTTTGAAGGTGTGAATAAACAGGTAGACAAAGGTGAGTTGGTTGATATAGTGCATTTTGACTTTCACAAAGCCTTTGACAAAGTCCCTCATCAGAGACTTTTGGCAAAACTAAAGAGTCATGGGATAGGTAGCAGTGTACTATTGTGGATCAGGAACTGGTTAAAAGATAGAAAGCAGAGGGTAGGGCTAAATGGCCAATTTTCCCAATGGAGAAAGGTGAATAGTGGTGTACCCCAGGGATCTGTGCTGGGTCCGCTGCTTTGACATATTCATAAATGACCTGGAAAAGGGAACAAACGAGTGAGGTTATCAAATTTGCAGATGAGACAAAACTATTTAAAGTTGTTAAAACCCATGAGGATTGTGGAAAATTTCAAGAGGATCCTGAAAATTGGAAGACTAGGCATCGAAATGGCAGCTGAAATTTAATGTGGACAAGTGCAAAATTATGTACCTAGGGAAGAACAACCCAAACTATGGTTACACGATGCAAGGTTCCACATTAGGAACTACCACCCAGGAAAAAGAGTTAGGCGTCATTGTTGATGTTAAAACCCTCCGCCCAGTGTGCAGCGGCGGCCAAGAGAGCAAATATAATGCTAGGTATCATAAGGAAAGGAATGGAAAATAAAACAAAGGGTATTATAATGCCTCTGTATCGTTCCATGGTGCAACCGCATCTTGAATATTGTGTGCAATTGTGGTCGCCGTATCTTAAAAAGGATATAGCGTTATTAGAAAAGGTTCAGAGAAGAGCCACCAAAATGGTAAAGGGGATGGAAGGATACCCCTATGAAGGAAGGATACCCCTATGAAGAAAGGCTAAAAAGGTTAGAGCTCTTTAACCTGGAAAAGAGACGGCTGAGGGGAGATATGATAGAAGTCTATAAATTAATGAACGGAGTGGAATGGGTAAACGTAGATCGATTGTTTACGTTATCAGAATAAAGGAAGAAAGGGGACATGAAATAAAGCTACAGGGTAATAAGAAAATATTTTTTCACTCAATGTGTCAAACTCTGGAATTTGTTACTGGAGGATGTAGTAAAAGCTGTTAGTGTAGCTGGGTTTAAAAAAGGTTTGGACAAGTTTCTGGAGGAAAGGTCCATAAACCATTATTAAAAAGGGACCCAGGATATTACTGCTTGACCCAATACAAGCATTGTGGAACCTGTGTCTTTTGGGGAAAGTGCTAAGTGCGTATGACCTAGATTGGCCACTGTTGGGAACAGGATACTGGGCTTGAGGGACCTTGGTCTGACCTAGTATGGCATATCTTATGTTTTTATGTTCTTAGTAATTGTATAAGCATTAGCTTATTAAATGTATAATTTTAATTATTTTGCTTAATTCTATTCCCCTTTCCACTTAGGTTCAAGAGCTAGAGAGGGAGAAATCCCTCAGAGATCTACGGTAGCTTTTTCAGAAATGGATTTACTAAGGTTCTTTCCCTATTCTGTTTCTACTGGAAAAGAAAGGGGTTTTTTTAAACCATATTTTATTAAACTTTGTGACATACAGGGTAAAATAGACCACAGCCAATACAAAACGCACCACTACCCTCCCGCCTTCCTACACCGCCTGTTCCTCCAGAAAATCCCATACCATACATTCAATCCCCTCCCCTTACTGAGTTACAACACAGTGTTACATACAGTTCTTCTCTATTGTCCTCCAAATTATATCCCCCCCCCCATTTCACCCTGCAGCAATTAACACATCATATCTTATCAATACTTAACCACACTTAACTTTAACTTTGTGTGCAAGATGCCCTCCCTCCAGTCCCCCTCCCGCGACTCCCCCGCTTCTCCCAGACGCCCTTCCAGGTATGTGTCCCATATCTTATGAAACATCCATTCTTTACCCCTCAGCCGATACGTTAAGAGGTCAAATCGCACCGCTGCAGCAATTTTCCTGTTCCAGTCCTCCCCCGTCGGCCCTTTCTCACTCTTCCACTTCCTGGCTATCGCCACTCTTGCAGCCAATTTCAGCTTCTCCTCCAGCAGCCACCGCCATCTTCCCCTGCCTTGCGACCCCTTGTATCCCAAAATTAAATCCTGTGGGCACCCCGGGCTCGGCTCCTTTACCTTACTTTCCCCTTCTTTCCCCTTTAAGCCCTCACCATCCCCCAATAATCTTGAATCACCGGGCATTCCCATCACATGTGAAGGAAACTTCCCAACGCCCCCACAGCCTCTCCAACACTTATCCGTTTGCTGCCCTCCCGCCAGAAACAAATGTCTGAGGGTACTATAAGCCCCATGTATTATTTGCAGCTGAGTTTGTCTCCAGGAGGACACCCATGTGCACCTGGAGATGTTCGCATATATCCTTCCCCAGTCCTCCTCTTCCATCTCCTCCCTTAACCATTTATGCCACCTTAGCCTATGAGGTAACCCACCTCTGTCTTCCTCCTCCTGCAGTAAAACTTTATAAATCTTCACAAATGATCCCTTTATCCCCCTGTCCTTGATACAACACTGTTTCCATCGGTGTGCTCTCTCTGCTTATCTGTGACTTAACCTCCCCTGACGCTATGAAGTGTCTCAGTTGAAAATATTGGTAAAAGGGTATTTTCTCTTGCACCTGGCTTTCCAAGTCCCGGTGAGATCTTATCACCCCTCCTGCTACGAACTCCCTGAGCTTTTCCAGACACCTTGTTTCCAGCTGCCACCCTTTCTTTACCCACCTCATGTTACCAAACAGGAGAAAATCCCCCACTTTAGACCATGGAGAGAAGGGGCTCGGGAACCACCCTCTTTTCTTCCCCTGATTCCTAATCTTGACATAGCGTCTAACAGGGGATTGCCCATGCCTTTGTACTCTCCCCCCTCCCCCCTCCAGTCATTGAGACAAGGACAGGGTTCCCATCATGGATCTCTCCATCTCAACCCATGCGACCTCACCTCCTCCCCTATAGTGGGTCCCTCCATGCCCTCAGTATACAGGCCTGGTGGTACCACTTCGACGGGTACCGAATGCCTCCCCGATCCTTAGGTAGAAGCAGGCCTCTTCTGCTTATCCTTGCCTTTCTCCCTCCCCACAAGAACCTCATCAGTCTGGCTTCCCACTGTCTAATTATACTCCCCAGAATCCGAAGGGGCAACTGCGAGAAAAGAAATAAAAATTTCTGAATCACATTCATTTTGAGCACCTCCACCCGTCCCTTCCAACTCAGCTGCAGGGGAGCCCACCCCTCCAACAGTGTATTAATTTGCCCTACCAGCGGCCTATAATTTAGCTCAAACAACTGTGAAGGGTCCTCTGAAATTCGCACACCTAAGTATTTAATGTACCCCTGAGTCCACTTAAAAGTTAATGTCGGCAAGAGCCCTCTATGCAGTCCCCCTAGGGCCAATGCCTCTGTTTTTGACAAATTCACCTTAAATCCCGAGACTGCTGCAAACCTCTCTAGTTCCTTCAGCAACACTGGGAGCGATTCTTCCGGCTTAGACATAAATTAGTGTGTCATCTGCATACAGAAGTATCTTATGCTCCGCCTTCCCCACCTCCACCGGCTTAATATTCTGCTGCACTCTTATACTTATCGCTAGAGCTTCAATCATTATGGCGAACAAGAGGGGCGACAGAGGGCAGCCCTGTCTCGTGCCTCTCTGCAGATGGAATCTTGCCGAGAACTGGTCATTCACCCAAATCCTTGCTACCGGCCTCCGGTACAGAGCCCTTACCCCCTGGATAAAACCCTCCCCCAATCCCATCCTCCCCATTACTTGGAACAGAAACACCCACTCCACCCTATCGAAGGCTTTTTCAGCATCCAGCGCCATGCATAGAGCGGGAATTTTCCATTCCCTTACATGGAGAAGAACCACTGCTCTCCTTACATTATCCGCAATCCGCCTACCCTTTTATAAACCCCATCTGATCCGGGTGAATTAAGTCCGGCAATATCCCCTCCAACCTACTAACCAATATCTTTACATATAGTTTAGCGTCACTGTTAATCAGTGCGATTGGCCTGTAGTTCTCACATCTATCCGGGGGCCTACCTTCCTTGGGGAGAACCACAATGTTGGCCTGAGCCATCGAGTCAGGTAATTTGTTGTTTCCCTGCAGTAGCCCTGAAAAGAGTTTTGCCAGAAATGGGGCCAACTCCTCCTGCATCATGTGATAGTATTCGGCCTGGAACCCATCCTCCCCGGCTGCCTTCCCTTTTGGCAACTTTTTAATGCCACCGATCACCTCCTCCTCTGATATGGGCCTCCCCAACCAGTGCGCTGTGTCTTCCTCCACTCTTGGAATCTCAATCCCATCCAGATACTCCTCTATCCCTTCCCGACTAATCCCATCCTGACCCTTATATAACTCCTCATAGAATAGCCTAAAGGCCCTACATGTGTCTTGGCTGCCTACTGCCCTCTCTCCTTTTTCGTTCTTAATCTCCTTCACTATCCTGCTCTCTCTCTGCTTTTGCAATTGTCGTGCTAGCATTCTCCCCGCTTTATTTCCACCCTCCATAAAGTTCCTTTTGGTGGCCCTCATCTTCTCTACCTCCTCCAGGTCCAATGTATTTATCTTTGCTCTTAGACAAGCGAGTTTTTGTTTCAAGATCCTAGACCCCGTATGGCTGTGTTCTGCCTGCAACTCTTCCAATTCCTGCATCCATCTATGCCGCAACGCTTCCCTTTCTCTCTTCCTCTGACTCCCGATTTGGATCAATATCCCCCTCATATATGCTTTCCCACTGTCCCATACCGTTGCGTCCGATACCTCCCCGTTATCATTCCAGGCCAGGTATTCCCTCCTTGCCTTCCGAATTCTGACCCTCCCTTCCTCAGATTGGTACAATGACACATTACCTCTCCACCCCCCTTTCCCACCCTCTCCCCCTTTCCACACCACTCCCCTATTATCATCCCGTGGTCAGATAATGTGATTGGATAAATTTTTACATGTGCTAGCACTCCTAATTGATCCCACTTCCCTAAAAGTAAATCCAGCCTTGAGTAGGTCTCCTGTCTGGCCGTATAGCAAGTGTATTCTCGCCCCCCACCCCCCGGGGTTCTCCCACCTCCATATATCTACCAACTCAAATTCTTCCAAACACTTCCTTAACTCCCTTCCCTCTTTCCCGTGCAACTTTTCTTTGAAATTGGATCTATCTTTAGCCCCCAGCACGCAGTTTATATCCCCTCCAATGATCCAGTCTCCCTTAGCTTTACCCTTAAACCCCTGCATAGCTTCAGTAAAAAAGGAGCCCTTCTGCCCGTTAGGAGCATATATGTTGAGAAATTATACTTCCCTCAGGACTACCCTCCCCACCACCCATACCACTCTTCCCACCCCATCTCCCCCACTCTCATATGGAATGAACCTAACCCGCTTATGTATAAGGATTACCACCCCTCGTTTCTTAGAGTTGTAGGGTGACCCATAAAGTTGCTCAAATCCCTGGGCTTTTAATTTCTCTTGTTCTACTTTTGTCAGACGGGTATCCTGTAACAAGGCCACATCCACCCCCTTCTTGTTTAACTGTGTAAGAATCCTTTGTCCTTTTAAATCGGGCTGTTAAATCCCCTTAACATTATAGGAGGCAATTTTATACCCTCCTGTTTGGGACGCCATCATCCTCCACCTGTACCCCTCTGGTCCCCCGATCTACCTGCTGGAGCTCCGACATCCTACACACACATAAAACACATTCAACAGTTAACATACAACCACAACCCAAAACATACTCCGCACTCCCCCTATCGCCACAAATGTTTTGTTTCGACTCCTTTTAGCCCTCCCATCCACTTGCCAACTCAGTTCCCCCCCCCCCCCCCAGCGACCTTCTCCCGGTGTCTCACCTATTCCCCCCCCCCCCAACCTCCCTCTCCCTTTCGCTAGGCTGTATTGGCAGGGGGACACTTCCCAGATACAGTTCCCTTTACCTACCTCCTCCATTAACATTCCCCAGGATTCCTCCCTGCATCTGCGCACATCCCCCTAGCCACCAATTCCTGCTGGTCCTTCTCCCCACACTTAATGCAAGCACTGCCCCCCCCCCCAGCGACCTTCTCCCGGTGTCTCACCTATTCCCCCCCCCCCAACCTCCCTCTCCCTTTCGCTAGGCTGTATTGGCAGGGGGACACTTCCCAGATACAGTTCCCTTTACCTACCTCCTCCATTAACATTCCCCAGGATTCCTCCCTGCATCTGCGCACATCCCCCTAGCCACCAATTCCTGCTGGTCCTTCTCCCCACACTTAATGCAAGCACTGCCCCACCCACCCCCACCCCCACCCAGGTCCCCTTCTCCTCCTCCCCCACCCGGCATGGCCCTCCTCTACCATTTACATTTATTTATGCAGCCTGGTACAGCCCGAACACCCCCTCCCCCCGGCTCATGCCTCCCCTTCCAGTACTCAAACCCCATCGAGTCCAAGAGAGAGTCCCCTCAATCTTCTAATGGCTGCGCCGCTTCATCTGTTCCTCCAACTGCGTCACAAGAGTCTCTCCTTGTAGAGGCCTCCGTTTCTTCCGAAGCACTCACCTTCTGAGCTTTCAAGAATTTCTCCAACGCATCCTTCGAGCTGAAAAACTGCCGCGTGCCGTTCACCAACATCGTGATTCTAGCCGGGTACCAGATCGCTACCTGTATACATCTTTTCGCCAGGGATTCTTTCAGTTTCACCAAATCCTTCCTTCTCTTGACTGTTTCAGATGCCAGGTCTGGGAACACATACACCTTCCAGTCCTTGTATATCACATACTTTGACTTCCTGGCGGCTCTTATCACGTGCTCTCTATCCTGGAACCGAAGGAGCTTAACTATGAGAGCACGTGGCGGCCCCGTTGCCACGGGCTTAGGCCTCAGTTCTCTGTGAGCCCGCTCTATCTCAAAAGCTGGAACGGACGGCGGACCTGGGAAACATTTCGCCTGCATTTCTATCACAAATCCGATAGTGTCTTCTCCCTCTACCCCCTCAGGCACACCAAAAATATGCAGGTTAGATCAGCGGTCCCTGTTTTCCATGTCCTCAGTCTTAGCATGAAGCCAACTGATTTGCTGTTGCAGGGAACCCACCGTGCGTTGTAGCGTTGCCTGGGAGTCCTCTGTCTGGCTTACCCGGGTCTCTACCTCCTCAAGCCGTTGCCCTATGTCCGCAAACTTCTCCTCCAATTTCTGGAAGACTCTCTCCACTATTTCGTCTTTGGAATCTCTAATCTTTCAGCACGGCCGCCAAGTCCGTCTGGGGAACTTCCTCCCCCTCTTCAACTCCTGGGACCTCCGAAATGTTAGGAGACGCCAGCACCTGCAAGGCCCACGTTCTGGCCACCGCCGTTTTATCAACTCCCACTTTTGCCGCATACAACTCTTATCGTGTTGCTCTGTTTAGGTTTTACCAGCTTCGGCATAGTACACCCTTTGAGTCCCAGTGGAGCTGTGTCTACCCGATTTTTTCCGTGCGGGACAGAGAGCTCTCTCACTCACGTCTTCTCTCCTCCGTGGCTAAACCGGAAGTCTGGAAAAGAACGTTTAGTAAATCAGCTTCTTAATGTGCCACTGCACATCACTGGCAGGTGCCAAAATCTTTCCCCTTCCCAAAGCATGTGTCAGCAGTGTGATGGCACCCTCCTTGAAAGATAAAGCAAAGAAGCTATTGCCTCTTGCTTTACATATTATGGGCTGGATCCCCACTAGTCTCTTACCCACAGCACCATTGCTTCCTAAAACTTTATTCAATATGAGTTTAATGTTAACATTTTAAAATTTGCGTGACCATAAATGTTAAACTCAAAATATCATCCATTCTTCTTCCCTCCCTTATCCACACAGCATGAAGGCAGATTCCACATATAAGAAAGCATAGTTACTCACCTGTAACAGGTGATCTCCGGGAACAGCAGGAATTTAGTCTTCATGTATGGGTATTGTCGGTACCAACAGAGCCTGCACAGGAACGCTCCCCAGCGTCCATTTTGGGAGCATCCCACCTCTCCCTCTTCAGCTGAGTTTATGGGGGAGGGAGCTCCCAGGGAAGGTGGGTGGGTGGGTTGTGAGGACTAAATTCCTGCTGTTCCCGGAGATCACCTGTTACAGGTGAGTAACTACACTATCTCCAGGAACAAGCAGGAATGTCGTCTTCCCACACAGGGACTCCCCTGCTAAGAGATGCCAGGGAGATGACCCCAGAAAACTGCAAAACCCAGGTTGAGATGGGTCATGCTTCTTCCCATGGATCTCTGGCATCGAAACCCGGGACGGGAGTCCTTGTCTAAGCAGTAGTGGGCTACAAAAGGTATGTACCGAAGCCCAAGAGGCTGCTCTGCAAATGTCGTCAATGGACACCGAGCGAAGTTTAGCCATGGAGGCTGCCATTGCTCTCACATTGTGAGCTGTGATATGACCTTCGAGAGAAAGTACCTTACTCTTATATGCAAAGGATATGCAATTTGCAATCCATTTAGACAAAGTTCTCTTGGAAACTGGTAGTCCAAGATGACTAGGGTCAAAAGCAACAAAAAGCTGGGAAGATTTTCTATATTGCTTAGTTCTCTGAAAGTAAAAGGCTAAGGCTCTTTTACAATCTAGAGTGTGTAAATTCCTTTCTACATTTGAGGCGTGAGGCCTAGGAAAGAATACAGGAAGGTAAACCAATTGGTTTAAATGAAAAGGCAAAACCACCTTTGGCATAAAGTGAGGATGAGACCTAAGTACTACTTTATCATGGTGGAACCTTGTATAAGGAGGATCAGCCACTAAAGCCTGTAGCTCACTGATGCGTCTTGCAGAAGTGAGGGCAATCAGTAAGATTACTTTCCAAGAAAGAAATTTCAGGGATGTAGTGGCTAAGGGTTCGAAGGACTGTTTCATGAGCTGCCCAAGAACAAGATTTAAATCCCATGCCACTGGCGGTGGCTTTATGGAAGGTTTTGTTAAGAGTAGACCTCTCATAAATCTTGCTACAAGTGGTTGAGAGGAAACCGGTTGTCCATCCAAGGGCTTGTGGAAAGCTGCAATGGCACCAAGATGGACTCTTACTGAATTGGTCTTAAGACCAGAGGATGACAAGTGGAGGAGATATTCCAGCAAAGCCTCCATTGGTACTAAAAAAGGATTAAGTTTCTTTTTTGAACACCAAATAGAGAACCCTTTCCACTTAAAGGTGTAGGCTCACCTTGTGGAAAGTTTTCTTGAAGCCAGAAGGATATCCTTTACCTGTTGAGAAAGGTTGATATCCTGGAATTCTAGGATCTCAGGAACCATGCCCTGAGGTGTAGAGACCGAGGATTCGGATGCAATAGCGTCCCGTTCTCCTGGGAAAGAAGATCTGGAGCACATCCCAACTCCAGAGGTCTGGCTCGAGAAAGACGTAGAAGCATAGGATACCACGGTTGCTTTGGCTAGCATGGGGCTATGAGAATCATATGGCCCGTCTCTCTGAAGTTTGAAGAGAGTTTTGGGAATAAGGGGAATGGGTGGTAAGGCATAGAGGAAGTCCTGACCCCAGTGGAGGTGGAAGGCATCCCTTGCTTGACAGTTCTGAGCCGGCATTCTGGAACAGAACCGGGGAAGTTTGGCATTCTGAGGACTTGCAAAGAGGTCTATATCTGGAGTTCCCCAGATCTGAAAATTTCGAGCAATCTGCTCTGGATGAAGAGACCACTCGTGTGGCAGCAGTACTTGACTGAGTTTGTCTGCCAAGAGATTGTGTGTGCCTGTAAGATACACCACCAGAAGGTGGATTTGAAGATTTCTGGCGAAGCCCCAGAGGCGTAGAGCTTCATTGCACAAGGCTTGAGACCCCGTCCCACCCTGTTTGTTCACATAGAACATGTCTACTTGATTGTCGGTCTGTACCAGGACTGTCCTGTAGCTGAGGTGGGTTTGGAACACTTGAAGAGCATAAAAGATGGCTGAGGTCTAGGAGGTTTATGTGGACAAGCCTCTTTCTGGGTCTATAGACCCTGGGTGGAGAGAGGGTCCAAGTGAGCCCCAAGCCTGACTTAGAAGCATCTGTCATCAAGGTCGCTTGTTGTAGTGGCTGCTGGAAGGGAAAGCCTATGAGAAGGTTTTCCAGCGACTGCCACCACTGTAGGGACGAAATGAGACGTGTTGCGTTTCTGATTTTGTCCGATAGGCGCCCCGAGGCCTGTTTCCACTGAGAGGATAGGGTCCACTGGGCTGCCTGCATGTGAAGGCAAGCATAGGGAACCACATGGACAGTGGATGCCATATGCCCCAGCGAAGCATTTCTCGAGCAGTTAGCCAAGTTTTCACAGCTGCTTGAGAAGCCAGCTGTAGTATCTGAAGACAACGTGGCTGTGGCAGGAAAGCCTTTGACTGCCTTGTGTCTAGAAGAGCCCCAATGAACTCTAGGGACTGAGATGGGGCGAAGTGAGATTTTTGGAGGTTTATGACCAGTCCCAAGTACTGCAGGACTTGCACTGTGTGGGAGAGAGTGAAGCTAACTTCTGGAGCTGTTGATGCTCGGATGAGCCAGTCGTCTAAGTAGGGGAAGACGAATATCCCCAGAGTTCTCAGGAATGCTGCTACTACTGCCAGGCATTTCGTGAAAACTCTTGGGGCAGAAGCCAGTCCAAAGGGAAGAACCCTGTATTGGTAATGTCTTCCCTGGAAAAGGAATTGAAGAAACCTCCTGTGATCTATATGGATGAGAATATGTGTGTATATATGCTAGAGAACATAGCCAATCTATGTAGGGAAGAAGTGTTCGAGGGAGATCTTGAATTTTTCTCGGAACAGATAATTGTTTAACTCTGAGGTCAAATATAGAAACATAGAAACATGACGACAAAAAAAGACCACATGGCCTATCTAGTCTGCCCTTCCATAACAACTACAACAGTCCACTTTTTACCTTTAGAGATCCTCTGTGTTGGTCCCATGCTTTTTTGAATTCAGTTACTGTCCTCATCTCTACCACCTCCACTGGGAGACTATTCCATGGATCCACTACTCTTTCCGTAAAGAAATATTTCTGCTTTCCATATGTTACCCCTGTTACCCATTTCCATAAAGGTATTTAATGTATCACCTACCTGGGGGCTTTCACTTACCTGGGGGCTTTCTTCACCTATCCCCAATGAATCTAGTTTAAAGCCCTCTTCAGTAGGTTAGCCAGTCTACTACCAAAGATGCGTTGACCTTTCTTGGACAGATGGATGCCATCTCTGCTCTGCAACCCTTAGAACAGCATCCCATGGTCTAGGAAACCAAAACGCTCTCGATGACACCATCCACACAGCCATGCATTCATCTCCAGGATGCGAGCCTCTCTGCCTTGGCCTTTACCCTCAACAGGGAGGATTGAAGAGAACACCACCTGTGCACCTAACTGCTTCACCCTCTGTTCCAGAGCCATGAAGTCACTTTTGATACGTTCCAAGGTATACCTGGCAGTATCATTTGTTCCAACATGGATTAGCAACATTGGGTAATAGTCAGTGGGCTTGATGAGTCTCAGCAAACTCTCCGTAACATCTTGGATTTTGGCATCAGGCAGACAACATACCTCTGGACATCAAGTCTGGTCGGCAGATGGACGCCTCAGTACCCCTCAGAAGAGAGAGTCTCCAAACACCACTACCCTTCGTTTCCTTCTGGTCACTGATTCTGCAACTTTGGGGTACTTGAACTCTGGTTCTTCCCTTTCCAGGGATGCTTTCACCTCCTCCACTTCCAGGGCTGCATAATGGTTCTTCAATTCAAGGGCTGGAGAAGTTGGATTGGTGATTTTGCAGGCCCTGGTGACTTGTGTCCAACCATCGACATTCTGTTGGCACCCATCTTCTCCTGTGCTGGAGAGCTTGGTTGCTGCAAGAAGCATCTCATCAATGTACTTCTCACTGTCTTGAATGCTCCTCAGCCTCGCCACCTCCTCTCTGAGTTCCTCCACTTGTTTCCTCAGAGCTTCAGCATGCAGGCACCCTGCACATGGAACTTGTCCTTCAACCGGCATTAGGACGTCTGTCTGGACCGAGGCAGAAGCTGTAACGGGGGCAACAGCTTTAGCAATACGATTTTTCCCAGCCACTGTTCTGTTCGTGGAGCTTAGGTATCTGTTAAAGCAAAAGAGAGAGATCTACCAAGTACCAGCCGGTTTCGCAGCTGTCCTTTCAGAGAAAAAGCAGTTAAATCTCTTTAATTATATTCAAAATGTGCTGGTCCAGTTCTCTGTGATTTGTTAAAGGGGGAGGTGCCCTATAAAGCAAGACTGCTCACTAGGGGTGGGTGGGAGTCGGGGTGGGTAGGGAGGGAACCAACACCTGATTAGGTGTTAGAGTTCAGCAACCTATTGTGCTCAAGGAAAGTTCCCCTAAAGCACCAAAAAGTAACCTTGCTTTAAAAACTATACAAAAAACCCTTTTAAGAGCTCCCAGTCAGAGAGCTAGCAATGTAATATAATAAAAACAAACAAACAAACCCTCAAATCCTTACTGTTTGTTGATCTGTAGAGCCCTGGTTAGGAAAGCCTGTATGGGCCTGTATCCCCCCGTTTTCTTTGGGATGAGGAAATAGGGGGAGTAGAAACTCATGCCCTGTTGGGATATGGGTACCTCTTCTATTGCCCCTTGAGCAAGCAGTAGTGAGGTGACCTCCTGACACAAGAGAGTGGTGGTAGGGCCCTGAGAATTGAACTGTCTTGTGATGGTGGGAGGGGGCATACTGTGAAAATGTAGTTTGTACCCCTCTTGTACAATGGAAAGAGTCCAGTTTTCTGATGATATTTCTTGCCATCTTCTGGCAAATTAACAAAGTCTGCCGGGGATGGTGAGAGGTTCTGGACCTTTCAGGGGCAGGATGACCAAGTTCTCTAGAAAGGAGTCAAAGCCCCTGAGGTATTAAAATATATTTAGAATGAAACTCCATGGGCAGGGCACACATGCACCCAGGTGGTGTCGGCGTTCCAATGAATCAGGCCATGGTGCTGCCCGGGTTTCCCCGATGCGGAGGATAGACAGCTTCATTGGTTGAATGTGCTGAGAGTGCTCTGTTATCTGAAGCAGATGGAATCAATCCAGAAGACGAATAGTCCATCTCCTTGTTCTGTTTAGAGGTCCTCGTAAGGGTGAGGTGGCCTCTAAGGCTTTGATTGCTAGATGGCTAAAAGAAGCAATAGATGACTCCCGACTGGTACCATCCCTAACTGCGAAGAAACCCTGGCCCATTCCTCTGCCACCTCAAAAGGGCTGATCCCAGGAGGGGTATCGCACCACTCAAAAATGACAGAAATCATGGGACTGACCTCTCGACACCGGAGTCAGTTACAGTTTCAGTTTGATATATCGCCTATGGCCAAGGCATCAAGGCAGTTAACAAAATAAAACATTTAAACAGACAAATAAAATCAATAGTAAGAGGGTGGGTCACAGAAGACAAAAAGACAGCAGGCAGGACAGGGGAGGCAGGCAAGCCTAGGTTATAAGTCGAGTGAATGTCATAACAGGAATGTAAGGGAGGAAGGGATAGGGGAGATGAAGACAAGACAATGACTGATGCCACTCCTTAGCCAACCAGATGGGAAATGGAGACATCAGGAAGAAATTGTGGAAGGGAAGGCAAGAGCAAAAAAGTGGGTTTTCAATTGAGATTTGAAGCAGGCAAAAGGTGGTTGGTCATGGAGGGAAGAGTGTAAAGAGTTCCAGAGGGAAGGAGCTATCATCTTGAAAGAAGAGGAGCATGCTGTGGAAGAGTGAACACCACAAAAGCTGGGGGCCACAAGAAGATGCTGGAAAGCAGAATGGAGAGTGTGCGGAGGAGTGTACAGTGTCAGGAACTGTGATAGGAAGATAAGGTTACCAGGCTGGAGAGCATGATATGTCAAGATGAGCTTATACCTAATTTGGAAGTCACTGGGAGCCAATGTTCATGTAAAAGAGAAGAGTTACTCTGTCAAATTTGCAGGCACCATGCAAAGGTTTATGGCAGTGTTCTGGATTAATTGAAGGTGATGGATCTGAAATAGAGGAAGATCAGAGAATAGGGAATTAGCATAATCAAGGCGTGTGATAATTAGGAAGAGAAGAAAGCGAATGGATGGGAGGTCTAGGAGTTTTCAAACTGAGCAAATCTGACAAAGGAGAAAAACAGCACTGAACAGATGGAGATATGTTGACAGAAAGAGCTGATGGTCGAAGGTTACACCAAGGATCTTAATGGTTTCCTAGAATGGAAGGGGGGGTACCATGAATAGACAGGGGAGCCAGGAGAGAGAGGGAGACGAAATTTAAGAAGTGCATAACTGCTGTTTTTGAGGTGTTAAGTTTGAGTCCATGATCAGCAAGCCAGTCTGTAATTTTGTTAAGTCTGAGAGAAACATGGGAAAGGACCGAAGAATAATAAGTAGGAAAATGAAAGAGAAGTTGGATGTCACTGGCGTAGATAAAGGTGGCAATGTCTAAGGACTCATTCAGAAAAGCTAAGGGGGCCATGAACACCAAGGGAAGAGTCTGAGGGGGAGAGAGCAGACTCGGCCAAGATACACAGAAAGCGCTCACCTTCAGCTTAAACTCCCCCAATTCCTTAACCAATATTTCTAGGGTCTCCCCAAACAGGAGCTTGCCCTTAAAGAGGGAGTTTACTCAGATGATTCTTAGAGGACAGTTGAACAACCACAGGAGCTGTCACCACTGAGGCCATATCCTTAGCGGAAGCCCAGAATATGTGCCAAGTAACCACTTAACCCTCCATAGCCCATGTTCCCTGTAAAATAGTTATCTCCAAGTTATATTGCCCTGTTCAATGTAATTTCAGTTTGTTCAATGTAAACCGCACTGATGCAGAATAGCGCGGTATATAAGAGAATGTAAATAAATAAAAAAATAAATAAATAAATAAATAAATAAGTATGCCACTGCCACTCCCGATTCCAGTCAAGCCACCTTAGGAACAGTTTGTAAAACTTCCGTATCAGTGCCCGATAGAGCTTGTGATCAATGCATACAAGCCCTGGCTACATAAGCACCACAGAAGCCTGTAAGGCCAAGGCATTCACTTCAAATGCTTGCTTCAATTAAGGTCTCCAACTTCTTGTCCTACATATCCCTTCAACGAGGATGGTGGTCTTTTTGGTCACCGCAGAGACTAAGGCATCCACCTTGGGCAACTTCAGGAGATCCTTTTCACTCACCAGAATAGGATATAGACGCTGCATTGCACAACTGCCACGTAAACCTGCTTCGGGAACTTCCCACTCCAAACCAATTATCTGCTTGAGAGCCTTATGGACAGGAAAGGCACTCTCGGGCATTCTGATACCCTATAACAGGGGATCTTCCAAGGGAGGCTCCGCCATCTGTGTTTCCAGAGAAAAATTCAGGGCCACCAAGGAATGGGCAAATCTGAGCCGCAAGCTCCTCCTGGCAAAACACCCTCCCAATACTGGGATCCTCTCCCAGAGGGCTCTCTTCTTCCTCCAGGTCCAGAGCAGAGCCATCCTCTGAGCCCCGAGGGACCTTCTATCGAGTCATCAGAAGCTAGCAAACGTCCTGAAACGCGGTCGTCCTCTACATCATCCAAGATCCTAGGTGTAGAGTTACCCAAATTTTCCAACAGTGAGGACCCCCCCCCCCCAAAGACTATTTCCACTGCATAGAAAGTGCTTTGAGACTCCCCTAAGCCCTGCTTTATACAGTAAGCCTGGTAGAGTAAAAAAAACTCCGGGGAGAAAGGAGGATTCCCCCCCCCCCAGATGACACTTCCAACACTTGCCCCCAGGAGCGGGAACCAAATCCTGCCTCCCTGAGGAGTCTAACATGTCTGGCTGCACTGGGGACAAAATGGCTGCAGTTCCCGCCAAAACCACAGGCACTGCAGATGGAGTCAAACTTGAATTTGCCAAATTTGCTGCTTCCTGCGTTACTGAGGATTCCTTCCCCCCCCCCCCCCCCAAAGGCTACTGCCTGCAGCGCACAGACTTCTGCACACACTTCTGGACACTTCTAGATGCAGAACTTTTGATATACTGCTTGGGAACTGTAACAGTCTGTCTCTGGCAGTTTGTTTTTTGTAGTTCTCAGCTCTACTGCCTGCCTGCCTCAAGGACGAAGACTAAGCTCAGGACGGAGTGAATCTCTCCCACAGATCTACGGCTCTGCTCTTCTGCCTATAGCAGATTTTGGACATCTGCCATACTTTAACTTTGTGCCGTTCCTGAGACGACTTCTCAGACTCCGCCACAAATGTTCTGGCAAGAGCTAAGGTACTGGTCTTTAATTCCCCCCCCCCCTGAGGCTGGGGCTAGCTTAGACAGACAATGTACTGTACGTCTGAGTGCAGAGCGAATCAGTGATGATTGCTAAAACAGTGATAAGGTATCTTGGTAATTGTAATCATAGGGCTCCATAATTTACTTCCTCAGAAAACTAATTTATGCTAAACCTGCACTATTTTTCTATCTGGGGTTCTCTGCCTCACATGCTCTGCAAAATCCCGTTGCGAAGATGACCTTGCGTGCTCCCGCAGGCCACACAAATGGCCTCTCTCGAAAGCAGAGCGATACGCAGGGACAGTCTAATAAAAAAGAAACCTTAGTGCCTTCAAGCAAGAAAGAAAGAAAAAGGGAACAAAAAACCTCTTGAACATGCCAACAAAACCAAGAATTATTCCACACTCACCGAGGCCACAGAGTCCTGCTGCTGCAATGGAAAGCAGACATCTAACCAAATGAAGTTGACAGAGAAATTTAAAGCGGTAGACCCCGTTCAACTGCAAATGGCACTAAAAGCTGCAGACTTGACCAGAAAGCTTCCCAGAGGATAAAAGGGGCCTGGGAGCACCAGGTATGCACCTCCTATAGGACCCTGCAGCCAACCAAACGGCGTTGGTATCCTTGGGGCTGACTTGACAATTCAACACAGGCAGCTCTTTACCTGATGCGGAGTTATTTGGGCCAATAAATACTATCAGTCTTTCTCAAATTGAAATTAATCCCCTTTTTCCTGCAATTTCTTTTTTTAGGCAAATAATTCTCCCTCGGTGTATCCCAGACTACACAGAGTTTTTCCCCATCTGTTGGAGACTAAGGATACTGGCTTGGAGGGAAGAGCTCAGCCTCCTTGTACTGTGACTTCACCAAAGCCTAGAATTCTCAGTCTCCGTCTACTGGAAGGGGGCTAGAACCCAGGAGTATGGACTGGACTGGAGGGTTGCTATGGAACTCCCCTGTTTGTGCAGAAACACTGCTCCCATTACTGCTACCTTGGGAAAGGTACAGGGAGCCATGGCTAGGCCAAAGGACAGGGCCCTGAAATGGAAATGGCAGCTTCGAAAACAGTTTGCTCAACTGCAGTTTGGAGCAGCATCCACAGACCAAGCCAGAGCCAGAGCCATCAACCAGCTACTACCACCATCGCCATGGACTTGGAAGAGATTCTAATAAAGAAAGACCAAGAGGACAGCAGCTACCTATGCTGTATACTGCCAACCTCAGCTTCTGAGCTATCTGGTAGTGGCTGGATCCATAAGAGGGCTAGTCACCAAGACTACACACAACCCTGCTTGAGAGACCAAGGCAGAACTACAAAGCCATTCTTAATGAGGACCTCAACCCTCCAAACCTTAAATTTCCCAAGTGCACTACCTCCCTCTACAGAGATGGTTGTGAGCATTATCACAGTAGAGATCATGGCTCACACCTTAAGGAGCCTATAAAGCCGATCCTGCTTGCTCTGGGGTTAAGGGGACAGCCGAGAAAGGACCTTTGGGCCCTCAGGACCCAACTCAGGGATTTTCTCCCTAAAATTCTATGTATTGCTGCAGAGGATCAGATGCAAGAATAAACACAGCAGGATGTCAGAAACCCTCCAAAAAAAAAAAAAAAAAAGTGAAAAAAACCCCTTTACAAACCTCACTCAAGACGTTTGGCTTGAAATGTGTCTCATGTCATGGTTGGATTCATGGTTTGTTCCTACTTGCGCTTATTCAGATAAGTAAAGTTTTAGAATTCCATGAATTAAAAATACTTAAAAGGAAGTCCTGTTTAGAGGAAGTGGAGTGTTCCCTCCCCTTGACAGTTCACCCAACAAAGCGTAGTTACTCACCTGTAACAGGTGTTCTCCAGGAGCAGCAGGAATCAGTCCTCACTTATGGGTGACGTCGGCGCCGACGGAGCCCTCGCGGAGCAATTTTCCCCAGCTTTCAAAGAAAGCCTTTGGGAATTGCAGCGCGCATGCGCGGTCCTCTTCCCGCCCAAGGGTGCCATCTTAGCCAGTCAGATGACATAGCTAAAAAAGACAGCATAAAAATTTGCAAAAAAACTAAAGCAGATGATTGCAACTCCAAGGGGAGGAGGGAGGGTTGTGAGGACTGATTCCTGCTGCTCCTGGAGAACACCTGTTACAGGTGAGTAACTACGCTTTCTCCAGGACCAAGCAGGAAGTCAGTCCTCACTTATGGGACTCCCAAGCTTAAGGCTACCAGAGACCCTAAGCACAAAAATGAGCTCCCTCTAGCTCAGCAGCACAGAAGGAAGGAATCTTCGCTGAATTATTACCCACCGGTAGCCCACATCCGGGATGGAGGGTAGGAGTTGCTCAAACCTCAAAGAGATTACGGAGGACTGCCTGTCCGAAAGCACTGTCCCTGCGGGACTCCCTCTCGAGACAGTAATGGACCGCAAAGGTCTGGCTCGAAGACCAAGTAGCGGCCCGGCAGATATCTGCCAATGGAACAGAGCGGAGGTAAGCCACTGTCGTAGCCTTTGCCCGAACGCAATGAGCCGTGACTCGACCTTCCAAGGAGAGTCCGGCTGCCCCATAAGCCCAAGTGATACAGTCCGCAACCCAGATGGACAGAGTACGCTTGGAGACCGGGAGCCCCAATTTATTGGGGTCAAAAGACACAAAAAGCTGAGCAGCTTTACGGTGCTCCCGCGTACGGTCAAGGTAGAAGTTCAATGCCCTTCTACAGTCCAGGGTATGGAGGACCGTTTCAGCTCGGCTGGAGTGTGGTCTGGGAAAGAAGGTCGGAAGTACCACCTCCTGATTGATGTGAAAGGGGGAGACCACCTTTGGAAGAAATTTTGGGTGAGTCCGTAGGACTACCCTATTTTTGTAGAACCGAGTGTAAGGGGGATCAGACACGAGGGCCTGCAATTCACTTACGCGCCTAGCGGAAGTGAGGGCTATCAAGAACAATGTTTTCCAAGAAAGAAAACGGAGAGAACAGGTAGCCATAGGTTCAAAAGGCGGACAGGTGATCCGCTGCAAAACCACATTCAGATCCCAGTCAGGCGCTGGCGGGCGGAGAGGTGGTTTAAGTAGAAGGAGACCTCGGAGAAACCTCGCTACGAGAGGGTCGCTGGAAAGAGGTCTGCCGTCCACCGGTACATGATGTGCTGAAAGAGCACTGAGGTGAACTTTGACGGAGTTGGACTTAAGTCCCAGATTAGAGAGGTAGAGCAAGTACTGCAAGATCACCGACACCGAGCAGGAGAAGGGATCCTGAGACTGCTGGGTACACCAAACGGAAAAGCGACGCCATTTAAGGGCGTAGCATTTGCGGGTAGAAGGTCGCCGAGAAGCTAAGACGACCTCTTCCACCTCTGCCGGCAGGAGAAGGGGAGCAAGGACTACCCTCTCAGCAGCCAGGCCATTAGATTGAGAGATCTGAGGTTGGGGGTGTAGCAGAGACTCCTGATCTTGAGTGAGGAGATCCGGTTGAAACCCCAGAGGGAATGGATCCTCCACCGCTAATTGCAGCAGGAGTGGAAACCACGGCTGTCTGGGCCAGCGAGGAGCGATCAGGATCATGGAAGCTTTGTCTCGGAGAACCTTGAAAAGAGTTCGAGAGACTAGCGGGATGGGAGGAAAAGCATACAGAAGGCTCTCCGCCCATGAGAGTAGAAAAGCATCTGCCGCAACTCGAAGGGGATGCGGCTGACGAGAGCAGAAGCGAGGAAGTTGCCGGTTGAGAGGGCTGGCAAAGAGATCCATCGTGGGGAGGCCCCACTTCAGAAAGAGCTTCTGAACTACCAAGGGATCCAGGCGCCACTCGTGCGGCTGGAAGATCCTGCTGAGTTTGTCCGCCAGGCAATTTTCTTGACCTGGGAGATAAACTGCCTTGAGAAGAACGCCGTGACTGACGGCCCAAGAGCAGAGCTTCTGTGCCTCCCGACAGAGAGGGAAGGAGCCCGTGCCCCCCTGCTTGTTCACGTAGAACATGGCAACTTGATTGTCCGTCTGGACAAGGATGGACTGGTGAGAGGTCAGGTGGGAGAAGGCCTTGAGAGCCAGGCGGATCGCTCTGAGCTCCAGGAAGTTGATCTGCTGAGCAGACTCCCACGTGGTCCAGAGGCCCTGAGTACGTGCCCCTTGGCAATGTGCTCCCCAGCCCAGGAGGGATGCATCTGTTGTCAGCACCCGGGCCGGCTGAGGTGACTGGAAAGGCATGCCGAGTACCAGGTTCGGCCGATGAAGCCACCACTGGAGAGACGAGATCAGCGGCTCGGAGACGCGCACTAGGTCTGCTAGGCCGCCTGTGGCTTGTTGCCACTGCCGGCGGAGACACCATTGAGCAGGCCGCATATTCAGGCGGGCATTGGGGGTCACATGGACGGTGGAAGCCATATGGCCGAGTAGTCTCAGGAAGCGCCTGGCGGAGACCAGGGGCTGGCTGCGAAAACGGCCGGCTAGGTCCATGAGCCGTTGAGCTCTGTCGAGCGGTAGGAACGCTCGTGCCTGAGGAGTGTGCAGCCTTGCGCCGATGAACTCGAGATCCTGTGAGGGGAGCAAAGTGGACTTTGCGAAGTTTATAACAAAGCCCAAGTACTGCAGAAGAGTCACCGTGCGGCGTGTGGCGTTGGTGACCTCCGGAGCGGACGCTGCCCTGATGAGCCAGTAGTCGAGGTACGGAAAGACAGAGGCCGTGAAGCCGGAGATGGGCCGCCACCACCGCGAGACATTTTGTGAAGACTCGCGGTGCGGAGGACAGGCCAAAGGGCAGTACTCTGTACTGGTAATGATTTCCGGCCACCACAAACCTTAGGTACTGGCGGTGGCTTGGGTGGATAAGGATGTGCGTGTAGGCATCCTTTAGATCCAAGGAGCATAGCCAATCTCCCTGCTGGAGGTAGGGCAGAAGGATTCCAAGGGTAAGCATCTTGAACTTTTCCCGCACGAGGAATTTGTTGAGGTTGCGCAAGTTCAGGATGGGTCTGAGGCCTCCTGTCCTTTTTGGTACTAGAAAATACCTGGAATAAAAGCCTTGACCTTTCAGGTGGTGGGGCACCGGTTCCACCGCCTGTTCCTGTAGAAGACCTGCTAACTCCTGAAGGAGTAATTCCCTGTGCAGAGGGGGTCGTGGAGGTTCTCCAAGAAAATAGGAGGGAGGGACCTGGTGGAAGTGGAGAAGATAGCCTTCTCGCACGACTTGAAGCACCCAGGCATCTGAGGTGATGCTGGACCACCTGTGGGCGAAGTGAACCAGCCGGCCTCCGGTGCTGGGAGGAACCAGCGGGGGGGGGAGAGGCTATGCTTAAGGAGTCAAAAGCCCCCACCCTGCTGAGCAGGGGCTGGTGGTGCAGGCTTGGGGGCTTGCTGCCTACGGGACCAGTTACCCCGTCCCTTGGCCTGCTGGCCCTGTTGGGGAGCTGCAGGGGCCTGATATTGGGGGTATTGTTTGTAGGCAGCCGCCTTCCTCGGGTAAAAGGACTTCTTTCCCGAGCCCTTCTTTTTCTGGGAAGGGGCGGAGGTCTTCCTAGAAAGCCTAGTCCTGGTGAGAGTCTCCGTCTCAATTTGTGCAGCCTTTTCAGCCATGGGCTTGCCAAAGAGGTTTTCGCCTCGGCAGGGGACATCGACCAACTTGTCCTGCACCCAGGGCTCAAGGTCAGACGACTGAAGCCAAGCCTGTCGGCGGGCACCGATGCCGGCTGCGGCCACTCGAGCCGATGCTTCAAAGCCATCATAGGCTGCTCGGGATATGAATTTTGAGCATTCCCGAATGCCAGTGGACAAGGCCAGGAACCTCCGCAAGGGTTCCTCGGACAAACCAGTGGAGAATCCGGCTAGCTCTTTAGCCAGGTCTCGGAGATACATGCCCATGTATAGCTGGTAGGTCTGGACACGACACGCAAGCATAGAGCCCTGGAAACACTTCTTACCAAGGCCATCCAGGTTACGGGCCTCCCTGCCAGGAGGCACCGAGGAGTGCATCTTCTGGCTCTTAAGACGATGCATGGCCGATTCCACTACCATGGAATGGTGTGGTAGCTGTGCTTTTTGGAAGCCAGGGCTCTTGCGGACTCGATAGATAGAATCGACCCGCTTGCTCAGGACCGGCGAGGTGGCCGGACTCTCCCACATGCGGAAGAGTAGTCGTTCCAGCATGGGAGGAACCGGTACAGTAAAGTGTTCCCTGGCGGGAGAGTCATACTGGAGGGCATCGAGCTCTTCGGCTCGAGGCTCCTCCTCGGGATCCGCAGGGAAGGCCAAAGCCTTGGCCATATCCCTGGCGAAGTCCGAGAACCGGGCATCCTCCGGGGGGGACTGCTTCCGAGGTTCGGACTCAGGTGAGTCCAAGGGGACACACCGAGTCCGAAAAGAATCAGGCGACTCTTCCTCTTCAGACTCCCAGACCGACTCCGACGAGGACTCGGTGGGGTCGGCCCGGGCAGGGCGCGGCGCCTGCCACCCCGACGCCGAGGGAGTCGGCGTCGGCGACCTCGGTCCCGAACGGGAGGCCGAGGGTGACCTCAACCGAGGCTCGACTCGAGTGCGCATCGACTCGAGGATCGGCTCGGTCTCCGGGGTCGACTTAGACGTCGACGTCCCGGCGGTCGGGGCAGCGGCGCCAGCAAGCAGTGCCCGCTGCTGGTCCATGAAGGCAGACAGTCTGCTCTCCAAGGCCGTCAACCTGAGTCCGAGCTCAGGTGACCCAGCAGCCCCCGACTCGGGCCCCGACGGCGTCGGGCCCGACGTCAGCGGTCTCGGAGGCGAGTCCAGGAGGACCACAGGACTTACCCGAGCAGACAGCTCCGACTCCAGGCGAGGTCGCTTCGAGAGGTGCTCCTTCTCCAAGGACCCGGGACGGCTATCGGGGCTATGCGACCTGGCCCTCGCGGAGCCAGGAGCGTCCACCGACGCCGCCCTCACGGGTTTCACCTTTCGTCGATGGTCCCCGGAGGGAGAACCCCTGTCGGAGGAACTCCAGCGACGGTCCGAGCTGGAACCTCTGGACGCGGAGGCCTCCGACGAGGTCCGGGTACGGCTGGGGTCAGCGAAGATCCTATCCCGCTGATGCCGCCGACTTCTCAACGCTTTGGAGGACATTTTGCCGCAGGGCCCACAGATCATTTCTTCATGATCCGGGCCCAGGCAGCGGAGGCAATTGTCGTGTGTGTCAGTTAGTGACATATTTCGGTCACACTGACCACACCGTTTGAAACCACTGGCAGCCATCGGGGGAAAAAGGGCCCCGGCGAGGTCAAAGGACCGGGCTGCCAGGGAAAAACCGAAAACGAAACTGACTAAGTCAGAAAAACCGAAAAAGAAGAAGAGGACTCATGACCGGCGTCGCGAGTCCGGGCAGGAAAAAGACCGGCGTCGAACCGAAGGAAAAAAGAGAAAATATGAATAAAAATCAACTTTTTCGCGGGGACACGACGGGTACGTCGGAAAAAAGAAGACTGGCTAAGATGGCACCCTTGGGCGGGAAGAGGACCGCGCATGCGCGCTGCAATTCCCAAAGGCTTTCTTTGAAAGCTGGGGAAAATTGCTCCGCGAGGGCTCCGTCGGCGCCGACGTCACCCATAAGTGAGGACTGACTTCCTGCTTGGTCCTGGAGAAAGATATTTTTCTATTGTGACATTTGCTCGGTTTAGTTGGTTTCCCTACTTTTCTGTGGTGATTTTTGGGTAACCAGTTTTTGGGTTTTGGTTATTGTATTTTTTTTTTAGCACTTTTATTTTCAAGCAGCAAGAAAGCCAAATACAGCCCACTGAAAAACAATGCAAGGAAAAACATCAGAAAAAAGTAAGATGAAAAAAAGCCTGCAGATCAAGGACAGCAAGAAGGATAGGGTTCCTGGGCTCGACTTACCAGCCCCCTCCACAGGGGCACCATAAGGTCCCCCCTCCTGCTCCTCTGTAGCTCACCAAGTGCTGGAAACATGTGGAAAACGGTGCTGGAAAGCTTTTAGCTCCAGAAGATAGGGGCATACCCAAGTGCTGAGCAACTTTAAGCGCCACAGATCCCACTCATACAGGGGAGAAAGGACTATCTGCACTGCTGCTTCAATCCATATGAGGACATTCAAAGTTGCTAAAGTCTGCCTCTACCTACTGGCAAGGCAGCATAACTTACTCGTCTGGACTGGTCCTAGCAGATTAAGGAAACTTATATTTTAATGAATTCTAAACTTATTTTTTAGACAACCAAATGTGAAATATGTACAGAGATGTGAAGACTTAAGGTACTATAGATGTTTTGAGGTGTGCTCTGTGCTTCAGGTTAGAGAATTCTCTCATTTAGTTATTTTATTTATTTATTTTTATTAGAAGCTTGATATACCGCCCATCACAACAGCATCTTATGTTTTTGCATCAAACAAAACTTTTAGATATGCTTTTTAAAATCCTGATTTGGTAGCTATTTCCTTGATACACCATCGACACTAGAGAAAACTGCATTCGTATCTATTACCGCTTGCTTGGTCAGTATTATCCTGTGGTATCTGTCTATAGCTCTTACACAGGAAAAGTGTCATTCTGGTATTTTACTGCTAGACTTACAACCACTTTTATAGAGACTCAGGAGTTTCCTGCCATTTGGTTTACCTACACTATCATTGCTGTTCTTTTGTTTTTCCAAAATATTAAAGTTAGTTATCTTGTCTTCAAAAAGCCATGCCGGTGTTTCCAATCATTTAGACACATTTTCAGGCACTGACCATGCTGAGAACCTCAATGCATTAGACAGGCTCTTGCTAAACATGCTGACACACTAAGGCTGGAGACTTGTGTAATGGGTAAATAAGAACTCGGATAAGAAAGTGGCAAGAGAAAATATACAGAGAAATTAACAAACAATGTGAAAGGAGCTTCTTACCCAGTAAATCTCCTGATAAATTAACAGGTAAAATAACTCCCACTGACAGGATATTGACAGAAATCAGTAGGCAGATGAGGTGGCGCTGAAAAGAGAGATAGTGCATGGTAGCACTGCCACATCGCTCATTGATCTCTTCATCTCTGCAAGCACAGAGCAGAACAAAAACTCATTATGGCACGCCTCATATGCAGCATGCAGCTTTCTATAGCAAGGGAAATACCAGAGTCTCTTCTTTACATAATATAATGCATCTAATAGAATCCTTAACTATGTATATAGTGTTGCACTGTTCTGTGCTAATCTGTTCAACATTTTTGTTTACTGTACATTGGTTATAGTTATATCACGTTATATGTAAAACAAACTATGATTTGTTGACTGTTATTTGTGAACCGCAGCTGATCTCTGGAAGCTGCGGTATATAAGAGCTTGTTAAATAAATAAAATAAATAAATATTATTTGCAATATGATCTATGATCACAAAAACGATTTAGGAGATCATCCACAAGAACATCACCACATTGTTGATGTGTGCCATTGAGTCAATACAGACTCCTGGCAACCCATCCCCTGGGTTTTCTTGGCGAGCTAAGACCGGAAGTGGATTGCCAGAGCTTTCTTCCACGCAGCAAGCCTACAACACCTGGTATTCCAAGATGGTTTCTCACCCAAGTACTATCCTTGCTTAGCTTCCAAGATAAGATGAGACTGGGCTCATTCAGGGTGGGTATGGCCATAATGTCTACAAATTAAGCACGGAAAATGACTTCAATGCCCATGTATTTGTCCCAGAAATGCATTCAGAAAGCCCTAATTTAATATTTTATATCCACTATGTGAAAGGTCTTGTGCAGAATATACATGGCTAAAGAGAACTACTAGCTGCTGAGGCTGGAAGAGGGGAGGGATTCCAGTTTGCATCAGCTATTCCCTGTATGGAGGCCAAGAGGGACCCAGCTCACCTAAATTTTACAACAGCAAATCCAAAACTGCTTCAATACTACTCTATATCCTGGTAACTAGTACAGCTATTCTCTGTACATGTATTTCATTGAAATGTCTTCAAATCCTTAGTATCTAAGAGCCAGGGAAGCTCTCAGCAGAACTTCCTCAGACTGTAGAAACTAAAAGTAACTCAAATACAACAAAACAAATACAGTTCATGCAAACATTAATCAGTTCTGTGGTACTCACTGCATTTGAAAAACAGATGACACCCAGGAGCAAAAGCCCTGTAATTCAAAAGAATTAATCATTAGTTTCCAAATGTTGAATATACATTCTAATTCTTGAAATTTGAGAGCAGTGTATGCATGAAATCTATCATAAGGTCAATTAGACCTGATCTTTATTTTAAATCTGTTTTATTAAGTACAAGAAGTACATTAAAGGAAAGCAATACAAATATTAAAAGCAAGTCAGTAAGAACCCTTCAAAACCCTTCAACCCCCCCCCCCCAAGCAACACAAACACTGAAAATACAAATGCAATAGAAACAACTTAAGAGATATATTCAGTAGATACAAATTTTTAGCATCACGAGCCAACGAAGAATGCAAAGTACATGAACCATAAAGGTGCCCCTGTCACAAGGGAGACAGAAATCACAGTTCCTGTTGCTAAATTCAATTAAACCAACCCTCACCCACCCGCCCCTGATCACCCCACGACCGAAACTATCACAAGCAGATCCAGGGTGTACTCTTCTCCCAGATCTGTCACCCTACGAAACAAACATAGCCAAACCCCCCCCCCACCCCAACCTCCCCCCCTCCCCTCTGTCCCTACACAGTCTTAAGAACATAAGAACATAAGACATGCCATACTGGGTCAGACCGAGGTCCATCAAGCCCAGTACCCTGTTTCCAACAGTGGCCAATCTAGGTCATACGTACCTAGCAGTTTCCCCAAAAGACACAAGTTCCACAATGCTTGTACTGGGTCAAGCATTGATATCCTGGGTCCCTTTTTAATAGTGGTTTATGGACCTTTCCTCCAGGAACTTGTCCAAACCTTTTTTAAACCCAGCTATACTATCAGCCCTTACCACATCCTCCGGTAACAGATTCCAGAGTTTGATTACACGTTGAGTGAAAAAATATTTTCTCTTATTTGTCTTAAATAGTTTACCCTGTAGCTTCATTACATGTCCCCTAGTCTTTCTATATTCTGATAGTGTAAACAATTGAACCACGTTTATCTGTTCCACTCCATTCATTAATTTATAGACCTCTATCATATCTCCCCTCAGCCGTCTCTTTTCCAGTCTAAAGAGCCCTAACCTTTTTAGCCTCTCTTCATAGGAGTAGCCTTCCATCCCCTTCACCAATTTGGTGGCTCTTCTCTGTACTTTTTCTAATAACGCTATGTCCTTTTTAAGATACGGTGACCAGAATTGCACACAATATTCAAGGTGCGGTCGTACCATGGAGCGATACAGAGGCATTATAATATCCTTTGTTTTATTCTCCATCCCTTTCCTTATGATACCTAGCATTCTGTTTGCTTTCTTGGCCGCCGCTGCACACTGGGTGGAGGGTTTTAACATGTTATCCACGATGACTCCTAAATCTTTTTCCTGGGTGGTGGCTTCTAATGTGGAGCCTTGCATCGAGTAACTATAGTGTGGGTTGTTCTTTCCTAGGTGCATGACTTTGCACTTGTCCACATTAAATTTCATTTGCCATTTGGATGCCCAGTCTTCCAATTTATCCAGGTCCTCCTGCAGTTTTCCACTTTCCTCTTGGGTTTTAACAGCTTTAAACAGTTTTGTGTCATCTGCAAATTTGATAACCTCACTCGTTATTCCCTTTTCCAGGTCATTTATGAATATGTCAAAAAGCAGCGGACCCAGTACAGATCCCTGGGGTACTCCACTATTCACCTTTTTCCATTGGGAATATTGGCCATTTAGCCCTACTCTCTGCTTTCTATCTTTTAACCAGTTCCCGATCCACAATAGTACACTGCCTCCTATCCCATGACTTTTTAGCTTTGCCAAAAGTCTCTGGTGGGGGACCTTGTCAAAAGCTTTCTGAAAATCCAGATACACTATATCAACCGACTCACCTTTGTCTACCTGTTTATGCACACCTTCAAAAAAACATATCAGATTAGTAAGACAAGATCTTCCTTGTCTAAAGCCATGTTGGCTGTCTCCCATTAGGCCATGACTATCTACATGCTGCGTAATTTTGTTCTTTATGATGGTTTCTACCATTTTCCCTGGTACTGACGTCAGGCTCACCGGTCTGTAATTTCCCGGGTCACCCCTGGAACCCTTTTTAAAAATTGGTGTTACGTTGGCGACCCTCCAATCTTCAGGTATTACAGATGATTTTAATGAAAGTTCACAGATTACCAATAGCAGGTCTGCAATCTCATATTTCAGTTCTTTCAACACTCTGGGATGTATACCATCCGGTCCAGGTGATTTGCTACTATTCAGTTTATCAAATAGTTGTAATATATCTTCTCGGTGTAGTGATATTTCTCTCAATTCCTCTGCAGTATCACCTTTAAATACCACTTCAGTCTTGGGTAACATCCCTACATCTTCCTCAGTAAAGACCGAAGCAAAGAATTCATTCAGTCTCTCCGCTATAGCCTTGTCTCCTCTTACTGCCCCTTTTACCCCTCTATCATCTAACGGTCCAATTGACTCTCTCACAGGCCTTTTGCTACGAATGTACTTGAAAAAGTCTTTATTTCGTGTTTTTGCTTCCGCAGCAAGTTTCTTTTCAAATTCCCGCTTTGCCTGCCTTATCAATGCTTTGCATTTAACTTGCCAGTGCTTGTGCTGTTTCCAGTTTTCATCATTTGGCTCTTTTTTTCCATTTCCTGAAGGTTGCTTTTTTGGCAGCAACAGCCTCTCTGACCTCACCTTTAAACCATGCTGGCAGTTTTTTGGACTTTCTCCCACTCTTCTTAATGCGTGGAATACAGCTGGTCTGGGCTTCGAGGATAGTAGTTTTAAATAACGCCCAAGCTTGCTGTAAGTCTTTAACCTTTGGAACCGCTCCTTTTAGTTTTTTCCTAACTATATTCCTAATTCTATCATAGTCTCCCTTTTGAAAGTTAAAAGGTAGTACTGTGGATTTCTTTACTATTTGTTCTCCAATAATTAAATCAAACATGATCATATTATGGTCACTATTGCCAAGTGGTCCCAACACCCTTATTTCTTGCACCAGATCTGGCGTTCCACTAAGGACTAGGTCCAGTATGGCTTCCCCTCTGGTCGGTTCATGAACCAGTTGCTCCAAGAAGCAGTCATTTATTCCATCTAGAAACTTTATCTCTTTAGTTTGTCCTGCCGTGACACTGACCCAGTCGATACCGGGGTAATTGAAATCACCCATTATTACTACTCTGTTGTGACTTTTGTTAGCTTCTGTGATTTCTTTGAGCATTTCATCATCCATTTGTTCATTCTGGCCAGGCGGTCGATAGTACACCCCCACTGCCATCACCTTCCCCTTCATAAGTGGAATTTCAATCCATAGAGATTCTACAGCAAATTTTGTTCCCTGCAAAACTTTAATCCTTTCTGACTCAATGCCCTCTCTAACATAGAGCGCAACCCCTCCACCAATTTGATCAGCTCTATCATTACGATATAGTTTGTATCCAGGTATCACAGTGTCCCACTGGTTATCCTCCTTCCACCATGTCTCTGAGAGTGCAATCATATCTAACCTCTCATTTAGTGCCATATATTCTAACTCTCCCATCTTATTGTTTAGACTTCTAGCATTGGCATACAAGCATTTTAGAGACTGTATTTTATTCATATTAATCTGGCTATTGGTAGGCATGGGTAATTTGGAATCTTTATTCTCTGTCTGCTCCTTACTCAAGGGCATTTCGGCTACTATACTCCCTTTTGGAACCTCATTGCTTTTGGTAGTATCCTTCAAGGATACCTTCGTCCGAACCATGCGCTCCTGGGTGACTGTCGGCTTTCCCCTAATTTCTAGTTTAAAAGCTTCTCTATCTCCTTTTTAAAAGGTTAATGCCAGCAGTCTGGTCCCATCCTGATTAAGGTGAAGCCCATCCCTTCGGAAGAGCCCCCCCTTTCCCCAGAATGTTCCCCAGTTCCTAACAAATCCAAAACCCTCATCCTTGCACCATTGTCTCATCCACGCATTGAGACTCCGGAGCTCTGCCTGTCTTTTGGGTCCTGCACGTGGAACAGGAAGCATTTCGGAGAATGCTATCCTGGAAGTTCTGGATTTCAACTTCCTACCTAAAAGCTTAAATTTAGCCTCCAGAACTTCCCTACCACATTTTCCTATGTCATTGGTACCAACATGTACCAAGACAGCAGACTCCTCCACAGCACTATCTACGATCCTATCTAGGCGGTGCGTGAGGTCCGCTACCTTCGCACCAGGCAGGCATGTTACCAGGCGATCCTCACGTCCACCAGCCACCCAGCTATCTACATTCCTAATGATTGAATCACCAACTATAACAGCTGTCCTGACCCTCCCCTCATGGGCACGTGGCCCTGGAGAAACGTCCTCGGTGCAAGAGGGTTTTACATCACCTGGAGGACAGGTCCTAGTTACAGGATCACTTCCTGCCACACCAGGGTGATGCTCTCCTGTCATGTGACCTCTCTCCTCCATGGCAGCAGGGATGCTGCCAGACTGGAGGTGGGACTTCAGGACTATATCCCTGTAGGTCACGTCCATGTACATCTCTGTCTTTCTTATGTCTTCCAGGTCTGCTACTCTAGCTTCTAGAGAACGGACTCGCTCCCTGAGAGCAAAGAGTTCTTTGCACTTAGTCTTCACCTGGGACGAGAGTGGAAGATGGAAGAGAAGTGAAAAAAGAAAAAAGGGGGGAACAAACCCCCAGTAAAAACGCTTCCAGTCCTGGAATTCCCCCCCCCTTGGCCTCCGTACAAGCAATTGAGGTGGTCGACTATAGTTGCCCCCGATAGAGACTACTAACTCAGGAGCCCCCCAAGAGTCTACGACGCGTCCCAGCAGGCAAGAGTTGTAGATGGGGCCCCCACCCCCCCAGGAATCTGGCCCAGCGACGCTCGTTGCCGGCCGCCCCGAGCTGTTCCATAAGGAGGAGCCGGTGGATTCTAACTCGCCAAATCCCATAAACCGGACCCCTAGCGTCCAGCCACCATTGCAAAACTGTCATTCGGGCAGACATCAGCATCAAACGCAACCAGCGTAGCACCCAGCCCCCCAAACTGGACCCCCTATCATCCTCCCAGAGGTCTAGAACTAAGTGGCGTGCAGTGAGAGGTTCCAAAAGCGGCAGGCAGCGGAGAAGATACGATTGCACCCGTCCCCAAAACAGTTGGATCCGGGGGCAATGCCAAAACATATGGCCCAACGTTGCCCTTTCGGCCCCACATCTGGGGCAGCAGTGGCTCGCTGCAATTCCGGCTTTCCACGCCCTAACCGGGGCAAAGTAGAGGCGACGCATGAGGCGGTATTGGGTGTCGCGATGTAGAACCTGAATGCTTATAGTGGGAATGGCCACTAGCCCTTCCAAAAAGGAGTCTTCTCCAATCTGTTCACCGAGATCCGCCGTCCAGGCCGCAGCCAAGGCGGCAATAGCACTAGGCACCGTCCCCTCCCACAGCACCTTGTAAAGCACCGACACCCGAGTTTGAAGAGCACCCCCCAGAAGAGACAGCTCAAGGTCAGAGCACACCGACCCATGTAGTGCCCCGTCCGGGATCGTACGAAGATAGCTCCGGAGCTGTGTGTATTGGAAAACATCCCAGGGCCCCAAGGAGTATTGCCGGCACAGCTCGCCAAACGCCACAAGTGTACCCCCGCCGTCAACAGATGCTCCAAGTTCACCAAACCAAGGCTCTCCCAAAACTGAAAACGGGTCTGCCCAAGGCCGGCTATGAAATCAGCATTACCCCGCAAAGGGAGGTAAGGTGTATAATAAGCGGATATCTGACGCCCCGCACAGAAGAACCGCCATGCCCTCCGGAAGGGATCCAGAAAAAGATCGCTAAGAATCGGTGGGATCCCCCGGAGCGCACGAGCATGCAGAAGGTACCGGGGATGAAGAGGTGTCAACAGGACCTCGAACTGTCTCGTCGGGGTCCAGTCGGAAAGGTCCCACAGCCAGTCCCGGACGTGTCTCAATAGGCAGGCCATATTGTACCGCCGAATGTCGGGAAAACCCAGTCCTCCTAGGGACCTAGGTTGTTGTAGTACCGCCAGGCAAACCCGAGGTCTGCGCCCTCGCCACAGAAATCGGTTAAAATAGCGGTCTAATTGCCGGAGGTCCGTCCGCCTAAGAATCAACGGGAGAATCTGAAGAGGATAAAGAATTTTGGGAAGAAGAGTCATTTTACATAAGGCCACCCGGCCCCCCAGTGACAAGGGTAAGTCCCGCCAACGATCTACACAGGTCGAGATCTCACCCAGGATCTTACTAACATTCAACTTATAGAGATCCTCGAGTCGCGCCGGTAAATAAACACCGAGATACTTAAAATGTCCGGTCGCCCATCGCAGCGGAAATGGTCCCTGCCAGCCCGGGTATCCTTCAGGAGTCAGGTAGAGCGCCTCGGATTTATTTAAGTTAAGCCGTAGACCAGAGGGTGCGCCATAGTCCCGGATAAGATCCAGCAAGTGATGTAGACCCGTCTGAGGGTCCCCCAAATGCACGAGCAAATCGTCTGCGAAGGCGGCAACCCGAAATTCCCCGTCTCCCAGCCTGATGCCCCTGAATTGAGAAGCGGATCTAATACGCAGAAGTAGGGGCTCTAGCGAGAGGACAAAAAGCAGAGGCGACAGCGGGCAGCCCTGACGAGTCCCCTTCTGGATGGCAAATGCAGAAGACATAACTCCATTGACCAGAATGGCCCCTAAAGGGTCTGCATACAACAATTTAATCACATCAACAAAGAAACCTGCGAAGCCCATCTGTTCTAAAGTCTGGTGCATAAAACCCCAACTGACTCGATCAAACTCCTTCTCGGCATCGAAACTAATGAGCAGCGAGGGCTCCCCAGCCAGTCGCCCGGCACAAATGGATAATAAGATCCGTTGCAAATTGTAAGCCACCCGGCGCCCCCGAACAAACCCCACCTGGTCCTGATGGACCAAGGATGGTAAAAGAGGTGCTAACCGATCTGCCATAATCTTAGCCAAAAGTTTGATATCAACGTTGAGTAAGGAAATAGGGCAGTAGGATCCCGGCGAGAGAGGGTCCCGCCCTGGTTTAGGCAGAATAGTAATCAGAGCCTTGTTAGGTTCAAATGGGAACTTCCCGCGGCTCACAAGATCCTCAAAGTACCCGATAAGGGGAACAACAATCACATCCCTCAGGGTTTTGTAGAATTCACCCCGGAATCCATCAATGCCAGGAGCACGCCCCGTCTTAAGATGCCGGATGGCTACTTGAACCTCTTGGCCTGACAGGGGCATATTAAGAACCGTCAGTTGCTCCTCTGTCAATCTAGGGAGCCCACATTCTTCAAGGAAGGAGCGCCCCACCGAGGCCCCCAACTCCTCATTGACATATAACTGCTGGAAAAATTCCGTAAAAACCTGCTCAATCCGGGCGGAATCCCGAGTAACGGTGCCATCAGGCTGCCGAATAGCCCCAATCTGTCGGGAGCCACCGGGGGGTTTCAGTAAGGACGACATCAGCTTACCCGCCTTGTTCCCAAACCGATGAAGCTTATAACGGTAATACAACTGCGATTTGTGTGCTCGCTGATGGAGCAGTGTCTCTAGTTCCATCCGTACCTCCCGGAGCCTGTGCGTGTGTACACTCCTATGGGAGCCAGCCGCCATCCGGCGGATTCGGCCCAACTCCCTTTCCAACCCCAGTATCTGCTGGTTTAACTGTCGGCGCCGGTGGCTCTGATAACTAATGATATCGCCCCGCAGCACCACCTTACCGGCCTCCCAGAAGAGTGCGGGAGAAATATCCGGTGAGGCATTGAAGAGTTCATACTCCTTCCAGCGCTCCTTCAAAAAGGAGTCAAATCTTACGTCACCACATAGCTCTAGGGGATAACGCCACACCCTGCCTGAGGGAGGGCGGCCCCCCCGTAGGTCCAAGACAACCATGGCATGGTCCGAAATAACGAGAGGGCCAATACTGGCCTTGGATACCCAGTTAAAAAGTGATTCCGCCACTAAGAAAAAGTCTATGCGTGACCAGGTGCCGTGCGCCCTAGAAAGGTGCGTATAGTCTCTGTCGCCAGGGTGCAACACCCGCCAGATATCCAGGAGATCATATGCTTCACAAATGCCCCACAGCCGACGGCGCGCTCGAGAATTCCCGCTCTCCAAGGGGCTAGATCTATCTAGACTACTATCCATGGCAATATTGAAATCACCACCCAGGATTATCTCGTATCCACTAGCCTCAGCCATCAATTTGGAGAGGTCCTGGAAAAAGTTAGCCTCATATACATTGGGGCCATATACAGAACAAAGAAACACCTTCCGCCCAACCAACCTCCCCCACACACCAACATATCGACCTTGTGAGTCAGTAACAACTCTTTCAGCCTCCCAGGAGGTGGATTTAGCCACAAGTACAGCCACCCCTCGCTTCTTCCCCACGGCCGGGGCCCCATAAACATGAGCTTTGAACCCAGTGCCCAATTTCTGATGTTCCACCCCCGATTGATGCGTCTCCTGCAATAAGACAACATCTGCACGGTGACGCCTCAAGTGTTGCAGAACCTTGGAGCGCTTCACCGGGGAGCCCAACCCACAAACATTCCAGGAAATTACTCGAGTGATGTTAGCCATAGCGAGTTAGGAAGTTAAACAGCCAAAACCTCTTCGACAAATGATTCAGTGAAGGGGCCCCCCCCCCCCCCAGCCAAGAGCCCCTTCTCCCCGATTTCCACACCACCCGGTACTAAAACTCCAAACATTACTTACTCTCCAACAGGTACAGCTTAGTTCTCCCCATCCCCTCCATCCCCACTCAGTGAGTCCTATTCCCCCCTGCACCCCATATATGCTAATGAACTCAGCAATTTGCCCCCCCCAGCCCGTCCCCCCTTCCCTTCCCCCCACCTATCCATGGCCCCCCCCTCCCCCCCACCCACTCCCTCCCCCCCCCATTCCTTCTACCACCTCCTCAAGCCCCGCTCCAGCCTGAGCTGGCCCCACCTGGACTTCTATGGCACGTAGGCCCCCCGCCCCTCCCCATTTCCAACACCATTCACACCGTCGGTTCCATCCCCCCACCATCCCAAAGCGGTCTCAACCTGGAGTGAATTAGAACCACAACTCATCAACCGGCACTCCCAACCCTAAACCGATCCCTCCCGAGCCACATCCCCAGCCCCAATACAGCAGCCCCCCGATGCCAATAGAATATAATGGAGAGAGGAGCCCGTACAGGGGAGAGCCAGCCCACGGCTGAACTGGCCCCCTTCTGCTCCATCCTGGCCTCACTACAGCCACTCAGCTGCTGCTGCTAATATTAATCAGCACTGAGGTGAGATGAGATGAGATGAGATCCGGGGAGCGTTGCAGTGTCTCACTCAGCGCCAAAACACCAAACCCCGCCTGTGAGAAACAGCAATTTGCCTCCCCCGCTAGTTGTGCTAACATGATCAGAGCACAGAGCCACAGAGCATCGAACCTCGAAGATCCCCTCCTCACACTCCCAAAGTAGCACCGCAAGCCCAGCTCCAGTGGGCCAAAGCAGTGTACAAATAGTGTCAAATAAACAGTGACCCATCTGCCCTCCACCCCCACTCCCGATTGCGGCGCCACCCTCCATCACCCACACCCCAAGAGCTCCCGGAACATAACTTCAACTGCAGGGGGGTACCCCTCCCCACCACCCCCCATACACCCATAGAACCAATCAACCAATCCCCCTCAATCAGACACCCTGTTATGCCAACCTCCCCCTTAGTTTAAGTCCCCTCAAACAGTCAGATACAATTCGTTACAGGCCTCAGCAAATTGCAAACTTGTAACAGTTAAACTAAGAAGAGCAAAGAGTAGCCAATCATAAACACGTGCTTAAATAACAAGGCCTGAAGACAAAAGAATATATTGAACTTTGCTATTACAGTGTAACAGCTCTAATGTCCCCCATTCTCCGTGGGTGCTGGGAAGTTGTGACAGGCATTAGTGCAATCAAATAGTCAGCATTGCCCAGAATCCAGGGGAGCCGAGAGGCCCCCAGCCCCGACCAAACCAGGCGATGGAAATCCTCAAACCACTGAAATGCAGCAAGGTGCTCTCTCACCAAACCTTAGCCCAAACTGTTGCAAAAGTCCCGGGCTTCTTCGGGGGAGTGAAACACCCGACTCCCCTTATCGCCATAAACGCGCAGGACCGCTGGGTACGCAAGTGTAAAACGGACTCCCCGGTCAATAAGCTTAGTACACAGATCTTTGTAGGCCTTGCGCTTCAGAGATACGCCAGCTGAGTAATCCTGGAAAATCAATATCGAGTCCGTGGAAGTGCCCGTTCACCGCAGCTGCCGGGAGGCCCTCAACACCTCATCCTTTTGTGTAGAGTTGAAACGGGCTATCACCACCCGAGGCCGACGATCACCCGCCCGTGGGGGCCCCAGCCTGTGAGCACGCTCCAGTGTTATCCGCCCGACATCCTCAGGCAGAGATAAGGTAGTTGTTATCCAGTGTTCCAGGTGGCGCCGCAGATCACGGTCGGCTATAGATTCCTCCACTCCAATAAACCGCAGATTGTTTCGGCGACTGCGATTTTCAAGATCCTCCAATTTTTCCTGGTGCTGAGTTAGTGTCGCCTCCAAGTTGGAGATCCTGGCGAGGTCGTGCATATGCTGATCTTCCAGGGAGCTAATGCGATTTTCGGCATGCTCAACCCGTTTGTTAAATTCTGCTACAGCTTGAACCACCTCCTGCATCTGGGTGGACAGGCCCCCCAATCTTTCCTCCAAGGTGCCCACCACCGCCCTCGATACCTCTGCTACCAGCGCCGGAGCTTCAAGCTGTTTCAGGGGCTCTTGTCCACCTTCAGCCATCTTGTCTTCCCCACCTCGTGCCCGAGTTCTGCGGGGGATTTTCGTGGCCATGCACCAGAGATCCAGCAAAGAGAAGGGTTGATATATCCTCCAAGGCTTGGCAAAGCGATGCCCCCCCCCCCCCTGATATCGCGAAAATAAGTAAGTTAGTTCAAGTTTTCGGCAGGGGGGAGGGCGCGGGCTCCAGAGCCGAGACGAACACGTCTGCTCAGCTCACCATGCCACCGGAAGTCTAGACCTGATCTTTATACCATGCCCTCTCACTTTAGTCCCAGTTTATCTCCATGAGCTCACCCTTTGTTTGTTATTGTCTGCCTCTTGCTTTCTTTTCCAATCTGTTCACGTGTCCTCCTGTGGTCCTATTTAACAATGAAATACCTGCCTGCTTAAGCCAAGTTGCAAGACTTCTAAAGGCTTTAAACCTGGTTAATCAACCAGGGCTAGCCATGCCAATAGGTAGCATAGGCTTTAGTCTAGGGTGGCAAGCTTCCTCCCAGGGGAAGGGGACAGCAGAACAGCATTTGCCCCTCTTTCCTCCCCTGTATCACTGATGCTACCCCTTATCTTCACCGCATACCCAAAATAAGGCTTTAGGAGGCTGCAGCACAATGCCAGGAAATCCCTTTAAAACTACTCTCAGCGGTGGGCTTTTTAGCATGTGTGCGCACATATGCAGGCACATCAAGTCCTAACACATTCCAATACAGTGGGCCTTGAATACGGATGCACACAAATGCTCAAAAGCCCGCTGCTGAGAGTGGTTTTAAAGCGCTTTCCCAGTATTGTGTCTGTGCTGTGCTGCCAACCCTGAAACCCTACTTTTGGAACTCCTGTGAGGCTAGATTGGTGGGGGCACTGGCAACTGTGGTAACGGGAAGGGAAAGGGGTGAGATGCTGGACATCTTGGGTTAGAGTAATGAAAGACAGGAGACATGCTGAATACCTTGGGGGAGGGAGAGTGGAAGGAGAGAGAGCTGGAGACCTGGGGGGATGGAGTAGGGAAGGGGTGATGCTGGACTGCGGTTGGCACATATGGCTGATTTATTTATTTAATTTTAAAAAACATTTCTATCCTGCCATATGCTAAAATGCATCCAAGGTGGTGCACAGTATATAAGAGGTCAAAAGACCTAACACAGAAAACACAGGTTGCTGTTAAGAAAGAGTGGTTACTCACTTGTAACAGGTGTTCTCCAGGAGCAGCAGGAATCAGTCCTCACATATGGGCGACATCATCGTCGATGGAGCCCCTGCGGAGAATTTCCCCAGCTTTCTATGAAAGCCTTTTGGAATACTGCACGCATGCGCGGTCCCCTTCCCGCCTAAAGGTGCCATCTTGCTCAGTCAAATGACATAGCTAGAAAACAGCACACAAAAATGCAAAATAAACTATGTACAACTGCAACTCCAAGGGGAGGAGGGAGGGTTGTGAGGACTGATTCCTGCTGCTCCTGGAGAGCACCTGTTACAAGTGAGTAACTACTCTTTCTCCAGGACCAAGCAGGAAGTCAGTCCCCACATATGGGTGATTCCCAAGCTCTGGGCTACCAAGGAACCCAGGCTGAACAAGAGAACTCCCTCTAGTCCCAGCATCAAAGAAAGGCTTTTCACTGAAATAATCTCCACCGGTAGCCCAACGGAGGGCTGGAGGGCAGGAGTTGCCTAAACCTCAAAGAGATTCCGGAGTACTGCCTGGCCAAAAGCACTGTCCCTATGGGACTCCCTCTCCAGGCAGTAATGAGCTGCAAAAGTCTGGCTTGAGGACCAAGTTGCAGCCCAGCAGATGTCTGCCAATGGTACAGAGCAGAGATGAGCTACTGAGGCAGCCATTGCCCTGACACGATGGGCCGTGACCCAACCCTGCAAAGAAAGGTCAGCCGGCCTGTAAGCCCAGGAGATACAGTCAGCCACCCATATGGACAAGGTACGCTTGGACACAGGTAACCCCAAATTATTAGGGTCAAAAGAGATGAAGAGCTGAGTAGCCCTTCTATGTCCTGGCGTACGGTCAAGGTAGAAGGATAAGGCCCTCCTACAGTCCAGGGTATGCAGGACCGCTTCAGCCTGGCTTGCATGAGGCCTAGGGAAGAATGTTGGAAGAACCACCTCCTGGTTGAGGTGGAACGAGGAGACAACTTTAGGGAGGAACTTTGGATGAGTCCTAAGGACTATCCTGTTCCTATAGAAGCGGGTGTAAGGCCTGTCACAGACTAGGGCCTGAAGCTCACTCACCTGTCTGGCCGAGGTTAAGGCTACTAGGAAGAGTGTCTTCCAGGAAAGGAAACGGAGAGGACAAGTAGTCATCTCAAAAGGTGGGCGAGTCAGTTGCTGCAAGATCACATTCAGCTCCCACTCAGGGGCTGGAGGACGGACAGGAGGCTTGAGCAAGAGCAAACCTCTGAGAAACCGGGACACCAAGGGGTGAACCGATAGAGTAGTTACTCACCTGTAACAGGTGTTCTCCAGGAGCAGCAGGAATCAGTCCTCACATATGGGTGTCATCGACGCCGATGAAGCCCCAGCGGAGCATTTCCCCAGCTTTCCATGAAAGCCTTTGGGAATGCTGGCACGCATGCACGGTTCCCTTCCCACCTAAAGGTGCCATCTTACCTCAGTCAAATGACATAGCTAAGAACAGCACACAAAAATGTAAAAATTAAACTATGTACAACTGTAACTCCAAGGGGAGGAGGGAGGGTAGTGAGGACTGATTCCTGCTGCTCCTGGAGAACACCTGTTACAGGTGAGTAACTACTCTTTCTCCAGGACCAAGCAGGAAGTCAGTCCTCACTTATGGGTGACTCCCCAGCTCTGGGCTACCAGGAACCCAGGCTGAACAAGAGAACTCCCTCTAGTCTCAGCAACACAGAAAAGGCATTTCTAGAACACAACCTCCACAGGTAGCCCAACCAGAGGGCAGGAGTTGCCTAGACCTCAAAGAGATTCCTGAGTACTGCTTGGCCAAAAGCACTGTCCCTATGAGACTCCCTCTCCAGACAGTAGTGGGCTGCAAAAGTCTGGCTTGAAGACCAAGTAGCAGCCCTGCAGATGTCTTGCAATGGAACAGAGCGGAGATGAGCCACTGATGCAGCCACTGCCCTCACACGGTGGGCCGTGACCCTACCCTGCAAAGGAAGGTCAGCCGCCTTGTAAGCCCAGGTGATACAGTCAGCCACCCAGATGGACAAGGTACGCTTGGACACAGGCCTCCCCAAGTTATTGGGGTCAAAAGAAAGGAAGAGCTGAGAAGCCCTCCTGTGACCGTGCGTACGTTCAAGATAGAAGGATAAGGCCCTCCTACAGTCCAAGGTATGGAGAACTGTTTCAGCCTGACTTGCATGAGGCCTAGGGAAGAAAGTAGGAAGAACCACCTCCTGGTTGAGGTGGAAAGAGGAGACAACCTTAGGAAGGAACTTAGGGTGAGTCCTGAGGACTACCCTGTTTTTATAGAACCTGGTGTAAGGTCTATCACAGACCAAGGCCTGAAGCTCACTCACTCTCCTAGCGGAAGTAAGGGCTATCAGAAAGAGTCTTCCATGAGAGGAAGCGTAGAGGGCAAGTAGCCATAGGCTCAAAAGGTGGTCGAGTCAGCTGCTGCAAGACCACATTCAGCTCCCACTCAGGAGCAGGACAACGTATGGGAGGTTTGAGAAGTAACAAACCTCTGAGAAACCTGGACACCAAAGGGTGCACAGACAAGGAATGGCCCTCTACTATGGAGTGGTGAGCTGCCAAAGCAGAGAGGTGGACCCGAACAGAGTTGGACTTGAGACCTTGATTGGACAAGTGCAGCAGGTACTGAAGCACTACAGACACAGCACAGGAGAAAGGATCCTCTGCATGTAACTGACATCACACAGAAAACCTCTTCCACTTGAGAGCATAGGTTTTCCTTGTGGACTGTTTCCTAGAAGCTAGGAGAACCTCCTCAACTTCTTTAGGCAGGCCCCAGGGAGCCAACACTACGCTTGCAGCCTCCATGCCATCAGATGGAGGGACTTGAGATTGGGATGCAGTAGAGAGCCCTGATTCTGAGAGAGAAGGTCGGGCTGCAATCCCAGAGGCAGAGGGAGATCCACCGCCAGTTGAAGCAGGAGGGGGAACCAAGGCTGCCTGGGCCACCTGGGAGCCACCAGAAGGACTGAGGCCCTGTCTTGGAGAATTTTGAACAGTGTCCGGGCCACCAGGGGGGGTGGGAGGAAACGCATAGAGTAGGCCCTGAGTCCAGGGAATCAGAAAAGCATCTGCTGCTACCCTCAGAGGATGCGGTTGCCTGGAGCAGAACCGTGGCAGCTGGTTGTTTAGAGGACTGGCAAACAGATCTATGGAGGGAAGACCCCACTCCAAGAAAATCTTTTGAACCACTAAAGGATGTAGCTGCCACTCGTGTGGTTGCAGAATCCTGCTCAATTTGTCGGCCAGGAAATTCTCCTGGCCTGGAAGGCAGACTGCCTTGAGGAGCATGTTGTGTTTCAGGGCAAAAGAACAGAGGACTTGTGCTTCCTGACAAAGGGGTTGGGAACCAGTCCCGCCCTGCTTGTTCACATAGAACATGGCTACCTGGTTGTCTGTTTGGATCAAGACAGACTGATGGGCCAGGGAAGCAGTAAAGGCCTTGAGGGCCAAGCGGATAGCTCTGAGCTCTAGGAGATTGATCTGCTGGGACGCCTCCCAAGGAGACCACAGACCCTGGGTGCACTTGTCTAGGTAGTGTGCTGCCCAACCCAACAGAGAGGCATCGGTGGTCAGCACCACTGTATGAGGAGGTATCTGAAAGGGCACCCCCACCAGCAGATTGGGGGGGTGTAACCACCAGTTGAGGGAGGTCAGAAAATGGTGGGACACTCTGATCCTGTCTCTGAGGCTGCCTGAGGTCTGTGACCACTGAGTCCGAAGGCACCACTGAGCAGGCCTCATATGGAGCCTGGCATTGGGGGGTCACCTGAACTGTGGACGCCATGTGGCCTAGAAGCCTGAGACAGAGTCTGGCGGAGACCAGGGACCTGTGCAGAAACTTGTTTGCAAGGTCCATGAGCCTTTGTGCCCGGTCCACTGGTAAGAATGCTCTTGCCAGCTGAGAATCCAACCTTGCCCCTATGAATTCCAAGTTCTGGGAGGGGAGCAAAGTGGACTTTGCGAAGTTGATGACAAAGTCCACCTTTTGGAGCAGGTCTATGGTTCTGTCGGTGGCCTGCTGGACCTCGAGAGACGTCTGGCCTCTGATGAGCCAGTCGTCCAGGTGGGAAAGACAAAGATGCCCTGATTTCTCAGGTAGGCTGCTACCATTGCCAGGCACTTGGTGAAGACTCTGGGAGCGGAAGTCAGCCCAAAAGGCAGTACCCTGTACTGATAGTGGTTTCCTCCCACAATGAACCGGAGGTACTTTCTGTGGTCTGGATGAATGAGGATGTGAGTGTAAGCATCTTTTAGATCTAAAGAGCACAGCCAATCTCCCTGCTGGAGGTAGGGCAGAAGAGTTCCAAGAGTAACCATCTTGAACTTTTCTTTCACAAGAAACTTGTTTAGGTTTCGGAGATCCAAAATGTGTCGAAGACCACCGGTTCTCTTTGGCACCAGGAAATACCTGGAGTAAAAACCGTGACCTTGGAAGTGGGGAGGCACAGGCTCCACCGCCTTGTCCCGCAACAGACCCCTGAACTCCTGGAGGAGAAGGGCTGTATGCAGGGGAGGCCTGGAAGGCTCCCCTGGAAAGTGTGGCAGAGGAAGTTGGTGAAAATGCAGGGCATAGCCTCGATGGACTATGTCCAGCACCCAACTGTCCTGAGTTATCAGGGGCCACTGGTGGGCGAACAAGGCTAGGCGGCCACCTGTGCAGGGCTGGGTCTGCAAGGGAGGTTTGGCTGTACTCAAGGAGTCAAAAACCCCCACCCTGAGTGGGAGCAGGGGCCGGAGGCTTGGGGGTAGTCTGCCTACGGGGCCCATTACCCCGGCCCTTGGCTTGCTGACCCTGTGGGGCAGGTTGGGCAGCCTGATAATGTGGGTACTGTCTATAGGCAGTGCCCTTCCTCGGGTAAAAGGGATTTTTACCCGGGCCCTTCTATTTATGTGAAGGGGCAGAGGTCTTCCTGGACAGCCTTGTCCTGGTGAGGTGCTCAGTCTCGAGTTGTGCGGCCTTCTCGGCCACAGGCTTGCCAAAAAAGGTTTTCACCTCGGCAAGGGACATCGACCAACTTGTCCTGAACCCATGGCTCGAGGTCCGATGACTGCAGCCATGCCTGGCGTCGAGCCGCGATGCCGGCAGCCGCTACTCAGGCTGAAGCCTCGAAGCCATCGTAGGCGGCACGGGACATGAACTTAGAGCATTCCCGTATCCTCGAAGACAAGGACTTAAAACTATGCAAGGGTTCCCCGGAGAGACCAGCAGAGAACCCAGCCAACTGCTTGGCCAGGTCTCATAAATACATGCCCATGTACAGCTGGTAAGTCTGGACACGGCAAGCAAGCATGGAGCCCTGAAAACACTTTCTGCCGACTCCATCAAGGCTGCGGGCTTCCCTGCCGGGAGGCACCGCAGAGTGCATCTTCTGACTTTTCAGACGATGCATGGCCGATTCCACAATCATAGAATGGTGTGGCAGCTGTGCTTTCTGGAAGCCAGGACTCTTGCGGAGTCGATAAATGGAATTGACTCGCTTGCTCAGAAACGGCGCCGAGGCCGGTGCCTCCCACATCCGGAAGAGGAGCCGCTCCAGCATCGGAGGAACCGGGAAAGTAAAGGCCTCCTTCGGAGGAGAGTCGTACTGCAGAGCATCGAGCTCCTCGGCTCGAGGCTCTTCCTCGGGGTCAGCCGGGATAGCCAGGGCAGCGGCCATATCCCGGATAAACTCCGAGAACCTAGTATCCTCCGGAGGGGATCTACTCCGGGGTTCAGACTCAGGTGAGTCCGAAGGGACACACCGAGTCTTAAAGGTGTCAGGAGACTCCTCATCTTCGGTTTCCCATGCAGACTCGTCCGAAGTCGAGTCGGGGTCCGACGCCGCAGGGCCTCTGGGCACCGGCGTCAAGACCCTCGGTCCCGAACGGGAGGTCGAGGGAGACCTTGACCGAGGACGACCTCGAGCCGCAAGGGACTTGAGTATCGGCTCGGTCTCCGGGGTCGACTTGGAAGTCGATGTCCCGGTGGTCGGGGCAGATGCGCCAGACAGGCTGGCCATCAATGCCCACTGCTGATCCATGAAGGCAGACATTCTGCTCTCCAAGGCTGTCAACCTGAGACTCAGCTCGGGTGACGCAGCAGCCCCCGACTCGGGCCCCGGCGGCGTCGGGCCCAACGTCGGTACTCGGGGAGGCGAGTCCTCGAGGACAACAGGACTTACGTGTCCAGCAGACTCCGGTTCTATACGAGGAACTTTGGTCGGCTTCTCCTGGTCCATGGGCCCGGGACGACGGTCGAGGGTCTTAAACCTGGACCTCGAGGGTCCAGGGACCTCCACCGATGCCGCCCTCGCGAGCCGCTTCTTCCTCTTACATTCCCTCTCGGGGACCCCCTGTCCGAGGAGCTCCGACGCCTCTCGGGATCGGAATCCCAAGGTGTTGAAGCCTCAGACGAGGTCCGGGCACGAGCAGAGGCCGAGTCAGAGAAAAGCCTTTCACTTTGCTGCTGACGACTTCGGAGGGCCTTGGAAGACATTTTTCCACATGGCCTGCACGTTTTAGAATCGTGGTCCGGGCCCAGGCACCGAAGGCAGCAGTCGTGTGTGTTGGTGAGAGACACTTTTTACACCGATCACACTTTTTAAAACCACTGGAAGACATGGGTGAAAAAAGGGTCCCCGCGAGGTCAAAAGACCGGCCTTCCAGGGAAAAAGAAAAAGGTTTAGGCGCGAACGCCTAGCCACTAAGGGCAAAAAACGAAAAATAAAAAGTGGGTTCGATATCGGTGTACCGATCCCGGCGGGAGGGGAACCGACGTCGAATCCGAAGAAAAGAAGCGAAACGCTAGAAAAAAATCTACTTTTAACCGGGAAAACAGGACACACGTCCGATGGGCTTCACGGAAAAAAAGAGACCAAGGTAAGATGGCACCTTTAGGCAGGAAGGGAACCGCGCATGCGTGGCAGCATTCCCAAAGGCTTTCATGGAAAGCTGGGGAAATGCTCCGCAGGGGCTTCATCGGCGTCGATGACACCCATAAGTGAGGACTGACTTCCTGCTTGGTCCTGGAGAAATAGAGTTTCCCTCCACCAGTGAGTGGTGAGCTGCTAGAGCTGAGAGGTGGACCCGAACAGAATTGGACTTAAGGCCCTGATTGGATAAATGTAGCAGGTACTGAAGCACCACTGGTACAGTACAGGAGAAAGGATCTTCTGTATGCAGCTGACACCACACAGAAAACTTCTTCCACTTCAGGGCAGGACGACCTCTTCAACTTCAGGAGGTAGGCCCCAAGGAGCCAAAACTACCCTTGCAGCTTCCAGGCCATCAAATTGAGAGATTTGAGATTGGGGTGCAGAAGAGACCCCTGGTCTTGAGACAGAAGGTCGGGCTGCAACCCTTGAGGTAGTGGAGTGTCCACTGCTAGCTGAAGCAGAAGTGGGAAGCAAGGTTGTCTCGGCCACAAGGGGGCTACCAGAAGGACCGAGACCTGGTCCCTCAGAACTTTGAACAGGGTTCGGGCCACCAGAGGCGTGGGAGGAAACGCATATAGGAGGCCTTGGGACCAGGATATCAGAAAAGCATCTGCTGCTAGTCTCAGAGGATGTAGTTGCCTGGAGCAGAACTGGGGCAGCTGTCTGTTCAGGGGACTTGCAAAGAGATCTATGGATGGAAGTCCCCATCTCAGGAAGATCTTCTGCACTACCAAAGGATGGAAATTTTGAATTTATTAAACAAGCAACAAAAGACATACCAAAAAGCAAAAACAAAAACAATAACAAGCACCCCAACCAAATCCCACACCCCCCCAAAACCCCCACCCCCCGACATAGCACAAAACAAGTATCTCCACCCCCCCGTGACCCACCTCCCCACCACCAAACCCAACAACCAGCACACGTGCCCCTTCCCCCCGACATCATCAACCCGCAATAGTTCAGCATGTCCAATGTCTGTCCCAACCCCCCAACAGCAACCCGCAGCAGTCCAACAGAAATGCAATGTCCATCCCAACCCCCCCCCCCAACCACCCACAACAATCCCAGCACAGTCCAATGTTCCAAATGTCCATCAGGGCTGCCAAGCCCTCACTCACACCCACAAAAACAAAACGCATTCCCCCTTTCCCACCCCCGTCCCCACAAAGGAGCAACATCTCCTCCGCCCCCACCCCAATCCCTACCCCACCCCCACCCTCCCCATAAATAAAGAAAACCCCCCCCCCCCTAAACAGAAACATACAGGCATGTGCCGTCCCCAACGAAAACCCACCAGAAACAAAACCATAATACAAATCAATAAATGAACACAAAAACCCAACCCTATCGGCCGAAACAGCGGAGCGGGATGCGCAGAAACACAAAAACAAAAACAAAACAAACACACACCTGCTCCAGGGAGAAAACGAAAACAAACATCCCCCAGGGAGAGAGAGGGAGAGCGGACAAGTGGCCAACAACCCCCCCAGCCCTAGTGCAAACCCCCCTCCCCCCCACCGGAAGGAAAGCAACCCCAGATCCCTAAACCTAGGAAGAAACCCCAGGGACTAAACCCCCCCCCCTCCTGTCTCACCTCCCTCCTCCACCCGGGAGACAAAAACAAAACCCCTAACCTCTAACAGGGAAGAAAAACCCCAGGGAACCCCTCCCCCTCATGGGGGGGCGGAGGGTGAGGTGACGCCACAGACGCTCCCAACGATGGACCTCCACCACCCGCCTTTCGCGTTGCGCCATGCTGGACACTTCCTCCAGAATGTCCCGCACCACCTCGTCGAGGGGCAGGACCAACCCCCGGGTCGAGACATGACAGCGCGCTTGCCACAGGTGGTAGCGCACTACAGCCGTGACTAGGTAGAGGGTCCCGGAGTCCTGCCTTACAGGAAAGGACCAGGCCCCGTACACCCACTCCGCATACGTGAGGAGGGAAAGGTCGCGCAGGTGAAGAGCAGCGGACACCAACCGGCAGGCCTCCACGTTGAAGGGGCACTGCCGGAGGAAATGGTCCATGGTCTCCGCCTGCCCCTCACACCCGGCCCTCGGACAGACCCGCTCGGCCTGTGACCTGTACTTGAGGTTGTCCCTCACGTACAAACGCCCGTGGAAAGACAACCAGGCTACATCCCGAACCTTCTTCGGTAGCCGAGGGGAGTTCAACAGCCGAAGGCCCCGCTGCATCACATCCGCCGGACAGTCCCGCAGGGCCCACCGTGGTTGATAGTGAGAGGTGAGTACCATCCGGTATAATCCTTTCCGCCCCAAGGACTGGGCGAGCGGGTCGGTCACCCCCCACCGCCGAATGAGCCCCACCATCACAAATACGTACGATGGGGCCTGTTCCCCTCTCCGGCGCACACGTGGGACCGAGGACGCCCCCTCCCACTGCTCCCAGAAGCGGGAGAACCATTCCCGATAGGAGGCCACCCACCAAACCCCACCCCCTTCCCTCATCCTACCTAAGTGAAACGCCATAGACAAGACTGACAGGAAGACAAGGGGGTGCAACATACCCAAACCACCCTCTGCCCGATCCAGGCAGACTATGTTGCGCTGGACAGGGTTCAAGCGGTTACCCCACAGAAAACAGAAAAAGACGGCACAAACAGACGCCTGACGGGACAACGGAAGAACGAAGACCGTGGCCACGTGCAGAAAGAGAGGAAGCAGAAACGTCCCGAGGAGTTTGATCTTCTCCTCGTACGTACACCGCCACCCCCTCCACCGCAGCACCCGACACCGTGCAGTCTCGAGACAACGGTCCCAATTGGACTCCGCACAGTCCTCCGACCCGAAGACGAGGCCCAAAACGCGGACCTCCCCCACTGGAGGAGGAAAGGGGGCGCAGGAAGGCGGGGAGGCCTCCGAGGAGCCCAACCACAGCGTCTGGCACTTGCTGTGGTTTACAACAGAGTGGGCTACCTCCGAGTACTCCTCCACGGCCTCTCGCAGGGCCTCTACCCCGTCAGTGCCATCCACATAAACTGAGATGTCGTCAGCATAGGCAACGACGGACACCGGGGCCGCACCAGGCGCCTCCAGGCCCCGCAACCCACCTGAGGACAATCTCCGGAGGAAGGGGTCGAGGGAGAAAACATACAGCAGGGGGCTTAAAGGGCACCCCTGCCGCACCCCCGAGGCGACACCAAACAGCCGTCCGAGCCATCCATTAATAAACGGGAAGCTCACCCCCCCTCGGTACAGCGCCTGCACGACGAAGAGGAAACCTGCGGGGAGGCCGAAGTGCTGGAGCACCACCCACAGGTACCGGTGACTGACTCGATCAAAGGCCTTGGACTGATCCAAGGAGACCAACCAGTGGTCCCGTTGGAGCGACCGGCCTCTTTCCACCATCTCCCGGACTGTGGCGACAGCGTCCAGAACCCCTCTCCCCCGAACGGAACAATACTGGGAAGGTGACAGCAAATCGCCCGACACCTCCACCAGTCGGTTGGCCAAACACTTGGCCAGGATCTTCCGGTCCGCGTTCAGAAGAGAGAGCGGCCGCCAGAAGTCCAAGGAGCTATCGTCCTTCCCCTTGGAGAGCAGCAGCAGGACAGACTCGCGAAATGACCGCGGGAGATACCCCGTGTCCATGATCTCCTGAAACAGGGAGGTCAGGAAGGGGGCCAGCTGGGCAATGAAAGTGCGATAGAACTCCACAGGGAGCCCATCGCGCCCAGGCACCTTCCCCAACGGCATGGCACGAATCGCCCTCTCCACCTCCACCTGCTGGATCGGAGCAGCGAGTGCATCAACCTGTGCCTGGACCACAGCCGAATACACCGGGGGAAGGCCCAGGTACGTTCGGATACGGGTGAGGTCCACGGGGCGATCCCCAAACAGGTCCGAGAAGTAATCCCCCACCATCCGCAAAAGGTCCTCCTGGGAGGTATGAATGGTACCGTCCTCGCCCCGCAGGGCCATGACCTCCCGACGCTGAACCCTCTCCCTGCAAGTCCGGAAAGGGTCTGGAGTGGCGCCCCCACCGGCCGCCCCCTCGAAGCATAGGGAGGCATGGCGATCGTAAAGCAGGCCACGGAGCTGGACACGCACCTCTTCAACCTCCTCCCGCGCTGCCCCTCGGGATACCAAACGATCCAGCGACCTCCGGAGGACAGTGTAGGTGAGGTAGCGGGATCGAGCCATGGAGGTACCCCGGGAACGGAAGAGTTGTCGGGCACGCGTCTTCACCTCATCCCACCAGGCGCCACGGGAAGGAAAAACACTCAGCAGGGTCTCCTGGTCTGCGAGAAAGGCCAAGAACTCCTGGACCACCTCTGATGTTGCCAACAACTGCACATTCAGTCGCCACAGGCCAGGACCCCTGCTAAGCTCCTCGTGGTTGGCCAGGAAGGACACAGAGAGGACGCGGTGGTCCGAAAAGTCAACCGCCTGCAACTGCGGAGGGGAACACTCCACCCGGGCACTCACATATATCCGATCGATACGACTCCTGCAGGTCCCATGGTAATAGGTGAAACCCGGCGACCGTGGAAAGGCCCGGTGGAAAACATCCACCAGGTCAGCCGTCCGGGTCATCTCGGCCAAAAAGAGGCCCTCGTAACTGGGTGGGCAACGCTCCCCCCCTCGGTCCTGCAAAAAGGTGGTGGTGTTAAAATCCCCGGCAAGGACCACCAAACGGGAGGTGTGTAAGTAGGGGCGGATAACCCCGAACAGGGTCTTCCGCGCCAACTTAGACTGGGGGCCGTAGACCACCACGAAACGAAACCGATGGGGCCCGCAGTAGCCATCTAAAAGCAGACACCGGCCCTGCTCCAGTTCCCACACGTACTGCACCTGAAATCGGTTAGACGTGAACAAAACCGCCACTCCTGCGTAGGGCTGTGCCGCAAGGGACCAGTACGAAGGGCCCCACCTCCACTCCCGCTTCGCCCGATGAAGGCTAGCGAGCGAGGTGAGCCTGGTCTCCTGCAAGAAGATGACATCCAGCCCACTCGTAGAAAGAAAATCATAGGCCGTAGCCCGCGCCTGGTCTGAGAAAATGCTGGCCACGTTGATGGTGGCGCACGAGAACGCAGGAGTGCACGCCATGCCTATTTCGAGTGCAGTGACCCTTTCCTCCTCTTCTCACCAACCCCGGGATCCCCAGAATCCCGCTTGCAGGACAAGCCCGCGAGCTGGAGCGACTCCTCCTGGTCCACGTCGACCACCTCGAGGATCTCCTCCTCCTCCCGCTCAACCCTATCACCCCAGGAGGTGCTGGCGCCCCCGGGACCACCAGGCAAAGCTGTCGCGAGGGCAGACCCAGCCCCCACGGGATGAGGAGGCACAAACGGGTCAGGGGTCGGAGGAATGACCTCCTCCGTGGGGTCCACCACCTGTGCAGCCCCCCCCTCCCCGGACAAAGACTGAGACAATACGACAGTGCCCACCCCCGCGGGGGAGGCCAGGGCGGCCGGGTCAGCAGGGGGCTCCTGCGAAGGCCCCGAACCCAACTGCGGGGGTACAAGGCCATCCTCCCTCACCCGTCGGGCGCCAGTATCCCCCTTGATTGGAGGACCCTGACTGCGGCGCGCCTTCTGCACCTTTGAAGGTCACCGCTGAGGAAGAGGGACCGCCCCCGCCGCTAACCGCTCCGAGCGCCGCACAGGAAGCCCTGCTTCCACAGGCAAGCCCTCATCCGCCTCAGCCGCATCAGCGGCCAAAAAGACGAAACGGTTGATGTCCAACACGGGCTCTGCATCCAGCAACGGGGATGTCTCCCGTTTCTTCCTTTTGGACTTGCCACCCTTGGAAGGGACCGTAGTCCATTCCTCAGGTGGCACCACCCTCAACCCACTATCCTGTCGTGCTACATTAACCTCCACCACATCAACCCTCTCCTCCTTCCTACCCGAATCCCCTCCCCCTGGTGGCTCCCTCGGCTCGATGGACTCCTCTGCACTAGGGCCCCCGGTCTCCTCCTGAGGGAGAGGGGCCTCCATAGCCTCCTCCCGCACAGGAGCCCGAGGTGGAGTGACGGCAACCCCCCCCCGGTCCATTGTGTGACGCGGAGGGGCAGCGGGCAAAGGGGTGGTCCAACTCCCCGCAAAGGTTACACCGAATTAGCAGACACCCGGCCGAAGCGTGACCCCGTCCACCACAACGGGTGCAGACCTGCTCGGGACAGTTCATGCTCAAATGGCGGAATGAGCCACAGCGGTGACACTCGCGGGGTTGCCCAGGGTAATAGCACAAGATGCGATCCCGACCGAGGAAACCGGCCGAGGGCACGTGCTGCACCACGTTTCCCACCTCACGCAAACGGATCCTGCCCTTCCACGACCCGTCCCACACCCCTAGGGGCCCAGCGCCCTTAACCAGGGGTGCGAGAAGCACCGCATGGCGCGACAACCAAAACTGGATGTCCTGCCCTGGGAGCGACTCATTCCTGGATAGGATGGTCACAGGTACCGTCCCCTGGCGAGAGATAGGCACAACACGAAAGTCAGCCCACCCTCCCTGCCCCCTCTGCTGCTGGTATCGGTCCCAGAAAATCTCCAGCCCCCGTCTCAGCATGAAACTAACATCATATTCAATGGTGTTGTTCATGTGGATAAAGGCGTAGAGATCTCCTGGGAGAAACCCCAGCCCAAGGACCATCCTCAAGACCTGTTCCCTGGCTGGAGGGGACCCCTCCCCAGCCCATCGGATCTGCGCCACGTTGCGCCGTCGGACCTCACCCCCTACTCCTCTTTGAAACCCTCCCCCTCCTCCTCCTCCTCCTTCCCCTCCTGCGGGACGATTCCCCTGAAAACCTCCCCTCCCCCTACCCTCACCCGACGGCCCTGGAGTGGTGCCCGACCCCTTCAGAGCCTCCGCAAAGGTACGGAGGGGGGGAGCCGGCCCCCCAGCCCCCATCTCCTGCCCTCCTTGATCTGTTCCTGCATCCATCTGCGGGGGATCCTGCTGCTGGACCGCAGGATCCGTAACCTCCTCACTTAGATCAACCGGAGGACTGGGGAAGGTCAACTCCGCAAAGACAGAGTCCGGGATGCTACCTCCTCCGGATCCCTGAGTGCCACCGAGAACCCCTGGACCACCACTTATCTCTACCTCCGGCTGCCGAAAGGCAGTAAAAGCCCCGGGAGGGCCCAACGGGGCCTCCAAAGCCAATCGTAGGGCATCACAGACCTGGTTCTCGGTAACACCCAGGGAACCGGAAGGCTCCCCCAAACCTCCTTCCCGCATTCCCGACCCAGCGCAAGGCTCCTGGGTTTCGGCCACCACTACCGGGGACGGACCCCGCTCCCCTTCATTCCCGGGTTCCAAGGGGACCACCGCCCCCCCTGACCCTACGGAGAACAAGTCCTTCCCTCGTCCTGAAGCAGCCACTACCTCCTTCCCCACTATATAACCAGTCGTCCGCTCCCCCCCTTCCTCCATCAGCCCGTCCTGTAGCCCATCATCCGCCACCCCCTGTATGGCTATCGACAACAAGGCAGGACCCGCCCGAGACAACAGGGCAGATCCCCCACCCAGCACCTCCCCAACACCCCCACCCCCCTGCCCCTTGTCCCTCCCAGGTCCTACCTGGTTGTCGGTGCCAGACGTGGCACAAGGATCCAGAAAAGTTTGGCCGGTAGTCAGGGCTCCAACAGAAAGGGCGGACACCCCCCTGCGAGCCAGGTCTCCGTCGGCCGCAATAACAGACAACAAAGGCAGCTGCGCATCCCGCTCCTCTACCCCCGGCCGCAGTGACAGCTGACTAGCACTTTTCTTCCCCCTCTCCCCCCCGGGGACTGCAGAAAAGAAAGAGCAGCCCCCATCCTGCCCCTTTCTCCTCCTTCCAGCACCCCTCCGGCCCCAGTCAGCCACCTCAGAACATACTGGGCGAGTGCCCTGTAGCTTTCTAGGGGCCGGGAGGGCAGCCACAATAGGGGAGTCCTGCCCACCAGCCATCCCCCTACCAAACCCCTTCCCAGTAACCTGGACAGGCATCGTAGCTGAAGGAGCAGGATTCCTATTACAGGTGGAGAAATCCGCCACCCGTGGATCCTCAAGTGGCACAGCAGAATCAAACGGCTGAGGCCAACCAGTCTTCCGCCGCCGGGGATCCCGTGCAGAAAACCCCTCAGAGCCGGAAACATCCAAAGACAGTGGATCAGCAGTATGCTGAAAAGGAACCGCCGAATACTGCTGCCTCTCTACAACACCCCCTCCAATCGAGGGGCATGAAAAAGGAGCTCCCTCTGTGCTTAAAGAGTGCCGTCGAAAATCCCGCAGCAAATCAGAAGATGGGGAAGGTCGTTCTGCAGACTTCCTGGGTTTCCCGGAAGCGTCAGTACCCATTACTCGGCGGCCATCTTGTGATTGTAATCTGGCTGGGGGAAGTCCTACAGACAGCTCCTGCAACGACCTCACTTCCGTAATGACGTCATCAGAAAGACCCCGGCGGCCATCTTGCGATTGTAAGCTGGCTGGGGGAAGTCCTCTAGGCAGCTCCTGCAACGACCTCACTTCCTTAGTGACGTCATCAGAAAGACCCCGGCGGCCATCTTGGATGGTCCCTTCAGTGTTACACGACTGTTGGTGAGCCACCAGGATCAACGGAGCACCCTGGGGACGTGCAGGAACAATCTGGGCAGACAGCATTTCGGAGGGAGGAACCAGCGCATTCACAACATCACAACCATCACCCTGCTGCAGGTAAGACACAGGACATCCAGGAAATGCTTTAGAAGAGGAAGGCAGGGAACGGGTGGTAGACTTCCCAGGAACTAGAATGGGAGAGGGCATACTTCTAGAGGAGGATGGACCCCCCTGCTGACCCACCCCCGGGGGCCTCCCCTGGACTGCAGGTATCTTCCAACGATTATAATTCTGGTAAACTTCGGCAAGGGACCCACAACCCTGGTTCTGATAGTACTCAATCTCCAAGTACTTGGCCTTCAGGGCCCGCTTTACCCCCTTCCGATAGGTAGCATAGGCCACCCATTCCTCCCCTGGAATGGTGGCCTGCAGGCTCTCCAGGTGGGAGAGCTGGGCTTGCAGCTGGGCCGCCTCCTCCTGGAGACCCCGAAGCCGTCGCACTGCCGCCACGATGTCATCTGGGGCCCTAGCTGACTGCTGGTAGGACGGCAGGCCCGACCCCCCGTCCTCATCCTCACTGGAGGAGGTAGAGGCCTCCTCCAGGACCCAAAGTGGAGGGGGGAACCTGCCTCCTCCAGTTCTATACTCCACGGTCCTCCAGGGTCTCCCCAGGGCCTCTCCCTGCTGCCACCCAGCCTCCACACCCTGCCTGGGGAGGAGACAGGAGCCTCCTCCCTGGGGTAGCGGGCCCAAACCTCCATACCTGTGGGTCCCTCCTTCCTGACCAGGTGCAGTCCTACCTGGGGAGTCCCCCTCCTGGGGCTCCAGCTGTTCCAGGTTGCCAGTTTCTCCATCCACTGTCCGAGTAGGAGGCCCACCAGGCTTGGCAGGCCTCTGGGCCTGGGCCTCCCTTGCTGGAGGTGGCCCAGGGCCCGACATCCAGGCACAGGCAGAAGAAGGAACTGCTCCCTAGCAGGAGCTCTGCACAACTGATCCTCTCAGTACGACAGCCAAACAGGAAGTGGGTGGAGCTGCCACTCGTGGGGCTGCAGAATTCTGCTCAACCAGTCTGCTAGGTAATTGTCCTGGCCAGGGAGATAAACCGCCTTGAGCAACATGTTGTGCCGGAGAGCAAACAAGCAAAGGTCCTGCGCCTCCTGACAAAGGAGCCTGGACCCAGTGCCTTCCTGTTTGTTCACATAAAACATGGCTACCTGATTGTCTGTCTGCACTAAAACAGACTGGTGAGCCAGGGTTTGAGAAAAAGTCTTGAGGGCTAAGCAAATAGCCAGAAGCTCTAGTAGACTGATCTGCTGCTGCTGGGCCTCCCAGGGAGACCACAGGCCCTGAGTGCACTTGTCCAGACAGTGTGCTCCCCAGCCCTGTAGAGAGGCATCGGTGGTCAATACCACTGTGAACCCAGGTGGCTGAAAAGGCATCCCTTCCAGTAAGTTGGGGGATGCAGCCACCAACATAGGGAGTGCAGGAATGGTCTGGACACCCTTACTCTGTCTCTGAGGCTCCCTGAGGCCTGCAACCACTGAGTTCTGAGGCACCATTGCGCAGGCTTCATATGAAGCCTGGCATGGGGTGTGACATGCACTGTCGAAGCCATGTGGCCCAGAAGCCTCAGGCAGAGCCTGGCGGAGACCAGTGACCTGCTGAGAAACTGGTTTGCCAAGGTCAGTCTTTGGGCTCTGTCTACTGGCAAGAAAGCTTTTGCCTTTAGAGAGTCTAGTCTTGCCCCTATGAACTCTAAGTTTTGGGAGGGGAGCAAAGTGGACTTTGTGAAGTTTATGACAAACCCCAGATGCTGTAGCAGAGAAATCGTTTGGAGGGTGGCTTGCCTGGCCTCCTGGCAAGTCTGACCCCTGATGAGCCAGTCGTCCAGATAGGGGAAGACAAAGATATCCTGATTTCTCAAGTAGGCCGCCACCACTGCTAGGCATTTGGTAAAGACTCTGGGGGCGGAGGTGAGGCCAAATGACAACACCCTGTACTGATAATGGTTTCCTCCCACAATGAACCTGAGGTACTTTCTGTGGTCTGGATGAATGAGGATGTGAGTGTACGCATCCTTTAGATCTAAAGAACATAGCCAATCTCCCTGCTGGAGGTAGGGCAGAAGTGTTCCAAGAGTAAGTATCTTGAACTTTTCCTTCTGTAAGAACTTGTTGAGATTTCTGAGGTCGAGAATAGGCCTGAGATCCCCTGTTCTCTTTGGTACTAGGAAGTACCTGGAGTAAAACCCGTGACCATGTAGGTGAGGAGGCACAGGCTCCACCGCCTGGTCTCGTAACAGACCCTGGAGCTCCTGCAGGAGGAGGGCTGTATGGAGAGGAGGCCTTGGAGGCTCTCCTGGAAAATAGGGAGGAGGCAACTGATGAAAATGAAGCAGGTAGCCCTTTTGGACTATGCTTAAGACCCAGTTGTCCCCTATAATGGGTGGCCACCGGTGGGCAAACAGGGCTAGGTGACCTCCTGTGCAGGGATGGGACAGCAGAGACAGAGAGGCTATGCCTTGGGAGTCAAAACCCCCCACCCTGCTGAGTAGGAGCAGGAGCAGGAGCCGGAGGCTTGGGGGCCTTCTGCCTACGGGGCCCATGTCCCTGCCCCTTGGCCTGCTGACCCTGAGGGGGAGCGGGGGAGGCCTGGTAAGTTGGGAACTGTTTGTAGGCAGTCGCCTTCGTCGGGTAAAAGGGCTTTTTACCCGAGCCCTTCTTGTGTGAAAGGGCAGAAGTCTTTCGAGACAGCCTTGTCCTTGTGAGATGCTCGGTCTTGAGCTCAGCAGCCTTCTCGGCCATGGGCTTGCCAAAAAGGTTTTCACCTCGGCAAGGTACATCGGCAACATGTCTTGAACCCATGGCTCGAGGTCCGATGACTGCAGCCATGCCTGGCGTCGAGCCACGATGCCGGCAGCCACAACTCGGGCCGAGGCCTCGAAGCCATCGTAGGCCGCTTGGGACAGAGCATTCCCGGATCCCCGAAGACAAGGACTTGAACCTCTGTAAAGGTTCCCCCGGAGAGACCAGCAGAGAATCCGGCAAGCTCCTTTGCCAGGTCCCTTAAGTACATGCCCATGTACAGCTGTTAAGACTGGACACGGCAAGCAAGCATCGAGCCCTGGAAGCACTTTTTACCAAATGCATCCAGGTTCCGGGCCTCCCTGCCAGGGGGGCACTGTGGAGTGCATCTTCTGACTTTTCAGTTGATGCATGGCCGATTCCACCACCATGGAATGGTGCGGTAGCTGCGCCTTTTGAAAACCAGGGCTCTTACGGAGTCGATAAATGGAATCGACCGGCTTACTCAGAACCGGCGCCAAGGCCAGTGCCTCCCACATCCAGAAGAGGAGCCGTTCCAGCATCGGAGGAACCAGCACAGTAAAGGCCTCCTTCGGAGGAGAGTCATACTGAAGGGCCTCGAGCTCTTCGGCTCGAGGCTCCTCCTCGGGATCCGCCGGGATCACCAAAGCAGTGGCCATATCCCGCACGAACTCCGAGAACTGGGTATCCTCCAGAGAGGACCTACTCCGGGGCTCAGACTGCGGTGAGTCCGACAGGACGCACCGAGTCTTGAAGATATCGGGGGACTCCTCATCCTCCGCCTCCCAGGCGGACTCGTCCGAGGAGGAGTCGGGCTCCGATCCTGCGGGGCCCGGCAGCACCCACCCCGACGCCGAAGGCACCGACGTCAATGCTCTTGGTCCCGATCAGGAGGTCGAGGGTGACCGCGACAGAGCCTTCATGGTCTCGAGTATCGGCTCGGTCTCCGGGGTCGACTTCGACATCAATGTCCCGGTGGTCAGGGCAGATGCGCTAGCGAGGCTGGCCATCAGCACCCACTGCTGATCCATGAAGACAGACAGTCTGCACTCCAAGGCTGTCAGCCTGGAGACCCAGCTCAGGCGACTCAGCAGCTACCGACTCGGGCCCCAGCGGCGCTGGGCCCGACGTCGGCTCCCTGGGAGGAGAGTCCGAGGACAACAGGACTTACGTGTCCAGCAGACTCCAGCTCCACTCGAATTTTGACGGCTTCTACTGTTCCAGGGGCCCGGGACGGTGGTTGGGGGTCCGAGACCTAGCCCTCGAGGAGCCAGGGACCTCCTCTGACGACACCCTCGCGAGCCGCTTCTTCCTCTTTCGCTCCCGCTCGGGGAACCCCTTTTCCGAGGAACCCCGACGATGCTCGGGGTCAGACTCCCGAGACGTCGAAGCCTCAGATGAGGTCCGGGCCCGGCCGGAGGCCGAGTCGGAGAAAAGCCTTTCCTTCTGGTGCTGACGGCTTTGCAGTGCCTTTGTGGACATTTTACCACACGGTCCACAGATCTCAGGATCATGATCAGGACCGAGGCACCGAAGGCAGCAGTCGTGTGTGTCGGTGAGACAGTTTCTTGCACCGATCACACTTTTTAAAACCACTGGAAGCCATCAAGGAAAAAAGAGTCCCCGCGAGGTCAAAGGACCAGCCTTCCAGGGAAAAGGAAAAAAAGGGTGTGAATGCCAGCCACGAAGGGCAAAAACCGAAAAAATAAGATCAGGCTCGATACCGGTGTACCGAACCCGGCGAGAAGGGGAACCGGCGTCGAACCGGACAAAAAATGCGAAGAAATCGCAAGGAATAGACAAAAAAAATCTAACTATTTTCCGGGTGAACTAGGACACACGTCCGAAGGGCTCCACGGACAAAGAGACTGAGCAAGATGGCACTTTTAGGCAGGAAGGGGACCGCACATGCGTGCAGTATTCCCAAAGGCTTTCATAGAAAGCTGGGGAAATGCTCCGCAGGGGCTCCATCGACGTCGATGTCACCCATATGTGAGGACTGACTTCCTGCTTGGTCCTGGAGAATGTCAGATTCCCTTGGGCCAGCCCTGCAATCAACTAGTCAGTTTAGATGTTAAGGTCTCATGACTATGCTCAAGCAGCCTTACATTTAATGTGCGATAGGGCCCTTGAAATGTAGTCAGACAGTCCAAATAGATTTATTTGGGAAGGTGAGAGTAGCACTGACGCAAGTGCACAGAAAGAAAACGGTCACTGCCAGCATGTGCTTATGGGCTTCTCTAGCCGACCAACTAGACAAAAGATAAATGCCTTTACAAGGAGAGAAGAGCCAGAGCTTCTGGTGCAACTGTGAAAGAGCAGGTATTCTATATCATCAGCAAAGAGGTTGACATGGTGCAGGGTGGAAGGACATAAAAGCAGCAGCAGTTAGAGGCACCTGAGCAGAACAGCAGGCACATTGTATTCCTGCTTTAAAAAAAAAAAAAAAGTGTGTGGAGATAGTTTTCGCAGATACAGAATCTAAGGAATTCATATGGGTGGGATCTGCATCTGAATGAATCACCAGATTGATAGTTTACTGGCTGATGAGGGTGTTCAAGAGGTTGCTGTTAGCATGTTAACTGGTGAAGTGATACTGGCAGTGCCAAGGCCAAAAGCACTACACATGAAGAAAGTGGGAAGGATGCTGTTGACTTTTTATTCTCTCCTCCATCCCAAGCTACAGGCCTGCCTCCCCCTCCAAGAAAGTAGAGAGAAAGTCTTGTAAACCTTCCACTGTAAAACAGCTTCCCCCACAGACTTCAATGAGGACGAAAGGGACAAATGCAAAGGTTCAGCTCCTGAATACCAATCCAACGGATGTATTCTGAAACAAAACAAGCATGGAAATCTTTAGCCTAGTCTGGACCGTTTTCTTTGCTTTGAATGGAACTACCCTTTGCCACCCCTTTTCAAAGCTGCCATCTTAGGTGACGACCTGGTTTTGCCTAATGGTGAAGCCAGTCTTGCCCAGAAGGAAATAAAACAGTGTGCGGTGTGTAGGGTCCTAATGATCTATGTTAGTTCCATTAGAAATTATCTACAATTTTTCTTCTTGCTATTGGGTGTGATTTGATATTCTTGCTAGTATGTCCACTGGTACACACCTACTCACTTGGGATTAACAGCTGATGTACTCTGACAAGGAGTTGGGTAAGTGGTCCCTTCTTGTTTATTGGGATACACATTTATGGCTCAGACAGATACAAACTAATTTTGGTTGCCTCAGAAAATGTATTTATTTATTTAGACAGATTTGTATACCACCTTATCCTTCAATCAAAGTGGTCACATCACAATTGGAGGTTACATTTCACATGAGGGTACTTAACATTATACAATGAACTCTTATGTCTAGTTGGGATGAGTGGGATCTATGTTCACCTTCTTCAGCCTCCTCTTTCTGTCAGAGTGGAGTGTAAGTGGCATTAAGTGACTAACATTATGGAGAAATTTTACCTACCAATAATTTCCTTTCCTGGAATCCTGCTAGACCAGTCCAGACTAGCAAGTTGTGTCCTCTTGCCAGCAGATGGTAAGACAGAAAAATTCCCGAAGCTTTGTGACATCATCCTTGGTATAAAGACCTCTCCCCCAAGGGGAGCTTCAGTATAATCATAGCAAGAAGCAGGCGTTCAAACAGCCAAGGAAGCACAAAACCAGACCAAAAACGAGTTTATAAATGAATAACTCTTATAACAAGCTAAACTGAACAATGTGAAACAGGACCCGCAGGCCAAGGAAGTATGTACATGGCGTGGTTCAGCGATACGTAAAGAGTCTTAGCTAGGCAACTGACTAAATAGTTTAGAGGGGCAGGTTCTGGACTGGTCTAGCAGGATTCCAGGAAAGGAAATAATCGGTAAGTAAAATTTCTCCTTCTAAATACATCCTCATAGACCAGTCCAGACTAGTGAGTGCCATAGCTAAACCACTCCAGGGTGGGAAGAAACAGCTGTAGCCAAGACAGAGGCTCCAAAGCAGGCTGCTTCTCAAGCTTGGACATGCAAGCGATAGTGGCATGCAAAAAGTAGAAGACGACCACCAGGTGGTCACCCTGCAAATATCTAGCAGAGCTACCTGTGAGCATTCTGCCCAGGAGGTAGCCTGGGCCCGCACAGGATGTGCCCGAAGACCTATGGGTACAGGTTTGTTCAATAAAATATAAGCAGACTCAATGGGCTGCTTGATCCAGCATGCAATGGTGGCTTTGGAAGCGAACACTCCTTTTTGTGGACCAGAAGCCAGGACGAAAAGGTGATCGGTGAGACAAAATGTATTAGTGGGTTTGCAGTAACAGCGTAACGCCCTACCAACAACAAACAGGTGAAGGACTCTGTTGTCACCTGAATACTGCTCCTTAAAAAGGAAGGAAGCACAACAGATTGGTTGACATGAAAATCAGAAAGGACCTTAGGCAGAAAAGAACTGTTCGAATGGTAACCCCCTCTATGGAAAAAGACAGAAAAGGATCCCGGCAAGAAAGTGCCTGGAGCTCCGAAAGGCGCCGTGCCGAAGTGACTGCTTTAAGAAAAAACAGATTTGAGGGTCAAATCTTTGAGAGATGCCCTATAGAGAGGCTCAAACGGGGCACAGGTGAGCACACGAAGCACTAAGGACAGATCAAGAAGGGATGATTGGACGAATGGGAGGCCTCAGGGAGCAACCGCCCCAAAGAAAATGGGAAACGTCTATATGAGAAGCAAGAGACTGCCCATGAAGAGGCCCTTGAAAGCATGTCAAGGCCACAATATGCAACTTTAAAGATTTAAGGGTAAGACCCTTACCAAATCAGTCTTGAAGGAAGGAATGAATGTCTGGAATACCAACTTGCCAAGGAGAAAGGGATCTCTTAGAACACCAAGAAGGGAAAAAAAAAAAAAAAAAACACATGACACCAGATTCGAGCATAGGCACATGAGGTAGAAGGTAGTTGAGCTCATAGTAGAGTGGCCATTACTTGTGGCGAGTAACCTTTGCGATGCTGCTCAATAGCCAAGCCATAAGCAAGTAAGGAGTGGGGTCGACCATGAGAACCAGCCCCTGAAACAGGAGACCTCTCCGGACACCGAGGGTAGGGGCACCTCCTGCAGGAGGTGGAGATCAGCATAGCATGGACGCCGAGGGCAATCCAGGGCCACGAGCACTAACCTGTCCAAAGTGTTAGTCTATTCAACGGAGTACATGGCCGATTAGTGGCCAAGGAGGAAAGATGTAGAAAAGGCTGATTAAAGGGCCAGGTCTGAACTAGAGCATCTAGATCATGAGAGTTTGGTTCCTTTCAATGACTGAAAAAGATTGACATTTTGGCATTGGAAAAGGTGGCCATTAGGTCTAGAGTCAGATGAACCCACCGACGTACAATGTTCGCAAACGCCCACGGAGCTAGCTCCCACTTGCCGGGGTCCAGGATATGACAACTCAGGAAATCCACTTTAATGTTCTTCATTCCTACAATGTGCTGCAGAGAGAGCCAGGAGGTTGGATTCTGCCCAGGGAAATACATTTCCAGAGCCACTCAGATATTTGATCCCACCCTGTCTGTTGAGATAAGTCACAGTGGTGGAACTGTTGGAAAGTACTCTTGACTGCTCGATCCTGGAGGTGGAACTGAAAGAAAAAGCAGAGCCAGACGAACAGTCTGGGCTTTGAGGCAATTGATTGTCCAAGAGGCTTCTTGAATGGACCAAGTTCCCTGCGCTGCCTGTCCTTGGCAATACCCTCCACAACCTGCAAGGCTGGCATCTGTGGTGACCACCCCACGCGGAATTTCCAAGGGAAGACCCTTCAACAAGTGATGACAAAGCCACCACTGAAGAAAGGAGTAGACAAATCAGATAGTCCTGGGTGGATGGGGCCAGCATGACAGGAGAGAGTACTGAAGCAGACACATTTGAGCATGGAGCCCAGGGGACTATGTCTAGAGTAGACGCCATGGTGCTGAGGAGTTGTAGGTAATCCCAGGCAGTGGGAGCTGCCAGGCGCCAGAAGGCATGGACCTAAACGCAGAGCTTTTTGCATCTGTCGTAAGAGAGAAAGATGAGACCCTCTCATGTTGAAGCAGGCGCCTAGGAATTCCAGAGACTGAACTCCCAACCAAGATGATCCAGAAGGAGAGGACCTGAGAGACCACAGAAGTAGCCTCCTTGAAAGTCACTGCTCTGATCAGCCAATCGCCTAGATAAAAATGAACCCGAATATCTTGGCACTGCAAGGAAACTGCCACTACCACCATCACCTTGGAGAAAGTGCGAGAAGCTGTGGCAAAACCAAAGGGCAGGGCATGACACTGATAATGGACTGTGAAACATCAATACTGCTAATGATTTTGGCGGATTGGAATGTGAAAATATGCTTCTGCCGGATTCAGGGATGTGAGAAATTTGCTTAGTTGAACAGCTTGAATGATGATTGTCCTGAGGGTTTCTATCCAGAACCGTTGCACTTGAAGACAGCGATTGACGCCCCTGAGGTCCGGGATAGGATGGAGAGTCGTCCTTCTTGGGAATGACAAGTAAATGGAATAGTGATCAGAACCTCTTTCTGAGGGAGGAACTGGGCATACCGCACCAAGCTGAAGGCAGTGGTGAAGAGTCAGGCATACAGCTGCTGCCTTAGCTGCGGAACCACATGGAGAGATGAGGAAGACATTCAGCATGGGCTTGGTGAAGCTGAGCGCATAACCCTGTATTACTTTGAGTACCCACCAGTCTGATGTTATCTGGGTTCATTCAAGGGAAAAATACCATAAGCGTCCACCCACAGGAGGCACCCCAGAATGGACCCGGAAACAGTCAATGGGAAGATATGGCGGAAACAGAAAACTTGTTGGAGAAATTATCCCGGTTGCGATGGATACCCCAAAAGGACTAAGGCTTAGAACCAGCCCTATTTGAAGAACCACTGGATTTGCCAGGCTGGTAGTGGTGAATCTCTCTGAAACAGACTCTAAGATGAGGATATGGATGACGACGTGGCAAGACAACAAAAATTGGATTTGGGCTTATCCTCTGGCAAACATTGAGGCTCGACTTCCCCAAATCCTTCACAAGTTTTTCCAAATCCTCACTAAAAAGAAGATGGCCCTTGAAAGGAAGCTTAGCGAGACAGAACTTGGAAGCAGCATTTGCATTCCAATGATGGAGCCACAGCCAACACTGAGCCACTGTAGTAGCAGCAGCCACAGACCGAGCAGATAAGCGCAGCAGATCATAAAAGGCATCTGCAAGAAAAGCACGGAGACTCTAAATGAGGCAAAGCCGGTTCATCCGGAAGTGACTGAAACCATTAAGACCTCAACAAACAGAGGCCTGCAATGCTAAGGTCAATGACAAGAAAGTTTTTTTAAGAGGTCCTCCATCTTGCAATCTGTCTGGATCATGGAGGGCAGTGCTGCCCTCCACTGGAATGGTCGTGCGCTTAGTGACTGCAGTGACCAGGGCGTCAACTTTAGGGAAACATAACCACTTGTCAAGATCATCCAAAGACCAAACATCAAGACATCCCAAGTGACAAGCAGAGCGTAGAGACACATTAGGAGAATCCCACTCTAAGGAGACCATCTGTTGTAGTTCCAGGGGAAAAGGGAAAGGGAAAAGCCTTAGGTTTCCTGATGCCCACAATGATGGGGTCTGCTTGAGGTTTAGAGGAATCTGAAGGCTGTTGCACTTGAGTCCAAGAGGTGCAGAGCCTCGATAATTTGAGCAATGAGAGCAGGAAGCTCTTCCTTACAGAATAACCGGATATCCTGACTATCTTCTTGCGGCCCCTGGTCGTCTTCCAAAGGCAAGAGATCTCCTTTTTCCCAGCCAGACTCAGAAGTGATAGAATGTTCATCTGAAGAACCATCAATCTTCCCCTGCAGGGTGCCAGTCCTCTGGAGGAGAGGAGGTATCCTTGGCCAGATCTAAAGAAGCTCCAGCCAAACTTCAGTGGGCACGCTTTCTAGACAGAGGATCAGCAGCTGTCACAGTAGCCGAAGTCCCCGAGCGCCACATATCTCAGGCCTAACGGAATAAATACATAAAATGGAGATCAGAACCATCAGCTGAAGTCTGTATAGGCTGAATAAAGGAGTTGTAGAGGGTGAGAAGACTACTCAGGCAACAAAACCAGAGGAGGGGCATCTTGAAATCTAGCATCACCCTGAGGTAAACCAGAAGGAGCCACAGCAAGAGACCTGGAAGGGCTATCAGAATCAGGACCTGCAAACGCTGAAGGACCCCCTTGATCAGAACTACAGGAGGAACATAAACTACCTATCAAAGTCTTACATTTCTTCCCACAGCCCAAGTAGCACTGTACGGAAGGCAGCATTTTCACAAGAGGATAAAAGAAAAAGTCGCTTGGAGGTCGTGGGTGCTCTACCTTCTGCTTCTACATGAGCATAATTGTAATGCTGGCTGTTTAGCCTGTGTTTCTTTCTTTTTTCTGTTTATGTATTTCATTTTCATTTTGATTTCTTAGACTCATTCTAAGTTTGCGGGCTAGAGTGGGTTGGGTAAATGGTTGGATTAGTTTCAGGGGGGTTCTCTTTCTTTAAATTGTTATTTCTGATTTCTGTTACCTTGTTCAATTCTGTTCAAGAATGTATTCTTGAGCGTTATTGTAAAATTCATAATTATAAAATTAAAAAAAAATGGCATAGGAAGAGCTAGGGAGCCAAAATTTAACATACTCTGAAGAAAGAATAGCAGCCACGGCACAAAAATGATGGTGGGAAACAGCAAAACAGAGTCGTGAAACATCTGCCGACTGACTGCGTGAAGAGAAACAGGAAAAAGGCAATTGCAGAAAACAGAGCACACCAAAAAAGAAGAGGGAGGCGCATGCAGTCAAGACGAACAAGATACTGTTGAAAAACATCGGGACGCTGCTTTAAAAGAGAACCACGAAAAGAATAAAACACTCGCTGCTCTTGGAGGATAAAAACAGATGAAGGAAGGGTCCAGAGGAAAAATAAATTGCCTAACAACTTCCTCAGCAATCAAGTCGATCCTTGAATAAGATTTTTTTTAAACAAACTTTAAGGAGTTAGAGAAATAACAAAAGGTGACTGCCAACTTAGCTGATAGAAGTCTTGTTTGCAGAACAGTCAAGCCAGAACGGAAGGCTGCAACTGCTCCTCATGAGCAGGAGCAGCTCTGGAAAGTGAAGAAAGGGAAACTGTCAGCAAAGAAGGGGCACTACAATGTGCACAACTGCCAAAGATAGCTACACTGACACTAACTCTTCTCAGAGAACACCAGGAACTAGGAGAAGTCCACCATCTGCTGAGACAGAGAAAATATTGAAGCTCCCACCTTGGGATGGGTTTTTATATCAAGGGTGATGTCACAAAGCTTCAGGAATTTTTCTCTGTCTCACCATCTGCTGGCAGGGGGACACAACCCACTAGTCTGGACTGGTCTAGCAGGATATATTTGGAAGCCACATTTCCTGCTTTGCATCTAGGATACTGCTTTTCCCAGCATGAATAGGGACAAGCGAGAGGAAGGAGGATCTAGTGCTTAAGGTATAAAGGACACCCCTTTAGCCACATGGATGATAATAGCACCAATGGTCTCTCACTATTTAGAAAATAATCACACATGGAGTAAATTACAATGGCTGGTAATAGACCAGATTAGTGATCGAAGAGGAGGGGATCTTATTCAACACTCTGAACACCACATAACCAATGGGCCTGAAAGATTCACCTGATTGGATAACGGCGATTTGATTTGATTGGATCATGTTTGTTCGTTATGGCTGCCTCTCTTTAATAACCAGTAGTGAGGGATTTTTTTTTTTTTTTAATCTGGAAGGAGTTAGAGATCTAAACTGTAGGAGTGTATGTGACAAGTCCTGAAACAGCCCATTTATTTATTTTATTTATTTATTTAGTATACATTTATATACCGCTACTTCCAGCGATCAGCAGCGGTTTGATTACAGATTGGAAATTGTCAAATCATGACAGGAAATTTTTGAGGTATAAACACATTGATTAGACAGGAAAGCACAGCACACAGAGAACTATTTTACAGGGAACATGGGCTATGGAGGGTTAAGTGGCTTGCCCAAGACCACAAGGAGCACCTGTGGGACTAGAAACCCCAGTCCTTCCGGCCCAAGGTTGCTGTCCTCTAGTGGGATTTGAACCCCCGACCTTCCGGCCCGAAGTACCTTGCCCCAACCACTAGGCCACTCCTCCACTCCACTCCTCATGAAGTGGAACAGGCGAAACTCAAGTCGACATTTGTGCCTTCCAACTCTAACCCTTTGACTGCTCAATATGGTGGTTTTCCAAGCTGAAAGTTAAGTGTTTTCAGTTTTTCAAATGTATTTTAAAAATTGTAAAACATGGGCTGGGGCTGGTGAATGATAATTTTGGAAAAGTAGGCGTGTGCTTAAGTGTGGCAGGGTTGAGAGACGCTGTGTACAAACCACGCCATTCCCCCATTACTGAGGCTCCTTACCCACATGAGAGCATTCAAATGAGGTAACTAATAGTTTACTTTGTGTCCTAAATTGGTTACATCGTTAGTACCAGCTCCCAGGGGTAATTTCAGCTACATGGTAGCTTTTTTTGTTTGCATCGATAGAAATGAACTGAGCATCTTTGGGAGGAAGTTTATTTCTCTGGAACACTGTTCAGTTTGGCCCATTTTTGAATTTATGGACCTTACTACCAATTTTTCCACATGTCAAGTTTCATCCCATTCTGTTAAATTTTCTGAGCTTTCTTTTGTTCCCAGGCAAACAGATGGAAGGACATTTCTCAACCTCTCTTGTATGATTCTTTCAAACTTCATCAGGTTGGAAATACAATTATTGATCTAAAATTTATCAATGACATCTTTGATTGGTCTTGTGGCCTTCCTCATTGCTTCCCATTTTAACTCAGAGTCCTCTAGTGCATTGTTTTCCTCTATCCCCTATCAGCCTTCTCTCCCATGTCCTAGCCAATATTCTTTTCTCCCCCTACACAGCCTTCCCACTTCTTATTTCATTCTCACTTATTTCCCAGAATTCTATTTCACCCACTCTAATCCCATTTCAACCTTCTACAACCAGCCCTTGTTTATTTTCTTTGGTCTCCCAACCCCTCACAAGCCCCAATTCCTTTCCTATTCCTTAACTTCTTGCCTGGCTACAGTCCTTTTCTATGGTTTTCTACTCCCTACCCATTTCTTCTCTTTCACACCTCGTCTCAGCCTCATACAGGACCGTACCAAGCTAAAAATGTGCCCTGTGCAACTAATAAATCTGGTGCCCCCTCCAGCCACATTCAGTAATTCACTCTGAGCTTTCTGGAAGCCCAGTGATATTAGCACCCTCTTCTGTGCTTGCGCCCTCTGAGGCCACATCACTCGCACAGCTCTTGGTACGACCCTAGCCACACACACACACATCCAACCTCACATCACTTTCCACTGCCTCTCACCCCTCCCCAGTCCTTCATTCCATCTCCCCCTCTTTCAATCTCAAATCCCAAGTCTCGTTTCACACCCCTATTACACACCCCACCTCTTCCAACACCCCTTTTCTCCTCCAATTACAGCCTGGCCCCAGCCAGTAGAAGAGAGAAGTACTGGTGGCTAGTGCTTCTTGACCTTGTCCCTCTTGTGGCAGCACCTCTTCTTCCCTCTCAGTTCAGATGTTTGAAATGTACAATTGTTATGGTTATATTTTATTTAACATACCGCAACACTGCATAGCAGTCTAGGAAGTGTACAATAATTTAAAAAGAAAAGAAGTGAAAGGAACTGCATAGTGTAGACAGGACAGTATAGAAAAGATAGACAAACAGAATAAGAAAGATAAATACATACAATTCCCTTAGACTACAGGGCTATCCTTACCATGCCCAAAGGGCGCCGTCGTACCAGAATAGCTACTCAGGTAAGTTAAAAGCAGTCCTAAAAAGGAAAGTTTTCAGAGATTTTTTGACACACTTGAAATTTAATTCTGTGCTGAGGTGGCCTGGCAAGCCATTCCAATGTGCTGGAGCTGCAGCAGAAAAAGCTAAATTTTCTTGCAGATTCATATTATATTTCCTGCGAGAAGGGGAGGTATAAACAAAAATCATGGAGCTAGCAAAAAAAAATCTTGCTAGGGCATATAGGAAGACAACAGCAGACAAGTATTCCGGAACGGTGTCATGAATAATTTTGTATGTCAGGGTAAGAAGCTTGAAAATGATCCGAGAATTTATAGATAACCAATGATATTTGACAAATAGTGGTGTAATATGATCAAATTTGTGTGTGTGAGCTAGTACGCGAAGAGCCATATTTTGGATGGTCTGGAGATGACTGAGATGGACCTGTGGAAGGCTTAGATAAACAATATTGCAATAGTCAAGTCTCTGTATTGCAGTGTGTAAAAGCACTGCTATCTAGGCCAAGTGATCCAAAAATGAACAAATGCTACGAACACACCATAAGGCCAGGAAAGCCAATTTAGTTACTTTTTCCTCTCAATTGGCCCAGGTAAGGGCCGAATCTAACAACTCCAAGATATTGAAGGGAGGTTTGTAATATTAAAGGCTAACCATAGGGGCAAGCGTAGGCTGAAAATCCGAACCGGTAAACCAGATGGCTGTCGACTTAATAGGGTTCAGTTTAAGAGACTGTTCAAATAACCAGGAGGATATTGTTATTAAGGAGAAATTTCACTTACCGTTAATTTCCTTTCCTGGAATACTGCTAGACCAGTCCAGACAAGCAGGTTATGCACCCCTGCCAGCAGATAGGGAGACAGGGGAAAAAAAAAACAAACTCCAGAGCTGTGATTGGTCAGGCTCTGGGTGACATAGGCAGCCCCCTGGGATCCTATTTAGTAACAATGTAACAAGCCAAAAAGGCAACAACATCTCAGGGACAAAACACAACTATGAACCCTTAAGGAACCAACTCAACCCCTCAACGCGAACGAACAACGGAAGAGGAGGATCAAATATCATTTCCAAGGGAAGAAGCCTGAAATGACTGTTTTGACACATTCCCAGGAAACAAACTCCAGATGTGCTTGCGGAGCCTATGACTGTCGGCTGCTCTGCACAAGTACCAGTGCCTCTAACAAGCTGGGTGGGTTCTGGACTGGTCTAGCAGTATTCCAGGAAAGGAAATTAACAGTAAGTGAAATTTCTCCTTCCAGATCATACTGCTAGACCAGTCCAGACAAGCGGGAAGTACCCAAGCTAATTACCCTCAGGGTGGGCAGATAGAGCCGCCGACAGCACCGCAACTCTGAAACGACTGTCCTCTCGGGCCTGTATATCCAACCGATAGTGCTGAACTAAAGAGGACAAGGACGACCAGGTGCTCGCTTGATAAATATCGAGAGGAAGGACGTGGGACCTCTCGGCCCATGATGTGGATTGGGCTCAAGTGGAATGAGCTCGAAGCCTTTCTTGAACCGGCGGGCCTTGGAGAATGTAAGTCGATTCAATGGCACGACGCAGCCACCTAGCGATAGAAGGCTTGCAAGCAGCCAAACCCTTGCGCGGCCCCGAAAGGAGAACAAAAAGATGGTCAGTCTTGCGAAAGGAATTGGTAACTTTCAAATAGCGAAGGAGAACTCGCTTGAGGTCGAGGAAGGGAAGACTTTTGTGCCTACCCGCACACTGTTCGTTAGAGAAGGCAGGCAATAGCAGAGGCTGACTGACATGAAAAGGAGTAACCACTTTGGGCAGGAAGGAAGGAACCGTGCGAAGAGTTACCCCCTCAGGAGAGAAAGAAAGATATGGATCCCTGCACGAGAGCTTGAAGCTCCGCGATTCTTCGAGCCGACGTGATTGCTACCAAAAACACCGTTTTGAGTGTCAAATCTAGGAGACACTTCCTTCAAAGGCTCAAAGGGCGGATTTCCGAGCACCCTGAGAACTAGTGCGAGATTCCAAGGAGAAACTACCGGACGGGTCGGAGGACGAAGCACTTTGACCCCTTTCAGAAACCGAGACATCAGTGTGGGAAGCAAGGGAACTACTGGGCACCGGACCCCGATAACGTCAAGGCAGACATGTGCACTCGAAGCGAACCAAGCGCCAACCCTTTATCAAGACCATCCTGTAAAAAGGCAAGAATATCAGGAATTGAGGTACGCCAAGGGGAAAAATGTCGTGAACACCAAGCCTCGAAGACGCGCCACACTCTCGCAGCAGCAGTAGATGTTGAAGATTGTCGTGCACTAAGGAGGGTAGCCACCATCTTAGGCGAATACCCCTTACGGGTCAAACGGCGGCATTCAAGAATCAAGCCGTAAGCGAGTAGGGAAGCTGGATTTTCCATGAAGATCGGTGCCTATCTGAGGAGTCCGGAGGGAGCTGCCAGCCGCAATGGCGACCCCCGTGAAAGCCTTATGAGATCAGCATACCATGGTCTTCTTGGCCAATCCGGGGTCGCGAGGACTACCGCCCCCTGTGCGACCGAATTCGCTGCAGGATCCTGCCGATCATGGACCAGGGTGGAAAAACAAAGAAGCTGGTTTTCCGGCCAAGTCTGAGTCAACGCATCGATGCAGAGTCCCCCACGTTCTCCCCAACGACTGAAGAAACTCAGAACTTAGGCATTTGCTGTCGATGCCATGAGATCTATTGCCGGTGACCCCCATTTTTTTTTAACTACAGTCTGCAGTCACAGGTCTGCAAAAAAAATTTTTTTCGAGAGCTGTTTTGGTTATTCCACGTAATCTTTGTTTTTTGGTGCGCTGAATCCAAAAATGACCTCCATTTTGTCATAGGACATCACGTTTCCTGACAATTTAGATAACTATGTTAAATGAGGCAATACCTCAAAATAAATGGAAATAGACTTATAAAATTAAAGTTTTATTACAATATTTTCGTGAAAATCTTTTTGAACTGAAATGAGCTCACCTACACACACTAAACTTGATTCTTCTTCCTTATGAGGCTCCTCTTGGTGCTTGTGAGTAGCATCTGGAATGTCTCTCTGAAGCATCCAACAGTAGTCTGCCATCATTGTAATGCTCCATTTTCCCTGGTATCTCCTTTCCATCTCTTTAATGGCTTGGTGGAATCGTTCATCTTGTTCCTCACTCACAGCTCCCAAATTTTCAGGAAAGTAGTCATGGTGGGACTGGAGGAAATGCACTTTCAAACTCATCAGGCAATCTAAAGCTTGAAATGCTTTCAGCATTCGTCCGACGATCTTTTTGTAGTGAGGATCTTTGTTATTGCCTAAAATTTTCTGTACGACTTCTTTAAATGCAATCCACCCTTCTTTTTGAGGATCCGTCATGGTATTGACAAACTCTTGATCAACTATAAGCCTTCTAATGTCTGGTCCGACGAACACACCTTCCTTCAATTTTGCCTCCGACAGGCCTGGAAACGTGGTGACCAAGTATTTGAAGCATTCTCCATCTCTTGGAAGTGATTTTACGAATTACTTCATCAATCCCAATTTTATGCGGAGAGGTGGTAAAAGAACTTTATGGGAAGGTACCAAAGTTTCTCAGAGGACATTTTTTTCCACAGACTGTTAGCACCCTCGGCTGCCAACTCTTCTTGGTCCAGTGATTTTGTCGGTCTCCACTGTCCCATAGACACAGAAAACAAGGATATTTGTTATACCCAGCTTGTTGCCCGAGCAGCATGCACAAGACCTTCAAGTCCCCACACACTTGCCAACCATGGTCTTCATATTTAAGTTTACGAAGAACCAATTCCACGTTCTCGTAGGTTTCCTTCAAGTGTACGGAATGACCTACAGGTATGGAAGCGTAAAAACCGTTGGAGTAAAACTGCTTTGAGACTTCTTTTTGAAGAATCTATAAAAAGACGCCATTGCTCTGAATCATATTGGATTTTAAATTGACCCATCAGACCTTCGACATCGATGCAATAAACCAACTTGTCTTCCTGGGCGAAGGAACGAACTCCTTTTCACAATGTCTGAACCATGAAGATGACACTGACAACAATAAATTCCTGCTTTTCAGCCTTGATCCGAGTAACTCAGCGGCATCTTTGGGAAGATTCAAGTCTCCTACCAAATCATTCATCTCCTCCTGAGAAAACAATTTTGGTCTTGTATCATCTTCAAAGTCAGAACTCGATTCGCCATCTGGTTCAGGTATGACGTCACCTTCATCGGAGCTAGGTATCTCTTCCAAGGTAGCAGGGGGCTTGGGTACTGGTATATCTGTGCCATGGGGGATGGGACGAATTGCCGCGTGAAGACTGGGGTATGAAATGGAATGCTTCCATTTGGAATTAAACCCTTTCACATCGCATGAACAAAAGTAACAGTTGTCACTATGGTTCTTTTGCTCTCGCCATACCATAGGAATCCCATAACGGAAAGAGTTTTACCCTTGAACCAGTTTTGGAGGTCCTCAACACACCGTTTGCACACTTTATGAGGCGCCCAGACTTTATCTTGATCTCCAATTTTTAGTCCAAAGTATGCAAAGTAAGCGTAGTTACTCACCTGTAACAGGTGTTCTCCAGGAGCAGCAGGAATCAGTCCTCACTTATGGGTGACGTCGGCGCCGACGGAGCCCTCGCGGAGCAATTTTCCCCAGCTTTCAAAGAAAGCCTTTGGGAATTGCAGCGCGCATGCGCGGTCGTCTTCCCGCCCGAGGGTGCCATCTTAGCCAGTCAGATGACATAGCTAAAAAAGACAGCATAAAAATTTGCAAAAAGAACATAAGCAGACGATTGCAACTCCAAGGGGAGGAGGGAGGGTAGTGAGGACTGTTTCCTGCTGCTCCTGGAGAACACCTGTTACAGGTGAGTAACTACGCTTTCTCCAGGACCAAGCAGGAAGTCAGTCCTCACTTATGGGACTCCCAAGCTCAAGGCTACCGGAGACCCTAAGCACAAAAATGAGCTCCCTCTAGCTCAGCAGCACAGAAGGATAGAATCTTCGCTGAATTATCACCCACCGGTAGCCCACATCCGGGATGGAGGGTAGGAGTTGCTCAGACCTCAAAGAGATTACGGAGGACTGCCTGTCCGAAAGCACTGTCCCTACGGGACTCCCTCTCGAGACAGTAATGGACCGCAAAAGTCTGGCTCGAAGACCAAGTAGCGGCCCGGCAGATGTCTGCCAGCGGAACAGAGCGGAGGTAAGCCACTGACGTGGCCTTTGCCCGAACGCAATGAGCCGTGACTCGACTTTCTAAGGAGAGTCCGGCTGCCCCATAAGCCCAAGAGATACAGTCCGCAACCCAGATGGACAGAGTACGCTTGGAGACCGGGAGCCCCAATTTATTGGGGTCAAAAGACACAAAAAGCTGAGCAGCTTTACGGTGCTCCCGCGTACGGTCAAGGTAGAAGTTCAATGCCCTTCTACAGTCCAGGGTATGGAGGACCGTTTCAGCTCGGTTGGAGTGTGGTCTGGGAAAGAAGGTTGGAAGTACCACCTCCTGATTGATGTGAAAAGGGGAGACCACTTTAGGCAGAAATTGTGGGTGAGTCCGTAGGACTACCCTATTCTTGTAGAACCTAGTGTAAGGGGGATCAGACACGAGGGCCTGCAATTCACTTATGCGCCTAGCGGAAGTGAGGGCTATCAAGAACAGTGTTTTCCAAGACAGAAAACGTAGAGAACAGGTAGCCATAGGTTCAAAAGGCGGACAGGTGATCCGCTGCAAAACCACATTCAGGTCCCAGTCAGGCGCTGGCGGGCGCAGAGGTGGTTTAAGTAGAAGGAGACCTCGGAGAAACCTCGCTACGAGAGGGTCATTGGAGAGAGGTCTGCCGTCCACTGGCACATGATGTGCTGAAAGAGCACTGAGGTGAACTTTGACGGAGTTGGACTTAAGTCCCAGATTAGAGAGGTGCAGCAAGTACTGCAAGATCACGGACACCGGGCAGGAGAAGGGATCCTGAGACTGTTGGGTACACCAGACTGCAAAGCGACGCCATTTAAGGGCGTAGCATTTGCGGGTAGAAGGCCGTCGCGAAGCTAAGACGACCTCCTCCACCTCCGCCGGCAGGAGAAGGGGAGCAAGGACTACCCTCTCAGCAGCCAGGCCATAAGGTTGAGAGACCTGAGGTTGGGGTGCAGAAGGGACCCCTGATCCTGAGTGAGGAGATCCGGTTGTATCCCCAGAGGGATTGGGCCCTCCACCGCCAGTTGCAGCAGGAGTGGAAACCACGGCTGCCTGGGCCAGCGAGGGGCCACCAGGATCATGAAGGCTTTGTCTCGGAGAACCTTGAAAAGAGTCCGAGAGACCAGCGGGATGGGAGGGAAAGCGTACAGAAGGCTCCCCGACCACGAGATCAGAAAGGCGTCCGCCGCAACCCGAAGGGGGTGTGGCTGACGAGAGCAGAAGCGAGGAAGTTGCCGGTTGTGAGGACTGGCAAAGAGATCCACCGTGGGGAGACCCCACTTGAGGAAGAGCTTCTGAACTACCAAGGGATCCAGACGCCACTCGTGCGGCTGGAGGACCCTGCTGAGTTTGTCTGCAAGGCAATTTTCTTGGCCCGGGAGATAAACTGCCTTGAGGAGAATGCCGTGACTGACGGCCCAAGAGCAGAGCTTCTGTGCCTCCCGGCAGAGGAGGAAGGAGCCCGTGCCCCCCTGCTTGTTCACGTAGAACATGGCAACCTGATTGTCCGTCTGGACAAGGACGGACTGTTGGGAAGTCAGGTGGGAGAAGGCCTTGAGAGCGAGGCGGATCGCCCTGAGCTCCAGGAAGTTGATCTGCTGAGCAGACTCCCACGTGGTCCAGAGGCCCTGAGTACGTGCCTCTTGGCAATGTGCTCCCCAGCCCAGGAGGGATGCATCGGTGGTCAGCACCCGGGTCGGCTGAGGTGACTGGAAAGGCATTCCGAATATCAGGTTCGGCTGCCGGAGCCACCACCGGAGAGACGAGAGCAGCGGCTCGGAGACGCGCACTAGGTCTGCCAGGCCGCCTGTGGCTTGTCGCCACTGCTGGCGGAGACACCATTGAGCAGACCGCATGTTCAGGCGGGCATTGGGGGTCACATGGACAGTGGAAGCCATATGGCCGAGCAGTCTCAGGAAGCGCCTGGCGGAGACCAGGGGCTGGCTGCGAAAGCGGTCGGCTAGGTCCATGAGCCGTTGAGCCCTGTCGAGCGGTAGGTACGCTCGTGCCCGAGGAGTGTGTAGCCTTGCGCCGATGAACTCGAGATCCTGTGAGGGGAGCAAAGTGGACTTTGCGAAGTTTATGACAAAGCCCAAGTGCTGCAGCAGAGTCACCGTGCGGCACGTGGCGTTGGTGACCTCCTGAGCGGACGCTGCTCTGATGAGCCAGTCGTCGAGGTACGGAAAGACATAGAGGCCGTGAAGCCGGAGATGGGCCGCCACGACCGCGAGACATTTTGTGAAGACTCGCGGTGCGGAGGATAGGCCAAAGGGCAGTACTCTGTACTGGTAATGATTTCCTGCCACCACAAACCTTAGGTATTGGCGGTGGCTTGGGTGGATGAGGATGTGCGTGTAGGCATCCTTTAGATCCAAGGAGCATAGCCAATCTCCCTGCTGGAGGTAGGGCAGAAGGATTCCAAGGGTAAGCATTTTGAACTTCTCCCGCACAAGGAACTTGTTGAGGTTGCGCAAGTCCAGGATGGGTCTGAGGCCCCCTGTTCTCTTTGGTATCAGAAAATACCTTGAATAAAAGCCTTGACCTCTCAGGTGGTGGGGCACCGGTTCCACCGCCTGTTCCTGCAGAAGACCTGCTAACTCCTGAAGGAGCAACTCCCTGTGCAGAGGGGGGCGCGAAGGTTCTCCCGGAAAATAGGAGGGAGGGACCTGATGGAAGTGGAGAAGGTAGCCCTCTCGCACGACCTGAAGCACCCAGGCATCTGCGGTGATGCTGGACCACCTGTGGGCGAAGTGAACCAGCCGGCCTCCGGTGCTGGGAGGGACCAGCGGGGGGGGAGAGGCTATGCTGAGCGAGTCAAAAACCCCCTCCCTGCTGAGCAGGGGCTGGTGGTGCAGGCTTGGGGGCTTGCTGCCTACGGGACCCGTTACCCCGTCCCTTGGCCTGCTGGCCCTGTTGGGGAGCTGCAGGGGCCTGATAATGGGGGTACTGTTTGTAGGCAGCCGCCTTCCTCGGGTAAAAGGACTTTTTTCCCGAGCCCTTCTTTTTCTGGGAAGGGGCGGAGGTCTTCCTAGAAAGCCTGGTCCTGGTGAGAGTCTCAGTCTCAATTTGTGCAGCCTTTTCCGCCATGGGCTTGCCAAAGAGGTTTTCGCCTCGGCAGGGGACATCGACCAACTTGTCCTGTACCCAGGGCTCAAGGTCCGACGACTGAAGCCAAGCTTGTCGGCGGGCGCCGATGCCGGCTGCGGCCACTCTAGCCGAGGCCTCAAAGCCATCATAGGCTGCTCGGGACATGAACTTTGAGCATTCCCGAATGCCCGTGGACAAGGCTAGGAACCTCCGCAAGGGCTCCTCGGAGAGACCAGCGGAGAATCCGGCTAGCTCTTTAGCCAGATCCCGGAGATACATGCCCATGTAGAGCTGGTAAGTCTGGACACGACATGCGAGCATAGAGCCCTGGAAGCACTTCTTGCCAAGGCCATCCAGGTTACGGGCCTCCCTTCCAGGAGGCACCGAGGAGTGCATCTTCTGGCTCTTAAGACGATGCATGGCCGATTCCACTACCATGGAATGGTGTGGCAGCTGTGCCTTCTGAAAGCCAGGGCTCTTGCGGACCCGATAGATAGAATCGACCCGCTTGCTCAGGACCGGCGCGGAGGCCGGACTCTCCCACATGCGGAAGAGTAGTCGTTCCAGCATAGGAGGAACCGGCACAGTAAAGTGCTCCCTCGCGGGAGAGTCATACTGGAGGGCGTCGAGCTCTTCGGCTCGAGGCTCCTCCTCGGGATCCGCAGGGAAGGCCAAAGCCTTGGCCATATCCCTAACGAAGTCCGAGAACCGGGCATCCTCCGGGGGGGACTGCTTCCGAGGCTCGGACCCCGGTGAGTCCGATGGGACACACCGAGTCCGGAAAGAATCAGGTGACTCTTCCTCCTCAGACTCCCAGACCGACTCCGACGAGGACTCGGTGGGGTCGGCCCGGGCAGGGTGCGGCGCCAGCCGCCCCGACGTCGAGGGAGTCGGCGTCGGCGACCTCGGTCCCGAACGGGAGGCCGAGGGTGACCTCGACCGAGGATCGACTCGAGTTCTCATTGACTCGAGGATCGGCTCGGTCTCCGGGGTCGACTTGGACGTCGACGTCCCGGCGGTCGGGGCAGCGGCGCCAGCGAGGCCAGCGAGCAGTGCCCGCTGCTGGTCCATGAAGGCAGACAGTCTGCTCTCCAAGGCCGTCAACCTGAGTCCGAGCTCAGGTGACCCAGCAGCCCCCGACTCGGGCCCCGACGGCGTCGGGCCCGACGTCGGCTGTCGCGGAGGCGAGTCCAGAAGGACTACAGGACTTACCCGGGCAGGCATCTCCGACTCCAGGCGAGGTCGCTTCGGGAGATGTTCCTTCTCCAAGGACCCGGGGCGGCTGTCGGGGCTATGCGACCTGGCCCTCGCGGAGCCAGGAGCGTCCACCGATGCCGCCCTCGCGGGTTTTTCCTTCCGACGATGGTCCCCGGAGGGAGAACCCCGGTCGGAGGAGCTCCGGCGACGGTCCGAGCTGGAGCCCTTTGACACGGAGGCCTCCGACGAGGTCCGGGTACGGCTGGGGTCAGCGAAGATTCTCTCGCGCTGATGCCGCCGACTTCTCAACGCCTTCGAGGACAGTTTGCTGCAGGGCCCACAGATCAGTTCCTCATGATCCGGGCCCAAGCAGCGGAGGCAAAAGTCGTGTGTGTCGGTTAGTGACATATTTCGGTCACACCGACCACACCGCTTAAAGCCACTGGCAGCCATCGGGGGAAAAAGGGCCCCTGCGAGGTCAAAGGACCGGGCTGCCAGGGAAAATGAAAATGAAAGCTGACTAAGTCAGAAAAACCGAAAAAACGCTAGAGGACTCGAGACCGGCGTCGCGAGTCCGGGCGGGAAAACGATCGGCGTCGAACCGAAAGAAAAAAGTATAAAATAAAGAGGAAAATCAACCTTTTCGCGGGGACAAGACGGGGACGTCTGCAGGGCTCCGCGGAAAAAAGAAGACTGGCTAAGATGGCACCCTCGGGCGGGAAGACGACCGCGCATGCGCGCTGCAATTCCCAAAGGCTTTCTTTGAAAGCTGGGGAAAATTGCTCCGCGAGGGCTCCGTCGGCGCCGACGTCACCCATAAGTGAGGACTGACTTCCTGCTTGGTCCTGGAGAATACTTTTTTCACAAAGTCTAATATTCTGCTGTTGCTTCAACACTGTATATTCACCACAGATGAAACAGAAACTGTCTGGCAAATTAATACACTTTCGCAGAGCCATAACATAACAGTTGAAGAATGACAAGCTAACACGAATTGCGATGAAAAAGTGTGAACAGCCTAGAACCAAGAACCTGATGATTCGTGCACCAGTGTGGCATGCAGGAGAGAGCAGCTCTGTGTCTGTACACCGGACGTCACAGTGCTAGCCACGCCCCCCTGCACTGACCAGAGCTGCTGCTATCTGCCCTGTGTCTCCCTCCCACTGGATTCTTCAGGAAAGATTAACCCCTTCTACCATTAGAAGCACGGACTTAAAACTTGCTTAGCTTATGTATATATTGCTGACCATCAGATTTACAGTACTATATTTTTTTTTACATAACTGACAACCCCTTTAAGGTTTTTTTGGCATTTTATATCTTAAATGCACCTATGTGAATTAATTAATAGTAATTTGAAAAAAATTGATAAATTTGAAGACAATTTTGCATGTTGTGGCAAATCATGACGTCTAGTTTTTTCAATATTTTATGTGTTTTCAGCACACCAAAATACATGGAAATTAGATGAAAATAATCAAACAGCTTTTTAGTCGCAAACCTGTGGGAAGGCTAGCGGGGCCAGTTCCCACTCGCCGGGGTTGAGGGTATCGCGACTCAAAGTCCGCCTTCACATTGCTGGTTCCTGCAATCTGTTGGGCGGAGAGGGCTTGGAGATTTCTCTCTGCCCAAGGAAGAAGAGCCATCTCACTCGACGGTCCCTCCTTGACGGTTGATGTAGGAAAAACTGTGGTCGTGTTGTTGGATAGTATCTGAACCGCTTTCCCGTGCAGAAGAGTGTGAAATCTCAGTAGAGCCAGACGTACTGCTCGTGCCTCTAGTCGATTGATCGTCCAGCGGGATTCGCGTGCTGTCCAAGTGCACTGTGCAATGTGAGATCGACAGTGCGTGCCCCAACCAGACAGACAGGCATCCGTTGTTAGAACGATCCAACACAGAGTCTCTAAGGGAACCCCCCTTCAGGAGGTTTCTGGAGGAGAGCCATCACCGTAGGTTTAGTCTGATCCTGGAGTGAAGTGGAAGACGAATGTGGTAGTCTTCCGAAACTGGCGACCATTGTGTCAGGAGAGCTTTCTGTAGATAGCGCATGTGCGCTCTGGCCCAAGATCTATGGACGCCACCAAGGATCCCAGGACTTATAGGTAATCCCATGCTCGCAGCGAGACCTGTGCTAGGAGACTGCGAACTTGAGAAGTTAACTTGAGGAATCGAGGCATTGACAAAGACCCGACCTAAGGCTGATTCGAATCGAGCCCCCAAAAATTCGATCTCCTGGGACGGCTGAAGACAACCCTTGTCGTGGTTGATTCCCCAGCCGAGGTTCTTGAGAAAGGCAACAACCACCAAGACTGTGCTGCAAGCCTCGGAGAGAGAGTCTGCGCAAATGAGCCAGTCGTCCAGATAAGGATGAACTCTGATGCTGCGGCTGCGTAAGACCGCAGCTACTACCACCATTACCTTGGAGAAGGTTTGAGGTGCCGAAGCTAGACCGAAGGGCATCGCACGAAATTGGAAATGTTGACAGAGTACCACAAATCGAAGGAATCGCTGATGCCCCTCTCGAATGGGAATGTGAAAGAATGCTTCTGCGAGAGAAGCTAGAATTCCCCCTTGTGTACCGCTTGAATAACAGATCGCAGTCTCCATTCGAAAGTGTGGTACCCGCAGACTGCGATTGATGCCTTTGAGATCCAAGATAGGACGAAAGGAGCCGTCCTTTTTTTGGCACCACGAAATAGAGTGTAGCGGCCTAGTCCTCTTTCCAATGGTGGAACTGGACGAATGGCATCTAAACACTGGAGTCTTTGAACAAAGCAACATCCGCTGCCCACTGACACAGCCAGAGCCATCTCCGAGCTACTGTCACCGGTGCTACGGAGCGATCTGACAGCTGCAAGAGATCATAGAAGGCCTCTGCCAGGAATGCAGCGATGGATTCTAAACGAGCCAACTCGGGATCACCTGGAAGCTGCTGAATCCATCAAAGGGAGTCCCGTGCTGCTAGACCTCTGCACACCACTGCTTGAAGGGAAAGAGCGGACGACGAAAAACCCGTCTTTAGCAGACTCAACTTTTTAGGTCTTGCTGGTCGCGGAGTGCCGCTCTGCCCTCAACCGGAATTGTGGTATGCTTGGTGACCCCGGTCACTAATGCATCAACTTTCAGGTATGTCAGCCAACGGTCCAAGTCAGAGGGAGACCAAGGGTATAACTGACCAATACCGCATGCTGTACGTAGAGAGTCCCACTCTCGAGATACCATTTGCTGTAACTCGGCTAGAAAGGAAAAAACTTTGGAAGGCTTACGGATGCCCTGTAAAATGGGATCCGGCTGCAAAAGGATTTGAGAACTCTGAGGATCAGGCGTGTCGACGAGGCATAGCAACTCCATCACCTGTGTGATTAGGGACGGCAACTCCTCTTTCTGAAAAAGTCTGATATCTTGAGAGTCCTCATGAACTGTCAGCGAAGAATCAGATGGAGAATATTCCCCATCTTCTTTCTCCAATGAGTCAGGGCTCACCTCCGAAGATTTAAAGTCTTCTTGAATATCCGTAGTGTCCCACAAGCCACATGCAACGTTCCTGGGAGGACGTACTGCTTTAAGGTCTGAGAACTTGGGACCACTTGCGAGACCCTGCCATATCCTTGTCTGCTACCAGGCGGGTGCTGGAGGTATATCAAAAGACTCCGAACGCCACAGGTGCCATGCCTGGAGGAAGAGAGTCAGGAACTCACTGTCAGCCAAGGCTGCTGTGGCTTCCAGCGGCTGTGGAAGCAAAATGGGAGCTGACAGTCCTTTCTGCAGGTAGATCCTGCTGCAGGGGCTCTAAGGAGGGAGGTGTTAAGGCGCTGATGTCCTCAGCTGGCAGCGCAGTGGGAATGGAGGAAGAAGATTCTCCTGGATGCAGCATGCAGGTGGAACGCAAGCAATTAACTCCTTCTTCATATAATACAGCTGTGCAGAGAAACAGGCATTACAGAGGCTTAAACTTTTTTTTTTTTTTTAATAAACAAAAATCAAGGTAGGCATAGGGAAACAGAAGACTCTTCAAAGAAAAGGGATTTTGAAACTCTGTGCCTTCACAGCATGTTTAAATGTTTTGAAATGGCTGCCCAGAGCTGCTCCCTCCAAAACAACAACACTGAAGAGAAATCCATCCCGATTTTCAAAATGGCCGCCAGCACAGAAAAACTGCAAAATAAAAGTTTCCTAAGCTCTAAAAACCTTAACACTGCAGTGAAATTGCTGGGGAAGAGGCAAGGAGTGCTGCTAGCAACTTAAAAATTCAAATCCTGACGAACCCTGAATCACCAGTAATGGAGGGGAGAAGGAAACTGTCAGTTATTCACTGTGCTAGTACAGAGGAGCTAAGTTACCATGGAGGAGAAGAGGAACTTTCAAAGTCAGTGTAAGGTAATTACAGTGACTGAAAGGTAGGGAAATTAGAGTATGATCCCTCTGCAGCCACTTAGACCCTTATGGAAGGGCTGGAAGGTGTTTGAGGAGGGATGGAGAGAAGGGGAGCTGCACCGACAGTGAAATCAGGAGCTCAAACCCTGCTGTATTGCTGATTACAGAAAATACAGCTATTGAGGAGGAAAGCCTGAGAAACCCAGAGAAACACCTCGTGTGCTCTGGGTGCATCCAGGAAATAAAAATGAAGAAAAGAAAATAGGAACTTCAAAACCCAGTTTAACAGGCCCCAACGAAACCGGAAGTGAAGGAATCAGGTCAGAGACAGCCGGTTCCGATGCAGTTGAAATAAACCCAGGGCAGCTGAGGCAAGTAAGAAAACAGTTTACTTACAGTTTCTCTCAGAAATTGATACCTGATCCTCCTGCTAGTGTCTAAGCCCTCGTGGCAAAGACTCAGCGCTGCTTAAAGAAAATCGGGAGCTCTACTGAAGCCAGGCTCAGGAGCTCCACAAGTTTATCTGGGGAATCAAGTTGCTGGGAAACACAGAGTAACACCTCTTGTGTACTCTGGGTGCATCCAGGAGCCTCAAGATACAGTGAAAAAGGAAAAAACAAATTGTAGAACAAGCTTGAAGAACACCCTCATCTGCTGAAACAGAGAAAATACTGAATAGGACCCCTAGGGGTATGCCTATGTCACCCAGAGCCTGACCAATCACAGCTCTGGAGTTTTTTTCTCTGTCTCCCTATCTGCTGGCAGGGGTGCATAACCCGCTTGTCTGGACTGGTCTAGCAGTATGATCTGGAAACACTTGTTTAGAGGAGCCAAATTTATTACCGAATCATCAGCAGAGCATAACAGTAAGATGTTGTCCGCATAAACATAACAGGAAGCACCTAATACCTGTATTTGAGTAATTAATGGGCTGAGGAAAATGTTAAATAATAAAGGCGATAAAATAGAACCCTGGGGCATGCCACACAAAAGGTCTCGGGGGGGGGGGGGGGTTGGGTTAGAGGCCTCTCTTTGAATATGAGCCTGGAAAGATTTATGATTTACGAAGAAACTAGATCAGTCAAGCACTGTACCTCTGATCCCTGCCTCAAACAGGTGGGCCAAAGTAGGCTGTGATCCACCAGATCAAAGGCCACAGATAAGTCCAGTGTATAAGTCCCACAATCAAGTGATCTATAAATATCATTAAGGACTGCTGCCAGGACTGTTTCCATACTGTGGCATGAGCAAAACCCCGATTGATTGAGAAAATGAATTTGATCCACATGATCTGCAAGCTGACAGAAAACGATTGTCTGGACTAGCTTCGAAGTGACAGCTAAGTTTGAGATAGGGCAGTTAATTCTGAGGATCATACCAATCCCCATGCTGATCCTTTATTAAAGAATGGAGTATAGCTTTTTTCCAGGCCTAAGGTACCACTCCTGAAGATAAACTTTGGTTGGCCAGTGAAAGCAAGATCGGGAGGAGACCCAAACTGGGCTGATTTGGCCATGTTGATGGAATTGGGTCTAAGGAGGAAGTAGTTTTATGAATGGACTGCGATATCCTCTCTAATTGGGTGAGGGACACAGGGGTAAAATGTGACCAGGAGTGCAGTGGTAGAGAAATACCACCTCTGGCTTCAGCCGGTGAAGAGAAAGGTGGAAGTGAGGACAGCTTAGCCTTGAGTGACTGAACTTTGGTCAAAAAGTACTCCGCTAGTGTTTCTGGGATAGGCTCAGACAAGGGCAGATGCCATTGGGAGTATGCATTGCATAGAAAGTTGAGAGACAACTGAAAAAATAGCTTTTAGCGAAGACAAGAAACTTGAAAATGATCCGAGAATTTATAGGTAACCAATGATATTTGATGATTAGTGGTGTAATATGATTGATCTTGCTGGGGCATATAGGAAGATAATAGCAGACAACTGCTATTGTCTCTCTATATGCCCGAGCAAGATTGATCTTATTACACCACTAATCATCAAATATAATTAAATTAGGCCCTACCTACTAATTGGCGTTCCTTGAGTAACTCCAGTTCAGTCCTGCATCTCTGGATAGTCAATCTCCTCCAGCAGCTTGGAGACTGAGCATGTCATCTTTTGATGACATCAGAATACTAAGGTAGCTGCCACTACCCATCAGTCCCAGCAACCTATTGACAAAGCAGACTCACAGGAGAAACAAATTGGTCAAACAGTATAAATCAAACTCTATATAACTATGGGTCCTCAACCCCAGTAGGGACCTTATGTCCTTCCCCCAGAACGAGGCGGCTTACCTGTGGACTGCCTAGTGGAGAAGACACAAAGGCCCTGGAAATGATGCTGCCACCAAAATGTCAATTGAAATTCTTAGAGTGCAGGGAAAAAAATGACAGGCATCATTCCTATCAGACCCACGAGCCTCAACACCAACACTGATTTGTAGACATGCCTCCGACCACAAAAACCACAGTAACATTTTTCAGGCCGGGGGTCACATTGCTGTATACCACAGCCATAACAGCGAGGGTTCCAGGACTGGACTTCAGTTACTCAAGGAATGCCAATTGACAGGTAAGGCTTAATTTAACTTTCCTTATCATCCCTCCAGTCCAGTACCACACACCTCTGGGATGTAACAGAGCAGTTCTATCGATAGGAGGGGCCCGCGATTCCGGCCTGAATTACCGCCGCCCCAAATCTGGCATCTCTTGCCGCCTGCACATCTAGACGATAAATGTCTTGCAAAAGTGTGAAGGGAAGACCAAGTAGCCGCCCTACAAATCTCAGCCAGTGGTACCATACTATATTCTGCCCATGAGGCCACCTGTGCCCTGGTCAAATGAGCCTGCAGCCCCGCTGGCACAGACTTTCCCCTCAACACATAAGCTGATGTGACACCGGGAATTGGAGGCCTTGGCTGCTGCCTTCTCCTTGTGTGGAGATCAGATTTATGAAAATGAGCTGTTCTCTTCAAATAATGCTGCAATACTCTCCTTACATCCAACTGCGGATCCATGTCTCTCTCCGAACCGCTTGAGCGCGCTGGCAGGGAAACTGGATGATTCAAGTGAAAAACCAACATGACCTTAAGCAGAAAGGAAGGCACCGGCCGGATGACCACCTTTGAGATGGAGAGGAGGGGCTCCCGGCATGAAAGAGCTTGGAGTTGAGATTCTTGTAAAGGGTACGTTATTCCTTTCCCAGCACTTTTTATCACATACCCTGGGGACGTCTGTCTGGGTTGAGGACTCATCTTACCTTCTCTGTCTGGAATCCAGGGGAACAAACACACACACACTTGCACATAAGTGGTATGCAGTTTATTCCAAAGGGTGGAGGGATTGTCAGTACTTTTATACATTATCAGAGACATAGTCATACGTCATCCACCCATCTTCTGGGGGCCCACTATAGTTTATCAGTAACTAATACAAAAACAAGTCATCCTTGAGTCAGAGACAGTCATCCTAGAACAAACAGCTTACACAGCAAATTCCTTTTTCCAACCCACCAGAATGTACAAAGGGCACACACATAGGATTCTGATTCTATAAGATTCTAATTTCTCTTGTGCAGGCCTCTTGTATATACACTTAAACTAAGCATTATTTTATTACAAAGGACATATATATATATAGGATTCTGATTTCCCTAACAATCCCCCCTTTGGGCCTGCATAGGCCCACTATAAGAACAGCCTAACAATTTACTACAAAATAACTAAACAGACATTATTAATGGAACAGCTGTATGTGGCAGCTCAGGTACATCAACCACCATAAAAGCAGGAGTATAAGAATACATAAAAGTGGTAGAGCTTTTTAGGGCCTTTCAACAATAGCCAAGAACAAATGAATATACAACAAAAAAGAACAAGAATTATAAAACCGCTCAATAGGGCAATAAGCAGTCCTTTGAGACCACCCCAAAGAAAAATACATCAGAGAGTAATCATGAGAAACTTCCCTGTAGTTGAAGAACAGTATAGAACAGTATTAGACAGGCTAAAAGCAGAAACAATAAAACAATCCGTAGCATTAAAACTAGACACAGTTTACAATGAACAAGGGACCTAGTCATATCCCAAAGAGGGGCGAGTAACACCAATGTTATACAAAAAGGTAGAAAAAGAAACATGGGGCTAGGTGCAGTTTGAATTATCAGGTACAGTAAACTTCTGCATTTCACACAGATTAGAAGGTACAGTAATGAGACATGTTGAGAGAAAAGCTTCAGTTTGTAGCGAGCTGCGCACACAAAAAAATAAGGCAGTCTGGGCAAGTAGTATTTCCATATTAACAGTTCCCGAAATGGACTGAAGGAGGCACCACATGAGTGGTAGGAGGAGTCAACACAGTCTTGTGCGTGATGGTCAGGAGGCTGGAACCGAAGATGTCAGTGGAGACGATACACGCTTGATTCTTGACGCATGGATCCAGAAGGGGAGAGGTCACACAGGATGGCTGACCATGTGATAACGATCACTGTAGTTTGGAGGTCCATAGAGCGGGTCTAAGGTACCGTGCTTGTGAGGTGCTCTGACCTGTCACCAACCTTGAAGGGATATGTTGGTTCGGTACCTCTAGGCCGAAAGCTGCCTTTCTTCAGGAGTCTTCTCCTCTCCTCTCCAGTTGCTAGGGCCTTGGCTGCCCCGGCGTCAGCTACTTCTCATCCTGGTCCTGAAGCCTGATCTGTATATGGAGAATGTTTCCAGCGAGGGCAATGGCTTCAGGATCTTTTAGCCGCCACCTTCACTGTAATCGATGTTATCAGAAGAACTTGAAACGGTCCCATACTGGAAAAGGGGCTTGTACTATGTGCTGGTGGTATATCTTTACCAAAATCCAGTCTCCGGATTAAAAGAAAAGAGCTGAGTCATCCAGCAGAAAGGACTGGACATGCTGAGCATACCTATGGAGGGAAGAGAGTTGCCTCTGCTGCTAAGAAATACAAGAGATCAAATGTGAGGCTCAGGAGTATAAAAGGTAAGCAGTCTTCCATATAACAGTTCAGAGGGAGAAAAAGTTCAGTCCACTCCCTTAGAGCAATTATTTTTTTTTTTTTGAACAGAGTCAAAGGCAGGACAGTTTAATTTCTTTACAAAGTTTTTTAAGGTTTCGGAGGTTCCCCCCTTCGTGGATTGCTGCTTGCATACAACAGCCAATCCTAAGCAACTCAATTTAGCTAATACATTTTTGACAAGATGCCCACACTTCCTCAAATTTTTTCCACAATTTTAGAATTATACCAATTTGTAAAAATTTGTGTAAGTAACTTTCCTCTTTTAGCTTCATGTGTCGGGCCAGGACACAGAGGCAAAAAGGGATAAAAACATCTGAAAAGCACCACGTGGCCAGTGTGGGTCTCCCCAAAGCTCATTAGGATGAAAAGTGCACTCGGCCTATCTCCAAGTATCTATTTCCAATTATTGGGTATATCTCTGGGCTAGATGACTTTCAAAATTGGAATTAATGGGGATGGCATAATCAAATATTGTAGAGTATTCATTGTCAGTTTTCTTTCTAGATGGATACATCGGATACATCATTTCACATTTCAATTTACCCTCACCATTTTATAATGTTAATCTGAGTTCTCTTTTCCAACATGAATATTCCATCACACTCCTCTCAACACCACCTTTTTTTTTTTCCACTTACATCATTCCATCAAACTACATGCTAGGTCCTTCTGTCTTTTTTTTTTTTTTTATACCATACCAGTGTATCCTTATTTGGCAAGGCTGCTAAGAACATCAAACAATTATTAGAAACTTAGTATTTTTGTAAACAAAGGTATATATAAAATATAAATGTAGATCCTTTTAGCAATATGAGCAAATAGTGCTCATTCTAATTAGCAACTGCCTAAACAAAATATAGGTAAAGTCCTTACAATATAGACTAGTGCTTCACGGCATTTTATAACATCAATCCCAATAGAAAGAAATATGGCTCATCTCTCACGTATAACTAGAATCTGTCGTATACCCTGTCCTCAGTGAGAGTGCTGTTAAACTGATTTTAAAATTGCAGTGTTCACAAGGATTTGTATAAGCTACTCATTAATTATGGTGTCAAAAAGAGATCCTTTTGAGGTGAGAGATCTAAGAGGGTACAAGGCATTGGTGGCTAGGCCTCATCTTCAGGTTCTTCTTGGATTGCAAGGCATTCATGACTATCCTCGGGTTCTTCTCGGCCTATGCTCCCCCTGCCTATTTATGTCTCTTCAGAGGCATAAATATGCAAGGTTCCTGTTCTTCAGGCCTTGTGGGTGGTGTCCTCGAGGAGTCTTAAAGCAGTCAGAATTCCGGTGGCCCAGATCATCACACTCGGAACAGCACGCCCATTGCCTTTTCCAAGGCTATAGCCTCACCTTCTCTCTCTCTCTCTCTCTTTTTTCAAACCTCTCCTAGATCGTTGCTAACAATTAAAATTTTGTTTATCCAATCAACTCAAGTTAATGTTATTGTTTTATTTGTTTACAAATATCCACTAAATAAGACCTATATGCTTGGGAACAGAGCAATTTCAGATCAGCCTCTTTCCAAAATTCTATAATTTCTGTGTATACTGAACCTCTATATAATGTACTGCTAGAACAAGTATTTTGGTAACATAAAGTGCAAATGTGTAAACTAAAGAAAAATTAATATCTCACAGTACTGCAACCTATATCTGTTTTCTCTGCAACATATATTTATTTTCTCAGGAACTGTATTGAAACTGAAATAAAACTTTCAGAACAAAGTACACTTTTTCGCTGGACACTAACACATAAAACAGGTGAATTTATCCTAAAATCCAATATTGTAATAAATCAAATCAGAAAAATCAATATCCAGCAGCCATGGTGCTACTCTCCTGTTCGTCAGCCATCCACACCGAGCTAAACAATGCAAAGTAGTTAACTCATAAAAAGGTTGATGGATATCTGAATGCAAATACCCCTTTTTTTATATGTTTAAAGTAATAGAGTAACATGGAATAGACAAGTCTTACTAAAACCATTTTAAGGTATCATTGCAGTATCAGAAAAGTGAATACAGTTGATCAAGGCAGTTAATGTCAAAACAGCATATACTGTCTGCAGATTAAAATGTATCATGCAGAAGTATTACTTGTATGTGCAAGTTCAGAAAAAGATTTGTTTGCAAAACAGAAAACATTTGTGCAGAAAACACTAAATATTTTAAAAGAATGAACCAAAATACATTAAACATCTATTTAAGTGGCTTCAGTGAAGCAGTTTTGTTAATGTATAATCAATCAGGTATTCTCTTCCTTTTATCTGCCTCTCTCTAGCATGGCACTAATAAACCCTTATTGAGTAGTTCTGACAACTGTCAATGTTTTTATTTTGTCGGTACTAATTACTGCTCTCAGACAGAACATGTTTACAGTTAATAACCAAAATGTACTTTTCACATTTAAATTAAAACCTTATATGTACTTTTCACATTTAAATTAAAACCTTATACATAATACCTGAGACTGGTATCAAACTGATCTGAAAACAATGAGGTTATTTTAAAGCAAATTACTCAGAGTTACAGCCAACCAACCTTGATGTTATCTTAAACACAGATAGTAAAGTAAACAGCAGGTCTGTCTTCTGTCCTTCAAGGCAACTGCAGATTACTGTCTTAACTATTTTTCAGCTGAACAAGATGGGGGAGTCGTAAACGCTAGAAGTTGCTTGAGAACTGTCACTAATTGTGATTGCTATTAAATTCCTATAGTTACATCTCTATGTGTTTCTATAATATATGAACAATAATTATGACCTCTGAGGTGCTTAAAAATTCATTGTTTCAAGTTGGAGTCTTAATTAATGACTCAGGATGCCCCATTGTCCTGACAGCGTTCCCAACCCCCACTTTAAAGGTTAAAGAAAAACAATCCAAAACCATTCGTGCCTTCTGTAGCCCACGGGAGGGGCTGCCTCCTTTCCCTCTCTCTTCTTTATTCGCTGTTCATTTTTTAAATTTCTGGTTTTGGTTCTAGTGCTGTAGGGGGAAGGGATAGCCCCAACCGAATTTGTTTTTGTTTTTTTTTTCTCTTCAGGACACCCTAAATCCTTTCATTCCCAAGAAATGCAACAAATTATGAATGGCTTCTATCACAACTGGTTTCTCCTTCCCCAAACTTTGAAGATCAGCTACATAGTGCCTAGAGAGCAGACTCAAACATATACCTCAAAGCTACAATACTAACCCATTTTATTCATGCAAAATTTAGCTCAATATTTTTAACCAAAAGCATAAATATACAAAGCAGGGGGTTTCTTTTTGAAATAAGGTTTTCAAAGGAAAATGGAAATTACACTAACCTGGTAATTGTAGTTCCTGTAGGATCCAGTTTAGTCCTCCATAATCGGGTAGTGCACCTTCTACTGCAGCCTGGAGACTGGACCAATCAAATCTTCTGTAGTACATATCCAGCTGGAGCTCCCAGAAGCCCCCCAGTGTACTAGTAACAAAGCATACTTAACGAAGCAACACTTCATAGTATTAAACAATATACTTCCCCCCCTGGAATAACCAACTCCCTCCCCAAACGAGGAAGTCAGACATGGCATGGCGCCTGCCCCGACGCCATTAAATTTACACAGAGTCATAGCGATAAGCACCGCTGTCGACAGAGTCCGAACGGGACGAAAAAAAACCGTCTCATAGTCACCCGCTCGGGACAGCGCGCCGCTAGAGCATACAGATAGTCGGGAGGGAAGGAGGACTAAACTGGATCCTACAGGAACTACAATTACCAGGTTAGTGTAATTTCCATTTCCTGTGCGGATATCCAGTTTAGTCCTCCACAATCGGGATGTAACAGAGCAGTTAAGACCGGGCGGGACCTTGCCAGCCGGCGCGCCAAACCGCCGAACCAGAACAGGAATCCCGAGCCGCTGACACATCCAAGCGATAGTGCCTGCTGAAAGCATGCAGAGACGACCAAGTGGCCGCCTTACAGATCTCTGCCGGCGGCACCAGGCTATGCTCCGCCCAAGAGGTCGCCTGAGCCCGAGTAGAATGAGCTCGGAGCCCCTCCGGAACCGGCCGCCGCTGCAACAGATACGCGGACGCGATCGCTTCCTTGAGCCATCGAGCAATGGAGGCCTTAGCCGCCGCCTCACCTTTCCTTGCACCCCCAAAGAGCACAAAGAGCCGATCAGTCTTCCGAAAGGGCTCGGTAGACTAATACCGACGCAGCGTGCGGCCCACATCAAGCCGGTGAAGACCCTTGTCCACCGACTCAACAGAACTCGCCGAAAGCACTGGCAGAAACACCGCCTGATTCAGGTGAAAAGGAGACACTATCTTTGGCAGAAAGGAAGGAACCGGACGGAGCACAATCCGCTCCGCGGAAAAAGACAAGAAAGGCTCTCGGCAGGACAAAGCATGAAGATCCGAAATGCGCCTTGCCGAGCAAATGGCTACCAGAAAAAACCGTCTTCAAGGAGAGATCCTTCAAAGACGCTCTCCGCAAGGGCTCAAAGGGTTCCCGCACCAGAGCTCGCAGAACTAGATTCAAATCCCACGGAGGAATCAACGTTCTGCGGGAAGGCCGTAAATGAAAAACGGCGGTCAAGAAACGCCGCACATCCGCATGAGCGCCGAGAAGGCGGCCCAAGACCTTGCCTCTATAACAAGAGATCGCTGCCAACTGAACCTTCAGGGAACTGGCCGCGAGACCTTTCTCGAACCTATCCTGAAGAAAACTTAACACGACGGGCACAGAAGCCGTCACCGCCCGGACTCCCCGCCGGGAGCACCAGTTCACAAAAATCCTCCAAATTCGAACATAAGTAAGAGAAGTGGATGACTTTCTTGCCCGCAGTAAGGTGGAAATCACCGCGGGCGAATAGCCCTGCTTTTTCAGCCGAGCCCTCTCAATGGCCAAACCGTAAGCGAGAATCGAGCCACCTGGGGCATCCGCAAGGGCCCCTGAAGGAGAAGGTCCGGCAGCGCAGGAAGGCGCCACGGAACGCCGTCTCGAAGCCGGACGAGGTCGGCATACCAGGGTCTCCGGGGCCAATCCGGAGCCACCAACAGCACTCGACCCCGATGGCACTCGATGCGCTGAACGACCCGGCCGATGAGTGCCCACGGAGGGAAGACATACAGGAGCCCGGACGACGGCCACGGCTGAATGAGAGCGTCGAGTCCCTCGGACATTCGCTCCCGCCATCTGCTGAAGAAGCGACTCGTCCCGGCCGTTTGGAAGGTCGCCATGAGATTCATGATGGGCGGACCCCACCGCCGAACTATTTGCGCATATACTTGTGGATTTAGCTCCCACTCTCCGGGGTCCACCCGCACTCTGCTGAGAAAGTCTGCCTGGACATTTTCTGCGCCTGCTATGTGTGCCGCCGAGATTGCCGGCAGACGAGTCTGCACCCAACTGAACAAGGCCGTCGCCTCTGTTTCCAGTGCCACGCTCCCTGTGCCCCCTTGGCGATTGATGTACGCCACCGTGGTCGCATTGTCTGACCAGACTCGGACCGCCCGACCCAGGACCAGAGGCTCCAGGGCCAATAAGGCAAGCCTGACCGCCCGAAGCTCGAGACGGTTGATCGACCAAGAGGCTTCCCGGGAGGACCACACCCCCTGTGTGAAGCGGGTCTCATAGTGCGCTCCCCAGCCGGCTAAGCTCGCATCCGTAGTGAGAGGAACCCACCGAGGAGGCTCCAAGGGAATCCCCCGCGTCAAATTCTCGGAGGAGAGCCACCATCGAAGCGACCGTCGCACTGTCTTCGGGCAGGGCAATCTCCTGTTCAAGGAGTCGCACTGGTTGGACCAACGGCGAAGGAGTGCCCTCTGTAGCGGGCGCATGTGGAACCGCGCCCACGGCACCACCTCCAAGGTCGCCGCCATCGTTCCGAGGAGCCGCAAGTACCACCACGCCGACGGAGCGGGCATCCCCCGAAAAAGTCGGACAAGAGCCCGCAACGCCAGGACGCGGCGCTCGGGGAGGCATACCAGTCCCCGGGCGGTGTCGAAACGCACCCCCAGATACTCGAGGTCCTGCGAGGGACGCAGACAACTCTTTCGTTCGTTCACCACCCAGCCGAGAGAACGCAGCAGAGCCACTACCTTGCTTGTGACTCGCATGCACTCCCGACTGGATTTTGCTCGTATTAACCAGTCGTCGAGATATGGATGGACTAAAATGCCCTCCTTGCGCAAGGCCGCCGCGACGACCACCATCACCTTGGTGAAGGTGCGCGGAGCCGTAGCTAAGCCGAACGGCATGGCCCGGAACTGGAAGTGGCCCCACGGAAACGCAAAGCGGAGAAACCGCTGATGAGATGGATGTATCGGAATGTGCAGATAGGCCTCGGTAAGATCGAGGGACGTTAAAAACTCCCCCTGTCGCACTGCTACAATGACTGACCGCAGGGTTTCCATACGGAAATGCGGCACCCTGAGTGCGCGATTCACGCCTTTGAGGTCCAAGATCGGACGCAGGGAGTCGCCCTTTTTGGGGACCACAAAATAGATGGAGTAGCGACCGGCGCCTCTTTCCAAGGGAGGAACCGGGATCACAGCTCCCAAAGTTAACAACCGATCCAGGGTCACGCGGATGTCCCGCGTCTTTTGCTCGCCCCTGCTGGGAGACAGAACAAAGGAATCTGGAAGCGGGAACGCAAACTCCAGAACATAACCTTCTTCTATAATCTGTAGCACCCAGCGATCTGACGTAATTTGGGCCCAAGAAGGAAGAAAGTCGCGCAAGCGACCCCCGATAATCGGGCCCCCCTCCAGAGCCTGCCTCGCGTCATTGTGGCTTGCGCCCAAAGGAAGAGACCGAGGAAGAGGCGGCTCCGGAAAAAACCTCTGCCGGATCCTCGGAAACCACGAAAGCCTTGATTACGGGCTCCAAACCGGCTCCGCTGCGATGCCCACAGGCGGGAGGAACGAAACCGGCGCTGATCCCGAAAGGACCCCTGCGCCGAAGAGGAGGGCCTGTTGGACCTTGGCTTATCCTCCGGAAGCCGGCCCCCCTTGGACTCACCGAGATCCTTTACCAATTTCTCGAGAGCCTCCCCAAATAACAATCTGCCCTTAAAGGGCAGTTTACTGAGGCGGGACTTGGAAGAACCGTCCGCCACCCAGTTGCGCAACCAGAGGGACCGGCGCGCCGCAACCGCGGATGCCATACTATTAGCCAACGCGCGGATTAAATCATAAAACAGATCCGCCAAATAGGCCGAGCCGGACTCCAACCGGGTAACCTCCAACAGGCCCTGCTGGTCTAGCCCGGGGCTCGAGCGCAATCGCTGCGACCACCGCAGACACGACCGAGCCACCCAAGCCCCACAAATAGAGGCTTGCAATGACACGGCATCAGTATCGAAGGTTTGCTTGAGCAAATTATCCACCTTCTTATCCTGACCGTCCTTGAGGGCCGCCGCTCCCTCAACCGGGATGGTGGTTTTCTTGGTCACTGCGGAAACCGCAGCATCCACCCGTGGGGACTTGAACCAGTCCCTGTCCTTGTCGGCAAGGGGATAAAGCCGATTCATGGTCCGAATCCCCTTCCAACCGGATTCCGGGTGCTCCCACTCCGCTTGGATCATCTGTTCGACCACGCGGTGGACGGGAAAAACCACCTGGGCATCTCTGACTGCCTGAATCAGGGGATCCGCAAGACCCTCCTCCTCCAGGGACCGCACCGCCGAAAGGTTAAGCGCCTGAAGGGACTCCGTTACCAGAGGAATCAGCTCGTCCCTACGGAACACTCGAATGACCCGAGCCTGATCCTCCAGCTCAGAGATCTCCCCATCCTCCAACTCCTCTGCTTCAGCCTCAGGATCGCCCTCCGCCTCGGAATCCAGAAGACCGAGGGCATCCTGCTCCTGTTCCCCCAACCGAAGCCGCTTGACCCCGGGTTGTGAGGAGCACTGAGCCGCCCCCGAGGACCCCGAGGGAAGAGAGGGGGGGGCAAACTTCCGGCAACTGACCGGACCTGCTCAAGCGGAACGCCTGATGCATGAGGAGCACGAAATCAGGGGAGAATTCCATAGGTGGGACAACTGTAGCCGCCTGCTGCAGCGCAGCCACCGACCCAGACTGAGGGATGCTCGGAGAAAGAATACTGTCCCCTGAAGTAGAAGCATCCCCAGGGGTAGCCTGCTCCTGAACATTCACAGATTGCTCTATCCCTGCGGGCACTGCAGCACAGCCCCTGCAGATGCCAGAGTCAGTCCCTGCCGTTCTGCGGGACCCACAAATCACACATTGGGGTATGGAAGCCATCCCAAGGCCACCTCCGCCCAACGGGATAGAATGGAACAGTCACAGGAAAACCCACAGCCCAGGGGCAATCCTATGCAAATCAGCCCCGGATTAAAATTAAAACTTTTTTTTTTTTTTTTTTTTTTTTTTTTTTTACAAGAAATAAAATACTCCCCAGACTCCCTGGGGTGCCCTGAGCAAAATCGCCAGCAAAAGGAACCCCAAAAAACGCTAGGGGAACCTGCACAAGTGAGCAAAAGTGCCTTAAAAGCACACTTTAAAAATCCAAAATGGCTGCCGCACTGTTTCACCCGCGGCAAAAAACGGCGCGAAAATACAACGGCAACCAAATAATATGGAAAATAAATAAAAACGCTGGCAGCTCTGACAGAGCACTGCTCACAAATAAAGAAGTGAAAACTCCTACCAGCTCAGGAACAGCAAGGACACAGTCAACATCTCCCAGTGCCAGTCACTGCTGTATCAGGTATGGCAATTCCCCGTACTGTCCAGGGGAAGCTCACCCAGGGCTGTTAAAATTTGCCAGGCAGGAAGGCAGGAGCCTGCAGGTCTGACTTCCCCCTAGTCTCCTGTGACAATGCTCCAGGGAGCCAGGCTTCTTTTCCTTTTCCTTTTAAAGATACAGCTAGCTATTAAATAAATAGTAAGTAAATGTCCCAAAAACAAACCCTAAAAGACTAACTAACAAGTGTTGCTCCTGCAAGAGTCACTCAGTGTGCCCAGGAGGACACACTTTTACGTCTTCAAGCTGCAAGAGACTGGACACACTGGGGGGCTTCTGGGAGCTCCAGCTGGATATGTACTACAGAAGATTTGATTGGTCCAGTCTCCAGGCTGCAGTAGAAGGTGCACTACCCGATTGTGGAGGACTAAACTGGATATCCGCACAGGAAGTATCCGTTGCTAGGTCTAGACAATCTTATTCAAATTTCTTAAATCCTGCACCAACCAGCAAGTAAAAGAAAAACAAAATTTACTGTAAACAAAACATATATTTTTTTTTCAGCTTGTTGGGAAGGACACAAAGGAATTACTTATTTGGAAAACTTCTGTTTCAGTTCTTATTTAAACAAGAGACAAATCAAAGCTTACAAGTGCTTTCTTAAGAAATTTCACCCTGCATAATGAACCAGACCCTCTCCCTTGATTTCTCCACTTCAGACTTACCAGTCGCATAAAGGGTTAACACCTAACAAATCCAAACAACCAAAACAGCAGGAGGAGAGATACATTCCTTTGTACAAAGGGAACAACATTATTTCATCATTAGCATCTTACAGTTCTGATCATTCTACCCCTTTTCGTTACCGCGGTCTGTGCACAGAATTACGTTGCGTTTAATGCACTGTCTGTCTGATTCACAATATTAGCTCTAGACACCTAGGATCATTACCAGCTAGTAAAGAGACCTCTCTGCAGAGTAGGAAGTGAGACTGTTGAAACCAACAGGACGCATCTTCGCACCCCCACTCAGCAGGAGTCACTCCACTGTGGGAAAATCCCAGCGAGCCCCAACTGTTATTTACACCTTTACCTGTGGCCAATTCACCTTTAGCCAAGCTGGCCAATGAGACTCAGAGGGATATTGTGAAGCAGATTTAAGAGCTCTTTTTAGTATTTCATTATTCAACATTGCTACAGCAATGGGTGTTTAATACAGACACACCCTTTTACATATCTCAGTGACAGATATACCGTTGTTAAGTACAAAAGTAATGTTTTCTATTTAACTTGTCTACTTACAATATGGCAATAAAGAGACACTCTGCAAATAAATAATAGTTTACGTTTTAGTATACCGGTTAACTTTAAGTTTCTATTCTGTCTGCCTGTCTGTAGCCTTTGAACACAAAGAACAGAAAGGGAGGGGGAGGGAGGGAAAGAGCGGAGCAATGGAAGAACAAACAAACACCACTTGTCCAGGGACTCTGAATCATCAGTTTTACCTTTACTAGAGAGGGGGAGGGGGGAGAGGGGTGTCGTATAGGTACAGAGATAAACTAAGCAAAGTAAAGCTTGCTAACAGACTGATTCAGCAGAATCTTGTAACTTACACTGACAATTTATGTAGAATGGCTGTTTTTTAGCTGCAGTTTTAAAACTTAACATTTAGCAGAACATACATACACGCGGATTCTGGAGTGGTCCCCTCACCTTGGGACCCCCCCATCCTCTAATTAATTCACAACAAGCACACGGCTGGCCAGACACACACAAACACACAGAGAAGGAGAAGAATATTACCACAGACCCAGCAGGACGTCCCTGTTATTCACTGTGCTACCCGAGCGCATATTCCAAGCGCTACCCGAGGGCATATTCCCAGCGCTACCAGAGGGCATTTTTCCAAGACGAGCTACCAAAGCAACGTCAATTAAAAAATCTTTGTGCAGCTACCAAAGCTGCTTCAATTTAGAAAGTGCATCGGGGAAATCCCACTTCTAACACCAAATGTAAAGGGTACGTTATTCCTTTCCCAGCACTTTTTATCACATACCCTGGGGACGTCTGTCTGGGTTGAGGACTCATCTTACCTTCTCTGTCTGGAATCCAGGGGAACAAACACACACACACTTGCACATAAGTGGTATGCAGTTTATTCCAAAGGGTGGAGGGATTGTCAGTACTTTTATACATTATCAGAGACATAGTCATACGTCATCCACCCATCTTCTGGGGGCCCACTATAGTTTATCAGTAACTAATACAAAAACAAGTCATCCTTGAGTCAGAGACATAGTCATCCTAGAACAAACAGCTTACACAGCAAATTCCTTTTTCCAACCCACCAGAATGTACAAAGGGCACACACATAGGATTCTGATTCTATAAGATTCTAATTTCTCTTGTGCAGGCCTCTTGTATATACACTTAAACTAAGCATTATTTTATTACAAAGGACATATATATATATAGGATTCTGATTTCCCTAACAATTCTCAATGCTGGGCAGATTGCCACAGAAACACCATCTTGAGTCAAATCTTTTAGCGAGGCACTGCTCAGAGGCTCCTTCGCCAGTGCCTCCAAAACCAAATTGAGATCCCAAGGAGGAACGACTGACCGCCTTGGTGGCCAGAGCTGCTTCACTACCTGGGTGCATTCTTAAGGACACTCCCTGGATCCTGCCCCGATAACAAGAAATGGCTGCTAATTGTACCCTCAAGAAGCTAGAGGCAAGGCCCTACTCAAAATCTGCTTGCAAAAGCACTAACACATCTGGTACAGTAGCTAGGAATGGTCAACACTGTACCTCTTCACAGCAGGCCTCAGAGATGCGCCAGACACGGATATACAACACAGAAGTGGACTTTCCAGGTCTTCAACAACATTGCTATCCCCGGACCGGCCTTCTGCTGAAAATTCGGCTCGATTTGGCTGTTGCAAATGTCACCATGAGGTCCATGATCTGCGTGCCCCATCTTCTCACCACTTGCAAGATGACATCCTGGCAGAGCATCCATTCTCTGGGGTCCACCTGAACCCAGCTCAGGTAGTCCGCCATTATGTTGTCGGTTCCCACTATGTGCGCTGCCGACAGTCTTGAAGATGCTCATCTGACCACATTAGCAGCGCCTCGGCCTCTGCTTCCAAGCACATGCTGCCCGTGCCTCTCTGCCGATTGATGTAGGCTACTGTGGTTGCATTGTCCAAGATCTGGACGGCCTTCCCCTTCAGCCAAGGATGGAACCTCTGCAATGCCAGACCGACTGCTCCCATTTCTAGCCTGTTTATGGACCAACCGGTTTCCTGCGGGTTCCACTGCCCATGACCAATATGTCCTTTCCAGTGGGCCCCCAGCCCAATAGACAGGTGTCCGTCAGTGAGATCCAACTGGGGGATTCGAGAGGCATCCCCGCCAACTTCTTGGGGCGGAGCCACCATGAGCCCTTTCCTGGTCTCCGTCAGGCAGGGCAGCCACTGTGACAAGGGATGATTCTGATGAGACCATCTGCAGAGCAGTGCTCTCTGCAATGGTCGCATTTGTGCCCTTGCCCACGGCACGAGTTCAAGAGTTGCTGTCATGGTTCCTAGCAGCTGCAGATAGTGCCAGGCCGATGGATTAGTCACATCTGCAGGAATTGGCGTACTAGCTACAGCAGTCCCTGTGCCCTTTGCTTTGGAAGAAATACCTTCCCACTGTGGGTGTTGAAGCACACTCCCAGGTATTTGAGGTCCTGGGACAGCACTAAGACTCTTGGACAGGTTGATCACCCATCCAAGGCTTTACAGAACTTCACCACTCTTGCTGTTACTTGTTTGCTTTCGCTCATTGACTTTGCCCAAAATGAGCCAGTCGTTGAGGTAAGGGTGCCCCTCTTGGCAGAGCGCCGCCGTCACCACCACCATGACCTTGGTGAAGGGTACAGGGGCCATGGCTAGTCTGAAATATAAGGCTTGAAACTGAAAATGCCCCATGGCCACTGCAAAGCAGAGAAACTGCTGATGCTCTGGTCGGCTAGAATGTGTAAATAGGCTTCCATGAGATCGAGGGGATGTCAAATACTCTCCTTCCCTCACCGCCACTATGATGAACCACAATGTTTCTATGTGAAACCGGGCACCTGTAGACACCGGTTCACGCGCTTGAAGTCGAGAATAGGCTGAAAAGAGCCCTCCTTTTTGGGCATCATGAAATAAATTACCAACCGGATCCGCACTGGTCTTTGGGAACTGGCATGACGGCCCCCAACTGTAGAAGACTTACCAAGGTTATCTTTCACCGCCACGGCCTTGCTGCGCATTTTGCAGGGGGACTGTACGAAGGATGGGCCCAATGTTCTGGCAAACTCCAGTGCGTAGCCCTCCCAGATGACCTCTAGAACCCACTAGTTGGTGCACTGCCACCTAGGCACCCCCCCCCCCCCTCGATTCATTGTGACTTTAGGCCCCAAGACCACGGAGGCACCAAAATAACCCAGCCCCCCTCCTCAAAACCTGACCTCGTGAGGGGAACCGACCTCTCTGGTAAGGCACAAAAAGGACAGTACGGACCCATCAGAAGTCCCCTGAATGACCCAGAGCCGGAGCTGAGCTGAGCTGCACTGCGGACCTGCTTTTGTTTGTCCTCGAGGAGGTGCCCCCCCTTTTGACTCTCCGAAGTCTTACCAACTTTTCCAAATTCTCTGCAAACGGAAGTTTCCTCTTAAACGGAAGCTTGCTAAGCCGGGCCTTGGAGGAGCTATCTGCCGCCCAATTCCTCAGCCAGATGTAGCAGCGAGCCGCCACCACCGAGGCCATACTTTTGGCTAGTCTAATAAGATCGTAGAAGGCATCTGAGGTATGCGGCCCCCCCGATTCCAGTCTAGCCATCCCCCCCTGCAGGATCTGGAGCCAAATCTCCAGGCTCTAGAGCAGGGATTCTAAACCCTGTCCTTGGGACCCACCTAGCCAGTCGGGTTTTCAGGATAACCACAATGAATATGCATGGGAGAGATCTGCATATAATGGAGGCAGTGTATGCAACTCTCTCATACATATTCATTGTGGTTATCCTGAAAACCCAACTGGCTAGGTGGGTCCCAAGGACAGGGTTGAGAACCCCTGCTCTAGAGCCCCTTGCGCCCAAGCGCAGGCAGGCCCTAGCAACCCAAACCCCACAAAGGGAAGCCTACAACGAGAGGATATCGATATCTAATGTCTGCTTCAACAAGGTATCCAACTTCCTATCCTGGATGTCCTTGAGTGCTGTACTCACCTCTACCGGGATTGTTGTTTTCTTTGTAATGGCTGAGACAGCCACATCCATTTTTGGAGAATGGAGCATTTCCCGCTCTTGCTCCAATAGCGTGTATAGTCTTGTCATGGTCTGCACTCCTGAGCCTGGCCTCCGGAAAATACCACTCATCCTGGATCATCTGCTTGACCACTCTATGCACAGGAAACACCTTCTGTGTCTTCCAAACCACCTGGAGTAGTGGGTCCTCTAACACCTCTTCCTCCACCGGGAGACCCGTGGGCATATTAGGGGCCTTTAACGATTCCATAAGTAGTGGTGTCAACTCCTCCTGGCAGAATATGCAGACAATCCATGACTCCTGCAGAATCTCTCCGTCTAGCTCCTCTCCTTCTGCATCCCATTCCATTTCTGGGTCCAACTCCTCTGATAATGGGGACTGTTTCCCCCCAGTCTCCTGCTTGCCTATGCCTTTTGGACATGCTTCCCCATCCAGCTCTGGCGCATTCGCAGACCCTTTCCTGCCCTTTCGCCACAGAATGGCTCTTTATCCCCAGTTGCCGCATGCAGAACACCTTATGCATGAGTAGGACAAATTCAGGCGAAAAACATCCAGGGGGCACTCATGCCACCTAGGCCCTGAGATGTGGAGGGTCTGGGAGAGGCCTGGTCTCTACTATATGGTTCCAGCAGAGGAGGCATGATAGTAAAATCAATAACCTCCCCTGCTGCCGAGCTCTGCCCCTCCTGGGAATGCGAGGTACTCCCTTCCACTCACAAGGAGAATGCACAGACCAATATCTCTTCTGCACCATCCCGCAGTTCATTTTCCACCATCTGGGCCTCCTCCTCACAGCCACAGCAAATGCCCGCATCCGAGACAGACCCCCAATGGGCCCCGCACTCTCCACAATGCATCCGTGCCGACATTGTCCCCCTGTTTGAGTTGACAGACTGTTCCCCTGCTGGCTGACCAGTCATGCAGCTTAGCGGTGACGAGGAGAAAAAAAACCCAATACTGAATTTATTTTTTGCTTGTTAATCCTGGGTTTCTTTTTCTTGAAACAAAAAACAAGGGCCCGGAACAAAAAACAAACTGCCGAGTCCCATTCAATGTCCAGTGAGTCCTCCCCCTCACCTGTTCCTACAGTGACTTTCCAAATATGCTGCTTCAAAATGGCACACTTCCCAAGCTGATGAAGGAACTGCAGCTAGCCACGTGGTCCACAGATGTGCTCGCACCAACCTCTTGGGGTGAACAAATTGCCTGCTACTGCTCCTGCAGCCAAACAACCCCCACTCACCGGCCAGAACGGAGTCACTCCTGTCTGTCCTCCCTGGCTGGAATGGAATCGCTTCTACCTGTTTCCTGACTCACGTTCAGGTTGTGTTCCCTGGCTTCGGCGTCTAAGGAGGTGTTTTCCAAAAATGCTTCCTGCAAGGCCTTTGCTGTAATTGCGGCTCCTCACCCAGTAATGGGTTCGGGAGTAACTGAAGATGTCTAGCCATACCTGGAGCCCCCGCAAGGACCCTACTTCGTGCTTGGGGGGGGGGGGGGGAGGACGACTTTTTTTTTGTTTGGGGGTTTGTTTTTTGTTTTTTTGTTTTTTTTAAACACACGGGTTCCCAATGGCCCCAAAGCAATTAGCTCCCAAATCTCTTTTTTAAAGCTTTGAGAGACAAATCCAATGCCAAAACAAGAAAAATTCTCTAAACCTATCTAACCACTCCTTAGTTGTCTTTCAGCAAGTCCAGCCCCCTGAATCACCACCTCCTTCAGCTGCTTGGAGACTGAGCTTACTGGGGCTGATGGATGGTGCCAGCTGCCTTAGTGCTCTGTCATGAAAAGATGACATGATCAGTTCTCCAAGCTGCTAGAGGAGATTGACTACCCAGAAATGCGGGACTGAACTGGAGGGATAGGTGAAATTTCACTTACCGTTAATTTTCTTTCCTAGAATACTGCTAGACCAGTCCAGACAAACGGGTTGTGTCCCCCTGCCAGCAGATCCTGGAGTCAGAGAACTCTACCAGAACTCTAATAGGCTGATCCCTGGTGATGCTGCTGAGATGATGAGACTGTACCCCAAGGGGTCTCCCTCAGTATCGTCCACAAGCTGAACTTCATGAAAACTAAACTACATACAGCCAGTCAACTGACCCGGCCTCAACTATGTACAAGGTGCTGAAAGCATTCCCAGAAACTGAAGGCCACCGAGAAGGACAAAGGAACTAGAGGCTCACTTGCCAGGCCTCCGGAAGGAAAAAACAAAAGCCAAAAGATAACAGCGGCTCCGCTGCACCAGCAGGACTGAGACTGACAGCAGGGTGGGTCCTGGACTGGTCTAGCAGTATTCTAGGAAAGGAAATTAACAGTAAGTGAAATTTCACCTTCCAATTCATACTGCTAGACCAGTCCAGACAAACGGGCAGTACCCAAGCTACCGACCTCTAGGGTGGGTCCAAAGCCACCAAAAGCACTGACGCGCCAAAACTCATCTCCTGCCGAGTGTGGACGTCCAATTGATAGTGACGGACAAAAGTCGATAGCGACAACTAAGTCGCTGCCCGGCAGATGTCGAGGGGTGCCACATGGGAACGCTTGGCCCAAGACGTTGCCTGCACCCGCGTGGCGTGTGCTCGGAGCCCTACAGGCACTGACTTGCGCTGAAGAATATAGGTTGCTTCAATAGCTCCTCTTAGCCACCTGGAGATAGTAGCCTTAGAGGCTGCAAACCCGCGACGGGAGCACGCAAGAAGGACAAAGAGATGATCCGTCTACCGAAAGGAATTGGTAACTAAGATACCGACAGAGGACCCGTTTGAGACCTAACGCACGTAAGTGACGATGCCGACCCGTACACTGCTCCGGTGAGAAGGATGGCAAGAAGAGGGGCTGATTGACATGAAAAGGCGTAACCACCTTGGGCAAAAAGGATGGAATTGTCCGAAGAGTCACGCCCTCCAACGAGAAAGATAGATAAGGATCCCGACAAGAGAGCACTTGGAGCTCGGAAATGCGCCGCACCGAGGTAATTGCCACCAGGAACACCGTCTTCAAGGTTAAGTCTTTGAGCGAAGAGGCCCGTAACGGCTCAAAAGGCGAAGCCACCAAGGCCCGGAGGACCAGGGCGAGATCCCAGGCCGGGAAGACCGGACAGCATGGAGGCCACACGAATTTAACTCCTCTGAGGAAATGCGAGACGTCGACATGTGAAGCGATAGAGCGCCCCAAAACCGGACCACGGAAGCAGATTAGTTACTCACCTGTAACAGGTGTTCTCCAGGAGCAGCAGGAATCAGTCCTCACATATGGGTGACATCGACGTTGATGGAGCCCTTGCAGAGCATTTCCCCAGCTTTCTATGAAAGCTTTTGGGAATGCAGGCATGCATGCGCGGTTCCCTTCCCGCCTAAAGGTGCCATCGTACCTCAGTCAAATGACATAGCTAAAAACAGCACACAAAAATGTAAAAAATAAACTATGTACAACTGCAACTCCCAGGGGAGGAGGGATGGTTGTGAGGACTGATTCCTGCTGCTCCTGGAGAACACCTGTTACAGGTGAGTAACTACTCTTTCTCCAGGACCAAGCAGGAAGTCAGTCCTCACATATGGGTGACTCCCTAGCTCTGGGCTACCAGGAACCCAGGCTGAACAAGAGAACTCCCTCTAGTCCCAGCATCAAAGAAAGGCTTTTCACTGAAAGGACCTCCACCGGTAGCCCAACGGAGGGCTGGAGGGCAGGAGTTGCCTAAACCTCAAAGAGATTCCGGAGTACTGCCTGGCCAAAAGCACTGTCCGTACGGGACTCCCTCTCCAGACAGTTGCAGCCCTGCAGATATCTACCAACGGTACAGAGCGGAGGTGAGCCACTGAGGCAGCCATTGCCCTGACACGATGGGCCGTGACCTGACCTTGCAAAGGAAGGTCAGGCGCCCTGTAAGCCCAGGTGAACCGACAAAGAATGTCCCTCGACCAGTGAATGGTGAGCTGCTAGAGCTGAGAGGTGGACACGAACAGAATTGGACTTAAGTCCCTGATTGGATAAAGTGCAGCAGGTACTGAAGCACTACTGGTACAGCACAGGAGAAAGGATCTTCTGTACGTAGCTGACACCACACAGAAAACCTTTTCCATTTCAGGGCATAGGTTTTTCTAGTGGACTGCTTCCTAGAGGCTAGGACAACCTCCTCAACTTCCTGAGGTAGGCCCCAGAGAGCCAAAACTACCCTTGCAGCCTCCATGCCATCAAATTGAGAGCTCTGAGATTTGGGTGCAGAAGGGAACCCTGATCCTGAGAGAGAAGATCGGGTTGCAACCCCAGAAGCAGTGGGGGATCCACTGCCAGCTGAAGCAGAAGTGGAAACCAAGGCGGCCTCGGCCATCTGGGAGCTACCAGCAGGACCGAGGCCTTGTCCTGAAGAATTTTTTTTAAATTTAAACTTTTTATTGAAAACAAATCCAACACATAACCAACCGTAAGAGCTTCTAACAATGAATAGCTAACAGTTCCAGCGGCAAACCCCCCCCAGACAACCCCCCTTACAAAATGCAAGTCAACTTAAGACAGTCATAATCACGAATCCCCACCTGCTGCCCCCATTACACCATTCAATACAGTTCATTACTACCACCTTCACAATGCCCAACTCCCCTACTCACCCCCCCCCTGCAAGTCCACCAAAGGCCGCCACCAGCTCTTCATCCCTTCCACCTTCAGATCTGTCAGTTTTATTTAACCCCAATACCCCCCCTGGACGACTCCCATTTCCCCCCCCCCTTACCCCTCCATCCTCTCCCCCCCTCACCCGGCGTCCCACCCCCCCACCCCCTCCCTCCCCCCCTCCGCCCCCTTTTCGCCCCCCCCCTCCACCCTGCACCCCCCTTCACTCATCCCACCCCGAACCAGCCTCCACACCCTCCCCCCCAAGAACACGTTGCAAAATACCCCACCGTTCCTCAAACCCACCCAAACGCTGCCTATGGGCTGCCGTTAATTTCTCCATAAGCACTATCGTCCGAAGGCGTCCCTCAAACTGCGCCACCGAGGGCACCTCCCTGTGCTTCCAGGCGGCAGCAATCGCACACCGGGCCGCACTCAGACAAGCCAGAACCATCTTGCCCCCCCGCCTCCCAACTCCCCCTCCCCAGAAAGACAGCAACAAGATAGTAGGCTCCATACCCACTGTGACCCCTAATTTCTCCTGTAGCCACCCTATAATCCAGCTCCAATACTGCTGGACCTTCTTGCAACCCCACCAAATATGCCAAAAGGTCCCTATCTCCCCACAATCCCGCCAACACAGGGGGGAACCGCCGGGTATATCCGATGCAAGTGCGCTGGTGTGTAGTACCACCGCAGCAGAACTTTATAACTATTTTCTCTGGACCCGCTAGAGCTCAAGCCCCGCTTAATCTGATCCCACACCTGCTTCCACTCCACTCCGGATAGGGTACGATCCAGATCCCTCTCCCAGTGCACCATATATTTATGTTTCCCGCCCTCGCCCCCAGCAACCGCCTTATATAACCCTGACACCAGACCCCGGGACCCACTCTTCCCATACCACAGAGCCTCCAGCCCGGATATCTCCGCTCCCACCCCATCTAAGCCCCCCACCTTCTTGAGATACGACCGAATTTGCATATAAGCATATCTGTCCCCTTGGTCCAGCTTAAAGTCCTCTTGCACCTCCTCAAAACTCCGAACCCCCCCCCCTCCTCCACAAGTGGAAAGCTACAGCCCAAGCCTTTCCGGGTCCACTGGTCAAACCACCCCCCTTCCCACCCCGGGCGGAACTCTTTCCACCCTCTCCACGGAGTCATCAGCGAAAACACCGTTCCCCGCCCGGCAATATCCGCTCCTCTAGCCTTATCCCAAATCCGAACCACCTGATGCATCCCAGGAGAGCCCTGCCCCAGGTCACCCCTCACCCCCCGCGGCGCCCATAACCAGGCAGCAAGGCGTCCTCCACTAACCCTCCTTTTCTCCAACTGCACCCAGGGGCGTTCTCCCACCTCCCGCCATCCCAGCGCATGAGCAAGTTGGGCCGCCCAATAATAAGCCCGCAGATCAGGCACTCCCAAACCCCCCTCCTCCTTAGGGGAGTACATTACCGTCCTCGCCACCCGCGGGGGTCTCCTCTTCCAGATATAGCTAAATACATGCCGTTGAAGGCCCCGCATCGCCCCCACCGGTATCTCTACCGGCAGTGCGTGAAACAAATACAATAAGCGGGGCAGAACATTCATCTTAATAGCCGCAATTCTCCCCAACCAGGAGATCTCCATCCGCATCCATCCCTCAAGATCACTGTTGATCCGGCGGATAAGCCTGGGATAGTTAGCAGCAAACAAATTCTCATACCGATCCGTGATCTGTACACCCAGATACCCCAAAGATCCCTTCACCCAGCGCAACGGAAACTTACTCCTCAACTGCTCCTCCTCCGCTGCATCCACCCTTATCTTCAACACCTCAGTTTTGTCCACATTCATCTTAAACCCGGATAGGGCCCCATACCTCTCCACCTCCCTCATCACCTCCGGCATAGAAGCCAGCGGAGAGCCGAGAAACAGCAAAATGTCATCCGCATACAAGGAAATCGTATGCTCCCGTTCCCCGTGACACAGCCCGCGGATCCGATCATTCCGCCAACGGCTCCACAACCAGCGCGAATAGCAATGGAGACAGCGGGCAGCGTTGGCGCGTCCCCCGTCCCAGAGCAAAATCCCGGGAGTACCGCCCATTAATCTTAACCCTCGCCCTAGGGCCTTGATAGAGCGCTCCCACCCATGCCAAAAACCGCGGCCCACACCCCACCTTCCGCAGCACCTGCATTAAAACCCCCCAGTGAACTCTATCAAAGGCCTTCTCAGCGTCGATAGACATCAAAAGAAGATCCTCCTGCTCCTGCCGCGCCACCCAGACCACTCCTATGTCCCACTTAATATTATCGGCAGCCTGCCGCCCCATAATGAACCCCGCTTGATCCACCTGGACAATTCCTGGCATCCACCCGGCCAATCGCCCTGCCAAGATTTTAGCCAACAATTTAACATCTACATTTAAGAGTGAAATAGGTCTATATGAACTACAGCGCCCGGGATCCTTCCCTGGTTTTAACAATATGGTGATCCCTGCCGTCAACATATCTGGTGAAAGTCCCCCCCCCCCCTCCCCGAGGACCCCACTGAACACCCTCCGCACCAAATCTCCAATGTCCCCCCAGAAAACCTTATAAAAGGACCCAGTCAACCCATCTAAACCCGGCGATTTCCCTGCCACCAAACCCTTCACCGCCCTCTCCAATTCCACCTTAGAGATTTCTTCCTCCATCTCCTCTACCGCCCCCGCTGATAATTCGGACATAGTGATCCCGCCAAGATACTCCTCGATCCCCCCCTCCCTCACCCGATATAATTCCTGATAGTATTCCTTAAACCGCTCTTGGATAGCATCATCCCCCCTGCGCATCTTCCCATCCTGCCCCTCTATCTGATAAATGGTTGCTGCCCCCTTTTGCTGCCGCAGTTTCCGTGCCAACAAGCGGCCTGCCTTATTCCCAAGCTCATACTGTACCTGTCTCACCCCTTGGAAGATATGCACCACCTTTTCCACCTGCACCGCCCGCAATTCATCGCGCACCCTCTCCATCTCCCCCCGATCTTTCGGAGCCCCTGAACTCTGATATCGTGCCTCCGCCTCCTTTACCTCCTTCCGCAGTGCATCCTCCCGTCTTTCCCTCTCCCGCTTCCTCCGCGCCTCCCACATAATAAATCTCCCCCGTACCACCGCCTTCAATCCTTCCCAAACCACCACCTCCTTCACTTCCCCCGTGTCATTAAAACACAAATATTCCTGAATGGCTTCCCGCACATCAGCTACCACCGCCCCATCCCTAAGCAGTCTATCATTCAACCTCCAAAACATTCCCCCCCCTTTCTTCGGACAGTTAAGAGTCACCACTACTGCCCTATGATCTGACCAGCCCACCGGTTGAATACCCCCCTCCCTTACCTCCCTCATCCAAGTCTTATCCAATAGCAAGAGGTCTATCCGACTCCAGCTGTCGTGCGGAGCGGAATAAAAAGTAAACTCCGCCCCCCTCGGATTCAGGGCCCGCCACATATCCACCAAATTAAGTTGCCCCATCAGTTTCCGTAGCTCAGCCCTATCCTTCCTCCCCCCCCCATCCCCCCTCCGCGGCTGATGATCCAGCCGTGGATCCAACACCAAATTAAAATCCACCCCCACCAAAAGCTTCCCAGTCCCAGCCCCTTCAATAAGACGCCCCACAGTGCGCCAGAACCCACTTTGCTGCCCATTAGGACCATATACCGACGTCACCACAATATCCTCCCCCCCCCCCAATTTCCCCGTAATCCCCACCACTCTCCCCCCCTCATCCTTAAAAGACCCTTCCACCTTAATCCCACACCCTTCCCGAATCAGAATGGCTACACCCCCCTTCCGGCCCCCTTCCCTATTACATGAAAAGAACTGATCTGGGTACTGTCAGTGCCGCATGCGCCCAACCTCCCCCGCCCTCAAGTGAGTCTCTTGTACCAGGACCACATCCCACTTATCCCGCACCACCTCCCGATAGAATAAGCCCCGCTTAGTTGGAGAGTTCAACCCTTTCACATTAATAGTCCCTACCCGCACCATCTATAAAACTCCCCACCCCCCCCCCCTCCACAACCTCTTTTGTGTTCTACCCCCCCCTTCCCCCCCCTCCCCTTCCCCCCCACCCCTTTCCCTCCCGTTCTCCCCCGCCCCTCCTTCCCCCCCCACTCCTTCTGCTGACCCTCCCGGGCGTCCCATCCCACCTCTTCCCCCCCGTGTCTTCCACTCCCATCCCCCCTCCATCCAGACAACACACAGCAAGTAGCAAACAATATCAACTTATCCCACATACCCACCAGCCCCTCCACCCCTCACTCCCCATCCCACCTCCCCAGCCTTCCCCTCCCCCAAATGCCCTATGAGTCCAGTGTCCAAACCCTAAGAAGGGATCGCTAACATCCCCCCTCAGAACAATACTTGCAGCTGGCCCTCTCCAGACCTTTCAGCCAGCTCAGGTATCAGTCTCCGACATCGCCCTCCGCCGTTCCCTGGACAGCCGCTGCAGCCGCTTCCCTCTCTCTCCAACCCATTGCCATTGTGCGCTGGCGGGCCGCTGCTGCTTGCTTGGCCCTGCCGGGCCCTTCCGCTGACGCTCCATCTCTCCCATGTCAGGCAGTCCCTCACAGCCCAACTCATGGAGGGTAGACCACGCCTCCTCCACAGTTTTCACTTTGCGGTTAACTCCATTCACAGAGAGCAGGACCCCAAACGGAAACAGCCACCGATAGCGCAGATTCTGTCCTCTCAAATATGCTGTAATCTCTCATCTCCCGTCTTCTGTCCAGCGTGCCTTTAGACAAGTCGTTAAAGACTTCAATCTCGTGGCCTTCCCAGGCAATGCGCCCAAACTTCCGGGCCACCCCCAGCACCTGCTCCTTCATTGGGAAACTACTCATGCAGGCTATAATGTCCCGTGCTTGCTTTTCCCACCGGGGGCCCAGGCTGCGATGGGCTCTCTCCACTCCCACTTGCTCTGTAGTCACACCAACAATATCACCCCGCTGCAAAATATGGCCACAAAGTTTCTGGACTACTGCCACACAGTCCTTGGCTGCCATGTCCTCAGGCACCCCCCGGATCCGCAAGTTATTTCTCCTAGCGCGATCCTCCAACTCTATTTTCTCAAGCAGCTCATTGTGCTGGCTCTGAAGAGTCTCCTGCACTGACACCACTCCATGCAGCTCTCGCGCCGACTCCTCCACGTGGCTCTCCAATTCCTCCACGCGGCCGCCCAGACTCCTCATCTCCTGCTGGATAGCCTGCAAAGTGTCCTTGACCTCCTTACGCATCCCCTTAATTTCCTTCCTCATCTCCACCTTAAACTCCTGCAACCAGTGGCGAAGGGGTACCTCCTCAACCCCCTCCGTATCTGTGCCGCCGTCCTCGCCAGAGCTCCCGCCACGCGCTCCACCATCAGAGCAGGCCGCTTCTGCTGCCGCCGCCGCCGCCGCCATCAGCTCCCGGCGCACATAGGGAGACTGAAAACCCTCCAGTTTCTTTTTTGCCGCCATCCGGCTACTCGCTGCTCTCCTGCCGTCCACTGTAACACAAGGGGAACCACCACAGAAACCACCTCTCACAGGTTTCGGACGGAGCTAGGCGTTTAAGCTGCCATTAGCTCCGTGACGTCACCGGAAGTTTCATCCTGAAGAATTTTGAACAGGGTTCGGGCCACCAGGGACGTGGGAGGAAACGCATACAGGAGGCCCTGGGACCAGGAAATCAGAAAAGCATCTGCTGCCAGCCGCAGAGGATGCGGCTGCCTGGAGCAGAACCTTGTCAGTTTGTTCGATGAACTGGCAAACAGATCTATGGTTGGAAGTCCCCATTTCAGGAAAGTCTTCTGAACCACTAAGGAATGGAGCTGCCATTCGTGGGGCTGCAGAATTCTGCTCAACCTGTCTGCCAGGTAGTTGTCATGGCCAGGGAGATACACAGCCTTGAGGGGCATATTGTGTCTGAGAGCAAACAAACAAAGGTCCTGTGCCTCCTGACAAAGGAGCCTGGACCCAGTTCCGCCCTGCTTGTTCACATAAAACATGGCTACTTGATTGTCTGTTTGAACCAGGACAGACTGATGAGCCAGTGTTTGGCCCTCAAGACTTTCTCTCAAACGAATAGCCTTGAGTTCCAGTAGATTGATCTGCTGTGTGGCCTCCCGGGGAGACCACAGGCCCTGGGTGCACTTGCCCAGACAATGAGCCCCCCACCCTTGCAGGGAAGCATCCATGGTCAACACCACTGTGAACCCAGGAATCTGAAAAGGCACCCCTTGCAGTAGATTGGGTGGGTGCAGCCACCAGCGGAGGGAGTTCAGAAATTGTCTGGACACCCTTACTCTGTCTCTGAGGCTGCCTGTGGCCTGTGTCCACTGAGTTCTGAGGCACCACTGTGCAGGCCTCATATGGAGCCGGGCATTGGGGGTCACATGTACTGTCGAAGCCATGTGGCCAAGAAGCCGCAGGCAGAGTCTGGCGGAGACCAGTGACCTGCTGAGAAACTGGTTTGCCAAGTTTATCAGTCTTTGGGCTCTGTCTTCTGGCAAGAATGCCTTTGCCAACAGAGAGTCCAGCCTTGCCCCTATGAACTCCAAGTTCTGGGAGGGGAGCAAAGTGGACGTTGAAGTTTATGACAAAACCCAGGTTTTGAAGAAGAGCAATAGTTCGGAGGGTGGCTTGCCTGGCCTCCTGGCACGACTGACCCCTGATGAGCCAGTCGTCCAGATAGGGGAAGACAAAGATACCTTGATTTCTCAGGTAGGCCGCCACCACTGCCAGGCATTTGGTAAAGACCATGGGAGCGGAGGTGAGGCCAAAAGGTAGTACTTTGTACTGATAATGGTTTCCTCCCACAATGAACCTGAGGTACTTTCTGTGGTCTGGATGAATGAGGATGTGAGTGTACGCATCCTTTAAATCTAAGGAACATAGCAAATCTCCCTGCTGGAGGTAGGGCAGCAGTGTTCCAAGAGTAAGCATCTTGAATTTTTCTCTCTAGGAATTTGTTGAGATTTCTGAGGTCGAGAATAGGCCGGAGGCCACCGGTTCTTTTGGGTACGAGAAAGTACATGGAGTAGAACCCTTGACCTTGGAGGTGGGGAGGCACAGGCTCCACTGCCTTGCCTCGCAACAGACCTTGGAGCTACTGAAGGAGAAGATCTGTGTGCAGGGGAGGCCGTGGAGGCTCACCTGGAAAGTATGGAGGCGGCAGCTGTTGGAAGTGTAGCATATAGCCCTTGTGGACAATGCTTAGCACTCAACTGTCTCCAGTGATGAGTGGCCACCTGTGGGCAAACAGGGCAAGTCGACCTCCTGTGCAGGGTTGGGAGAGCAGAGACGGAGAGGCTATGCCCAAGGAGTCAAAAACCCCCACCCTGCTGAGGGGGAGCAGGGGCTGGAGGCTTGGGGGTCCTCTGCCTATGGGGCCCATTACTCTGCCCCTTGGCCTGCTGACCCTGTGGGGGAGCCTGGGAGTCCTGGTACTGTGGGTACTGTTTGTAGGTAGTACCCTTCCTCGGGTAAAAGGGCTTTTTACCCGAGCCCTTCTTCTTGTGAGAAGGGGCAGAAGTCTTTCGAGACAGCCTTGTCCTGGTGAGGTGCTCGGTTTCGAGCTGAGCGGCCTTCTCGGTCATGGGCTTGCCAAAAAGGATCTCACCTCGGCAAGGGACATCGACCAACTTGTCCTGAACCCATGGCTCAAGGTCCGATGACTGCAGTCATGCCTGGCGTCGAGCCGCAATGCCGGCTGCCGCAACTCGAGCCGAAGCCTCGAAGCCATCGTAGGCGGCACGGGACAAACTTTGAGCAGTCCCGAATCCCCGAGGATAAGGACTTGAATCTCTGCAAGGGCTCCCCGGAGAGACCAGCAGAGAACCCGGCCAACTCCTTGGCCAGGTCTCGCAAGTACATGCCCATGTACAGCTGGTAAGACTGGACACGGCAAGCAAGCATCGAGCCCTGGAAGCACTTTCTACCAAAATCATCCAGATTCCGGGCCTCCCTGCCAGGGGGCACCGCGGAGTGCATTTTCTGACTTTTCAGACGATGCATTGTCGATTCCACCACCATGGAATGGTGTGGTAGCTGCGCCTTCTGAAACCCAGGGCTCTTTTGGAATAGATAAATGGAATCGACCCGCTTGCTCAGAACCAGCGCCGAGGCCGGTGCCTCCCACATCCGGAAGAGGAGCCGTTCCAGCATCGGAGGAACCGGAACAGTAAAAGCCTCTTTTGGAGGAGAGTCATACTGGAGGGCCTCGAGCTCCTCGGCTTGAGGCTCCTCCTCGGGATCCGCAGGGATAGCCAACGCAGTGGCCATATCCCGAACTAACTCAGAGAACCGGGTATCCTCTGGGGGGGGGGGGAGGATCTACTCTGGGGCTCGGACTGCGGTGAGTCCGACGGGACGCACCGAGTCCAGAAGGTGTCGGGGGAATCCTCGTCCTCTGTCTCCCAGGCGGACTCGTCCGATGAGGAATAGGGGTCCGACCGTGCAGGGCCTGTGAGCACCCACCCCGACGCCGAAGGCACCAGCGTCGACGCCCTCAGTCCCAACCGGGAGGTCGAGGGAGACCATGACCAAGGTCGACATCGAGCCTTCATGGTCTCGAGTATCGGCTCGGTCTCCGGGGTCGACTTTGATGTCGATGTCCCTGTGGTCGGGGCAGATGCGCCAGACAGGCTGGCCATCAGTGCCTGCTGCTGTTCCATGAAGGCAGACAATCTGCACTCCAAAGCTGTCAGCCTGAGACCCAGCTCAGGAGACTCAGCAGCCACTGACTTGGGCCCTGGCAGCGCCGGGCCCGACGTCGGCTCTCTGGGAGGAGAGTCCATGAGGACTACGGGACTTACGTATCCAGCAGACTCCGGCTCCACACGAGGTACTTTTGGAGGCTTCTCCTGTTCCACGGGCCTGGGGCAGTGGTCGGGGGTCTGAGACCTAGCTCTCAAGGAGCCAGGGACTTCCTCCGATGCCGCCCTTGCGAGCGTCTTCTTCCTCTTTTGTTCCCAGTCTGAGGAACCCCAACAGTGCTCAGGATCAGATTCCCGAGATGTCGAGGCCTCTGATGAGGTCCGGGCCCGGCCGGAGGCCGAGTCGGAGAAAAGCCTTTCCTTTGGTGCTGACGACTTCAAAGCTCCTTGGAGGACATCTTTCCACATGGTCCACAGATCTTAGGATCGTGGTCAGGACCCAGGCACCGAAGGCAGCAGTCGTGTGTGTCGGTGAGAGACATTAGTTTCTTGCACCGATCACACTTCTTGAAACCACTGGAAGCCACTGGGGAAAAAAAAAAAAAAAAAAAAAAAGAGTCCCCGCGAGGTCAAAGGACCGGCCTTCCAGGGAAAAAGAAAAAAAGGGCGCGAACGCCAGCCACAAAGGGCAAAAAACGAAAAAATAAGATCAGGCTCAATACCGCTGTACCAAACCTGGCGGGAGGGGAACCGGCGTCGAACCGGAGAAAAATAGCGAAGGAATCGCGAAAAAATTCAACTATTTTCCGGGAGGACTAGGACACACGTCCGGGCTTCACGGAAAAAGAGAGACTGAGCAAGATGGCACCTTTAGACGGGAAGGGAACCACGCATGCGTGCCTGCATTCCCAAAGGCTTTCATAGAAAGCTGGGGAAATGCTCTGCAAGGGCTCCATCGACGTCGATGTCACCCATATGTGAGGACTGACTTCCTGCTTGGTCCTGGAGAAAGGGCCGCCACCTGAACCCGAAGAGTACCGAGAGCCAGCCCCTTGTCCAGGCCGGCCTGGAGGAACGCAAGATTAATCAGGAATGCTGCTACTCCAGGGAGACACCCCACACTGTGAGCACCATGATTCAAAATGACGCCACACCCGAGCATAGGCTAAGAAGGTGGAAGAACGGCGCGCCTTAAGCAAGGTGGATACCATGCTAGCCGAATATCCCTTACGAACTAGCCTACGGCGTTCAAGAGCCAAGCCATAAGCGAGTAAGGAGCTGGGTCTTCCATGGCAATTTGCCCCTGCTGCAGAAGCACTGGAAAACTCTGAAGCGGCAGAGGAACTGCTCGCGCAAGCCGGACGAGATCCGCATACCAGGGCCTGCGAGGCCAATCCGGAGCTACCAGAATCACTGGCCCGTGATGCTCCCTGATCCGTTGAAGCATCTTGCTGACCACGGAGGGAAGACATACAGAAGGAGTCGGGCCGGCATCAATTCCGTGCAACCTGCTGTCTTTCCATCAGCTGAAGAAGATTGGTGCTTTGGCATTTTCCCACGTCGCCATGAGATCCACTGCCTGCTGACCCCATTGGCAGACAATCAGCTGAAAAGGCGCCGACACCAGAGCCCATTCTCCGGGATGCAGCATATGGCGGCTGAGGAAGTCCGCTTCGATGTTGCTCTTCCCCACAATGTGCTGCGCCGAAATGGCGAGGAGATGCCGCTCCGCCCAAGGAAGGAGAAGCCTCATTTCTTTGGAAACCCCCGGACTCTTTGTGCCCCTTTGGCGGCTGAGATACGCCACCGTTGTGGCATTGATGGAGAGAACGCGAACTGCTTGCCGATGTACAAGAGGCAGGAACCTTTGCAAGGCTAGGTGAACCGCTCTCGCCTCGAGGCGATTGATGGACCAGTGGGCCTCCTGAAGCGACCAGATCCCCTGTGCTGCGTGTGTGCCGCAAAGCGCTCCCCACCCGGAGAGACTGGCGTCCATCGTCAGAAGCAGCCAACGTGGAAACTCCAACGGAACCCCCCGTAGAAGGTTGCTTGCCCGGAGCCACCATCGAAGGTCGAGCCAGACCGACGGCAGAAGTCGAACCTGATAATCCTCCGACACTGGCGACCATTGCGACAGGAGCGCCCTCTGCAACTCTCGCATATGCACCCGTGCCCAAGGCACCACATCGATGGTAGCCGCCATGGACCCCAGAAGCTGGAGGTAATCCCAAGCTCGAGGTGCCTCTTGCCGCAGGAATCGCTGGAGATGATCCACAATTTTCTGGAAGCGAACTCGTGTAAGCATCACCCGCCCGCGGCGAGTGTCAAACCGAGCCCCGAGAAACTCGAGGACCTGAGACGGTGGGAGGCAGCTCTTGGAGTGATTGACCACCCACCCCAGGCCCTCCAGAAAAGCCACTATGCGGTCTACCGTCTCACGAGCCTCTGCCAGAAAGTCCACCCGAATCAGCCAATCGTTCAAGGATGAACTCGGATCCCCTGCTTGCGTAAGGCCGCAGCCACCACCACCATTATCTTGGAAAATGTCCGTGGCGCCGAGGCCAAACCAAAAGGCATGGCTTGGAACTGAAAATGCCGGTCCAGGACCGCAAATTGGAGGAACCGCTGATGCTCCATGCGGATGGGAATATGAAAGTACGCCTCCGCGAGATCGAGCGATGCCAGGAACTCGCCCCTGCGTACCGCCTGGATCACGGAACGCAACGTCTCCATCCGAAAATGAGGAACCCAAAGGCTGTGGTTTACCCCCTTGAGATCTAGAATAGGCCGAAAGGAACCATCCTTCTTGGGCACCACGAAATAAATGGAGTACCGACCCGTCCCTTCTTCAAGAGGCGGGACGGGACGTATGGCGTTCAAAAGAAGCAGGCGTTCGAGTGTAGTCTGGATGAGGCGCTTCTCGGGAGATCCCGCCGGAGAGACTATGAAGGCCTCGGGGATCGGGCGAGAGCACTCGAGGGAATAACCCCGAGAGATGCTGTCGAGAACCCAAAGATCAGAGGTAATTCGCGCCCACTCCTGAGAAAACAATGCCAGCCGACCCCCTACGGGCAGTACAGACCTGAGTGGACCTAGCACCCCGTCAGCGGGAGGACTTCGCGGTCCCTGAGAACTTTCCTCCTGCTGAGTAGGAGTCGGAGCCGGAGCGGGCCCCTGAAAGGACTGACTTCCTCTTCCAGGGCGATTAGGCTGAGTCGGGGGCTTGGAGGAGCGATACCTCCTAAAGTCCCTGCTGCTGGAGAAACGGCGAAAAGACTGTGCCCGCGAAGACCAGCAAGCGTTGGGGCTTAACCTCCCCAAGATCCTTTACGAGCTTGTCCAGCTCCTCGCCGAACAGAAGCTTACCCTTGAACAGCAGCTTAGAGAGCCTGGACTTGGAAACGACATCCGCCACCCATTGACGGAGCCACAGCCAATGCCTCGCCACCGTCACGGCTGCCACCGATCGAGCCGAAAGGCGCAACAGGTCATAAAAAGTATCTGCCAAAAAGGCCGTGGCAGACTCCAAACGCCCGAGAGAGGAATCTTCTGGCAAGTGCTGGATCCAGCGCAACAGCACATGGGCCATTAGCCCCCTGCATACCGTCGCTTGCAGAGCCATGGAGGACGCGGAGAAAGCCGTCCTCAACAAGTTCTCCACCTTCCGATCCTGTGGATCCTTGAGAGCCGCTCCTCCCTCCACAGGGATGGTGGTATGCTTAGTCACTCCGGAAACCAAGGCATCTACCTGGGGTACACGAGCCACTGCTCCAGAAGCTCTGGCGGCCAAACATAACTGCCCTAGGCGACGAGCATTTCGCAAGGGGGTGTCCAGAGAGTCCCATTCCCGGGACACCATTTGCTGTAATTCCGTAGGGAAAGGAAAAGCCTTAGAGGGCTTGCGAATGCCCAGCAAGATGGGATCCGCCTGAGATTGAGCCTGAGAGGCTGGAGGCTCCGCCGGCACCGAAAGACAGAGAGCTTCCATCAACCTGACCGATGAGGGCGGACAATTCTTTGCGGAACAGCCGGATATCCTGTGACTCCTCCGGCCCCAGAATAGAGGAATCCGATGCAGAATACTCCCCATCCTCACGCCCAGAGAGGTCCTCGGACTCTCCCGCGGAAGACACCTCCTCGTCAGGGTCACGATCATCCTGCACAAGCAAGTGTAATGCCTTAGATGTACCCTTGCGAGCTACAGCACCCTTAGAACGCTTACGGCCAGCTGGAGCACCCAGGCGCTCAGGTGTCTTTGGCTGAAGCCCCACTGAGGGAGCCGAGGATTCAGCACACCACAAAGCCCATGCCTGGCGGAAAAGATGGAGAAGTTGGTCCTCGGAAGGAGAGCCAGGCGCCAAGGAACTCAGGGCAGCCGGAGAGACCCCCGTAGGGGCTCCCTGCAAAGCCACCACCAAAAAAAAGGAGGTAACGGACCCTCTACTGCAGGTAAGTCAGGAGCCGTAGCCAGCAACACTGAAGACTCCCCGGGGTGCGCCAAACAGGATGCGCATTGCTGATTTTGCAGCTCCTTCTGCTTCCTGTTACACACAATGCATCTAAGCCCAGAAGAAGGCATTGTGTGTGAAAAAGAACAATTTTAAATTTTATTCTCCGGAGCACTCCTCTTTCTATAGTACAATCCTAGTAAAACCCCCTTAAGAGAGGAGAAGGAACAGAGGCACATACAGCAGAGCAGAGCTGAGCTTCCCGCCAAAAATCGGAGCTCCGTGGAAATTCAAAATGGCCAGCAGACAAATAAAAGTTAAATAAAAGGTCAAAAAAGCAGCAAATTTTTGAAAAAAAGGCAGAAACCAGCCCCCCAGGCCAGGATTGACCCCTGTGCCAAAAATGGGACAATTCTGAGAACGCGGAAATTCGGCGGATTTGGACCCCTCAGGAGCTTCAGCTTGCATTAAACAAAGGAAAGCTGTACTCACAGATGCTGGCCAGTGCAGGGATTCCAAGGGCAGGATCAGGAAAACCACATCTGATGCCAAGCGAGCACTAACGCAGAGGTAACCCTCGAGTGTTAGTGAGCCCTTCTTCCAGCCAAGGCTGCCCTCATGGCTAGCTTGCTGGGAATGCCTTCAGTCAGCGAGAGTCACTGTTTCTATACAGGAGCTCAGCTGAAACACCCTGCCAATAGAGGGGGATCACTCTCAAAGTAGAGGAGCCCCCGAGCTTCGTCCTGAAATAGGGAAATTAATCCTTTCTCCAAAGGAGCAAAACAAAAAAGCTACCAGGTCTGCTGGAGACAGAAATACTGAGGGAGACCCCTTGGGGTACAGTCATCTCAGCAGCATCACCAGGGATCAGCCTATTAGAGCTCTGGTAGAGTTCTGTCTCCAGGATCTGCTGGCAGGGGGACACAACCTGTTTGTCTGGACTGGTCTAGCAGTATGAATTGGAAAGGAACATTGGTTACCTATAAATTCTCGGATCATTTTCAAGCTTCTTACCCTAACACAAAATTATTCATGACAGTTCCAGATTACTTGTCTGCTATTGTCTCCCTATATATCCCGGCAAGATTTCTTCGCTTGCACCATGATTTTCGTTTACACCTCCTCTCTTTGCGGGAAATAAAGTATGAATCTACAAGAAAATTAGCTTTTTAAATTTCTACAGAGCACTTCACAGTACAAGCAACTGATTTTAGACTGCGTATATGTATTGCATGGCAGGGAAATGAGCAGCATCAAGGGAAATGAGTTAGACATGCACTTGCACTATTCACTATTCACCTGCCAGCCATGGAAGGGGTAAGATGTGAGAGAAAGCAAGAGGTGCTTTGGCATCAGGAGTGAAGGGGGGAGGGGGGCAAGAGGTTCAAGCTAGTATCAGTGGTTGGAACCAGACCTAGGCAATGCCACTCTGTGGGTAGGATGAAGCAATCTAGCACTTTGCTCTTCCTGTACCAAGCTCTAACGAGACAAGCGTTAAAAAGATTGGCATTTCAGATTGTACAGTGCTGTATGCTAGACTTGTCTATCATATACATACCGTGTCATTTTCTAGTTCATCATTTCCTGAGGAAGAGGAGGATAACCTGCGATATCTCGGGTAAGGAGCACTAAAACATTTAAAAATTAGTCGATTAGTATTTTATTGCTAAAAAGTATAGCAGCAGCAATGAAATAATGTTATCAATGGCTCGCACATTCAGCCGCTCACTAAACAGTGGCCAGAAGGGAGAAAAGTTGAGAAGGTACTGGATCAAAATGCCTTTGTAAGCAAATCGTGAGATTCCATGCGTGCTCTGTAATACCCTAAACTTCAGCAGAGCACATCCCTGTGTGTATGTTTATATAAGGTTTGGCTATATCAGTGCTAAGATCTTCCTACTTCAGCCACTTTTCCCAAACTTGCTACTCAGTAACGGTCAGAAGAGCTCCCCATTTTTGAAAATACAAAAAGAAAACAAGAGGAAAAGCAGGTAGAAAATGCATAGCAAGTCATCCATGGTCAGTCCCAGTGGAACAGTGAGACAATCCTGGGAGACCCTCTGCTTCATGCCAAGGCTCCCTGTCCAGTTGAAGAACAGAGTCAGATTTCTCGAAGCACAAGCAGCACAGGGACAAGCACCTCAGAGTAGTTCTGTCTCACTGTGCAACAGGAAAATATTAAAATACAATCTCAAACTGTTCAGCAAGCTGAAGCAACACACTTGCTGCAAAACTCTCAAAACTTGCATGGAAGAGAGAATTGCTGCTACCTACTGCCCAAAGGTTGCCACTCTCAAAAGTAGGCTGTCCCCTATCCTCAAAGTGAAATGTATTAAGTAGACAGTGGTGGTTAATTACTGTCACCTGCATAGTTTCTTACTTCAAAGAGGGGAAATTTTATATATCTGATCATTATTTTTCTTGAATCCTGCTAGAACAATCCAGACAAGTGGGTTATACTTACTTGACCACAGGTGGATACAGAATTAAGCAACTTTCAGTAATGTCATTACAAGGTATACATGCTGGTACAGCACCGAGAAAAGCCAGCATGACACCTCCCAAGTAGTACACAAGACTGCGAATCTCAGCAACATATAACAGTAGTACCCGGCAGCCAACTTTGGAACAACTACTGTATCTTAAACCAAGTATTTGGTTCTCTTATCACAATGAATTCTGCAAACCATGGTACTGATAAGGCACCCAACAGCAGCCAGACTCCCAAACCTGTAGAAAGCGTCTTCCTGGTCTAGTGGATTCAAGGAAAAAAATATAATCAGGTATGTAACATTTCTCCTTCCTTATCCTGCTAGACCTGTCCAGATGTATGGGATGTACCCAAGCAGTCAGGAACCAGTGTGGGAGGAAGACGCTGCTCTGCCAAAGGCAATATCTGCTCCGGCTTCCAAATGTAACCTATAGTGCTTAGAGAAGACCAGGTATTCACCTTACATGTGCTCTCTGGAGACACCAAGGCAGACTCCATCCAGGTGGCGGCCTGTGCCCTAATGGAGTGAGCTCAGACTCACTCTGTCACAGACTTACCAGCCGGAAGGTACACTGACGTGAAGGCCTCCTTAACTTAGAATCCTCCATTACATGCTTTCTTCAGACCACCACAAAAATCAAACAGAAATCTGACCAATGGAAGGGATTAGCAATTTCCAGGAATCTGAGCAACACCCTCCACAGGTCTAGACACAGCAAAGGATCCTTTGAAGATCCCCCTTGAAGAGGATAGTATAACACTGTTTAAGATGGGAGGACAGCACCTTTGGGAGAAAGAAGTCATCGAGATGACTAAGAAAACTCCCTCCAGGACAAGACTTGCAGATGCTATAGCCTTCAGAAAAAAAAACACCTTAAGGATCAAATCCTTGAGGGAGGCCCTACGAATGGGCTTAACACACCTGAGAGAGACTCCAAGGAGGAGAAACTGAATGCACTGGTGATTGGATCTGCTGCATTTCTTTGAGGAAGCGAGGCACATCAGGGTATGTTGCCAAAGGCATCCCCTAGTTGAGACCCTTATAGCACAATAGGGCCACCACCTGAACCTTGAGAGAGTTCAAGACCAAACCCTGGTCTAGGCTGGATTGTAAGAAGGGTTAATTAGGTCTTAACTGCTAAATGGCATCCCTTGAATACCTTAAGTCCAGTCCCAACGTGTGGGTTGGCACCCCCAACCAGCAGCTTGGAGACTGATAGTAGCAAACCTTGATGACATCACCCTGCATAGCACAATGCCTCCACTCACTAGGCTCAGTATTCTATTGACAAAGCAGACTAAAATTGAACCATGAACAAACTAGCCGAAACCTCAGCTGCATCGTACTGAACCAACACATGAAATGCCAAGGTCAGCAAAGTAACTGAGTTACTATTTGCATCCTTTTTCCTTTTTTTTTTTCCTTTCTTTTCTTGAGCCGTAACTGCTTCCCTTTGGGCCAGCCACCACAACTGACTTCCTCAGACTTTGGCCACCTCCAGAAACTGCATCTTCCAGCTCAGGATCACACACACCTCATGAAGTAATCCAGGGAGGGTCCGGGACTGGACTTGAGGTACTCAAGGAAAGCCAATTAGCAGGAAGACCTAATTAACCCTTCCTTATCGTACCTCAAATCCAGTCCCGACATGTGGGATGTACCATAGCAGTATTAAACTCGGAAGGGACCCGTGAGCCCGGCCTGTAAGACTGTTGCTCCAAACTTCGCATCTCCCACGGCCTATACATCCAGCAAGTAGTGTCGCACCGACCAGGTAGCTGCTCTGCAGATGTCCACCAGTGGCACTCAACTGGCTTCTGCCCAGAAAGCTGACTGTGCTCAGGTAGAATGTGCCCTCACACCGAAAGGCAAGTATGCAGACGAAATGGCTTCCTTAATCCATCTAGAGCAGGGGTCTCAAACTCAAATTGCTTTGAGGGCCGAATGAGGACTTGTAAAGTAACCCGGGGGCCGCATAAGACACGGGCCTCATTTGCATAAATATTTGCATAATGTTGCATAATGAGTGCATGGATAAAGAAAGACTAGAAAATTTCTATATTACTATAATCCAGTGCCAACCGCCAGGCACATTAGGAACTACTACTAACACTGCCCATTTGGAACCCATAGCAAACCCCCCGTATCATAACAGCACTACCAGGACTCACAAAGCACCAGACCCTACCTATCAAAAGGCAACACTGCAAATATTAAATCAATACATTTCAGAGAACAATACATGACCTACTGGGAAAAGAGAACAAGTAGCAATGTCAAATAGGAATTACACAGAATACCTCAGCACTGTAGAAATAAAACTATAAATAATTTCTTGTACCAAAGCACAGACATTAATGATGCACATTTCCCAGAGCTGACATATTCCAGTTAATAAATTCAAAATAAAGAGATATTTTTCTACCTTTTGTGCATTTTTTTTCAGTTGCAATTGCTCCAGCCACTTCTGGTTTCTTCGTGTCTTCTGCTATCTCCATCGTCTGCTGTCCATTTGTCCTTTCTTCTCTCTTCTAGTTTTTTTCCATTCTCTCTCTCTACATCTGCTTTAACATACTAATCTTTCTCCTTTTGCTCTTTCCTCATTCCTATTTCATCCACTCAAATTTTACCCCTCCATCCTCAATCCCCACTTACTCTCCCAATACCTGGCCAATTGTAGATTTGTCTTCTCTTCCAGACAAAATATTTTTCCCCTCTCCATTTCACTTTCCCAGCTCCATCCCATTCTAATCCTCCCCCAACATCAGCTCCCTTCTAGTTCCAGCCCCACCCAGCATCTGCTCCTTTCTAGTCCCTGCATCAGTCCATTTCCAGTCCTATCCTAGCCTCACCATCAGCCCATTTCCAATCCTAGCCCCCCATCAGCCCATTTCCAATCCTAGCTCCCTCCCCTCACAGCCCAGTTCCATTCCAAGCCCCCCTCCCCATCAGCCATTTGCAGTTCAAGCCCCCCTTCCACTCAGCCCATTTCCAGTCCTAGCAACCCCCCCAGCCCATTACCAGTCCTAGACCCCCCATAGCCCATAACCAGTCCTAACCTCCCCATAGCGCACTTCCAGTCTTACCCCCCCATCACCCCATTTTCAGTCTTACCCCCCCATAGCCCATTACCAGTCCTAGTCCCCCCCATAGCCCACTTGCAGTCGTATCCCCCATCACCCCATTTTCAGTCTTACCTCCCCTCATAGGCCATTACCAGTCCTAACCCCCCAATCAGCCCACCTCCAGTCCTAACCCCCATCACCCCATTTTCAGTCCTAGCCCCCACCATAGCCCATTACCAGTCACAACCCCCCCCCCGCCACCAGCCCACGTCCAGTCCTAACCCCCATCTGCCCATTTCCAGTCCTAGCCCCCACCATAGCCCATTACCAGTCATAAACCCCCCCCTGCCAATAGCCCACTTCCAGTCCTAACCCCCATCTGCCCATTTCCAGTCCTAGCCCCCACCATAGCCCATTACCAGTCATAACCCCCCCCTGCCAATAGCCCAATTCCAGTCCTAACACCCATCTGCCCATTTCCAGTCCTAGCCCCCACCATAGCCCATTACTAGTTATAACCCCCCCCAGCCCATTACCAGTCATAACCCCCCCTGCCAATAGCCCACTTCCAGTCCTAACCCCCATCTGCCCATTTCCAGTCCTAGCCCCCACCATAGCCCATTACCTGTTATAACCCCCCCCCAGCCCATTACCAGTCATAACCCCCCCCCCTCCCCCCTCTGCCAATAGCCCACTTCCAGTTCAGTCAGCCCCTCCATAGCTCATTACCGGCCAACAAAAAACCCCCAAAACCCTGGCTTCTGCTGCTGCCGTTGCCGCCGTGGCAGCAGCAGAATCAATTGTCAAATTTAAAAAAAAAACTGACTTCTGCTGCTCAAGCAGCTGTCCTGCGGCCCCTTTCCCTCTGCCCGGAGATCCGACTCTGCTCTATCAGCGGCGTGCTTTTCAAGCCGCGACGAGAGTATTCCCCTCTCGCGCGGTTTTTCAAGCCGCGCGAGAGGGGAATACTCTCTTCGCGGCTTGAAAAGCACGCCGCTGAGAGCAGAGTCGGATCTCCGGGCAGAGGGAAAGGGGCCGCAGGACAGCTGCTTGAGCAGCAGAAGTCAGGTTTTTTTTTTAAATTTGACAATTGATTCTGCTGCTGCCACGGCGGCAACGGCAGCAGCAGAAGCCAGGGTTTTGGGGGATTTTTGGTTTTCCGCCGTCGCGGGCCGCACAAAGTTGTCTCGCGGGCCGCGTGTTTGAGACCCCTGATCTAGAGGATTGAGGCTTTAGAGGTCACTTCCCCCTTCTGCGGTCCTCCAAATAGGACAAATAAACGGACTTCCAGACTGAAGAGGACGCAACCAAATACCTCTTTGCATCTCCTGGATGTGCAGCGGGTGCTAAACGGGAACCTCCCCAACCCCATCACCGTGTTCTGAAAAGACTGGAAAGGTAACTGGTTGATTCACATGAAAGGCGGAGATTAATTTAGGCAAAAAGGAAGGTACCGGCTGCAAAACAACCTTCTCCTTAGATATAGAGAGAAACGGTTCACGGCATGATAACGCCTGCAAATTCAAAATTCATCTAGCAGAGCAGCCACCAGAAACAGTCTTCAAGGTCAAATCTTTGAGCAAGACAATCCCAAAAGCTCAAAAAGCGCTTCTCTCAACACAGACAAGAAGGGATTGATGTCCCAAGGAGGCACCACCGATCTCACTGGGGGCCGTACCTGCCTCACTGCACAGAAAAAGTGCACCATATCTGGGTTTGCTCCTAGACCCCTGGCCCTTTCCCCTGTAACAGGTTAATACTGCCACCTGCATCCTGAGCAAGCTACATGCGAGCCCCTTGTCCAGTCCTGCCTGCAAAAAGGTTAACATCTCCATAACTGACGCCGCTAAGGGCCAACACCACCATCCTGCGCACCAATCCTCTAAGATGCACCACACCCAGATATATGACAGCGAAGTAGAACACTCTGGGCCTTCAACAGCGTGACAATAACTTCTGCCGAATATCCTCTTTGCCTCAGTCAAGCCCTCTCAAGAGCCAGGCTGTAAGCAAGAATAGATCCACCTGTGACATCCTCACCAGACCTTGCATGAGGAAGTCGGCCCTGGCTGGGAGTTGCCACAGATCATCCACCACAAGCCGAACCAGATCCATGTAGCACAGCTGTCATGGCCAATCTAGCACCACCAGAATGACTAGACCCATAATGGGTGCTGATCCTCTGCACTACTCACCCTTTAAGTGCCCACAGGGAAAACACATACAGCAGAGCCTCCGTGGGCCAGCGCTGCACCTGCATGTCGAGGCTTTCCGAAAGATGCTCCTGCCTCCTGCTATAGAAGCACATTGTCTTCACTGACTCGTAGGTCGCCATCAGGTCCATGATCGGCAGCCCACATCGCCTCAACAGTTGGGCATACAACTCCAGGTTGAGGGACTTCTAGCCCAAATCGAAGCGCCTCCAGCTGAGAAATCTGCTTCCACATTTTCTTTTCCTGACACATGCGCTGCAGATCCAGTCCTTGAGTTGTGCACTGCCCATGCCTCCCTGCCTGTTGACACAAGCTACCGTCACGGCATTGTCAGAGAAGACCCTCACCGCCTTGCCTTGTAGGAAGGAACAAAACTGCTTGGGCGCCAGAAACACCGCCCTCATTTCTAACCGGCTGATGGACCAGGTGTTCTCCTATGCCAATCACGAGCCTTGCACAATCTGACCCTCACAATGAGCTCCCCAGCCAGTCATACAGGCTTCTTCATCACAGGTATCCACTGAGGCGCTTCCAACGGCATCCCAGCCAGCAACCTGTACAGTTGAAGCCATCACTGAAGGGACAGCCAGACCCCCCTTGGGACAGTGAAGTGGCTGAGTAAGAAGGTGCTGTTGCGGCAACCATCTCTGCAATAGGGTCCTCTGCCAACAGTCACATCTGAACCAGGAAGTTTCTCCAGGGCCATGTGCCCATGAGGGAAGGGTTAGGACAGCCCTTATAGTTGGTGATTCGATCATTAGGCATGTAGATAGCTGGGTGGCTGGTGGACGTGAGGATCGCCTGGCAATATGCCTGCCTGGTACGAAGGTAGCAGACCTCACGCGGCACCTAGATAAGGTCTCAGATAGTGCTGGGGAGGAGTCTGCTGTCTTGGTACATGTCGGTACCAATGACATAGGAAAATATGGGAGGGAGGTTCTGGAGGCTAAATCTAGGCTTTTAGGTACGAAGTTGAAATCCAGAACTTCCAGGGTAGCGTTCTCCGAAACGCTTCCCGTTCCATGCACAGGACCCAAGGCAGGCAGAGCGCCGGAGACTCAATGTGTGGATGAGAATGGTGCAAGGATGAGGGTTTTGGATATGTTAGGAACTGGGGAACATTCTGGGGAAAAGAGGAGCTCTTCCGAAGGGATGGGCTTCACCTTAACCGGGATGGAACCAGGCTGCTGGCATTAATATTTAAAAAGGAGATAGAGCAGCTTTTAAACTAGATAATAGGGGAAAGCTGACAGTCGCACAAGAGCACATGGTTCGGAAGAATGTATCCTTGAAGGATACTACCAAAAGCAGGGAGGTTCCAAAAAATAGTAAAGTAGCCCAAATGCCCTCAAGTATGGAACAGACAGAGCTTAAAGATAAGAACATAAGATACGCCATACTGGGTCAGACCAAGGTCCCCTAGTCTTTCTATATTCTGATAACGTAAACAATCGATCTACGTTTACCCGTTCCACGCCATTCATTAATTTACAGACTTCTATCATATCTCCCCTCAGACGTCTCTTTTCCAGGTTAAAGAGCCCTAACCTTTTTAGCCTTTCTTCATAGAAGTATCCTTCCATCCCCTTTACCATTTTGGTGGCTCTTCTCTGAACCTTTTCTAATATCGCTATATCCTTTTTAAGATACGGCGACCAGAACTGCACACAATATTCAAGGTGCAATCTCACCATGGAACGATAGAGGCATTATAATATCCTTTGTTTTATTTTCCATTCCTTTCCTTATGATACCTAGCATTCTATTTGCTCTCTTGGCTGCCGCTGCACACTGGGCCAAGAGTTTTAACATGTTATCCACAATGACGCCTAAATCTTTTTCCTGGGTGGTGGTTCCTAATGTGGAATCTTGCATCGTGTAACCATAGTTTGGGTTGTTCTTCCCTAGGTGCATAACTTTGCACTTGTCCACATTAAATTTCATCTGCCATTTTGATGCCCAGTCTTCCAATTTATCAAGATCCTCTTGCAACTTTCCACAATCCTCTTGGGTTTTTAACAACTTTAAATAGTTTTGTGTCATCTGCAAGTTTGATAAACTCACTCGTTATTCCCATTTCCAGGTCATTTATGAATATGTCAAAAAGCAGCGGACCCAGCACAGATCCCTGGGGTACACCACTATTCACCTTTCTCCATTGGGAAAACTGGCCATTTAGCCCTACCCTCTGCTTTCTATCTTTTAACCAGTTCCTGATCCACAGTAGTATACTGCCTCCTATCCCATGACTCTATAGTTTTGCCAAAAGTCTCTGATGAGGGACCTTGTCAAAGGCTTTCTGAAAGTCCAGATCCCAAATGACCCAAGCCTACTAATAGCCAAATTAATATGAATAAAATAAAGTCTCTAAAATGCTTTTATGCAAATGCTAGAAGTCTAAAAAATAAGATGGGAGATTTAGAATAAATAGCACTAATAGAGAGGTTAGATATGATTGGAATCTCAGAGACATGGTGGAAGGAGGAAAACCAGTGGGACACTGATACCTGGGGTTACAAACTATATCGTAATGATAGAGCTGATCAAATTGATAGAGGGGTTGCGCTCTATGTTAGAGAGGGCATTGAGTCAGAAAGGATTAAAGTTTTGCAGGAACAAAATTTGCTGTAGAATCTCTATGGATTGAAATTCCATGTAAAAAAGGGGAAGGCAATGGCAGTGGGGGTGTACTAGCGACCACCTGGCCAGAATGAACAAATGGATGATGAAATGCTCAAAAATCAAGGAAGCTAACGAAAGTTACAGCACAGTAATAATAATGGATGATTTCAATTAACCCACTATTGACTGGGTCAGTGTCACGGCAGGACATGCTACGGACAAAGTTTCTAGATGAAAATAAATGACTGCTTCTTGGAGCAACTGGTTCATGAACCGACCAGAGGGGAAAGCCATATTGGACCTAGTCCTTAGTGGAACACCAGATCTGGTGCAAGAGATAAGGGTGTTGGGGCTACTTGGCAATAGTGATCATAGCATGATCGCGTCTGATTTAAATAGTGGAGGGATAGTAGGGAAATCCACAGTACTACCTTTTAACTTTCGAAAGGGAGACTATGATAAAGAGGAAAATAGTTAAGAAAAAACTAAACATAGAAATATGACAGAGAAAGACCACATGGCCTATCTAGTCTGTCCTTCCATAAAAGGAGCAGTTGCAAAGGTTAAAGACTTACATCAAGCTTGGGGGGGTGTTTAAAAATACTAGCTTGGAAGACTTGACCAGCTGTATTCCACGCTTTAAGAAAAAGTGGAAAGAAGTCCAATAAACTGCCAGCATGGTTTAAAGGTGAGGTCAGAAAGGCTGTTGCCAAAAAAGCATCTTTCAGGAAATGGAAAAAAAGAGCCAAACGACGAAACCTGGAAACAGCACAAGCACTGGCAAGTTAAATGCAAGGCATTGATAAGGCAGGCAAAGGGAGAATTTGAGAAGCTTGCTGTGGAAGCAAAAACGCATAATAAAAACTTTTTCAAGTACATTCGTAGCAAAAAACCTGGGAGAGTCAGCTGGTCCATTAGATGACAGAGGGGTTAAAGGGGCACTAAGAGGCGACAAGGCGACAGCGGAGAAACTAAATGAATTCTTTGCTTTGGTCTTTACTGAAGATGTAGGGATGTTACCCATAACTGATGTGGTATTTAAAGGTGCGGAAGAATTGAAGGAAATATCGATACATTGGGAAGATTACAACTATTTGATAAACTGAAGAGTAGCAAATCACCTGGGCCGGATGATATACATCCAAGGGTGTTGAAAGAACTGAAATATGAGATTGCAGGCCAGCTATTAGTAATCTGTGAACTAACATTAAAATCATCTGTAATACCTGAAGATTGGAGGATGGTGAACGTAACACCAATTTTTAAAAAAGGGTTCCAGGGGTGATCCGGGAAACTACAGATTGGAGAGCCCGATATCAGTACTGGAAAAAATGGTAGAAACCATCATAAAGAACAAAATTGCTGAACATGAAGATAGTCATGGCTTAATGGGAGACAGCCAACATGGAAGGAAGGAAGGTCTTGTCTTACTAATCTGTTATCTTTTTTTGAAGGTGTGAATAGATAGGTAGACAAAGTTGAGTCGGTTGATATAGTGTATTTGAATTTTCAGAAAGCCTTTGACAAGTTTCCTCAGACTTTTGGCAAAACTAAAGAGTCATGGGATAGGAGGCAGTGTACAATTGCGGATCAGGAACTGGTTAAAAGATAGAAAGCAGAGGGTAGGGCTAAATGGTCAATTTTCCCAATGGTTTCTGTGCTGGGTCCGCTGCTTTTTGACATATTCATAAATGACCTGGAAAAGGGAATAACGAGTGAGGTTATCAAATTTGCAGATGACACAAAACTATTTAAAGTTGTTAAAACCCAAGAGGATTGTGGAAAATTGCAAGAGGATCTTGATAAATTGGAAGACTGGGCATCAAAATGGTAGATGAAATTTAATGTGGATAAGTGCAGAGTTATGCACCTAGGGAAGAACAACCCAAACTATGGTTACACGATGCAAGGTTCCACATTAGGAACCACCACCCAGGAAAAAAGATTTAGGCGTCATTGTGGATAACATGTTAAACCCCTCAGCCCAGTGTGCAGCGGCGGCCAAGAGAGCAAATAGAATGCTAGGTATCATAAGGAAAGGAATGGAAAATAAAACAAAAGATATTATAATGCCTCTATATCGCTCCATGGTGAGACCGCACCATTGTGTGCAATTCTGGTCACTGTATCTTAAAAAGGCTATAGCGTTATTAGAAAAGGTTCAGAGAAGAGCCACCAAAATGGTAAAGGTGATGGAAGGATACCCCTATGAAGAAAGGCTAAAAAGGTTAGGGCTCTTTAACCTGGAAAAGAGACGGCTGAGGGGAGATATTATAGAAGTCTATAAATTAATGAACGGAGTGAAATGGGTAAACATAGATTGATTGTTTACGTTATCAGAATATAGAAAGACTAGGGGACATGCAATGAAGCTACAGGGTAAACTATTTAAGACTAATAAAAATATATTTTTTCACTCAACGTGTAATCAAACTCTGGTATTTGTTACCGGAGGATGTAGTAAAGGCTGTTAGTGTAGCTGGATTTAAAAAAGGTTTGGACAAGTTCCTGGAGGAAAGGTCCATAAACCATTATTAAGAAGGGACCCAGGATATCAATGCTTGACCCAATACAAGCATTGTGGAATCTGTGTCTTTTGGGGAAACTGCTAGGTGCGTATAACCTAGATTGGCCACTGCTGGAAAAGGAATACTGGGCTTGATGTACCTTGATCTGACCCAGTATGGCATATCTTATGTTCATGCCACCAGATTGATCGCTGCTGCCACTGACCCCAGCACCTGCAGGTAAGCCCAGGCTGTCGGGGCCGTGTTGAGCAGGAACTGACGAGTCTGCTTCTATAAGGCATGTAGCCGTTCCACAGGTAATGAAACGCGGCTCATGTCAGTTTGAAACCAGGTCCATAGGTACACCACATCTTGCCCCAGCTCTAACAGACTCTTAGTCCAGTTGATTACCCAGCCTAAACTTTGCAACCACTTGATGACATAGCTTCCACACTCTCCTCCTGGGACTTCACCTGGATGAGCCAATGCACCATGATCCCTTCTTGTTTGAATGCTGCCAGTACTACCACCATGACCTTGGTGATGGTGCGAGAAGCTGTCGCTAGACTGAAGGGCAGGGCTGTGAATTGGAAGTGCCCTATGGACACCATAAACCGGAGGAACTGCTGATGCTCCTCCTGCCTGTTAGGAATATGTAAATAAGCCTCTGTGAGGTTGAGGGATGTCAGAAATTCTCCTTTTCACATGGCCGCTATAACAGACCGCAGCGTTTCCATACGAAAAAGAGGCACCCGTAAACAGCAGTTGAAATGCTTCATATCTAAAATAGGCCGTAACTAGCCCTCCTTTTTTGGGATCACGAAATAGAATATTGAGCAAATTCAGGAGAGAAAACCCTCAGTAGGTCCCATGCTGCCGGACCCCTGGAGGGAGAGGGATGCGGAAACCTTCCGCCCTTCCCCTGCACTTCCAAGATAGGTGGGGCAGATGCCCCCTCCTCACTATTGTCCCTGTCACCATCATGGGGGAGTACCGGCCTGCCACAGGGTCCAGGGGGGCCCATCAGCGTCCTCCAGAGCCTTAAGGTGGTCCCCCTTACAGGATCCCTCATCCAGCCAGTCACCTTCCGCTGAGAGGGTTTCGCCAACACAACCCTTACATAAACCCATTGTGGAGAGCAAACGTTTATGGAGACCACATGCTAAGCAGCTTGCCTTTGAGGGCACAGCTGCTATCCCGGAGCACACATGCCCTGTCCTTCAAGAATGTTGCAGTCTTCCCCTGAGACTGGGTGTTCTCCCACACCAAACCAGAGCAGTATCTGGCTCCTCAACTACTTCTGACCATGAGCACTGGGCTGCCTCCACTATAATGCTTCTTTCAGCTTCCCGTTTTTTTTTTTTTGGTGGGGGGGGGGGTTTGTGCAAACCACACCGAAACAAGCCGAAATTTGAAATAACAAAATTAAGAGCAAACTGCGGCACTCAGACTCCCCACCAAGCCCTGCAGCTAAAACCTGCACACCCAGCTCTACCAAATGGCACTGCTTTTCCCATGCTCCTCCGAATTGCATCAGAGCATGTGAGGAGGCTGCCAGATTCTGCTGCCTGCCCCCATGACGGCTCGCCCTTGTGCTCCACAAGCCCACAGCTCCAAAGCTCCTACTCAATTTACCAGCGCCAACTCCCTTTCATGCCTGCTCAGCCCTGGCAGTGGAGTTAGTGCAGCGGGAGAAGAGGCAGATCCTTTGAAGGCAAGCTGGCCTGATGCGTTCCACATGGCTCCTCATCCCTTGAGGATCGGGAGCCGCGACCCAAGCACCACCGTCCCTTGCCTGTCCTGGCACAACTCCTGACACCGTGGCCTAAAGGGTGTTTGCTGACCTCAGTCCCCTGTATGAGTCTCTGCTCAGATGCTCTTTTTCTTTTTTCTTTTTTTTTTTTTTTAAGTGGCCAGGAGGCTGTGTTAAAGGGTCAGCCCCTCACCCCCCTTGCATACTTACACTGAAACCAGCTCTACAAAATCCCAAAAGCACAAAAGGCAAAGTGAGTTTAAAGCAAAATGAAAACCGATCAGTGAGTCCCCTGGTGGGGAATTGCCCCTCGCCAGCTGCTTGGAGACTGACAATACTGAGCCTGGTGGGTAGTGGCAGTGCCCTATGTAGGTGGATGACATCAAGGTTTGTTACTATCAGTCTCCAAGCTGCTGGCTGGGGGTGACAACACACACATTGGGCTGGATATGAGGTATGATAAGAAAGGGCAAAACAGCAATGACATTTGCCTTCCTGGCCTCTAGAAGCTGTCGCATCATGCCAGCCTGATGCACTTCAATCGCTGTCACCACTATTATAAAAGAGAAATTAGACCTTATCTGCTAATTGTCTTTCCTTGAGTTCTCTCCAGGCCAGTCCAGGAACTGTAGGGTAGTCAGCCCCTTCCAGCAGCTGAGAACTGAATCACACAGAGTTTTGCTAACACCTTATCTGGCTCCCTCTAGTGCCTCTCAGTCTTCTATTGACAAAGCAGCACACACTGAGTAACTAAGAACAAAACAGCTAAAAAGTGAACAAAAAAAAAAAAAAACCACCTACTCTCTCCAAGACTACAAGAAGCCCCACGCCCCTTTCTTTTTGCTCCCTTTATCTCTCTTTTTTTTTTAAACTCTCAGAACAGCTCCTTCCCCCACTACACCTTAGGAAGGAAGAGCAGGAGAGCAGAGCCATGTCAAACTGGATGCCAGCCTTCAAGCACTTGTGCCGTGGACTCAAGGAAGATTTTACAACCCTCGAGAACCACCACCACACCTTCTGCAGCCTACACCCACAGAAGCCATCCTGCTGAACCGTGCAAATGGACAGTGTGGCCCCTGGACTGGCTTGGAGAGAACTCAAGGAAAGGCAATTAGCAGGTAAGGTCTAATTTCTCCTTCCTCCTCGTCTCTCCAGGCTAGTCCAAGAACTGTAGGGACGTACCAGAGCAGTACCTAAACTCGGGTGGGACCCGCAAGACCAGCCCTGATAGCAGAGGCCCCAACATTTGCATCCCCTCTAGCCTGCACATCTAGCTGATAATGCCTTGAAAAAGAATAGAGGGAGGACCAAGTTGCTGCCCGGCATATGTCCACCAGATGAATCAAAGCATGCTCTGCCCAGGAAGTCGCTTGTCCCTGAGTAGAGTGAACCAAACATAATGCCACCAGGAAAACTGTCTTCCAGGAGAGATCTCTCAAAGTCGCCGCCGCCGTGGGCTCAAAGGGAGGTCCCGCTAGTGCCTCTAGGACCAAATTCAGATCCCAAGGAGGCATCACAGGCCTAAAGGGCAGCCACATATTTTTAAACACCCGCAGAAAATGAATTACGCCCGGAAGCACTGCCAACGAGCATCCTTGCACTCGCCCCCTGTAACATGCTAGTGCCGCCACTTGCACCTTCAGAGAACTCGGGGCTAGCCCTTTCTCTAGGCCTCCTTGAAGAAAAAGCAATATTTCTGGCAGCGTACAGTCGAATGGCTTAACTTCCTTTTCCGCACACCAACATTCAAATATGCACCAAATACGGATAGAAGCTAAAGACATGGAACGCTTCTTGGATTTCAACATGGTAGTGATAACTGCCACCGAGTACCTGCGGTGTCACAAACGCTCCCTCTCAAGAGCCAAGCCATAAGCGAGAACCGATCCATCTGTGGCATCAATACTGGACCCTGATTCAACAAATTGAGCCGACAGGGCAGTTTCCACGGCCGATCCACCAGCAGACGCACCAGATCGGCATACCATGGCCTTCGCAGCCAATCTGGCGCTATGAGAATCACCTGCCCGTGGTGAGCTGCTATCTTCCACAGGAGACGACCGATCATCAGCCATGGTGGGAACACAGAGCAGTCCTTCCCCTGGCTAAGGCTGTGCTACAGCATCGAGCCCCTCCAACTTAGCTCCCACTCTCCTGGATCCAAGGCATGCCAACTGAGGTAGTCGGCCTACACATTGTCCTTTCCTGCTACATGCGCCGCTGACGAGGCTTTCAGATGGATCTCCGACCATTTCAGCAGCAGTTGACACTCTTCCACCAAGGTAGCACTGCCTGTGCCTCCTTGCCGGTTGACATAGGACACCGTTACCGCATTGTCTGAGAAAACATGTATGGCTTCCCCCCATACTAAGCCCTCGAAATGTTGCAGCACCAATCTCACTGCCCTCATCTCTAGGCGACTGATTGACCATTCGGCTTCCTCTGCCGACCATCGCCCCTGCGTCACCTGGGGACAGTGAGTGTGCCTCCCAGCCAGAGAGACTCGCATCTGTAGTGACCAAAATCCAGTCCGGCTGCTCCAACGGCATGCCTGCTTGAAGGTGACTGGGATCCAGCCACCATTCCAAGCTGGATCTTACCCCTTCTGGACACACTAGCCTCTGTGACAAGAGATGCCTTTGAGGAGACCACCATGAGAGCAGTGCCCTCTGAAGTGGACACATATGGGCCCTGGCCCAGGGCACCAGGTCCAAGGCCGCCACCATTGAACCTAGCAGCTGCATGTATTGCCACACCGTTGGCGCTTTCATGTGCAAAAATTTCTGAACCTGCCCAAGAATCCTTTTGCACTCTGACCTCCGGAAGTGAAACCTTACTTGCCTCCTTATCGAATAAGGCTCCAAGATACACCAAACTTCGCACTGGTCGCAGCTGGCTCTTGGCCTGGTTGACCACCCAACCAAGCTGCCCTAGGAACTCCACAACTCGCTTGGTAGCCATGACCAACTCCGTCTCGGACTGTGCACAAACCAACCAATCGTCCAGATAGGGATGTACCAAAATCCCTTCCTGCCTTAATGCTGCTGCGACTACCACCATCACCTCTGTGAATGTTCGTGGCGCTGTGGCCAGCCTGAATGGCAGTGACCTGAACTGAAAATGTCCCATAGGGACAGCGAAGCGTAGGAACCTCTGACGTTCCGGCCTGATGGGAATATGTAGATAAGCCTCTGAGATCTATAGCCGAAAGCACCTCGCCTGGCTGTACCACCATAATCACTAATTGTAGCATTTCCATTCGGAAATGCGACACCCTTAAGCTGCCGTTCACGTGCTCGAGATCAAGAATGGGCCTGAAGGAACCTTCCTTTTTTGGCACCACAAAATAAATGGAGTATTATTGACCTAACCCGCACTGGTCGCGGCGCACCGGAACCACTGCCTGAAGGCGCAGTAAGCGCTGAAGCGTATTACACACTGCCTCCCTCTTCGTCGGTGCCTTGCAGGGTCGTGCAACGAAGGCTTCAGCCAGCAGTCTTAAGAACTCCAGCGCGTAGCCTTCGCAGATGATCTCCAACACCCACTGGTCCATCATTATTGCGGCCCAGGCGGAGTAGAACTGTTGTAAACATCCCCCTATTGGCAACTCCGGCTGGGCCTTCCTGACTTTGTGGCTTCTTGGGCGGGGTCTGCTGGGAAGTGAAATAACCCTGGCCAAACCCCCCGGGCCCTGCGAAAGGACTGCCCTCTGGCCACGAAGCGACCCTGCTGGTATGGACCATATCAAGGCGACCGAAACCTGCAGAAATCTCTCATTTGCCCTCTCTGCAGTCCTCCTGGCCTCGGACCTTTCGGACGGTCCTCCGGTAGCCGTCCTCCTTTAGAATCACCCAAATCTTTTACAATCTTCTCCAACGCCTCCCCAAATAGCAGTTTGCCCTTATAAGGAAACTTACTAAGGCGAGCTTTAGAGGATGTGTCTGCCGCCCAGTTCCTCAGCCAGAGGAACCGCCCGGCTGCAACTAAGGACGCCATAGACTTTGTGGCTATCCTCACAACATCATAAAAGGCATCGGCCAAGTACACAGCTGCCGATTCCAACTTGGCCCCCTCCACGGGAGCGCTCTCCTCCACCTCGGAGGAACTCTCTCCCTGAAGCCAACGAATGGAGGCCCTGGAGACATAGGCCCCACAAATGGAGGCCTGCAAAGCTAGGGCACTAGCATCAAAATGCTTGCTTGAGTATAGACTAACTTCCGATCCTGAAGATCTTTAAGGGCCGTGCCCCCTTCCATCAGAATTAGTGTTCTTGGTCACTGCCGAGACCAACGCACCCACTTTGGGCATCTGCAATAGTTCCTTCTCCTCTTGCGGAACTGAGTACAGGCGACCCATTGCACGACTACCTCTTAGGGTCACCTCCGGCACTCCCATTCCGATTCTATCATCTGTTTAATCACTCTATGCACTGGAAAACATTTCTGCTCTGCTTTAAACCCCTGCAGCAGAGGGTCCTCAAGCGGTTCTTCCTGAACCACTGGCTGCGCTATATTCAGAGCAGCTAGGGAGTGAGCAATGAGAGCCCCTAGCTCCTCTCTGCGAAACACTGAAGATGTTAGGATCCTCCCCTAGAGCAATCTCACCTTCCTCCAACTCCCCGGCCCACGGGTCTAGCCCTGAATCAGAAAGGTTCTCCCCTTCTTCTGCCTTCGAGGCCCCGGGACATGCTGCACTAACCAATCTGTGCCAGCCTCCATTCCACCACCCCTCTGGGAAGGCCCTTCCCTGGGGTCTTCCTCCAAGCCCATTTCCACTACTGAGAGCTGACAACTTGGAATGAGAACCCAAATCCTGTGCCTGCTTCCTTTTCAGACAATATGCCTTGTGTAATGACAAGATAAAATCAGCCAAAAGCAATGGCTCCAACCCTTCCTGGAGTCCTACCAACAATGGCTGAGGCGCCTGCCCTGCCGGCGCAGGCTTCCTCGCCTTAGATTTGCCTTTTCCTGGCTTTTTCTGCAGTGCGGGAGAAATGGCTACTCCCTGCAAGATGGATGCCGTTCCCACCTTCTCTGAAGAGAGTAGCGGCTTTACTCACCCGTTTTTCCACCGGTGCCGACTTTCCCTCCATCATGCCGGCAAACACACACTCAAGCCTGCTCCTCCGGTCCTGATAACCCCCGGCTACTCCTACACTGTGCGCACACCGCCGCAACCGGCAGCATGCACCTCGCCGTGCGGAAACTCACCCAGAGCTACCCTGCAGGCTGTGCCCTGCTCCCCCCCCCCCCCCCCCGGAGCGAATCAACCCGAAGAAAAACCACCACCGCTCCACCGATCGCAGACCCTGAGCCTCCTACCTAAACAACTTGCTCTTGAGTGTCTGAAGCAGACTCCGATCGCACCGCTCTCCCGCCGCTAGCGGGAACTAAATCTCGATACAGGAGAAAGGAGTGATCTGGGGCTCAGGCACATCCTCCTCCGGGCAGTGTTCATTGCTCAGCTCCCCAGATGAGACAGGCTCTGCCTCTGCTGCCCTTTATTTGTCCAGGAAGACGCTCCGGACCCAATTTTGTCGTGCAATCTATGGACTTACTGCCTTGCTAGAGCAACCCATGTCCTCCTTAACCTTATACATTTTTTTTTTTACACTTTTCACGACCTTCCTAACCAGGGAGCTTAGCCTAAAACAATCCTTCTCAGCTGCTGAGGACTGAAAGACTGAGTTAGAGACTCTAGAGGGAGCTAGATAAGTTGTTAGCAAAACACCGATTCAGTCCTCAGCTGCTGGAGGGGACCGACTACCCTACAGTTCCTGGACTGGCCTGGAGAGACAAGGAGGAAGAACGAACGAATTTGCACAGCTAGGAGACTATACTATACCTCTGCCACCTCGTCTGCCACAAATTCCTCCAGACAACTTTACTCTGTCTTCCGTTCCCTGTTCCTACCCCACATCTGCCCTGTTACGTTCCCCTACCCTCCTTTGCCTGACACCAGTCATCTTGATACCTACTTCACTGATAAGAACACTGCCTTACGTTCCATATTCCCCACCAGTCATCCCTCTACAGCAGAGGCCCACCTCTTCCCACTAGCCCTGCCCCAGATTCCCTATCCCTCCCCCAACTCCTCTCTCTTTCCCATTCCTTGTGTTAGTTTTCCCCCATCATTACAACTGCCCTACTAAAGGTCCTTAACTCATCCCACAAAACCATGTGTTCAACTGATCCCATGCCCTCAGCATGGATCATAGAACCTTCCCTGTTCCTTCTTCCCTACGTACTTGCCATCTTTAACTCCAGCCTTACCTCCGGTATCATCCGCTCCCAGTGGAAGCATACCTTTTATCTGTCCCATCCTTAAGAAGCTCTCTTGCCCCAGACGTCCTAGCTAACTAGTGCCCCATTTCAAGCCTCCCATTCCTCTCTAAAATCCTTTAAAAATTGGTCTTTACAGAGCATTCCTCTCACCTCGACTCCCTTCACTTTCTACACCCTCACCAATCTGGATTTTGTCCCAGTCATAGTACCGAGACTGTTGTTCTATATCTACTTAATGTGGCTCACGATTAGGGCAATGTTTCACTTGCAGTTTCTCTAGATCTGTCTTTGGCCTTTGATCTGGTGGATCACACTTTATTGCTATCTCGTCTCTCTGACTGTGGGCTTCAGGATACTGTACTCTACTGCTTACGGTCTTTTCTAGCCTCCCATTCTTTCTCCATAGTGCGGCACGGCTACCTCTCCCCCTCTCCCTCTAACCTGCGGTGTTCCCCAAGGGTCAGTGTTGGCCCCTTTCCTCTTCAATGTCTTCCTGGCCCCTACTGCGCTGAGGATTCAGCAATTTGGCATTTCTGCCTACTTTTATACCGATGACATCTGTATTCTATATCACACTGATCCTCACTCCCCTGATCTGACTCCTTTAAACATCTGCCTATCCGCTGTTTATGAATGGCTTTTCAATAACCATTTACACTCAACCCCTCTAAGTGTTCTGCCATTTGGTTTGCTTTCACTTCGCCCAGGACCTCATTAGCTGCACTCCTCTCTCACTCCTCAGTTCCCCATGTCCAATCTCTCCGCTACCTGGGTATCATATTGGACTCTTCCCTAACATTCCATGACCACCTATCCTCCCTGGTTCAGTGGTCTTTTCTTCCTCCACTCCTCCCTTGACACACTCCCTTACTACCCTTCTACTGTCACTGGTGATTTCCAGACTAGACGATCGTAACACTGCGCTTACAGGTCTTCCTCGCTATCAACTCTGCTGCCTTCAGCTTGTCCAAAATACAGCAGCTTGGATCCAAACACACTCCTCCCACCGTGATCACATTACACCTACCCTCATTCGCCTTCATTGGCTCCCCATAAAGTATCGCATTGATTTCAAAATTACTCATTTTAGCACACCAGGCTATCTATGCAGGTACCCCACAATACCTAGCTGATCTTCTCCATTCTCACCCCCACCCCCCCCATCATCTTCTCCGATCCCTGCACACCCACCGTTTAGCTTTCTCCCTCAGTCTCACGAGCACGCTTAGAACAGACATGACATTCTACTTTTTGCTTCCTTGCCCCTGCCCTATGGAACTCTCTACCTACCCTCCTACATGCAGAGTTCTCATTCCCTTGGTTCAAATCCCCACCTTTTCCAAATTGCCTACGCCCTGCCTCTTCCCTAATCACTCTTTACCTCCTTTTCTGTCTTTTTTTGTTCGTTATCTTTCCTATCAATTAATGGCACTCTTTTCTTCTCTTCTCATTATGCTGTTTTTGAAAATTGTACACCACTCTGATGTTTTTGATGCCAAGGGCGGTATATCAAGAGATAATAAAGAAAGAAAAATAAAAAAAGAGAGGAACACCATTTCTTGAAAACTCTCCAGATTCTTATATAAAAGTTAAGGATATAGCTCTCTGGGCCTTAAGTAATGTGTCTACCACCGCTCCAGAGTTACCCTTCTTGAAAAGCCTATGCCTCTCGAAGGTCAGGCCATAAGCAAGAAGGGAACAGGATCCTCCCCCAGGACCTTTGCTACAGGTCTTCTTTCTTTTAAGGTAACAAGAGATAGAGCTATGCCCAAAGGTTCAAGAGATCTGCATACCACGGCCTGTGAGGCCAGTCTGGAGGCACAACAATCACCAACTCTGGGAAGGCACAAATTCTGCATAGATGACGACATCTCATAAGAACAAATGCCTTACTGGGTCAGACCAAGGTCCATCAAGCCCAGTATCCTGTTTCCAGTCGTCGCCAATCCAGGCTACAAGTACTTGGCAGGTTCACCAAGAGGCATAGAGGTTCCACAATGCTTGTCCTGGAGCAAACAGTGGCTTTCCCAGGTCATCTTTAATAATGGTTTATGGATCTTTCCTCCAGGATCTTGTCCAAAACTTTTTTAAACCAAGCTACACTAACAGCTTTTACTACATACTTACTAAAGCACACAGAAGAAAAAAACATTAGCATCCCCTCATAGGCCACTCCTAAAGCAGGTTTTCCAATTCCTTTGTCCATGGATCCTGCCTGTGGCTGAAAAAAGCTTTTTGCTTTGACATTCTCCCGAGTGGCCATCAAATTAACACTGAAAGGCCTCTCTCTGCATTATGAGGTCGAGCAAGTGAGGACTGAGTTCCCACTTGCCTGGATCCATGATGATCCAACTCAAGCTGGCCTGCATGCTGTCAACATCTGCAATGTACCATTGTGGACAGGGCCATGAGATACTCCTCTGACAATCAACAGTTCCATGCTCTCGAGCCATGCTGGCACTGATCACCAGCTTGTTAATGTATGCTACTGCCCTGTCACTGTCCAACACCACCCAGCCCACTTTGCCCATTAGGAGAGGTCTGAACTTCTCCAGAGCCAAGCGTGTTGCTCTTGCCTCCAAGCAGTTGATCACCCAAGAGGCATCCTGAGGGGGCCCAGAATCCCTGGCCCAGGCAGTGCACTCCGCAGCTTTGCAGGTTGGCATCCGAGGTAACAATCACCAACCTGGTGCTTCTAATGTTATCCCAGCCATCAGGTGGGCAGGACTGAAACTACCCCCCTCAACTGCTCCTTGCTCTCAGATCAGAGGGCAAGCAGGTGCCCCTAGCCCAAGGAACCAACTCCACAGTCAGTCATGGATCTGAGGCCTGTGGAGCTGACCAATTGCAAAATGTCCTGAGCTGGCTCTGAAGCTCGAGGAACCTCTTTGTTATGAGGAAACTCAACCCACGAGAGCGCTGAATGGAGCCCTGAGGTACTCCAACTCCTAGGAAGCAAGCAGACTGTTCTTGGGATAATCTAACACCAACTCTAACTTTTCCAGCCAGAAAACAATCAGGATGTGTTCTCTCTGGACTTTTCCAGAGAATCCAAACCAAAGAAGTTCCTTAACGTCAGCCGCTTGAGTGGGGAGCCACAAGACGACCCCTAGAAGCACTGCCATAACTAAATTTTTATATTGTATTATTTATATTGATATATATATTTATATATTTCATTGCTGCATATGCCTAGTAGTGCTATATAAATAAGTAGTAGTAGTAAATCTTACCTAAGGCTGGCCTGAACCAGTGACCTTAAGTTTAGAGGGAAGGCATCTTGCAAGAGGAGCTAACACTTTTCCAGCCTTGACTGAGAGCCCACTGGTATAGTATGGTATGAGTCCCTTAAGTGAGGGACAATCTGAGCCACAACCCAACTGGATGAACTCAGGAGGGACCGCTGAAACAACTGAGGGGGATTATCAGCTCCCAGTGGAGCCATGGTGATGACATAAGCAAATGGGAAGAACTTCCCTCTCTCAGACTGACCCAAAAGGATAACAGTCCTATCTGGTCCCCTAGCAGTTTGAGAATATTTCTACACTCTATGCTCAGCCCTCTAAGAGGCACCACTGGCATCTCAAGGCTACCCTCCAGGAGTCACCCCAAAGAGTAGTTCACCCTAAGTGGAGTTTTTCAGCCACAGTTTGGAGGCAGCATCTGCAAAACAAGCACAGAGCCAGGGCTACCATCTGGCTACTATTACTGCCTCTAAAGACCTGGTAGAGATTCTGATCAAGCCATAGAGGGCACCAGCTACCTAGATGGTCCACTTCCAACCTCATAGCCACTGGGCTGTCCTGCTGAACCCATAGTAAGAGGCCCTGGCACTCAGGCCCACCACTGCTAGAACCCAGGGTAACAGCACAGGATAGGGCTGCCAGACCAAAGAGGCAGGGTTCAGAGCAACATTGGGCAGAGATCTCAAACGCACAAGCCACAACACAGTGGCATGGCCAGGGGAGACAGGCCTATCTGCACTGCTGCACTAATCCAAACACCTTGCCACCAGCTAGAGGCAAACAAATACTGGCTTCTCTCAATCAGGGCTGGCGTCCACTAGGCAAGCTAGGCAGCTGCCTTGGGTAGCCGGCCCGGGTAGGCAGCAGAGGCAGTACACATGGGCAGCCGCCCCCCCCCCCCCCCCACACACACCCAACTGCTGCCACGATTCCATCTCGGGAGGGGGAGGCGGGCAGTGGTACTTTTGGAAATGCTATTGCAGCCACTGCCCGCCTCCCCCTCCCGAGACGGAATCGCAGCGGGAACAGAAGCAGCATCAGCCAGGGAAGGGGGGGGAAGGTGGTGTCATCAGCAAGGGGGGGGGGGCAGAGAGCCTGGGGTTTCTGCCTATATAATGCTGCATATATACCAAGTGATGACATCACTGAAAGTTGCTCAAGTCTGCTGCCACCTGCTGGCAAGGGAGTATAACATACATTGGACTGGCCTCACAAGATAAGGAAGGGAGCCCTTATAGTGTCCCCGCACAAATCCATATGCTGCTTCATACTCCTGAAGATACATAAAGTCGCATAGGAAATGTTAATGGGCCTTTACTTCCTTCCATCTCTTTGGAATTGTTGGTCACTGTATTTAATAAAAAGAGCTGCCTTTAGGGACAATGCGGCATGTTTGCCATGTCTTCTTCTGTGTCTGGTTACAAGTGCCTATTTTAAGAGTTTTGGCATAACCAGAATCTGATCCTCTCTACTAGAAGACGGCATTAAAAGAAAAATGCTCGGCAGAATGCCATTAGTCAACAAGAGTCATCTCACCTCTCAGCATCGGAAACCAGCGCAAGGCGGCCATAGTCCCAGAACCGCTTCCTGATGATGGAGAACACAAATATTAAGAACTGAAACAAAAGAAAAATAAGTCAATTAATTCTTCACATTCTTTGTTGAACCCCTCATGGGAAGGGAGCTTTTTTTCTCCCGTCATGGGACGCTCACCCTGATTATATGGTTTTCCATTTTTGCCTCAACCATTAAAAGTGGGGGAAGCCTTTAAGAAAGAAGACCCAGTGTCCTACAGTGCTAGGTGACTGCAATTTCCCTGCTACACTGTGGTTTCAGACATGGTTCTAGAATTTAGGGTATGTTAATTGACAATGGAGAAGCGTGGGCACAATATCAGTCCTACCACATGCTTTCAACACATTATTCAGATTTTGCTAAAGCTCCCCAGGCACTGCTGTTACAACACAGCAAAAGCCTGTGATGAGGACAAGACTCTACAGAAATATTACAGGGATAACATGTTACATTACTCCAAATTATACCAGTACTCAACAAAATCTAGGTAATTTATTAGGCACCTAAGCAGGGACTGCACACAGCATGCAACAGAACATGAATTTCAACCCATAAAAACACAGAAAAGCATAGAAACAAACATCTTAAAACAGTAGCTATAAAAAAAGAAAAAAAAATTGCTAACCCATAAAATAGGAGCTACACTGAAAAAGTAGTCTGTGTAGTTTTAATTCTTTCAGTGATGGGATGCACAGTACCCAGTGAACCAAACTGCCCACCAGCGACACAATAGTCAAGATGCTTACTCAACATGGCAGCCCTCCAAAAATATAAGTGGCAGCATTTTCACTTTATAGTGATACTCCATAGGGAGGTAAAACAAAGATTGCAGGGGAGTGAAGATCTCCAAATGCAGCGGCTATTTCCCTACCTGTGGCGCCTTGGGTGCATGATTTGACGTCTTTGCTGGGCTATACATATCTGGCCCTTACCGCTGGATGCGATCACTGTGGCTGAATGCCCAAAGGGGCAGGTCACATCCCTTTGACGCACCGAGAAGGAAGAGTCGGGGAGTTGTGTGAGGCCGAGGATGAGAAAACTAAAAAAAAAAAAAAAAAAGAATTCCATCTGCGCCTATGATTAAATCCTCCAAGATGGAGGGTCCCATAGATAGTTGTATCTCTCTCTCTTTTTCCATCTCTTGTCTCAGCTTTAAACTCAACTGGAGAGGGACAGTTGGGGAAGGCGGCATGGCAGCATGCAGGCACTGTGGGATGCTCCCAAAAGCTTTCCTATTGGATGCTGGGGAGCGTTTTCGCACAGGCTCTGTCGGTACCGACGATACCCATATGTGAAGACTACATTCCTGCTTGTTCCTGGAGATTATACCTTCGACAACTTAAGTTCTGATCCCCTTATGGCTCTCCTATTGGAGGGGGTTTAACCAGTCCCCTTCCATCTGACGTTTTGACTGAGGAGGAGGGGGTAGGTTTCTCCTGGGAAGGTTTTTCCTGCCCCTCGTCTCCAGTTTCTTCTCAACCCCCATCTGTTCCGCCTGCCATGGTCCCACCTAATTTGTTAGACTATCCATTTTCTGTAGGGTATACAATTGGTGTATAGTCTATATCTCTTTAAACGGTTGACTCCAGGCAAAACTTAACACATGCCGTTTAATGACTCACCCAGCAACTTAAGGGCTTACTTCTATCACTTGATCATTTACTGATTAATGCTTCATTCTCGGCATAAGGTCTCAGAAAAAACTTCAATGGCACTTTAACCAAGGGCTAATAGCCCGTTGAATGTGCCTGTTTCACATCAATGACCCATTGCCATGTTAAACTTATTTTTTAGTAAGGTTTTTTTTATTTTATTTTCTAGTAGCAGATGACTTTCTTCTCATCAGACAATATACTGCACTTTGACTTTTTCGAATATCAGATATCAGGCTTAAACTGGAAACCTAGTGACAATATACTGCACTTAGCTTATTTTGTACTGTTGAGCAGAGCAATTCCGACGCTCACAGCTAGGCACCCCAAGCGTTTCACAGCGGTTGTTTCTTCAGGGAATAGTCCCTTTAAAACTAGAGAGATGAGAATAAAAAAAATGTGTGAACATACTCATAGCCTGTTGCTTCCTCTGCCTCAAAATTTCAATGGTATACATAAGAACCTGCTCAAATGATGCTGTCGGCGTTACTTCCATACAATGTTCATCTTCTTCTACCTTGTATGTGGAAGCCTCTAAATTGGAACACTCAGGATTGAGCAATCGGAGAATTCGCTGCGTCTGGCGGCGCAACCGAAATCTCAAGGAACATTTATGTCCAGCAGATCTTCCTGAAGATCCTCTTGGCTTATTACCTATTTCGGTTCCCCAGGGGCATCACAAATGTGGAAAGTGCACCATTTGCGATATGACCATGGAATTGACAACATTTGAACATAAAGGAGCTGTATATCATCTTCGGCATAATACCGCCTGTATCTCAACTGCTGTAGTTTACATCATTGTGTGCCCATGTGGGCTCCTATATGTTGGCAAGACGGAGCGGTTGTTCCGTATCCGTATGCAAGAGCATAGGAGTCGCCTTAATCGTAAGGTTCTTGAAGCTCCACTAGTGCAGCACTGCTTACAATACCATCATATTTTTGAACAGCTCCGATGTTTTTGTTTAGAGAAAGTTAACCATGCCATAAGGGGTAAAATGATTGCCAATACTCTTCTTTGGAAGGAACAAAAATGGATCTACACGCTAAACACGGTCATCCCGAAAGGTTTAAATGCGCGACTCAATCTCGCGTTGTGTCTTTGATTCAGTGAGTCATTGAGAATATATTTATCACATTGAGTTTCTAGGGGCATCTGAGTAGTTTATCTTATGACAGAAGCAGTCTAAATATTTCAACATTCTTTTTATGTTTAATCACACAATTGAAGACATCTGCCCTAGAGTCTCTATAAGTAGAAGGCGGAGTTTTCTATTTCGCATGCGCGGCATTACATACATTGAGTGTTCCAATTTAGAGGCTTCCACATACAAGGTAGAAGAAGATGAACATTGTATGGAAGTAACGCCGACAGCATCATTTGAGTAGGTTCTTATGTATACCATTGAAATTGAGGCAGAGGAAGCAACAGGCTATGAGTATGTTCACACATTTTTTTATTCTCATCTCTCTAGTTTTAAAGGGACTATTCCCTGAAGAAACAACCGCTGTGAAACGCTTGGGGTGCCTAGCTGTGAGCGTCGGAATTGCCCTGCTCAACAGTACAAAATAAGCTAAGTGCAGTATATTGTCACTAGGTTTCCAGTTTAAGCCTGATATCTGATATTCGAAAAAGTCAAAGTGCAGTATATTGTCTGATGAGAAGAAAGTCATCAGCTACTAGAAAATAAAATAAAAAAATCCTTACTAAAAAATAAGTTTAACATGGCAATGGGTCATTGATGTGAAACAGGCACATTCAACGGGCTATTAGCCCTTGGTTAAAGTGCCATTGAAGTTTTTTCTGAGACCTTATGCCGAGAATGAAGCATTAATCAGTAAATGATCAAGTGATAGAAGTAAGCCCTTAAGTTGCTGGGTGAGTCATTAAACGGCATGTGTTAAGTTTTGCATGGTCCCACCTAAGGCTTCGTTATCAAAGGTGTTACAGTTACCAACGCCAGGTGCTGGAAGTCAGGTTGCTATCTCTCAAGGACATATGGTCAGCAATTGTAAGACTTCACAATGGATTCTGTGGCTAAATTTGCTGAACTAGAATGCAGAATTGATGGTGCGGAGGTGCGGTTGATTAAGCTCGAACCTCAGTTTTCCGCCATGCAGTCTGTGTCTACTACTTTTATTACAGATAGTTTGTATTGCCATCGACAGATGGAAATCTTGGAAAATATTGCAAGGGCATGGAATATAAGGTGTCTTAATTTTACGGTGACTCATTTGTCTCCACTGATTCTTTTTATAAATATTTGAAAGAAATGCTTCAGTTTACTGATCTAGAGGTTATCTTGATTAATAAAGAGTAATTAGGCCTTACCTGCTAATTAGCGATCCTGAAGGAACTCCAGTCCAGTGCCTTTCCTCTGGGTTGTACTCCCCTTCCAGCAACTTGGAGACTGAGCCCGTCATTATTTTGATAACCCTCTGGTATAAATACCACTGGCACCTCCCATCAGCTCCAGTATTCTACTGACAATGCAGACTTAACGGAGAGACAATTAAGCAAACAAAGCAATTAACTTGGAAAAAACCTTTAGAATACCACCTCCTGCCTCCCCAGGCAGAGACTTCCCACCCCCCCGAAGAGGAGGCGGCTTACCTGAAACAGCGCTTGCCCTTACCCACTCATCCCCCAGAGCACTTTGTGTGTCCACACCTTCACCGGAACCCCTTAACAAGGAACCTTCAGCAGCTTCTCCGCTCTTGCCTACATGAAGCTTTGGGTCGGCGACGCCTCATCCATCTGAAACTGGGAGGAATCAGGGACTGGACTGGAGTTCCTTCAGGAATGCTAATTAGCAGGTAAGGCCTAATTACTCTTTCCTAAGCGTCCCTCCAGTCCAGTCCCTTTCCTCTGGGATGTAACAGAGCAGTTCAAGCCTGGGAGGGGCCTGAAAGACCAGACCAAAAGTACTGCTCACCCAAACCCAGCATCCCCCGCTGCCTGAACATCCAACTGGTAATGCTTGGCAAAAGTATGCAGGGAAGACCAAGTAGCCACTCTACAAATCTCCAGTGGCGTAACTAGACTAAATTCCGCCCACAAGGCCGCTAGGGCTCGGGTAGAATGGGCCCGGAACCGGCCTTCCCTTCTGTATGTATGCCAAAGCAATCCCTGATCCACCTGGAAATGGAAACCTTGGCTGCCGCCTCTCCTCTATGCGGTCCCCCGAACAAGACAAACAACTGTTCCAATTTGCAGAATGCCATTGTGCGTTTCAGGTAACACCTCAGGACCCTGCGCACACCAGATGGCGCAGCCGTGCATCACCAGCCACATGCCCCACCTTGGAGAAGGAAGGGAGACCCTGATTCACATGAAAAGGCGAGACCACTTTGGGCAAGAAAGAAGGTACCATCCGCAAGACCACCTTTTCCTTGAAGGAGAGGAACAGCGGACGACATGATAGAGCCTGAAGCTCCAAAATACACCTGGCCGAACAGATCGCCACCAGAAACACGGTCTTGAGAGTCAAGTCCTTCAAAGAGGCTCGGGAATCAAAATGGCAGATGAAATTTAATGTGGACAAGTGCAAGGTTATGCGCCTAGGGAAGAACAACCCAAACTATGGTTACACGATGCAAGGTTCCACATTAGGAACCACCACCCAGGAAAAAGATTTAGGCATCATTGTGGATACCAAGTTAAAACCCTCGGCCCAGTGTGCAGCGGCGGCCAAGAGAGCAAATAGAATGCTAGGTATGATAAGGAAAGGAATGGAAAATAAAACAAAAGATATTATAATGCCTCTATATCGTTCCATGGTGAGACTGCACCTTGAATAGTGTGCGCAATTCTGGTCGCCGTATCTTAAAAAGGATATAGCGATTTTAGAAAAGGTACAGAGAAGAGCCACCAAAATGGTAAAGGGGATGGAAGGATACTCCTATGAAGAGAGGCTAAAAAGGTTAGGGCTCTTTAACATGGAAAAGAGACGGCTGAGGGGAGATATGATAGAAGTCTATAAATTAATGAACGGACTGGAACGGGTAAACGTAGATCGATTGTTTACCTTATCAGAATATAGAAAGACTAGGGGACATGCAATGAAGCTACAGGGTAAACTATTTAAGACTAATAAAAGAAAATATTTTTTCACTCAACGTGTAATCAAACTCTGGAATTTGTTACCGGAGGATGTAGTAAGGGCTGTTGGTGTAGCTGGGTTTGAAAGAGGTTTGGACAAGTTCCTGGAGGAAAGGTCCATAAACCATTATTAAGAAGTGACCGAAGATATCAATGCTTGATCCAGTACAAGCATTGTGGAACTTGCGTCTCTTGGGGAAACTGCTAGGTACATATGACCTAGATTGGCCACTGTTGGAAACAGAATACTGGGCTTGATGGACCTTGGTCTGACCCAGTATGGCATATCTTATGTTCTTATGTTCTCCACCGGCTCATAAGGTTCCCCAGCTAGAGTATTCAGCACGAGATTGAGATCCCAGGGAGGAAATGATGACCTCTGCTGAGGTCGCAGGCGCTGAACTGCCCTCAGGAACAGACCAACCTCTGCATGTTCACTTAACGCCTTACCTTGAATCTTGCCCCTGTAACAGGAAATAGCTGCCAACTGCACCTGCAAGGAGCTGGCCGCAAGGCCTCTCTCAAACCCCATCTGTAAGAACTCCAACACCTTAGGAACCAAAGCTGCCATAGGCCTCTTCTGCTGGGCTGCACACCAGCCCTCAAAAATGCGCCAGACTCACATAGGAGAGGCAGGTTGAATACTTGCGGGCATTCAGCAAAGTTGAGATCACTGCCCGGGAATATCCTCGCTTAAACAGACTTGCCCTTTCAATAGCCAGGCTGTAAGCGAGAACCGATCCATCTGCAGCATCCATGCAGGCCCCTGAACCAGGTGGTCATCCCTCACTGGAAGGCTCCATGGACAGTCGGCCAGCAGCCATATGAGATTTGGCACGGCATCCGTGGTATGCCAGTCAGGGGCTATGAGAACTACCCACCCTCGGTGGGCCTCTACTCGCTGGAGGACCCTGCCTATAAACACCCACGGAGGAAACACCCTGAACCTGCTCAGGTAGTCTCCTGTGAAGTTTTCTACTCCAACTACATGCTGTGCTGACAAGACCACTAGATGGGCTTCGGCCCAGTCCAGCAGACTCTCTGCCTCCTCCTCCAAGAGAGGACTGCTCATCCCGCCCTGCCGGTTGATGTAGGGCACCGTGATCACATTGTCCGATAGTACCTGCATCTCCAATCTGTTGATGGACCACTGGGCTTCCCAGGCACTCCAGCTCCCCTGGGCGAAGCAACCCACGCAGTGAGCCCCCCAACTGGTCAGACTGGTGTCAATTGCAACCACAGCGGGGACTCGAGGAGCAGATGGAGCCACCAATGCAAGGCTTCCCTGGTCACTGGGGAACAGGGGAGTGTCATGGATAAAGGGCTGACGCTGATGGGACCAACGACAGAGAAGATACCTCTGGAGCGGTCTCATGTGGGCCCTGACCTAGGGCAGTAACTCGATTGTCGCCACCATGGTCCCCAGCACCTGCAGAAGCTGAGGGCACCTTCATGGTCAGAAACTGGCACACCAGACACCGTAGTGCTCTCGCTCTCTGCACCAGCAGGAATACCCTGCCCCTACCAGTGTCGAACCTTGCCCCAAGATCTCCTGAGAGGGAACCAATCTGCTCTTTGCCAGATTGATCACCCACTCTAGACTCCTTAGGAGCCCAACAACCCTGGCTGTTGCTTTCAAACTCTTCTCTTTAGACTTGGCCCGGATCAGTCAGTCGTCGAGGTACATGTGGACCAGGATCCCTTCTTTGCGTAATGCCACGGCCACCATGGCCATTACCTTGGTAAAGGTGCAAGGGGCCATCGCCAGGCCAAATGGCAACGCATGAAACAAAGTGTCCCCTTGGTACTGCAAACTGTAGAAACTGCTGATGCGACCCTCGGACGGGAATATGTAAATACGCCTCTGTGAGATCAAGAGACGTTAGTTGCAGTGCGACACGGAGAGTTTCTATCACCGACCTCAGAGTTTCCATGTGAAAATGAGGAACCCGGAGGCAACGATTGACTCGCTTCAGGTCGAGGATCGGACGAAAGCAGCCCTCCTTTTTTAGCACCACGAAATAGATTGAGTACTGATTGCAGCCGCACTGTCTTTGCGCACTGGCATGACCACTCCCAACAGCAGCCGTGCCAGAGTCTCCTCCACCGCTGCAATCTTGGCTGGAGACCTGCAAGGAGACTGCATGAACGATGAGAGAACTGGTCTTGAAAATTCAAGGGCATACCCATCTTGAACCACCTCCAGAACCCACTGATCAGACGTGACCCGTGACCCAGGCCCAGGCGGAGAGGAACTGCCGCAGATGTCCCCCCACTGGCAGAACTCTTGCCTTGGCCCCCCTCGCTTCATTGTGGCTTCCTAGGGCCCCAAATCCCCTTCCTGCCCCTTGAAGCTCTTGGAAAGCCTGCCCCCTAGAGGAAAAAAGCATCCTCTCTGAAAGGGCAAAGACCTAGTCGTCCAAAACCTCCGGGACTTCTGTGGCTGGGACTGTGCGTGGCCTCCCCTATCAGATCCTCCGACAGAGGGGAGTGGAGAACTTCATTCGCAAGTCTAGGCCACTTAGGCAGTACGCCTGCATCCTCCTCCTTGGACTCCGTGGCTCACGTGGTCATGTGCAGCCATCTGCCCCTGTGCTCCCTGCTGACGCAGACAGAATGCCTTATGCAGCAGCAACACAAATTCTGGGGAGAAGCCTCCCAAAGCTCCCCCCTCCTGTCCTCCAGTAGAAGTGGAGGGCCTGGGCTGAGGAGGAACTGGCTGTTCCAAGGCTGAGAGGAGATCCTGAACAGAGCATTGCTCCCAGAGACTCCCCTGACTCCTGGGAGTGCAAGATGGAGGATCCTAGGCCATGCTGTCCTGGATTCCCTGTTCCATGGAGGCAGCCTCTACTGCGCAACCCCTGCAGACGCCAGCCTCTGACAACGCTTCCCGCCGGGTCCTGCAGACCAAATACTGTGGTCTCACCAGCATGGTGGTAGTGCCCTACTGTTCTTAATCTCACAGCTTGTTATATATCTATATATCTATATATTATAGTCACGCCCCAGCCCTCTGCCTAAGGCTTAGAGGGGTAGGGTTGCCATTAACTTCTCTTATAAAAGGTTGCATAAACTATTTTTCTCCAGTGAAGCATGCTGGGAGTTGCAGTTTTGGCCTTCTAAGATGAAGTATAGTCATGAAACCAAAAGTAAAGGCAAATGACAAAATTTATTCCCCAAACGCAAACAAAGTTCATGTAGACTAACAGGATACTTCTCCATTCATTCGCTCAAGGTTAGTTACAACTTAGGCTGGATGAGCTTCACAGTCATATGCAGCTGCTTATCAATATAACGGATAAAGAAAACACAACTTCGTCATTCAACAAAGTAAAAATATCTTCTTTTTACCTTTGTCTTCATTAAGCATTCAAATGTACATGCAACAGGTATCTTCCCCTTAAAAGAGTAAGTTCCTACCTTCAGTTCAGGCTAGGTTTCATTACTCTATAGGAGACTATCTTTTCAGCTATTCTTTAGCAAAGGGACTCAATGCTTACCGCTTGACAGAGTACAGTCCATGAGTACTTCTGGAGACAATAAATCCTGCTCAATAGGCTCAACCTGCATTTCCTCTGGCTACGGTAATGCAGTGCTCTGAGCTTTTAACGTATGTCTCAGGGTATACTCTCTGAGGATCCCTGTGTCTCTTGAGCACAGCTCCACCCAGTAAGGACAAATTGTACCTGAAGCTGTGGACCCTTCTCCCTGGCTGTGTCCACCATTCTCCCTCCAGCTTCTGGGAAACAGTCCCTGGTTCACTTCCCTGAGTTCCTTCCTGGAGCTCTGCCACGGCTCCCTGTTCCAGGCTTGGCTTCTTTGACTCCTGTGCTGAGTCCTGGGCTCCCACCTCTGAACTCTGAACCTTCTGATCAGGAACTGGGGTTTTAAGCCTTCTCTGCTCTCTCCCTCTGGGCTCTCCTCCCTGCTTTCTCTCTAGCCAAGGTTTATATCCCTGCTTCCTGGGCAGGGTCTCTCCTTCTCTGGACAGGTGCTTGCAATTATCTTCCAAGCCTGCAACTACGTCAGCAGAGCTTGGGTGTGGCAGCCTAGGTTCAGTTTCTCTCCGTTTGCTTTCTTTGGGCAAAAGCTGAAACCTGTGCACTGCAGGGATGTCACTTTTCTTAAAAGCAAAATCATTAGTTTCTCCTATTTCCATAGGCTCACTACAAGCTTCCTTATCACTATATATATATATTGTCATGAGGCACAAGGATCAGAGCCCATGGAGACAGGGACTATACCTCAGAATGAATACACTTTTGACATTTCAGAGGAAAACAGGGAGAAGGGTTGGCATAGAAACCCCAAACAAATGATGTCACACAATGCTAGGGAACGCCCGAGCCAAGTGCTAACCCATGACTCATTAGGAGAGGGGAAGCAGCTGATGGGGGGCGGAGCCCAAGCAAACAGAAAGGGCAACACATTTAAAAATCCTCTAGTTAGGAGAGGGGAAGCACTGAGGAGGGGTGAAGAACAGGAGAGAGAGAAGGAGTTGATCAAGAAGGAGAGAACAGTGTGGAAGGACAAGAGAAGGGAAGGGAATCCCCATCTTATCCAGGAAAGCTCATCTGGAGAAGGGAGCTGTGAGAGCCACGCTGACTCCAGGAATCAGGCAGTTCCATGCTGTGGAAAGCAGTACACGGCTGGTCAGTGCACTGAGGAACTCCATTCTCCTGAAGGCAAGGAATATTACTTTAAACCCCTGAGAAGGCAGTCTCAACCTTCTAATATCAAATATACTGAAAGGAAAACTTATTTCCCTGAAGCTGAGTTTTTACCTGTGAGAAAGCCCAGGCAAAGCAAAAGGGAAAAGTTTTACTGTGAGCCGTATTGCAGCCAAGGGAGGTCTCTGGACGAGCAGTTGCTGGAAGGTAGGAAAATACTTCCAAATAGCATAGCAGAAGATTTTGATCAAAACCCTTGTACGTACCAGGAGCTGTGTGAAAGAGCCAACCGTGATTCTTATGCTAAACACCTAAGCTCCTCTAGGCTGTTGGGGGATGGGAACACTTTACCCTTCACAGAGGAAGTGATTGAGTCGGGGGAAGAGTTCACCCCACAGGAAGCTGAGGACGACGTGAATGGGATGCAGTGTGAGTTTTACCAAGCTCCAGACACAGAGGTTTACATGGATTGTACGTACACGATGTCAGACAGCATACAATCTTTATGCTAGCATTGCTATAATACTGCTATAAAAGAGAAAACAGTCCAAAGAATGTTTGGAGGTTTAAACTGTTTTCTGTACCTTATTTTTCTGTTACCTTAAAGAAGCTGAAGATAAGCGTTGCCTAAGTTTGATTACTCCTTTGTTTCATTGTACTAGAAGTATGGACTTTATGTTGCTGTATTTTCAAGGTTAAATTCCAACCCTGGGAAGGGAATAAATCCCATTTATACCTTACCATTTTGTGCACAACTATTTTCTTCATTGAGCTAAAGGACTACAATACCCAGGAGGCTTTGCCAAGCCTCAAATTAGTGGTTCATAGTCTTAAGAAGAACATCACCCCGCTCACCTTACCCACGCTAAGGCCTCTGGGAGTGAGAGGCGGTGACAATATATATATATAGGCAAAGTCAACCATTTTGAGCATGGGGGAGGTGAACAGCATAAGGAATTCACCTTAGTCAAGGGGCCTCTGTTAGGTGTGCAGGGTCAAAAGGCCAGAGCCACAGTTCAAAGGCAGAAAAACCCAGCTGGAACAAGTTCCAGGAAATGCTTGACAGTGTAAGAAGGATAGATTGCAAGCACGAGGACAAAAACCCTCACTCTAGTAATTGCACTGATTATTCTGATGTCAGAAGGCAGGGGGATTACAAACACCTGGGAGAGAAAGAGGTGGGGTTGGATCCCAGTGAGTATAAACCTTGGTTAAATTATAGCAGTAGGAGTGGGAGCTGGAAGAGGCATGACTGCAGAAGGAGCAGAGGAAGCAGCAGAGGACAGACTTCAGAGCAGCAAGGATGATGGAATGCTGGAGAAGCCAGAGCAGGTGCTAACTTCTGGAGACAGGCTGAGCTACCCATTGCAGAGAGAGGCGATTTCCCTGAATCACGTTTGCAACAAAGGTGGGAGCCAGGAAGGAGAGAAGCTTTCAGGCCACCAGAGAGGTTGTCAACAGGGCACTCCAATCAACTGGGTGAGTCAGAACCTATGCAATTGGGTGAAGCAGTGTCAGAGCTAGGGGCAGAAGATATGTTGATGGATTGTTCTTTATGCCAAGTTCTAGACTTAAAGTGTCTGAAGAAAGGCCAGCCTGGAAAGATCTGTACCTCTTGCTGAAATAACCTCTGAGCTAAGCAGTGAGAAAGTAAATTCCTGTGTGTGTTTTGAAAGGAGGAATTTACTGCAGCATAAGCTAATGAAGTAAGGCTGTGATTCATGCTTCTGTGTCAGCTGTGCTGAAACTCTACAACAGAGAGAACGTTAATTAGCTGTTAGAAGCGTTTGTGCTTTGCTCCTGTTTATAAGAGAAGCCTGTTATAAGAGTCTTGAGGACACTGTGAATGCTTATTTCATAACCTAAGTTTGATTCTTCACCTGAAAGTGCAGCCTAGAGAGAATTATGGCTGAGTGAAGATAATTTTGCCATAGAAGTAAAGTTTGTTTTTCTATTGCTCTGACTGACAAAGGACAATAAGAAAAGTGGCATCTGGTTATATGTGAAAAGGCTAGCTTCTGCAGTGAAGAGGACTTTAAAAGCCAATATTGAGTTCTGTTTGTTTTGCCACCAACCTGCTGAACCTTAAGCAAAAATCCTATAATTTAAAATTCTGTAAATGGTACCAGGAACCTGATCTGTTCTATTGTGTTCAAAATAAATTTTTTCCGTCATAAGCCTTACCCTTGGTTTAACACGACTACAATCCTTCTACTTAAAGCATAAATGTTACAGCTGATAGAAGAAGGTTCCCAACCACCACGCCCTCAACAACTAGAAGACTAGTGGTTATGGCGTTGTGCTTGTGAGATATATATATATATATTTATATATATATTTATATATTTTACACACACGTCTTTTTTTTTAACACGTTAAAATAGAACGTACAAACTTCTCCAGGAGTCCCTCCTTAACAAAAACCACTCCCTCGGGACTGAAACAGCCAACGTGCGCGAAACACATGCAAAACCAACGATCCCACCTACCTCCACCGTTCCATTTCACTCCCCAGAGGTGGTAGGCCTTGTTAAAATGCACGGCCGTCAACCTCATGGTCAACCGCTCCCCACATGGATCGCTGCCGTGCACTGCGCTGTTCATCAACCTCTTCGTCTGAGCGCTTCTCCTCCCTCTCTGACTGCAGTTTCTCGCCCTCATGCTCAGCCTCCTTGAGGGCTTCAGCAGTGAGGCAGGACAGACTCCGACAGCAGGCTCTGCAAGCCGAAACCTGCACCAGCGGCTCCTCACTCTTGCTGGATTCGGGAACTGCTTCTCCTTATCTTTTGTTTTGTCTGCCTGAAGCCTCCTCCTGGGCCCTGGAGATGTCAGCTTGGGGGGGGGGGGGAAATCTCTCTCCGCCAAGGACAGCCTTCAAACAAATTACAGCATGGAAATAAAAAAGGTAATAAAAGGTAAGCCAAAAGAACCAAAATCCCACTATCTCCTCAGTGTCTCTCCAGTAAGCCTAACTCTGGCTTACTGACTCCCTCCAGCTGCTTGGAGACTGAGCATACTGGAGCTGGTGGGAGATGCCAGTGGTATTTATACCTGAGGGTCATCAAAATGATGACGGGCTCAGTCTCCAAGCTGCTGGAAGGGGAGCACAACCCAGAGGAAAGGGACTGGACTGGAGGAACGCATAGGAACGCATATTTACCTTGTGGTAGACAGACTGAATTGGCAGCTGAGGGAAAGCTGCAGCAAGTCCCAAAGGTAGACAGTTTAGATTGGTCTCATTTTTTGGAGTCAGACTTAATTAGCTCCTGTGCAACCTTAGTAGTTTCCTTTGTTTTGGAGTCTGTTTCTCTAAAAAAAAGATGTATTATTTTGTGGACAATGAATCAACATCTTCCCCAACGTTGCCAGACCTACTCAGGTTAAGCATAAGGCCTTTCTGGTCTTGAAACCTCAAGTGTTGGTGCTTCGGGCGGCATTCTATCTTAAAATTTCCCTGTAAGTGTCCAGTTAATTTCTTTGGTAAAAGATAGTTCTTCTTTGACCAACTTCAATTAGAAGAATTCTTGCAGTTGAATCGTCCTTAAGTGGGCTGGATGGTTAACAAGGGTTTGATTACTTTGGGTCTTAGCTACTGCTTGTTATACTGATATGTTGATTATTTGTTTGATTTAAAGTTTGGTCTCTCTATCCCCAATAATGTGGACTTGATGATAAATATGTAAACTAGTGTTTTTTTTGTGGCAACTTTGTGCCTATTTCTAGTTTCATTCTATAGCTTGTTTCTTTAATAAAAAAACCCAAAAAACACCACACACCACACCCCAAAAGTTGTAGAGAGGGCAAGATTCAACTACAGCAAGAAATGTTGAATAGACAGGCTTCCAGATTTGCTGTTCTTTAATTGATTTTCCAAATTAAAATCAAGCATATAACTTGTACAGAAATATATACAAAGTTCCAATTAATAAGTGAAGGCTACCAATTTTGAATACACGCAGCTTAGCTAATGACTTAGGCAGGTCAATTAACAATGAATTACACAATCTACAATGGAATAGATTAAATATTCAAATCCCTGCTCTCAGTTATGACCGAGTAATGTAGTCACCTCACAATAATCCTCTTTTCCTTCATCTCACCCACATACTTGTGTTTGTTCCCAGTCCTTTACAATAAAGAAAGGGAGTATCAATACATGATTTACTCAGACAATATAGCCAATTGTCTCTGGCCCTAAATTATGAAGGTGCCAACCAGCCTTGCTGCTGGCACAACCCCAAAGCTCCTAAGAATTGCAATATTGAATCAAACCAAAGGGTCCATTAAGCCCAGTATAGTGTTTCCAACAGTGGCCATTCCAGGTCACAAGCACAAGGCAGGATCCCAAAATGCAGCAAGATTCCATGCTAAGCAGTGGCTTTCCCCAAGTCTACCTTTGATAACTGTTGGACCATTTGTCCAAGAACTTATTGAAAACATTATAAACGCTGCCTTTAACGCATCTTCTGGCAATGAATTCCAGAGTTTAATTATGCATCAAGTGAAGCCATGGTTTTTTTCTCTTTTTGATGTATTTACTACCTAGTATACCTGCTTTAAGAGAAGCCTAAATATACAGGTGTAGTCATCATTGGCACCCTTGCATTTTAGGTATGTTATGTGCAATATCTTGAGAAATAATTGGAAATATTCCAACTGTATGTCATCATACTATTTTAATGATATGTTCAAAAGGTATACAGCAACAATAAATGTCTGTGCAACTTAGACGTAGTAATTTCTGAGAAAAAAATATAACCCAGACAGGATTACTAGCGCCTTTCACTAATATTTAGTTGCACAACTCTTGGTAGTGATGACAGCCTCCAAACATTTCTTACAGCCATCTATAAAGTTTTGTATATTAATAATTGGCTTTACTACATTAACCAAATTGCGATAATTATTACTCAGCAAAATTAAGGTAGAAAGCAAACCTCAGAAAGACTCTCCAGACCTTCAAACATCACCTCCCACGAAAGAGAGGTCTAGCTCCGAGTCTAATATATCAACTGTTTGCTACTACCTAAACCACCCACCATACTAAGGTTCACTGACCAGAACCGATATTTAATCAACGATCATGACTAACATTGTTCAAAATACATACAAAATATTTCATAAAGGTCTGTGAACTCCATAGTAATAAACTAAACCACCCCCGACGCCCACTGAGACATCTTTTCTTAGCGTTTCACGTCAGCTGTTTCAAGGGGATCCAGCTGGAAAACAGAAAAAGTTGATTATATACACCGCAAAAATAAAACCAACCTTTTATCCAGACTGAAACAGGAAACCATTAACATATTTATCTGACACAATCAAAATTACATCGCATCAAACTCAAAACCTTATGTCAATGGTTCGACTACATCTTCTCACGCTGACGATCAGTCAACGCCACAAAAGCATGTTAACGTACCCTGAACCCTCATTTTATGTCATCAAATTTTGCTGAGTAACAATTATCGCAATTTGGTTAATGTAGTAAAGGCAAAATATATGAAATATTATCTGGCTTTGATGTAGACCTGTGTTTATATTGTTTGATCTATAAGTTTCGTACATCTGTCTGCTGGTAGCTTCTTCCACTCTTCACCTGCAAGTGGTTCCAGCTCATGAATATTTCCAGGATTCCTTTTACCAATGGCAGATTTCAGCTCTTTCTAAAGGCTCTCGATCGGACTGCGATCAGTTAAAAAAAAAAACAGTATTTTTGCCTTTTCAACAATTCTTTTGTACTTTTGGATGTATGTTTTGGGTCACTGTCCTGTTTGAGGACCCATGACCTTCGACCTCTTTCTGACACTAGGTAGGGCATTTTGCTCCAAAATACCTTGGTCTTTTGACTTCATGATTCCTTTAATATGTTCCAGGCCTCCAGGTCCTGAGGCAGCCAAACAGCCCCACAACATTATGGAATCTACACCATATTTAACTGTAGGAAGGGTGTTTTTTTCCTTATAAGCTTAATTTCTTTGCCTGTAAATTTAATCGCTGGTCTGCATTGCGCCAAAGAGCTCAAATTTGGTTTTGTCTGTCCACAGAACGTTTTCAAATAAGGACGGTAGTTTCTCAAGGTGGGTTTGGGAAAGGTCAGGTATGCCTTTTTATATGTCTGTCTTTGAGCAGTAGGGTCCTCCTTGGCCTTCGCCCATGAAGTCCTTTGTTTAGAGCACAGCTTATGCTGCGGGTTGAAACCACCATTCCAGATTGCTCCAGCTCAGCCTTAAGCTCTTTGGATGTTGTATGGTATTTTTTCAACAGTTCATACTAACTTTCAAAGACTTCTTGGATTAAGTTTCCTCTTCCCACCATGTCCTGGGAGGTTCTTGACAGTTCCATGAACATAAAACTTCTTAACATTGCGAACTATAATCCCAAGAACTTTGAAAATTGCCTTGTACTACTTAGAAGTTTGATGTTTGGTGATAATGGCTTTTCTGACTGCCTCAAGCAGCTCTGTCTTCACCATTGTGAAAATGGAAAAGGGAGTGAATGTTGTCATTTTAAACATTAGAACCATCATTCATTGGTTGATGCGAGTACAACTGATCACAGGTGCATCTAATTTTACTGCAATGGGAATATGGTTCTTCTGTTCAAACTGATTTGAATTGTTTATAAGGGTACAAAATCATATCCTGGCAATGTCCCACTGTTTATACCGTTTCCTTTTTTAATTGGTCTTTTATTTGGATTTGTGTGTGTGTCAAATTGGTGAAATAGCTTTGGACTATTTATGCACATAACACTTTTTTTTTGTTTTTAAGGAGATATTGGACATTGAAGGGTTGAACTACAAGGGTGCCAATAATGTTTACCACAACTGTATGGTATGCCTCAATCTCCATACTTCTTGAAAAAGTATAACAATCTATTAATATCTACCAGTTTTGCTCCACTAAGGATTTTATAGTCCATGATATCTCCCCTCAGCCATCTCTTCCCTAAGCTGAAGAGCCCTACCCTTTAACCTTTTCTCATAGGGTGGTTCCATATTCTCTATTATTCTGGCCACTCTCTGTACATCCTTTGGGATGCGTCAACCAGAATTGCATATAACACTCAAGGTGCGATATGGAGAAATTTCACTTACCGTTAATTTCCTTTCCTGGAATACTGCTAGACCAGTCCAGACAAGCGGGTTATGTTCCCCTGCTAGCAGATGGAGACAGAGAATAAACCCTCCAGAGCTGTGATTGGTTGGGCTCTGGGTGACATAGGAGTGCCCCTAGAGAACCTAGTCAGTATTCTTTTGACAAGCACCAACATGAGGAGAAAAAACTTGACTAACTCACTCAACTATGTACAGGTAACAACTAATTCAATTAAAACCCTCAACTCGAACCAGGAAGGGTGGAGAAGGATCAAACATCATTCCTTGGAGAAAAACTCTGAATCCACTGTTGTGGACTTTCTCTGGAATATGTAATTGCTTGCGTCTTAAGTAAGAAGAACGTTGGCTCCTCTGCACCAGCAGTTGTGACACTGACAATGGGGTGGGTTCTGGACTGGTCTAGCAGTATTCCAGGAAAGGAAGTTAACGGTAAGTGAAATTTCTCCTTCCAGTTCATACTGCTAGACCAGTCCAGACAAGCGGGAAGTACCCAAGCTAATGAACCCCAGGGTGGGCAGAGAGCCACTGACAGCACACTAGCCCCAAAACAACTGTCCTCAGGTGCCTGAAAGTCCAGGCGATAATGCTGGACAAAAGTAGACAAGGAAGACCAGGTTGCCGCTCGATAAATATCAAGAGGGACTATGTGTGATCGCTCGGCCCAAGACACAGCTTGAGCTTGAGTCGAGTATGCGCAAAGACCAGCAGGTACTGGCTTGCCTTGCAGAATATAGGCCGATTCAATGGTACAGCGCAACCATCTGGAGATAGTAGATTTTGAAGCTGCCATACCTCGGCATGGTCCCGCAAAAAGCACAAAAAGATGGTCGGTCTTGCGAAAAGAATTGGTGACTGAGATAACAAAAGGAGAATCCTTTTGAGATCAACCACCCAGAGATTCTTGGAACGAACGGAACATTGTTCCTTAGAAAAGGCAGGCAACAAAAGAAGATGATTGACATGAAAAGGAGTAATCAACCTTAGGCAAGAATGAGGGAACAGTGCGAAGGGATACTCCCTCTGCGGGGAATGACAAATACGGATCCCTGCAAGAGGGCCTGCAGTTCCGAAATGCGACAAGCCAAAGTTATAGCCACTAAGAAAACCATCTTAAGTGTCAAATCTATTAAGGTAACTTCCTTTAGAGGCTCAAAGGGTGGAAACAAAGCCCGTAGTACCAAGACAAGATCCCAAGCAGGGACAACTGGACGGACCGGAGGACGTAGAAGCTTGACTCCTTTAAGAAAACGTGACACATTGGAGTGGGATGCAAAAGAACGACCATAAATTGGTCCCCTATAACACATGAGTGCTGAAATGTACTCCTGTAGAGTGCCAAGAGCTAAGCCTTTGTCGAGGCCCTCTTGAAGAAAGGTAAGAATGTCTGGAATTTCTGTACTCCAAGGAGAAAGAAGATGTTGAGTACACCAGGACTCAAACACTCGCCACACCCTAGCATATGCTAATGACGTAGACAAACGGCGAGCGTTGAGGAGAGTCGACACTATCTTGGAAGAGTAACCCTTAGGGACTAATCTATGGCGCTCAAGAGCCAAGTCGTAAGCATCTAGGGAGTTGACTCTTCCATCGAGATAGGTCCATGCCTGAGAAGTCTGAAGAGAGCTTGTAGTCGCAGAGGAGGGACTCAAGATAGTTTTATGAAATCGGCATACCATGGTCTTCTAGGTCAGTCTGGGATCACCAAGATTACTGGGTCGTGGTGTTCCCTGATCCACTGCAGGACTCTTTCGATCATTGGCCAAGGTGGGAATACATCTTTATCTTTATTAAAACACTTGATAAACCACTATGGCCAAGGCATTAAGCGGTGTACAATAAAATAAAAGTCAACACTGCAAAAGTAAAGAAAAGAACGCCATAAAATAATAGGAAAGCAAAGAGTCAAATAAGAACATAAAGGCTGGACAGAAAGAGGAGATTAAAACAAAAGATACGAGATAAAATTATTAAAAACACTACAAAGACCAAACACATATCACAAATAAAGACAAAAGGACAGACAAAATGACAAGGACAGCATATCTTAGGGATGGGAATCAGAGGGAAGGTCAAAGGCTTGTTTAAACAGGTGAGTTTTGAGTAGTGACTTGAAATGCGGGTAGGAAGGTTCTAAGCGGAGGGAAGATGGTAAAGTATTCCATAAAAGAGGACCCAAAAAGAAGAAAGCAGAGTGTCGAGTCTGCTCCAGGTGTGCTCGCGAAGGAGCAGGCAGGGCTAGGCGATTGGCGTGAAGGGATCGAAGTTGGCGGTAGGGAGTGTGAAGGGAAATAAGATCAGCCAGGTATGCAGGTTCACCCGTGTAAATAACACGGTTAATTAAGATAAGAAATTTATAGTGATAACGAAAATGAAGGGGTAACCAGTGTAAACGAAGAAGAAGAGGGGTAACATGATCATAGCGGTGGGTGAAAGTAATGAGCCGAACAGCAGTGTTCTGAACGGACTGGAGTCTTTGAAGTTGGTAATTGGGAAGGTTTGCTAAAAAGACGTTACAATAGTCTAGTCTAGTCTACTGATGACTAGAGCCAGCACCAAAGTGACCAGTGAATCAAATGGCAAAAAAGAACGGACAGCCCTGATCTGACGTAAAGACAAAAAAGAACGACGGGCGAGGGAGGAGATGTGTAAGTGGAAAGAAAGAGCAGAATCAAGAATAACACCCAGATAACGAAAGGAGGAAACCAAAGGAATAGTAATAGAATCAGAGGAGCAATATTCGGACAGGAGCCACTTAAGGATACCCACATCGCGGTGGACTTAGCAGGGTTCAGATGGAGGAAATTCTGGGACAGCCAGGAAGCAATATGGGAGAGACAGTCATTAAATGGAGAAATATCTGAAATAAGTGGAGAAACGTGGTAAAGAAGAATGATGTAATCTGCATAGATGTAAGGAGACAGGAAATTGTTGGATTAATAGGGGCAACGGAGCAAGAAAGATATTAAACAGTAAAGGAGAGAGAACAGAACATAGGAGCAACTGGTGTTTCGGCCATGGCTGCACCAAGGCATTTATGCCTTGAGATCTGTGTTCCCTCCAGCGACTGAAGAAGATCGGAACCTTCGCATTCGTGACTGACACCATGAGATCTACTTTTGGCTGCCCCCACTTCTGAACTATAGTCTGGAATGCTTGTGAGGCCAGTTCCCATTCGCCGAGATCGAGAGTGTGTCGGCTTAGAAAATCCGCCTTCATGTTGCTGGTCCCTGCTATATGCTATGCTGAGAGAGCCTGAAGGTTCCTTTCCGCCCAAGGGAAGAGAAAGGACATCTCCTTCGATACCCCCTGTGCACTTGGTGCCACCCTGGCATTTGAGGTAGGACACTGCAGTGGCACTGTCGCATAGGATCCGAAGCACTTGTCCCTGTAGGAACCAGTGAAACTTCAGTAAGGCAAATCGAGCGAGCTACTCTCGCCTCGAGCCTGTTGATCATCCATTGCACGTCGTCCAAGTTCCTTGCACTGAGTGCGACAGTGTGCTCCCCATCCGGACAGACTGGCTTAGGTTGTCAACAAGATCCAGCGTGGGTTTTCCAACAGTACTCCCGAGGAGATTGTGAGATGCAAGCCACCACTGTAGACTGCGCCAGACCTGCAGCTGTAATGGGAGACTGGTCTGGTAGTCTGTCACTGGGAACCATCTGGAAAGCAGAGCGGCCTGTAGACCGCGCATGTGAGCCTTTGCCCAAGGCACGAGCTTGATGGTGGCAGTCATGGCTCTAAGGACTTGGAGGTAATCCCATGTCCGGGGGGCTCTTTGGGCCAAAATACTTTGGAGCTAAGGTCAGCTTTAGGAAATGGGCTTGAGTCAGGAATACACACCCTTGAAAGGTATCGAAGCGTGCTGCGAGAAATTCGATCTCTCAAGACGGATGGAGGCAAGTATTGGTGTGGTTGATCACCCAACCAAGCTGCTGTAGGAAGGCCACTACTGTGGAAACAGTTTTGCAAGCCTCTGGAAGGGAGTCTGCATGAATGAGCCAATTGTCCAAGTACGGGTGTACTCTGATTCCCTGCTTGAGTAAGGCTGCTGCCACAACCACCATCACCTTTGAGAAGGTTTGAGGTGCCGAGGCTAGGCCAAAGGGCATTGCCCGAAACTGCAAAGGCTAGCCAAGGACTGAAAGACGCACGAAGCGCTGGTAGTCTTCTCGAATGGGAATATGAAAATATGCTTCTGCTAGATCCAAGGATGCTAGAAACTCTCCCCGGCGTACTGAGTGAAGGACTGACCGTAGGGTCTCCATCTGGAAGCGTGGTACTCGAAGGCTGCGATTTACACCTTTGAGGTCCAAAATTGGACGAAAAGAGCCATCTTTCTTGGGCACCACGAAATAGATGGAACAGCCTAGCCCTTTTTCTAACAAAGGGACTGGACAAATGTCTTTTAAGGAGAGGAGCTTCTGAATGGTAGTTTGAATGGCCTCTCGTTTTTCCCCATTGTGAATGGGTCAGCAACATTCGAGAGAATAGCCGTGAGAAATTATGTCGAGGACCCACTGATCTGAAGTTATGCGTGCCCACTGCTGAGAAAAAGGAGCCAACCATCCCCCTGACAGGCGGAAGCACCTCGAGAGGAGTGGATGAAGTACTTGGCTTAAAGGATCTGTATCTCCGAGAGTCACGAGTTCTAGAAAATCGTTGAAAGCCTTGGGACCGAGACCCGCGACGGGAGAATGCCTTTGGCTTGTCCTCCAGCCAGCGTTGCTGTTTCACCTCCCCCAGATCTTTTACCAGTTTATCGAGATCTTCGCCAAAGAGGAGTCTCCCTTTAAAAGGAAGTTTTTACAGCCGCATCTTAGAAGCAACATCCACTGCCCCAATGACGCAGCCAGAGCCATCTCCAAGCCACTGTCACCGCTGCTACGGAGTGAGCTGACAGCCGCAAGAGATCATAGAAGGCATCTGCCAGGAATGCAGCAACAGATTCTAAAATGAGCCAACTTGGGATCCTCTGGAAGCTGCTAAATCCATCGAAGGGAGGCCCGTGCCACTAGACCTCCACACACCGCTGCTTGAAGTGAAAGAGCAGATGACGAAAAACCCATCCTTAGCAGACTCTTGACTTTTTCGGTCTTGCTGGTCGCGGAGTGCCGCTCCGCCCTCAACTGGAATTGTGGTATGCTTGGTGACCCCGGTCACTAACTTATCAACTTTCGGGTATGTCAGCCAACGGTCCAAGTCAGAGGGAGACCAAGGGTATAACTGACCAATACGGCGTGCCGTACGTAGAGAGGACTCTGGAGAGTCCCACTCGGAGATACCAAGTGCTGTAACTCAGTTGGAAAGGAAAAAGCTTTGGAAGGCTTACGAATGCCCTGTAAAATGGGATCTGGCTGCAAAAGGGTTTGAGAACTCTGAGGATCAGGCGTGTCGGTTAGGCATAGTGACTATCACCTGTGAGATTAGGGCCGGCAACTCCTCTTTCCGAAAAAGTCTGATATCTTGAGAGTCCTCTTGAGCTATCAAGTGAAGAATCAGACGGAGAATATTCCCCATCTTCTTGCTCCGACGAATCAGGGTTCACCTCCAAAGATTTAAAGTCTTTTTGAATATCCGTAGTGTCCCGCAACCCACAGGCAACATTCCTGGGAGGACGTACTGTTTTAAGGTCTGAGGTCTTTTGGGACCGCTTGCGAGACATTGCCAAATCCTTGTCTGCTACCGAGCGGGTGCTGGAGGTATACCAAAAGACTCCGAACGCCACAGGTGCCATGCCTGGCGGAAGAGCGTCAGGAACTCACTGTCAGCCGAAGCTGCTGTGGAAGCAAAATGGGAACTGACCGAGTCCTTTCTGCAGGTAGACCCGGCTGCAGGGGCTCTAAGGAGGGAGGAGTTAAGGCGCTGAGGTCCTCAGCTGGCAGCGCAGTGGGTATGCAAGAAGATTCTCCTGGATGCAGCATACAGGTGGAACACAAGCGATCTATTAACTCCTCCTTATTACATATAATACACCTGTGCAGAGAAACAGGCATTGCAGAGGCTTAAACCTTTTTTTGTTTGTTTTTTTGTTTAAAAATAAAAATCAAGGTAGGCTTAGGGAAACAGAAGACTCTTCAAAGAAAAGGGATTTTGAAACTCCCTGTGCCTTCACAGCATGTTTAAATGCTTTGAAATGGCTGCTCAGAGCTGCTCCCTCCAAACACTGAAGAGAAATCTCTCCCGATTTTCAAAATGGCTGCCGGCACAGAAAAACTGCAAAATAAGTTTCCTAAGCTCTAAAAACCTTAAAAATGCAGCGAAATTGCTGGAGGAGAGGCAAGGAGTGCTGCTAGCAACTTAAAAATTCAAATCCTGACGAACCCCGAATCACCAAAAACAGAGGTGAGAAGGAAACTGTCAGTTAATCACTGTGCTGGTACAGAGGAGCTGAGTTCCCACGGAGGAGAAGAGAAACTTTCAAATTCAGTGTAAGGTAATTACACAGTGACTGAAAGGTAGGGAAATTAGAGTTTGATCCCTCTGCAGCCACTTAGACCCTCATGGCAGGGGCTGGAAGGTGTTTCTGAGGAGGGATGGGGAGAAGGGGAGCTGCACCAACAGTGAAATCAGGAGCTCAAACCCTGCTGAATTGCTGATTAGAGAAAAATACAGCTATTAAGGAGGGAAGCCTGGGAAACCCAGAGAAACACTTCTTGTGTGCTCTGGGTGCATCCAGGAAATAAAAATGAAGAAAAGAAAATAAGTAGACAAACTTGTCTAAGATCTTCATCTGCTAGAGACAGAGAACATACTGACTAGGTCCTCTAGGGGCACTCCTATGTCACCCAGAGCCCAACCAATCACAGCTCTGGAGGGTTTATTCTCTGTCTCCATCTGCTAGCAGGGGAACATAACCCGCTTGTCTGGACTGGTCTAGCAGTATGAACTGGAAACAGGTATTACAATATTCTGTTTTATATTCTCCATTCCCTTCCTAATAATCCTTTACATACTATTTGCTTTTTTGTCTATAGCCACACAGAGAAGTCTTCAACCTCTTGTCCATAATGACAACTACATCCTTTTCCCGAGTGGCGACTCCTAATGTGAAAACTAGTATCGAGTAGCTATAATTCTCCTTGGACAAGCAGGACAAATCAGTCCCACATGGGTGATATCATCCTTGACTGTGCCAGTTTGGACATATGCTCTCAGAGCCCAGAAAAGTCTAGGCTTCCTTTCTGGGCTTGCATGAATATACCCACCTATGTGTCCATTGTTCCCCGCTGCAATCAGTTTCATCCGCTTGACTAGTTAGCGAAGATTTTTATATCTTTGAACTGTTCTCTCAAGTTTTAAATTTAGTTTCACATTAAAATGTGTCTTCCTTCTATATGGGAAATACAGTAGACCAGAAAAAACTGATCAGACAGAAGCAAACAAGATCCTCATCAGCTGAACCTCTCACAGGAATGAAGCAGTTCCACCTGCCTGTGGCTGTATGAATGCTCCACGATGAATGTCTAACCTCAGCTTCCACATCAGCGACACTGGCTCAGGCTCTGGCAGGAGGAATGACCTGTATGCAATGGCAGGGTAACAAATGCTGAATGCTCCATGCAGCCCCTTTGTAAAGCACAGTTACTTACCTGTAACAGGTGATCTCTGGGAACAGCAGGAATTAGTCCTCACATATGGGTACGTCGGTACCGACGGAGCCTGCGCGGGAATGCTCCCCAGCTTCCCAGAATGAAAGCTTTTGGGGATTCCCACAGCGCATGCGCGCTGCCTTCCCACCTTTCCTACCAACTCTCCTCAGTTCAAGTTTAAAGCTGAGACAATAGAGAGAGAGAGGAAAGGAAAGACAAAGAGAGATACAACTCCTAGGGGAGGTGGGAGGGTTGTGAGGACTAATTCCTGCTGTTCGCAGAGATCACCTGTTACAGGTAAGTAACTGTGCTATCTCCAGGAACAAGCAGGAATAAGTCCTCACATATGGGGACTCCCTAGCTAAGATGCCTGGGAGATCCCCAAGGGTATGAGACCCTGAAGGGTTCCTCGTCTTCCTATGGATCTCAGGCATCCATTCAGGGAAGGAGGGCAGGAGTTGTTCAAGAATGGAACAGGTGTCTGAGGACAGCCTGACCAAACAAGGCATCCCGGCGGGAGTCCTTGTCCAAACAGTAATGGGCTGTGAAGGTATGAACCGAGGCCCAGGTGGCTGCTCGACAGATCTGGTCGATGGACACAGAATGAAGATGAGCCATAGAGGTGGCCATGGCCCTCACATTGTGAGCTGTGACATGGCCCTCCATAGAAAGGTTCTTACTCTGGTAAGCAAAAGAAATACACTGAGCAATCCAATTGGACAGTGTTCTTTTAGAGACTGGAAGTCCTAAATGAGAAGGATCAAAAGCAACAAAAAGCTGGGAAGACTTTCTATGTTGCTGTGTCCTGTGTAAGTAAAAAGCCAGAGCTCTTTTACAATCTAGAGTATGAAGGTTCCTCTCTGCAGTGGATGCATGAGGAGCTGGAAAGACGACAGGTAAATATACCTCTTGATTAAGATGAAAAGATGAGACCACTTTAGGCATAAAGTGAGGATTTGTCCTAAAGACTACCTTATCATGATGGAACCTTGTATAAGGTGGATTAGCCACTAAGGCCTGCAGTTCACTGATGCGGCGAGCAGAAGTGATTACAATAAGGAAAATAACCTTCCAGGAAAGAAATTTCAAGGAGGTAGTGGCTAAGGGTTCAAAAGGTGGCTTCATAAGCTGACCAAGAACCAAATTTAAGTCCCATGCCACCAGAGGAGGTTGAATGGGAGGTTTAGTTAAAGTTAGGCCTCTCATAAATCTTGCAATAAAAGGATGAGAGGAAACAGGTTGTCCATTGATAGGCTTAAGGGATGCTGCAATAGCACTTAAATGGACCCTTACTGAATTTGTCTTAAGGCCTGCATTGGAAAGATGCAAGAGATATTCTAATAGAGAATTCACAGGAAGTGCCAGAGGGTCAAGACCCTGTTGAGCACACCAAATGGAAAATCTTTTCCATTTAAAAGCATAGGAACGCCTAGTGGAAGGTTTCCTGGAAGCATGGAGGATATCCTTCACTTGCTGCGAAAGAGTGAAGTCTTGAAGGTCTAGTCCTTCAGTAACCAAGCTCTGAGGTGAAAGGACTTGGGGTTTGGATGCCACAAAGTCCCCTCCTCCTGAGACAGAAGGTCTGGAGCAGCTCCCAAGTCCAGGGAGGGGGCTTGGGAGAGATGCAGAAGTAGAGGGTACCACACTTGGCGTGGCCAACGTGGAGCTATGAGGATCATAGATCCTTGATCCCTCTTAAGTTTGAACAGAGTCTTGGGAATCAAAGAAATGGGTGGAAAGGCATACAGGAAGTCCTGACCCCAATTGAGGAAGGCATCCTTGGCCTGAACTCCCTGACATGGAATTCTGGAACAGAACTGGGGAAGTTTGGCATTCCACGGACTTGCAAATAGGTCTATGTCCGGGGTTCCCCATTCCTGGAAGATTCTGAGTACCTGATCAATGTGCAGGGACCATTCGTGTGGAAGCAGAACTCGACTGAGTCTGCCCAAGAGTTTTGAATTCCTGGGAGGTATACTGCCAGGAGATGGATTTGATGCTCTCTGGCGAAGGCCCATAATCTTAGAGCTTCGTTGCAAAGCGACAGAGAGCCAGTTCCTCCTTGCTTGTTTATGTAAAACATGGCTACCTGATTGTCCGTTTGAATGAGGACTGTCTGGTGGCTGAGGAGGGTATGAAAGACCTTGAGAGCTAGGAACACTGCTCGAAGTTCCAAGAGGTTGATATGAAGAGGTCTCCTGTGGGGACCAAGTGCCTTGGGTGGAGAGGTCCTGTAGATGAGCTCTCCAACCTGTTTGGGAGGCATCTGTTGTGAGGATTGCTTGGGGCAACAAAAGTTGGAAGGGGGACCCCAGCAACAGATTTTGAGTGGACATCCACCATTGGAGAGACCAAAAGAGACGTTTGGAGTTTGCTATTTGGTCTGAGAGAGCTCCTGAAACTTGAGTCCACTGGGTGGACAAAGTCCATTGAGCTGCTCTCATGTGTAGGCGAGCATAGGGCACCACATGTACTGTGGAAGCCATGTGGCCTAGTAGCTGTAGCATCTCCTGGGCAGTTAAGTGGCTCTTTGACTGAATCTGGGAGGCTAACTGCACTAGATGTTGGCAACGAGCCTGGGGAAGATAGGCTCTTGCAGTAGTGGTGTCCAACCAGGCCCCTATGTATTCTAGGGACTGAGTAGGGGTGAGCTGAGACTTTGGGAGGTTTACTACAAGTCCCAGATACTGCAGAATGCGCCTGGTGCGGTCCAGGGAAATTTGGGCTTCTGACTGAGATGGAGCTCGGATGAGCCAGTCGTCTAGGTAGGGGAAGACAAATATTCCCAGAGTGCGTAGAAATGCAGCAACTATTGCCATGCATTTTGTGAACACTCTTGGAGCAGAGGCTAGACCGAAAGGAAGCACTCTGTATTGGTAATGTTTTCCCTGGAACAGAAAACGTAGACATTTTCTGTGGGATGGATGAGTATATGAGTGTACGCATCCCTGAGATCTAGAGAACAAAGCCAATCCTGACTCTGTAGGTATGGAAGGAGAGTGCCTAAAGAAAGCATCTTGAACTTCTCCTTGCATAGAAACTTGTTCAATTCTCTGAGATCTAGAATTGGTCTGTATCCCCCTGTTTTCTTTGGAATGAGAAAGTAGGGGGAGTAAAACCCTGACCCCTGTTGAAGAAGAGGAACTTCTTCTATGGCTCTCTGGGCCAGAAGGGTGGTTACCTCCTGATCCAGAAGGTCGAGGAGAGATGTGGGAGAATTGAAATGTCTCACCATGGAGTAGGGAGGAAGGTCTGAGAAATGAAGTTTGTAGCCCTCTCTGATGATGGAGAGGGTCCACTGCTCTGATGTGATCTGCTCCCATCTGGGAGCAAAATGAGCTAACCTTCCTGGAATGGTGAGGGGTTCTGGCTGTTGTAGAGCCAGAAAGGTTAAGTTCTCTAGTATCAAGTCAAAAACCCTGAGGGGCTTGGGACTGCTGGGTTGCAGCAGCCCCTGCAGGTTTAGGCCTAGCCTGTTTAGGTTGCTGACGCTTAGTAGCAAAGTGACCTGTAGAAGATTGTTGACCAGAAGTGGAAGGAAATCTGCCCTTCTTGTAAAAAGACTTTTTAAAAGATTTTTTCTTGGCTGGAGTGGAGGTAGACTTAGAAAGTCTATCCAGAGCAGCATTTTCTGCATCCATTTGAGTGGCTTTAATTTGCCACTCTTTGCCAAATAGATTTTCACCTGTACAGGGCAGATTTCCTAACCAATCTTGAACCCAGGGTTCTAGATCAGAAGCCTGGAGCCAAGCAATTCTACGAGCAGCTATGGCAATGCCTGAGGCTCTGCTGGCACCTTCAAAAGAATCAAAGGCTGCCCTGTTGGAAAACTTTGAAATGTCTTGAGTATGCTTAAGCCAAAGGAGGAACTCATCCCTTTTGTCCTCTGGAATAAAAGGGAGAAAGTTGTGCAGCTTTTCTGCAACCTCCTTTAGAAACATACCCATATAAAGGCTGTATGAATTGATTCTGGCAATAAGCATGCTAGCTTGGAAGATTTTCCTTCCAAAAGCATCCAAGGTCCTGCATTCTCTTCCTGGAGGAGTAGAAGAGTGTCTTTAGGTACTCTTTATCCTCTTCATAGCTGACTGCACCACAATGGAGTGGTGGGGAAGCTGAGTTTTTTGAAATCCAGGAGAAGGAGGGACACGGTACATAGTGTCCAATCTACAAGAATGAGGAGAAAGGGTGAGAGGGTGAGAGGAGTCTCCCACAATTCAATCAAATGTTCTTGAAGAATTTCATGAATTGGTAAGGTGACTGCCTCTCTAGGAACCTTAGAGTATCCCAAAATATCTAATTTTTTTGCTCTAGGTTCTTTTTCAGAGGTTACTGAAATAGATAGTCCTATAGTTACTTCTATTATGAAGTCTTGAAAGGACAAATCCTTTGGAGGAGACACTCTCCTTTTTGGAGAAGGCGGCTCCTCAGGAAGAGTAACAGATACTTCAGGGGACTCATCCGATGAATCAGAATCATCAAAAGAATCGAAGTATCGTCTGCTCGATTCCAAAGATCGATAGGCGTATCGATCGGTACCGACATCGGGTGTCCCTGGTACCGGGTCAGTACCGAGAAAGAGCCCAGGACAGGGGGCCGGAATCGGTATCCTGGCCGATGTCGATGCAGCCGGTACCGGCATCGAAGTTGGTACCGGTACCGGTGTCGGTACCGACAACGGAGCTTGTTGTGGTACTGACGGCATCGCAGCCTTGATGAAAGCCAGTATAGCCTGCTGCATGGATTGCACAGTGTGATCCATGGACGCCACGACTGCCTGGATGTCGGTACCGGGAGATTGTGCCGGTACCCCAGAGCAGTCTAACAGGTGATCGGTCGAGGCCGTGCCATCGATGTCAACCTGTAACCCCATAGGAGGAGCTTTGGAAGCCGGAGCTTCCCGCCGGGGTTGTTTGGCTGGGGCAGGATCCTCAAGGGCAAGCCCGGAGGCATCTCGATGCTTAGAGGGAGATTTGCCCTTCGAGGACCTGCTAAAAGTATGTTTGGTTACCTGAGACCCATCAGGAGAGGAAGACGTCGATGCCACCGCCGGTGCATCCGTGGGAAACAGCACATGGAGCTTGGCTGCCTGGTTCTGTAACCCTCGTTTAGACATTAGGGAGCAGGCTTGGCAATCCGGAATGGAGTGTTCAGGCCCCAAACATTTAAGACACCATTCATGGGTGTCTGTAACAGAAATTGTACCGCTACACTTAGTACAGTTTTTGAAACCAGAGGCTGGTTTATCCATGGAGGAACATTTCTTGTGGGCCTGTAGGCCTAAGAAAAGAAATACACTAAGTGAGGGAAAATATATATATATATATTTTTTTTTTTTTAATAAAAGAAAAGACCGGCGGTACCGGTCCGGCATCGGGGAAGGCAGACACGCGACCAAAGAAATAAATTAAAATAAAGAACTTCTTCAGCGGTGACAGGAACACGACCTGCTGGCTCCGCGGAAAAGAAGAACTGAGGAGAGTTGGTAGGAAAGGCGGGAAGGCAGCGCGCATGCGCTGTGGGATGCCCCAAAAGCTTTCATTCTGGGAAGCATTCCCGCGCAGGCTCCATCGGTACCGACGTACCCATATGTGAGGACTTATTCCTGCTTGTTCCTGGAGAAAAGCACCAATTGTGGCTATAAGTGGTCGTACCATGCTGATGTCCAAAACACTACACCTGCATAGAAACAGGCCTCCATGGTGCCACCTCCCATATGGCAGCAAAGACTGGACTCCCTTCAATACGGAGCTCTCTCTTCAGGGAAACCCATGCCAGTGCATCAGGCACCAAAGATGTTCAAGATGCCTGGATGGAAAACATGTCAATCACTTGACTCAATGCTGTTTCACTAGGCTGCATCAGGGGTCAGAACTGCTTCAGATGCAGCTCAGCAAAACCTGGCATTAGGTTAGGTGATTCTAGTGTTTCTCAGAGGCTTTCATACAGCGCTGGTGTAAGATTGCTTCAGATAAGTAACACTGGTTGTGAGAAGATTATGGGAATGTGCTGCTTTACCTTCATGCCAATTTTAGATTTACTTCTGTATGAAGAGTTACATTTAATGTTTTTTTGACACAAACATTTGGGACTCTTACAAATACTTTGGGACCGATGACTATATGGATATGAGTGTTTTTCTCCTTACAAAATTTAGGAGAATGGGCTAAATATTGCCCATATCCAATGGTCCCTTTCATGATAAATAATTTAAATAATTCATGCACTGGGTCTTTCATATAATGAACCACCACTGGTAGAGACATGCCAATGAGAGAGAAAATGGAAATTTGATCTCTTAAGCAGTCAGAGGTTTTGACGAAACGAGTCAGGAGGAACAGCACAATTGAGTGTTGAATTTGGATATAAGTGCACAGTTCAATTTAAAGAAAAGGTGGTGACATTTTACTTACCAGATACTATCCTTTCCTTGAATCCTGCTAGACCAGTCCAGACAAGTGAGTTGTGTTCACCTACCAGCAGATTGGTAGAGACAAAGAACCAATGAAAAGCCCAGGTTTCAATTACATCATTCCCATGCCTTTAATTCACCTCATTATCTGGTAAGTAAAATGTCACCTTCCATATCACCCTACTAGACCAGACAAGTGAGATGTAACAAAGCTACACCCTCCTTTGTCAGGTGTTTTGGCCTATACAGAAAATATGATACAATACACAAATATCAATAAAAAAATCATTAAATAACCAAATAATTAAAACAAAACCTTATTAAAACAAAGTATAAATGGAAGGCAATCCTGCAACGTGAAGCCCACCCACAATAGTAAGGGGCACAATGGTATCATAAAAAATAGTGAAGCTATAATTATGCAAGGAGTGATCAAAAAGTATTGAGACTTGTACAAGATAAACTGCTGTGAAGCTGCTGTGTCAAAGTTTGCTTAATGATCTCCAAGTTGTTGAATCTCCTTTCTTTCAGTGGTCATTTCAGGTTTGGAAACAAGAAAGTCACAGGGTGCGAGGTCAGGTAAATACGAAGACCGACTGACTGACTTGCTTGATTTGGTGCTTGGCCAAGAACTGCTGGACAAGATGTGATGCGTCAGCTGGGGCATTATCGTGATGAAGCAATCATTCACCATTCCTGTGCAACTCTGGCCTCTTACGGCGAACTGCATCTCTCAAACGAGTCAGAACTTGGACCTAGTACTCACTGATGGTTTGGCCTTTTGGAGCATACTCATGATGAATACCCTGGTAATCAAAGAAAGCTGCGAAAATGACCTTGACACTGCTCCTTATCTGACAGGTTTTAGAGTCTGGAGTCTTCCATTGTGAGTACTGAGCCTTAGTTTCCAGGACATAACCATAATCTGATAAATCACCACCAGTAATATTGATGATGAAATCTGAGTCATTTTCAACACCTTCCAACTCCCTGATTGCAATCTTCTTTTTGGTCAGGGGACAGGAGTTTTGGCATGAATTTTACAGACACATCTCATCCCCAGATGGACAGTAAGAATGGACTGTACTGACCAGAAACTGATGTCCTTCTCCTCAGCAAGCTCCCTGATAATCAGATGATTTGAGTGTATTGTGGCATGCACTGCTTCAACTTTGTCCTCATTCCTGCTCATGGATGGCCTTCCAGAACATTTGTCACTCAATACTTTAGCGGCCCTCTTGCAAACATTTGTACCAGTCAAACTCAAGCATGACGCATGCATTCATCACCATACACTTGCTGCAACTTGCCGTAAGTCTCTACATGAATCTCCAAATTTCTGGCAGAATTTAATGCAAATTCACTGTTCAATTTTTTCAATCCACCAAGTCTAATGAACTGCTTTTACACGATACCAAACATCATGTGATTTTAAAAAGTACAGGTGTGCTGCAGCCACGCTACACTCTGCACATGCAGAGCTTATTAACTAGGTCACTGCATGCTTAACATTGTGATGCAACGTATTTTTTTTTTTTTATATTTAAATATTTTTCAATACAACAACTGAAAAAAGGCAAAGGAAAAAATGGGTTACACTTCACACAAAAAAAAGATTCAAAACCACAAATATTTCAATACATTTCCATCCCAATAGATAGACCCCAACTAAAAAAACCCCAATACGGTTCCAAAGTAAGAAAATTCAATAAGGAAAAAGAGAGAAACCCCCTCTATCATATGAGCATTGATGACATTAATGGCTGCCAGTAGAGGAGCCACCCTTCCCCCCCTGCCTCCCTCGCCTGAAGAAAATCAGTTGTTTAGGCTCAAAAAACAGAAAATGTTTAGTCTGAAATAGCACATCACACTTACAAGGATACTGCAATTTAAATTGGGCACCCAGGGCGATGGTTCTCTGGCGCAAGGCCAAAAACTCCTTACGCCTCTTCTGGGTGTCCCATGACAAATCAGGAAATATCAAAATTTTAGAGCCCAAAAACTGAGAAAAAGAAATCCTGCGGAAATACAATCTAAGTACGGCATTGCGGTCGAAAGCAAAGCCAACCAGCAAAGTTGCCCTGCTTGTTACAACCTCCAAGGAACTCTCAAGAAAATCAGACAACCCCATTTGACCATCCCCAGCAGGGCCCCCAGTTCCCTCCACACCACTGGCCCCAGAAGAAATTACAACATATTGAGCTTTAACGATAGGAGGTAAATTGTCCTGAGGCATCAATAAAACTTCCGTGAAATATCTGCGAACCAGAACTAGGGGATCCAACAGGGGCGATCTAGGAAAATTCAAAAAGCGCAAGTTATTCCTCCTTAGTGAATTGTCCATATCTTCAAAACGCCACAAGGAAATTAAACGGTCCTTGGAGAAAGTTATCACCCATAGCTTGCAAGTCCAATACACTTGTCTCCAGCAGCGCTACTTTACCAGCTTGCTCTGCACATTTCGTTTCCACCGCTGCACACCGCGCTTTCACCAACGAAAATTCCTGTGACAAGGCCCCCACAACAGGAGCAAGGGAACTCTGGAGCGAAGAGATAGCCTCCCATAAGCTATCTAAACTTACTTTAGCCGGTTTCTGTAAGCCGCAAACTACCCGGGGCTCCACAGACACCGTCGAGCTGGTCTTCCTTCGAGCGCCTCCCGAGCCTTCCACGGCAGAGCATACCTCCTCCTCAACACCTCCACGACGCTCACCGGGACTCAAACTCAGTAAAGAAGAGGCGCCCCCACACACGGAGCTGACCTCCTGACCCGGAGACACTTCAGCTCCGATTTCCTCCTCTCGACCTCTGCCGGGTTGCGGCGGCAACAGCTGGACGGGACTCAATTCCACTCCGTCGCTGCTCAGATCCCCCACACCACCAGGCGGATCCGCTGAAGCCATTCCCGCTGAACGCACAGTACAGAAAGGCACAATGGAGGCCTGCGCCACTCCTCCCAGGGGTGTCGAGGAAGCTGGGGGCTTCGCTGTCGCCTGCTTCCTCTTCTTCCCCATCGGAACTGCGTCTGCCACACAGCCGATCCGTACCTACGAACAGCGTTTCTTCTCATCCGCCATCTTGGAACCAGGCTCCACAACTTTCTCTGCAACGTATTTTTATATAGCTACACAAGTCTCAATATTTTTTGATCGCATCTCGTATGACAAATAAAGAATAAAGTCTCAAGGTGATACATAAGCACAATTATTAAAAACGCAGTTAAAATATATAAGCCTTAAGTACAAAATACATGATTATATATCTTCTACATCTATCAATAACTTAAAGCAATGTTAAAAAACAGGATGGAGGAAGGAGAAAGGAGAGACATGTGGCATGTAGTAAATACCAGTGTAATCGTGCCGCAATCGTAAGATTCAGTTCCCACTATATCTAGAAGAGAGGATGAACGGAGAATATGATCATTAAAAATCTGACTCAACTGATGAAGATCTGGTGCCTAATTTGACAAAATAGCAGTGCAGTAAAGTAATCCCATATTCAAAGCTACCACAGGCACATCAAGTACAGCAAAAAGTTTACAAGAAAGCTAGATACTGTTCAGAATAAATCGTACAATATAGAAATTGTATATCTCATAGGCACAACATACTGAAAAACTGTATACAGGAAAAAAAATCCTTTCAAAAGAGCATGATGATATAGTAATGTTAAGGCCCATCTGATACATGCCTAGTATGTTTGAATGAGTGGCATACCTTATTCAGTGCAGCTTAATGTCAAGCCGTCCTCTATAAGAGTCAAAAGTGGGCAGCCGCAGTTTGTGTCTTTAAACAGCTTGTGCTTTGGTGCAAAATAGGGTTGCCATGGAAACATGCAGATAACGATGCCGAAGTTAACCCACTAAGAATAGGGCAATTCATTTTTAAACTTTTTTAAAAAAAGGATATACTCTTTCCAAACCAAGTAACCCCCGATTGTTTAATCATTTGAAGATCTTATCGAAGCCAGACTAAACCGGTATTGCTATGAATACATAAATTGACAGAGGAGGGCAGGCAAATTATCTGGGTCACATGAAAGGGAGAATCATCTTAGGTAAGAAGGAAGGCATAGGCCAAAAGATAAGGATCTTGACAAGACAGAGCCTGCAACTCAGAAAACCGCTTTGCAGAACAAATCGCAACCAAGACAACGATCTTTAAGCGTCAAATCCTTCAGAGTAGCACGCTTCAATGGCTCAAAGGGCTCCGACATCAGAACCCTGAGCACTAGATACAGATCCCAGGAAGGGACCACAGACTGGAGGTGAAGACAGATGCCAAACTCCCTGAAGAAAATGGGTGTAAGGCTAGAGACTTACCAGCCATGGGACCTCTGAAACAGGCCAAAGCTGCCACCTGAACCTTCAGGGAGCTAAGAGAAAGGTTCTCCTCCAGAATGTCCAGCAGAAAGGCCAACAGAGATTGCACCAAGCAATAGGCCTCAACATGGAGGCAAACTAAGAGATGGCGCTTGCATCAGATCTCCAAACAATGCTCTTTCATCAATTCGGTGCCACCAGCTTAATCCTTCCTGGGTGGCGCCCTATATGCCGAATTACATGCCCCCACCAGGGGCCACGGGGAAACATACAGCAGGTGCTGATTTGGCCAAGGATGAGCCAGGGCATCGATGCCCTTGGACCCCATCTCTGTGCGACGATTGTAGAAGCGGCATACTTGGCACTGGAGCAGGTCGTTATCAGATCTTGGGGCAACCCCAGCAGTGCAGAATCAAATAAAACACCTCCTGACTCAACTCCCATTCTCCTGGATCCAGACAGTGCCGGCTGAGAAGTCACTTCCACATTTCCTACCCCAGCAATGTGCTGAGCCGAGAAAGCTAGGTGATTTTCACCCAGGCGAACATGAGAGCCATCTCCAAGGTTACCTCAGCACTCCTTGTGTCACCCTGCTGATTGACATAAGCCACCACTGTGGCATTGTCTGAAAGCACTTTAACCACATGGCCTCGACCAGGGGTCAGAAATGTAGCTTCCTGATAGCTCACACCAGCAACCTGTGGTTCAAACAGCCCTGGGTCATTCAGTCTTTGCAAGGGCTCCCCAACAGACTGGCATCCGTCAACAGAAGGATCCATGAGTAACTGTCCAGCAGAACGTCCTTCTTCAAATGACTGGGATGCTGCTACCACCACTGGCTGGCCTTCACCATCAATCAAGAGCAAGGAGCCTGAGCTCGAACTCCTGCGAACTCGGGAACCACCGAGTCAGCAAGGACCATTGGAGCGGCTGCATATGAGCACATGCCATGGCACCATCTTGATTGTTCCTGACAATCAATCCCAGAAGCTAAAGATAATCCCTGCTTGCTGCGAACAGAACAGCACCACGCAATTCCGCAACCTGTGAACTCTCTCCTCTGGCAGGAAGACTGTCCACTTGAGTATCGAAACGTGCTCCCAGGACTTCCAGTGACTGGGAAGGCATCAGCTGGCTCTTTCCCTGATTGATCACCTAGCCAAGGCTTTCCAAAAAGGGCACCACTCAGGTCGCTACCCATGACACCTCTGAAAGACAATAGACTCCCATGAGCTGGTCATCCAGATGTGAGTGCACACAAATCCCTTAATGCCACAGCCACCACCACTATGACCTTGGAGAACATCCTTGGGGCAGTGGTGTATCCAAATGGGAGGGCAGCAAACTGAAAGTGAGAGCCATACACAGCAAAATGCAGATAACTTGCTGATCCTCCTGGATCAGGATATGAAAACCAAATCCAGATACACCAGGAATCCCCCTTGGCACACCACTTGAGTCACAGATCACAAAATTTCCATCTGGAAGCACAAGTGCTCGTAGACTCCATTGAGGTCCAGAATGGGCAGGAATGATCCAACATTTTTTGGTACCACAAAATAGATGGAATACCTGCCCTTGCCCCCCGATCATCCAAGGAAACAGGCACCACTGCCTTCAGGAGTAACAACTCGTCCAAGGTGATCCGCACAGCGGCTCCTTTGTTCGCAGAACCAGAAGAGGAGATGACAAAAGCGTCTGGGATCGGCTCTTTGCATTCCAAGAAAAAGCTGCACTGAATGGTGTCTAGCATCCAGCGATCCTTGGTGACTTGGACCCATTCCTGATGAGGCGAAGCCTGCCCCCCAACTGAAGGAACCAGGGAATAGGCCCCCAAACCTTTATTGCACAGCCCAGCAGGATCCACCTCTGGAGGGGACCGAGACTCTGGGAGCACATGCTCTACAAAAGGACTGAGAACAAGCCAGAAAGCTTTCCAGGCTGCCAGCAACGGAAGTCCCAAAACCCCCGGGATTCCAATCAGTGCATCCACGAGGAGTGGTCAGAGGCTGATTGAAAAGGGGCTCCTACCTGCTACATAGAATTCTTGGACCTGTTCTCCAGAAGGCAGCAAGATTTTGTCTCGCCCAGGTCCTTCACCAGCTTTTCCAAAATCAACCCCCAAAGAAGTTTCCCTTTAAAGGCCACTCGGTCAACCGGGCTTTGTAAGATGCGTCTGCTGCCAAGTGCTGGAGCCAATCCAATGCTGTGTCACCATGGACAGGGCACTATCCCTGGCATCAAGACGAACCAGGTCATACAAGGCACCAGAAGAAAGGTCGTATCTGACTCCAAAAGGGGGTTGGTATCATCCGGCAATAGAGACTGGATCCATTGGAGCAGGGCTCAAGACATCAGGTCTGCACATACTAAAGTAAATAGCAGCCACTACGGCGAACTGGTTCTTCAATTACAAATCTACCTTGCAGTTCAGAGTATCCTTTAAGGCCGATCCGCCTTCCACAGGAATGGTGATCTGTCTGGTAACCGCCGTGAGCTATGCATCCACCTAATGCACTCCTTAAATTGTGGAAGCGACAAAGTGAAATTAGGCCTTACCTACTAATTGATGTTCCTTAAGTGAGTCCAGTTCAGTCCCAGACCTGTGGGTAGTGTCACCTCACCAGCAGCTTGGAGACTGAGCATGTCATAACTCTGACATCAGAGCATACATACCGGTGGCACCTCCCATCAGAGCCAGTATCCTACTGACAAAGTAGAATCACAAAAGCAACAATGACCGAACAACAAATTTATTTTTGTTTTTTGATAAACTAGATTCAAATGGAGCTCTCCTCCCAACCAGAAAAAGCACCTCCCCCTGAGAGAGAGAACACTTACCACAGTAGAGCCTCCTCACCACCAGATCGTTAATGAACACTGACTACGTCAAGTCAAACTGCCAAAGGTTCTTTGCCATGCCCAACCATTCTGCACGGCTTTCACTGTCCACTTCGGCCCCTAAATGCATTGATATCCTTGCAGGCCGCTTCTATAGCTGTACCAGAAAACCACTAAATCCAAGGGTGGGAACCGGGACTGGACTAGACTAGACTCACTCAAGGAATGCCAATTAGCAGGTAAGGCCTAATTTCACTTTCCTTATTGTTCCTCCAGTTCAGTCACGGACCTGTGGGATGTATCAGAGCAGTACTACCTCTGGGAGGGACCCGCCAGCCAGCCTGAAGAACCACTGCTCCAACACGCATCCCCTGCCACCTGAACATTCAGTCTATAATGTTTCACAAAAGGTATGAAGACGACTAGGTTGCCGCCCTACAAATATCCCCTGGCATCACCAACCATGACTGCCCACAAAGCTGCCTGTGCACAAGTCAAGTGTGCTCGCAACACCCTAGGCAGCTTCTTGCGCCACAGCAAATACACCGAAGATATCGTCTCTCGCACCCACCAGGAAATGGTGGCTTTAGAAGCTGCTTTTCCCTTACGTGCACCATACATAAACAGCCGATCAGACTTCTGAAACAACTCTGTTCTTTTCAAGTATCGGCACAATACTCGTTTGATGTCCAAACAGTACAATAGGGGATGCCTTTCCTTCCCCCCTGCCCCTGAAAACACCGGGAGTGTCACCGCCTGATTCAAATGAAATACTGGCAGCACCTTTGTCAAGAAGGAAGGAACTGGTCACAGAACCACCTTCTCATTATCCAATACCAGAAAGGGCTCCGACAGGATAAGACTTGCAGCTCTGAAATTCTCCTCATGGAGCAGATTGCCACCAAGAACACCGTCTTTATGGTAAGATCCTTCACAGTACACAAACTTAAAGGTTCAAAAGGTGGTTCCGTCAGTACAGACAATACCAGATTGAGGTCCCAAGGGGCACCACCATTCTGAAGTGCAGGCACTCTTGCTTCACCGCTCTGAGAAACCTAACTACATCGGGGTGAGCTGCTAGCGAAAACCCCTTGACTCGTCCGTGGCATCAAGAGATGGCTGCCACCTGAACCCCGAGGGTGCTGCATGCTAGACCTTTCTTGAAACCTGCCTGCAGGAAGGCCAACACCTCCAGCACTGAAGATAGTGGCTTACTGTGGTTTTGTGCACACCAGTCCTCAAAACAAACACTCACCACACTCATGTAAGCGAGCGATGTCGAGCATCGTGATCACCGGTGTTGAATACCCCCTTTGCCTCAAGCACTCCCACTCAATAGCCAAGCCATAAGCGAGAATCGATTCACCTGCGGCATCAGTATGAGACCCTGAGCTAACAGATCTGGCTGCGTGAGCAACCGCCATGGATGGTCCATCTGCAAGCACACCAAGTCGGCATATTACAGACAGCGAGGCCAATTGGGGGTTATCACCACCGGACCTGGATGCACTCCTATCCTCCATATCACTTGCCCTATAAGGGCCCAAGGCGGAACTACGTACAGTAGCCTGTCTGACAGCCACCCACCCCTGGGCTAGGGCGTCCAGCCCCTCCGACATTAGTTCTCTCCTTCTGCTCAAAAACCATGGTGCTTTTACTGATTCGTATCTCACCATGAGGTCCATAATCTGTTGACCCCACCGCTTGACCAAGCGAGCAAAACATTGCGTCGTTGAGCGACCATTCCCTGGATCGATGTGTACCCGGCTGAGATAATCTGCTGCCACATTGTCCTTCCCTACCACATGTGCAGCCAAGAGAGACTGTAGATGCTCCTCCATCCAAGCTAGCAATGGAGCTACCTCTTCCTCCAGGTTGACACTGCTCATACCCCCTGATTGATATATCCTGTTATCGTGTTGTCCGAGAATATGCACACTGCCCTGCTGAGGAGATGTGCACAGAACTGTTGCAATACTAAGACCACCACCCTCAACTCAAGGCGGTTTATTGACCAAGTGGCCTCCAGTTCCGACCTACACCCCTGCGCAATTTGTCTCACAATGAGCTCCCCAGCCAGCCAGACTGGCGTCTGTCACTGTAATACCATTGGGCGTCTCTAGTGGCATGCCCACCCACAGGTTGTCACCGAATAGCCACCAGCAGAGCAAGCGTCGGGCATATTCTGGACATGGAAGCGGGAGTGACAGCAGCCGACTCTGTGCTGACCATCTGTTCGACAGACTGTGCTGCAATGGACGCATGTGTGCCCGCGGCAACTAGACTGTCGCTGCCATAGAGTCAAACACCTGCAGGTAGTGCCCATGCTTTTGGCCTCGTAATATCGCAAAACGCCCAAAGCTGAGATTGCAGGGTCTGCACGGTTCTCTGGTAAGGAAACCCGTCCTGTCCCCATCTGAAACCGTGCCCCCAAATACACCAAGTCCTGTGAAGGACGCAGCTGACTCTTTTGCGAAGTTTGTCACCCATCTGAGTTCTATAAGTACCTTATCACCTCCACTGTGACCCACATGCTTTCAGCCTCTGATTTCGCCTGGATGAGCTAATCGTCCAGATAGGGATGTACCAGAATCCCTTTTTATCATAGGCCCACTGCCACCACCACAATTACCTTCGTGAATATGCATGGTGTGGTTGCCAAACCAAAAGGGAGTGCTTGAAAATGGAAATGGCCCATGGATATCGCAAACCTTAAGAACCGTTGGTGCTCTGCCCGTATGGGTATATGCAAGTAGGCTTCAGTTAGATCAAGGGCTGACCACCACGATCACGGAGCGAAGTGTTTCTATATGGAATTGAGGCACCTTTAAACATCAATTCACGTGCCTGAGATCCAAAAAGGGCCGGAAGGAGCCCTCTTTTTGGGGAACCACAAAATAGATCGAGTAACGACCATAGCTGCATTGGTCTCCTGGCACCGGCTTGACAGCCTGAAGCTGCAAGAGCCTTTCCAGCATTTCCTGCACAGCCTTCCGTTTCAGAGGTGCTTTGAACGGAGAAAGGATGAAGGCCTCTGCGAAAGGATGCCGAACAACGTGTACCCTTCTCTGATGATCTCCAATGCCCATTGATCGGAAGTAACCTGCACCCAAACAAAGTAAAAGTCCCAAAGCCAACTCCCCATGGGTACCCCGCTGTGTGGGCAGTACTCACTTCATTGTGATTTCTTAAGGGCCACAGAAGCGGAAGATAAGAACCCTCTACCCACTCTCCTGAAACCCCAAAAGGACTGCCCCCTAAAAGGGAACCTGCCTCTCTGAAATGGAGCAAAAATGAACAGCTTTAAACTGGCCCTGCTGTGGGCCGCTGAATCTGGTGGGCTTTGGCTTATCTTCTGGCAGATGGCCCCCTTTTGACTCTTAAATCTTTCACCAGCTTGTTAAAAACTTGCCTTGGAATGGCAACTTGCTCAACTGTGCCTTTGATGAGCCACTACCGCCACCATACTCTTGGAACCACTGTGAATCAAGTCATAAAAGGTATCCGCCAGATATGCTGCACCGGCCTCTACTTTGACCGCTTCTGCCGGAAGTTGCTGATCTAAGGACTCACACTTTTTACCCATCTTAGACATGCTTGTGCCATAAAGACCCCGCAGATCAACATCTGCAAGGAGAGAGCATTGTCAAATGCCTACTTTAAAAGCATTTTCATCTTCCTATCCTAAATGTCTGAGCGCTGAGCTGCCTACCACTGGAATGTATGCTTATGTTTATGTTTATTTTATTTGATATACCGCCCTTAAAAAGGGCAGAGCCGTTTACAAAATACAAAATTCCAAAAAAAGGAGGAGGCGCAAGGCCAGAAGGGGGAAAGGAAGTTACAATTGTTGATAGGTAGGTAGTAGAAAAAGAAAAAAGGAGGTCAGCACAAGACACAGAGATTAGATCACACAAAAGGGGAGGGGAAATCAAAGGCAAGGGAGAAGAGGTGGGTCTTTAGATTGCGCTTGAAGGTAAGGTGGTGAGACTCTAGACGAAGGGAAGCGGGGAGTGAGTTCCAGAGAGCGGGGCCTGCGTAGAAGGCTGAGGAACGAGTGGATTGAAGATGTGCAAGGGGGGGGGGGGGGAGGTGGAGGCGATTGAGATGGAGGCGATGTAGTCTTCTTCGTCACTGCCAACACCATGGTGTCCACCTTCGGGGAACGCAGGTGGTCTCTGTCCTGCTCTGGGAGCATGTAGAGCCATGTCATTGTTTGTGTGCCCTTTAAAAGCAGCCTACGGAACATCCCATTCCTCCTGAATCATCTGCCTTAGGACTCGATGTATGGGAAATACCTTCTGCGTTTTCCTGAATGCCTGAAAGAGGGGATCCTCTAGTGGGGCTCCTCCTCCTGGGGAGCCTGTGTTCATATTAATTACTCATTCACTGAAAGCTCTTAACACCATAAGCTCCTCCTTCCAAAAGACCCACACTATGCTGGAAATCTGCTTGAGAAATCTCTCCCTCCTCCAGTTCCATCTCCTCCCCCTCCATCTTGTACCATAGTGTACTCTTCTTCCTTAGAAGAAAGAGAACCCCCTTCTCCCCTCCTCCATCTGTCTTCTACTAGGGCTCGGTTCATCTGGAGCCCTGCTTACCGAGAACGCCTCCGGCAATGTCTGCTTCGAACTCTATGCATGTACGCCCTCCAGCTCATCCACCCGCTGCTTCAGAAAAAAAAAAGGCCTTGTGCAGAAGGAAGACAAACTCTGGAGAAAAGGGGCCCGGCATCTCTATCCGTTGATCTGCCCAAGTAGTGTTTTGAGGCTTTCCCGGATTTCCCTGGTTTTTTTCTTCAGGTCCAGTGCTCCTGGGAACTGCACCTCAGAGTTCTTACCTGGTGCCCCAGCCGGAACCGTGGGAATGGACCTCCCATAGGGACGCGCAGAAGCCTCCCCTTTCTCCTTCGAGGGCCCTGGCATACTGTCGTCATTGCCCTCAAGGTAACCTCCCTCTGCCGTCTGCCTCACAAGTACGGCAGAGCACTGTGCTGGATACTGATCCTCTAAGCAAGCCACATGTTAAGCATGTGCTCTTAAGGGACATCTTGTACCTGCTGCCATTCGTTTTCTTATACCTTTGGGGTTTGTTTGTTTTTTAATAAGCCCAGACAGATCCTCTGCTGTCTCCCATTACAAGTTTGCTAAATAGGTCAATTCATGTCATGTCCTAGTAACCCATGAGGCTCCAAGGAAGGAAGCAGAATTAAGCCACAAAAAGACAAGAAAATGTGACTGCAGTCCCCAGGAGTCAATCTACTGCCCCAGGCTACTCTGCCCTGCCTGCCAATCCTGATCGCCAGCAACGAACTCCAAAATGAGAACTGCGGAGGAAAATAAGACGCAATTCACAAAATGGCCACCGTTTCCATGCTATGCTGCAGACAGCCACTTAAGCCAATACGAGTTGTGTCCCACCAATAAACTCCTGCAATGCACTCACCCGATAGGGTTCTTTGCTTCCCCTACTTCCTGCACGATGCTCAGGTGCCATCTGTGCTTCGGCATCGTCAGGAGTGTTCACCAGGCACTTCTTGCTGTCAGTTGACCCTGAAACAGCGAGGCTGACTGACCTTGAGGAGAAGTACATCTGTGATCCCCTCTCTCTGCCCCAGGGGTGGCATATGGAGTGGAGGAGTGGCCTAGTGGTTGGGGCAAGGTACTTCAGGCCAGAAGGTCGGGGGTTCAAATCCCACTAGAGGACAGCAACCTTGGGCCAGAAGGACTGGGGTTTCTAGTCCCACAGGTGCTCCTTGTGGTCTTGGGCAAGCCACTTAACCCTCCATAGCCCATGTTCCCTGTAAAATAGTTATCTCCAAGTTATAATGCCCTGTTCAATGTAATTTCAGTTTGCTCAATGTAAACTGCACTGATGCAGAATAGCGCGGTATATAAGAGAATGTAAATAAAAAAAATAAAAAAAATAAATATGTCTGTCCTCCCGGCTCCCTCTTGTGCCGTTTTTCCTTTTTTTTTTTTTTTTTAAAAAGCAAATTCAGTGTCTCAGCTGCTTAACTGAGCTGACTTCTAAAGTCTATCCATTCCTTATGAGTTCCTCTAGTGAGCCTGACCTAAGGATTCACCTCACCTTAGCTGCTTGGAAACAGATACTGGCTCCGATGGGAGGTGCCACCAATATGTATGCCCTGACATCAGAGTTGTAACATGCTCATAATCCAAGCTGCTGGTGAGGTGACACTACCCACAGTTCTGGGACTGGACTGAAGGAACGATAAGGAAAGCAGATGAATACTCTGCAGAAAGTCCTTTCTAATGAAGTCCATTTATATATACACATCTACTAGATAACTACACCGTTGCCTTTGAATTGTGACTTTGTTTTAATAAGCCTATATAAAGGAGCATAAAAAGGACGCACTATTCATATTTTTAGTTACGCTAATATAAAACTCCCCTCTTTCATAAGACCTTATTCTGAAATTATTTAATACACTTGCACAAAAACTATTAGACATTGTTCTTGTGTTAACACCAGTTACTCAGTCTGCCACCAAAGTAAACTGTGAGCCCCACAACTCTGCTGCACTAATTGGCTACCATAGGCAGCTAACAGCATGGCAAACTCTCCTTGTGTCAAACCCACCAGTGTTCAATATTTGATAAAATGTCTCCATCTTTGAGGGGCTTGCTTTAAGCTCAGGTAATTTTCTGGCTTTTACAAGTGATTTGCCTGATATTTAAAAAAAGGGTGTTTTGTTTTGTTTTTTTAATTTAGCATCTTATATACTTTCAAGTATGACAAAGGACACATTGTGATTTATATAAAACATGACAAATACAATTCTTATCCCCCCTAAAAACACTCCCAATCCCAACAGCCATGAATACTTACCCTACTCCCTCCCCCCCAACCACATGTTCCTCATATGCTTCGGAAAAAGCCATCCTAAAAAATAAGCTTTCATGTATTTCCCAAACTTCTTATGATCAGCCTCTTGCCTCAGCTTCACAGAAAGCCACTTCCACATCTCCACTCCAACCACCAAAAACGTGCATGCACGCACCCTCACTTGTCTAATCTTCCTCAAGGGGACCATTAAAGAACTGTTCCATACACTGAGAACATAAACCACCAACACACATCCCCAGACAGTGTCTCCAAGATACACTGCCAACACAGTAAAACACAAATTAGATTATCAATATCTAATGTATATCGATATAGATACACATTAGATAGCGATATCTCCGCCAATATAGATATCGATACACACACACACACACACACACACACACACACACCATCATATATAAACAGATGAACTCTGCCCATTGAGATGTGCACACATCATACCACTAGTCCTAAAGAATGGCCACTAGGTGTCACGACTGAGCATTGGCGGAAATAATTTCTCCCTTCACCGCCAGCATGGGCCATGAACATTACACGACAATTACACTTACCTAGTAATAGTAGTTCCTGAAGGGACTCCAGTTTAGTCCTCCACTTCTGGGTTTGTGTACCTCCTCCTGCAGCTTGGAGACTGGGCATGTCAAAACTATGACATCACTGGAAGTAGTCTGCTGATCTCTCCCATCAGCCCCAATGAACTATTGACAAAGCACACCCAACAGAACAAATAAGTAGCCAATATACAACCAAAACCGTAAACAATGACTGCTAACTAAACGAATCGTCCAAAAAAATTATTCTTTTCAAAGCAAAACTTCATCTCGTGCCATTTCCTCCCGACTCCTTAGCATGACAGTGCCCTAAGAGAGGGAAGAAGGAACTGACCAAAGAACCCCTCCTACCTGTAACTGTACAAATACCACTACTGAAGATCCCCTATCCAAGACCTCACTCCGGGTGGGAATGAGTACTAAACTGGAGTCCCTTCAGGAACTACAATTACCAGGTAAGTGTAATCATTTCCTTATCGGTCCTCCAGTTTAGTCCTCCACTTCTAGGAAGTAACAGCGGTGCTCATTGGGAGGGACCACTATAACTGGTTCGCAAGAGCGCTGAACCGAAACAGGCACCATCCGCCACTTGCACGTCCAGACGTTAGTGTCTATTGAAAGTATGGAGCGACGACCAAACCGCCGCCCTACAGATCTCCCCTGGTGGCAGACTATGCTCTGCCCAGGATGCTACCTGCGCTCTGGTCGAATACGCTCGCAATCCCAAGGGAACCGAACGTCCCTGAACGAGATAAGCAGAAGCAATTGCCTCCCTGAGCCACCTAGAGATGGATGCTTTCGCTGCCGCCTCCCCCTTTCGGGGCCCACCGAACACCACGAAAAGCTGGTCCGACTTTCGAAAGGGTTCGGAAACCTTCAGATACCTGCGCAGCACCCACTTGACATCCAACAGGTGGAGGCGGCAATGGGACGCGGAATCCCCGCTGAAGCTAAAGACCGGAAGCGAAAGTTTGATTTAGGTGAAAGGGAGAAATGACCTTAGGTAAAAAAGAAGGACGGCACCGGACGCAAGACCACCTTCTCTTTTGAAAAGGACAGAAAGGGCTCTCTACAAGACAACACCTGCAATTCTGAAATTCGTATCGCTGAACAAATGGCTACCAAAAACAGTGTTTTTAAGGTTACATCCTTCACTGTTGCCTGGGCTAAGGGCTCAAAAGGTCCCTTTACTAACGCTCCCAAGACCAAATTGAGATCCCACGGAGGCACCACTACTCGGCGAGCGGGCCGTAACTTAGCCACCGCCTGCAGAAAACGCAACACATCTGCATGACCCCCAAGAGGAACATCCTGCACCTTGCCTCTATAGCAGGCCAAGGCTGCCAACTGCACTTTCAAAGAACTGGCCGCCAGACCTTTCTCAAATCCATCTTGCAGAAAGCTCAAGACCACCGGGACGGAGGCTGTCGCCGCGTGGATTTGTCGCCGTGAACACCAATCCTCAAAAACACGCCATACTTGAACATTTGCCAAGGATGTTGACCTTTTCCGGGCTCGAAGCAAAGTTGTGATCACCGATCCAGAGTACCCTTTTTTCTTCAGCTTAGCCCTTTCAATGGCCATACCGTAAGCGAGAATCAACTCACCTGAGGCATCTGAAGAGGCCCTTGGCATAGCAGATCATCCAAGACTGGAAGTCGCCAAGGCTCCCCGTCCAGGAGCCGAACCAGATCAGCGTACCATGGCCATCTTGGCCAGTCTGGGGCTACTAACAGCAGTCTTCCACGGTGAGCTTCAATGCGCTGCACCACCTGACCTATCAGCACCCACGAAGGGAAGACGTAGAGAAGGCCGGACTCCGGCCACGGCTGCATCAGAGCATCGAGGCCTTCCGACATCCTCTCTCTCCGCCTGCTGAAGAAGCACCCGACCTTGGCTGACTAGAAGGTCGCCATTAGGTCCATAATTGGCAACCCCCATTTGTGGACTATTAGTGCAAACACTTCCGGATGCAGCTCCCATTCCCCAGCGTCCACCTGCACCCTGCTGAGGAAATCCGCCATCACATTGTCTTTCCCTGCAATGTGCACCGCTGAGAACGCCGGTAGATGCTCTTCCACCCAGGCAAACAGCGTCTGACTCCTCTTCCATGGCCGCGCTGCCTGTGCCGCCCTGCCGATTGATGTAGGCTACCATCGCCGAATTGTCTGATAGCACTCTTACTGCCCAACCTGTACCTACGCTGCGAATTCCTGAAAAGCCAGGAACACGGCCCTCAGTTCCAGCCGGTTGATTGACCAACTGCGTTCCAGGGCCGACCACGTGCCTTGTGCGAACAGACCCCCGCAGTGCGCCCCCCCATCCCATAAGGCTTGCATCCGTCAACAGTGGGAGCCAGTCCGGCTGCTCCAGGGCCACCCCTGCTTGCAAATTTCTGGGAAATAGCCACCACTGCAACGATTGCCTGACCCAGGGAGGACAGGGAAGACGCTTCAACGAGTTGTTCTGATGAGACCAGCGATGCAGGAGAGCTCGTTGCAAGGGCCGCATGTGGTATCTGGCCCAAGGCACCGCCTCCAAGGTCACCGTGAGACAGAAAGGGATCAGGGCCATAAACAAAAGACTCAACTGTTCTACCTAAAAAAATAAAATAAAAAAAAATAGCTTTTAAACTGGTCAGTAGATACCCAAAGAAACAAACAGCCAGCCCCAAACACGAAGAAACCTTACAACTGAAGCCCCCCTGCTTGGATTCCCCTAAAGAAAAACCCCTGCAGAGCTCCTGCCGCGCTGCCAACACGCTATACAAAATGGCCACCGCAGCCACCGCCAGTAAGAAAAGGGCGCGAAAGAACAAGCCTGAGCAATGGGCACCTGTAGCGTGCTGTCAGCGCTCGCGGGGAAGAAGCACAGCTGAAGTAAATGGCCTTTGCAGCCACAGCTCCCCCGAAGGCGTGAATTATAAGCCGGTGCCACCGGCACCTGAAACGTGCTGTCTGCGCTCACGGGGGCAAAGCTCAGCTCTTGCACTGGAGAAAGTGTAGTTACTCACCTGTAACAGGTGATCTCCGGGAAGAACAGAAATAAGTCTTCACATATGGGTATTGTCGGTACCGACGGAGCCCGCGTGGGAACGCTCCCCAGCGTCCAATAGGAACGCTTTTGGGAGCGTGCATCCACGCATGCGCGCTGCCTTCCCACCCGTCTACCTCCCTCTCTTCAGTTGAGTTTAAAGCTGAGACCGAAGGAGAAGTAGATAAAAATAGAGAAAGAGAGAGAGAGAAAGACAACTCCTAGGGGAGGCGGGTGGGTTGTGAAGACTTATTCCTGCTGTTCCTGGAGATCACCTGTTACAGGTGAGTAACTATGCTATCTCCAGGAACAAAGCAGGAGTGAGTCTTCACATATGGGGACTCCCCAGCTGAAAGATGCCTAGGGAAGAACCAGCATGTAGCAAATCTATGTAGATGGGCCATGCTTCCCCCAGTGACCTCAGGCATCCAAGTGGATGGAGGGTAGGAGTTGAACTATGAGTGGAAAAGGTGCTGCAGAACAGCTTGACCAAACAAGGCATCCCGGCGGGAGTCCTTGTCCAGACAATAATGGGCAGTGAAAGCACGTACTGAGGCCCAAGTTGCGGCTTTGCAGATTTCATCAATAGCCACTGAACGAAGGTTAGCTGTTGAGGCTGCCATGGCTCTGACATTATGATCTGTGACATGGCCTTTCAAGAGGTATTCCTTTACTTTGGTATGTATAGGAAATACAATCTGCAATCCACTGAGAGAGGGTTCTTTTAGTGACAGGAAGTCCTAAATGGCTAGAGTCAAAAGCCACAAAAAGCTGAGAAGATTTTGTGAGGCTGGGTCCTTTGGACTGTAAAAGAGCTCTCGCTTTTTATCTCCAAAGTATGAAGTTTCCTTTCCGCAGAGGAAGAATGAGGCCTGGGAAAGAAAGCAGGAAGGTAAACTGACTGGTTTAGATGAAAAGGTGAAACCACCTTTGGAAGAAAATGAGGATGGGTCCTAAGAACCACCTTATGATGAAACGTTGTATAAGGCGGATCAGCCATTAAAGCCTGAAGTTCACTAATGCGTCTAGCAGAAGTGATGGCAATTAGGAAAAGAACTTTCCATGAAAGAAACTTTAGATCCGAAGTAGCCAAAGGCTCAAAAGGTGGCTTCATGAGTACACCTAGAACAAGGTTAAGATCCCATGCCACAGGAGGTGGTTTAATGGGAGGTTTCGTTAGAAGTCCTCTCATAAATCTGGAAATAAGAGGATGAGAAGAAATTGGTTGTCCATCTATGAGCTTATGAGATGCAGCAATAGCACTAAGATGGACTAACAGAATTGGTCTGAAGATCAGAAGCCGACAAATGAAGGAGATACTCTAGAAGAGAGTCTACTGGTACTAAAGAGGGAGTAAGTCCTCTCTGATAACACCAGGAAGAGAACCTTTTCCACTTAAAAGCGTAAGAGCGTCTTGTGGAAGGCTTCCTGGAGGCCAGAAGAATGTCCTTCACTTGTTGAGACAGGTCTAGATCTTCAAAGTCTAGGCCTGGAGTAACTAGGCCTTGAGATGTAGGGACTGGGGTGCAGTAGAGATCTGTTGTACTGGGACAGAAGATCTGGAGCACTCCCTAACTCAAGAGGGATGGCTTGAGAGAGACGCAAGAGAAGAGGATACCATGTTTGCCTCGGCCAGGAAGGCACTATGAGGATCATGCGTCCTTTGTCCCTCTAGAGCTTGAATAAGGTTTTGGGGATTAGAGGGATTGGTGGAAATGCATATAGGTAATCCTGACCCCAATGGAGCAGGAATGCATCACTGGTTTGACAGTTCTGTGCTGGAAGTCTGGAACAAAACCGGGGAAGTTTGGCATTCCGTGGACTTGCAAAGAAGTCTATGTCTGGTGTTCCCCAGGCATGAAAAACCCAAGCAAGATGGTAGGAGTGGAGTGACCACTCGTGTGGCAGGAGTACTCAACTGTCTGCCCAAACGTTTTGAACGCCTGGAAGATAGACTGCCAGCAGATGAATCTGATGCTCTCTGGCAAAGGCCCATAGTCGCAGAGCTTCAATGCATAGTTGCAGAGAGCCTGTTCTGCCCTGTTTGTTGAGGTAAAACATGGCTACTTGATTATCTGTTTGCACCAGAACGGTTTTGTTTGAGCTGGGTGCAAAAGACTTGAATAGCATTGGAGATGGCTCTGAGTTCTAGTAGGTTTATATGAAGAAGAGCCTCCTGTGAGGACCAAAGGCCCTGCGTTGATAGATTGCCTAAGTGGGCTCCCCAACCCATCTTGGAGGCATCTGTTAGGATAGCCTGAGGTGGTGGTTTCTGGAAAGGAGAGCCTATTAAAAGGTTTTCCAGAAATTGCCACCAACGGAGAGACAGAATCAGGCGTGTGGTAACTCAGATCTTGTCTGACAGGCTTCCTGAGGCCTGGGACCATTGGGAAGCTAAGGTCCACTGGGCCGCTCTCATGTGAAGATGAGCGTAAGGTATTACATGGACCGTAGATGCCATGTGACCTAGTAGGCGAAGCATTTGTCGAGCAGTAAGGAAGGTCTGCAGTGCTGCTTGAGATGCTAACTCGATGATTCGCAGACAGCGTGGTTGGGGCAGGAAAGCCCTTGCAAGCTGTGTGTCCAAGCGAGCCCCTATAAACTCAAGGGATTGAGATGGGGTGAGCTGGGACTTTGGAAGATTTATGACCCATCCCAAATACTGGAGTATTTGTTTTGCTCGCAAGAGGGCCTGATGAGCTTCTTGAGCTGACTGCGCCCGGATGAGCCAATCGTCCAAGTAAGGGAAGACAAAAATCCCCAGGGTCCTCATGAATGCTGCTACTACTGCCATGTATTTTGTGAAGACCCTTGGAGCAGAGGCCAGCCCAAAGGGAAGGACTCTGTATTGGAAATGTCTTCCCTAGACTAGGAATCGAAGGAATTTCCTGTGATCTACATGAATAAGGATATGCATGTAGGCGTCTTTTAAATCTAGAGAACATAGCCAATCTTGCCTGTGAAGGTATGGCAGAAGAGAGCAGAGGGAAAGCATTTTGAACTTCTCTCGGACTAGATATTTGTTCAGCTCTCCGAGATCTAGGATTGGCCTTAAACCCCGTGTCTTTTTTGGAATGAGAAAATAGGGGGAGTAAAACCCTGTACCTTGTTGGCATAGAGGAACCTCTTCTATAGCTCCTTGAGCTAGAAGAGTAGAGACCTCTTGTAGCAAGAGGTCTATGCCTAGAGGTTGAGTGTTGAATTATTTTACTAGTGTGGGTGGTGGCAAGCTGAGGAAACGAAGCTTGTACCCCAGACTCACTATGGACAAAGTCCAGGCTCCTAATGTGATTTGTTGCCATCTTTTGACAAAATGGCAGATACGGCCTGGAATATTTATAGGTTCTGGGCCTAACACTGGAAGAATGATTAAGTTCTCTAGACAAAAGTCAAAAACCCTGGAGGAGGCTGAGTCTGAGCCTGCTGAGGTTTGGGTTTTCTTTGTCTCGTCTGTTGTTGCCCCTTCTGGGGAACATATGCCTGTTGGGTGGAAGATGGATAGAACTTTTTCTTCTTAGAGAAAAAGGGTTTCTTAAAGGACTTTTTCTTAGCTGGGTTAGCAGAAATTTGACAATCTATTTAAGGTAGCATTATCAGTGTCAAGCTGATTAGCTTTAAATTGCCAATCCTTGCCAAAAAGATTTTCTCCAGTGGAAGGAACATTTCCCAGCTTTTCCTGCACCCATTCTTCCAAGTCTGAAGCTTGGAGCCAGGCAATACGTCGTGCTCCAATAGCTATAGCAGAAGTTCTGCTAATACATTCAAAACAGTCAAAGGTAGCACGATTCATGAACTTAGAGACATTCTGAGCATGTTTGACTAATGATGAATAGTCTGCTCTTTCATCCTCTTGAAGGAAAGGGTTCAAAAGCTCTTAAGTTTTTTGTAACCTCCTCAAGAAACATTCCCATGTATAAAATATAGGAACTAATCCTTGCTGAAAGCATGGAGGCCTGAAAACATCTACACCCAAAGGCATCCAGGGTTCTAGATTCACGACCTGGTGGATTAGAAGAGTGTCTCTTTGTACTCTTAATCAGTCTCACGGCAGACTCCACCACCATAGAATGGTGTGTTAGCCGAGTCTTCTGAAAACCTGGACAAGGTGGCACTCTGTACATAGTGTCAAGGCGTCTAGAATGTGGGGATACTGTTAAAGGAGTTTCACACATCCTTAACATTAGATCATGTAAGATCTGATGTATAGGGAGCATAGCTGCTTCCTTTGGAGCCAAGGGGTATTGCAGAATTCTTAATTCTTCTGCCCTAGGCTCCTTTTCAGGAACCACTGTAATGGCAAGAGCCCTTGCCATATCACGCACAAAATCGTGAAAAGACATGTCCTCAGGAGGGGACATTCTGCATTGAGGAGAAGGAGTTGAATCTTGTAAAAGTTCAGCTCTGGTACCGGTGGAGTCATCTGAGTCGTTGGAATCGGAAGACTCAAAGGGATGAAGCACCGGGTTCTCCTTCAAAAGATGTCTTCGGTACCGCTCGAGGTTGGTACCTGATCCCCCATGCTTGAGAGTGATTCTAAACTCAGCATGGGGGAGGGGGGGAAGTAAACCTGCCAAAGCAGGTACCGAGGGTACCAGCACCGGTACCGATAACGATACCGGTGCCTGTGGAACAGTCTGCAGCGACTTTAGCAGTACCGAAGTAGCCAAAAGATTCGCTAGACTGCGTTCAATGGCAAGGATTCTTTTGTCCAACACCATTTCTGATGCTGGGGAGTCGGTACCGATCGAAGCGGCCACAACCCCCGAGCATGGAACAGGAATGTCTATAGAGGTTGAAGCCCCGATAATGCTTTGGAGCCCGAAGACTCCCGCTGGGGCTGTTTTGCCCGTGCAGGTTCCTCAAGGGCAATTCCAGAGGCATCTTGATACTTAGAGGGAGATCTACCTCTCGAGGGACCTGCTAGACTTAGATTTATGTTTATTTACCTGAGATCCTTGGGAAGAAGTAGAAGCCCTGGAGGACACTGATGCTACCGACATCGTGTCCGATGCAAAGAGGGCACCGAGTTGATTTGCTCGATTCTGAAGACTTTTAGTCAGCTTCCTGCAGGAGAGACACTCTGCTGGGCAATGGTCAGCACCTAAACATTTAAGACACCAGTCGTGGGTGTCTGACAGAAATTGTGCTGCCACACTTTGAACATTTCTTGAAAACCAGTAGCTGGTTTCTCCATGTTAAGTAAAGAGGCCTAGTGGCCAAAATGGAGCCAAAAACCAAGCAGGGGAAAACCCCTGACTGAAAACAAGTTCTGTGGGGGGGGGGGGGGTTTAAGAAAGAAGGAAAAAAAACACCGGTGGTAGTTGAACTAAGGCAGGCGCAACCACAAAAAATAAGAAATAAAAGTAGAATTTTCTGTGGTGACAGGGTTCACGTCCTGTCAGCTCCGCAGAAAACAAAGAACTGAAGAGAGGGAGGTAGATGGGCGGGAAGGCAGCGCGCATGCGTGGATGCACGCTCCCTAAAGCGTTCCTATTGGACGCTGGGGAACGTTCCCGCGTGGGCTCCGTCGGTACTGACGATACCCATATGTGAAGACTCATTCCTGCAGATATCAACTTACCCCTCTTCAACGGGGCTCCAGCCCATGCAGTTCTGCCCGATGCCGACACGAGCAGAAAACCGCTGGGCAAGCCTCCCGTCAATGTGCCGGCTTAGCAAGGGACCTCACGGCTGACTGAACAACCGTTCAACGCTCCCCCCCCCCGGTCCTACCAGAGAGCTCTTCCCCATCCTGTCCAGGGGAAGAGATCTAAATCGGGCAGCCCCCAGCCCTCAGCAATAGAGGCAGACTGGATCCGGCACCAGGTGAAGCTCTGTCTTTTTTTTTTTTTATATGAGTCAGTAAGAAACCAATTTAAAGAGATGCAGTCAAATTAAAGATAACAACTAAACTACACTAATGCTCCTTATTTGATCCTCAAGTGAGCCCAGAAGCTAGGCTCACTACGTCCTGCTGCATAGAGACTGGACACACTGGGGCTGATGGGAGAGATCAGCAGACTACTTCCAGTGATGTCATAGTTTTGAGATGCTCAGTCTCCAAGCTGCAGGAGGTACACAAACCCAGAAGTGGAGGACTAAACTGGAGGACCGATAAGGAACTCTAGATTAGAGCATCCTCAGTCCTTGGCCTAAAAAGCAGAAATTCAGGCCCAGAAAAAAAAAACCACACACACACCACGACATCAAGTCACCAGGACATGCTACCAATAGTGATGCCACACCTGTGCAGCTAACCATCGTCAGGCATGAGGAGGAACAGTGCCAAAAGACAGCAAGCAGAATCATGCTGGGGCTGAGAATTGACAGCTTATTTCTTACCCTCAGCCAATATAACACAAGCAGAGAAGAGGACTTACCGCAAAACAAGACACATCTAACAGCAGAACAGTGGGCACTCCCCCAAAGGTCACTCCTTGCAATACAGTACTGCCCCGGGCCGCACTGTAGCAGTACGTCTGGTTTGAACTGTTTGTTTCGACTCCAATTCTACTGCGGGACCAGGAGGAGAAGGCAGAAGAATGAGCGGAGGATTTTAGCAGCAAATTCATTTTTGGCTTCTAATCTGTAAAGTTAAGAGGAAACATACTAGAAATTACAGAGTCACATGATTTTATTACAGTGCCTCCCAACCCACCCTGGTGCTTCATCCATCAGCATTGGTTTTCAGAATCTCTACAATGAATATGCATGAGACAAAATTATATCCATGCTAGTCTAACAGTTATCAACAGTGTATTATGCCACTCTGCCCATGGATAACCCACAAATTCATGAAAGTACAGGTATTCCAGCTCTATCAGGCAATTTCTTGCCCTTATCTGTACAAGTTTCTCTTTCAACTCAAATTCCATTTCATTTTTGCAGCCAATACTCTATTTTCTATAATGTAGGAATGCTTAATCTCAATGTATACTCACTGACTGATTTAGCTATACTCCTTGTGTATTTATAACATAAGAAATGCCATACTGACTCAGGCCAAGGTCCAACAAGCCCAGTATCCTGTTTCCAACAATGGCCAATCCAGGTCACAAGTACCTGGCAGGTTCCTAAAAAGTTACAGTCGTCACTACCTCCCATCTAGGGAAGGCTCAAGGCAATCTGTTGCCTGATGCGAGGGATGAGATGGCGCCCCCCCCCCCACCCCAGATAGTGGGGTGGGGGGGGGGGCTTTCTCAAAGCTCCAGTAAGGGACTGAACCAAACCAAAACGCAGATTAGATAAAATGGAGGAAATGCAAGATGTTTGCACACCAAGGAACTAAAAGAATGAGTGAACCACAGCAAAGTTTATAAAACTAAATTATAACTCATTTGTATTTTGTTCTTAAAAACTGTTATGGTTCTTGCTTTTTTTTTTTGAACACATTTTGCATCCATAGAAACCCCTCCCTCAACAGTGGGTGCAGAACAGAACTAGGGCATTCACCCACAGAACTCAATATCTTAAACAAAATAAAAAATAAATAAAACAGATTCTAATCTCACTAACATTCTCCAGTACCAGGCTTATTGTGAACTAATACAAAACCCTACAACAAAGTCACTGAGGATCTATAGAGTAAACCTACCATACCATATTAGCACCAACTTTCAAAACTCACATAAGGAGCCAATTCAAGAGAAGTATACAGCAGTGGGCCCTGGAACTCCACCTATTTGAAAAGCTGAACAAGTCAGATTACTATAGTACAGACCCCTACATACAAACTGTTAACAGAACACCTAGTCTTGGTCACACTCAGAACATACTCATCAAGTACAGAATAAGCGACCATAACCTAAAAATAAACATGTAGATAACAATTAAACTGCAACCCCAAAAAGTCAGATTCTGCATACAATGCAATACTAGAGAAATAGAGATGCATTTCCATGCACTGTATAAAATAAAGATAGCACTAAGTGCGATCATTAAATTGAAAATAAAATTTTCTACCTTTGTCTGACCATTTTATTCTCAGATCATGTTGGTCCCAATCTGAGGTTTCTGCTTTCCTTCTTCTCCCAGTACCCCTCCTTCGCCCACCACCTATTTCCCCCCCCCCCCAGGGGCAGCATCAGGATAATGCAGAGCCATGTGCAGAGATTCACTGCAGCATCATTTGCATAAATTTAGTTTCCTTTTCGTATCTCCAGGCCCATCCAGCTACGTAAGAGTAGTTACTCACCTGTAACAGGTGTTCTCTAGGAGCAGTAGGAATCAGTCCTCACATATGGGTGACTGATGTCGATGGAGTCCCCATGCGGAGCATTTCCCCAACTTTCTAAGAAAGCCTTTGGGAATACACTCACGCATGCGTGGTCCCCTTCCCGCCCAAAAGGTGCCATCTTGCTCAGATGACATAGCTAAAAGACAGCACAAAAAACAAAATGAACTATGTACAACTGCAACTCCCAGGGGAGGGAGGGAGGGTTGTGAGGACTGATTCCTGCTGCTCCTGGAGAACACCCGTTACAGGTGAGTAACTACTTTCTCCAGGACCAAGCAGGAAGTCAGTCCTCACATATGGGCGACTCCCTAGCTCTGGGCTACCAGGAACCCAGGATGAAAAAGAAACTCCCTCTGTGAAGCCGTAGCATGAAGGAAAGAATTTTACTGAGACCAGAACCCCTCGGTAGCCCAACAAGAGAGCAGGAGGGTAGGAGTTGCCTAAACCTCAAAGAGATTCCGGAGTACTGCCTGACCAAAAGGACTGTCCCTACGGGACTCCCTCTCCAGGCAGTAATGGGCTGCAAATGTCTGGCTTGAGGGCCAAGTAGCAGCCCTACAGATGTCTGCCAATGGTACAGAGCGGAGATGAGCTACTGATGCAGCCATGGCCCGGACACGGTGGGCTGTAACTTGACCCCGCAAGGAAAGGTCTGCTGCCCTGTAAGCCCAGGTGATAACAGTCCGCCACCCATATGAACAAGGTACGCTTGGAGACAGGAACCCCCAAGTTGTTTGGGTCAAAGGAGACGAGGAGCTGAGTAGCCCTTCTATGACCCTTAATATGCTCAAGGTAGAACGATAAGGCCCTTCTACAGTCCAGGGTGTGGAGAACTTCAGCCCTGCTTGCATGGGGCCTAGGGAAGAATGTGGGAAGAACCACCTCCTGGTTGAGGTGGAAGGAGGAGACCACCTTCGGTAGGAACTTAGGATGAGTCCTAAGGACCACCCTGTTCTTATAGAAACGAGTGTATGGCCTGTCGCAGACCAGGGCCGAAGTTCACTCACTCGCCTGGCCGAAGTCAGTGCCACTAGGAAGAGAGTCTTCCAAGAAAGGAAGCGAAAAGGGCACGTAGCCATAGGCTCAAAAGGTGGGAGAGTAAGCTGTTGCAAAACCACATTCAACTCCCACTCAGGGGCAGGTGGACGAAGAGGAGGCTTTAGCAGGAGCAAGCTCCTGAGGAACCTGGCCACCAGGGAGTGAACCGACAGAGTGCCCCTCTACCATTGAGTGGTGGGCTGCCAGAGCAGAGAGGTGTACCCAAACCAAATTGGACTTAAGACCCTGATTAGACAAGTGCAGCAGGTACTGAAGCACTACTGGCACAGGACAGGAGAAGGGGTTTTCCTGGCGCTGATCACACCACAGGGAGAACTGCCTCCATTTCAGGGCATAGGTCTTTCGGGTGGATTGCTTCCTTGAAGCTAAGACAACCTCTTCCACTTCCTGAGACAAGCCCCAGGGAGTCAATACTACCCTTGCAGCTTCCAGGCCATCAAATTGAGAGCTTTGAGATTGGGGTGCAGAAGGGACCCCTGATCCTGAGAAAGAAGATCGGGTTGAAACCCCAGAGGAAGAGGGGTATCCACTGCCAGCTGTAACAGGAGGGGGAACCAGGGCTGCCTTGGCCATCTTGGGGCCACCAGGATGACCAAGGCCCTGTCCCTTAGAATCTTGAACAAGGCCCGAGCCACCAGGGGCGTGGGAGGGAATGCATACAGCAGGCCCTGGGACCATGAGATCAGGAAGGCATCCGCTGCCAATCTTTTGGGATGCGGCTGCCTGGAGCAGAACTGGGGCAGCTGCCTGTTCAGGGGACTGGCAAAGAGGTCGATAGACGGAAGTCCCCACCTCAGAAAAATGGTCTGGACCACTAAGGGGTGCAGTTGCCACTCGTGAAGCTGTAGAACCCTGCTCAGTCTGCCAGAAAGTTTTCCTGGCCAGGAAGATAGACAGCCCTCAGCAGTATGTTGTGTTGAAGGGCAAAGGAGCAGAGGGCCTGAGTCTCCTGACACAGGAGCCTTGACCCTATGCCCCCCTGCTTGTTGACAAAACATTGCCACTTGGTTGCCGGTCTGTACCAAGACAGCCTGGTGGGCCAGGGTATGGGTGAAGGCCTTGAGGGCTAAACGTATTGCCTTGAGTTCTAGCAGGTTGATCTGCTGAGTGGCCTCCCATGGGGACCACAGGCCCTGTGTGCACTTGTCCAGGCAATGTGCACCCCAGCCCTGCAAGGAGGCATCAGTGGTGAGTACCACTGTGGGAACAGGTACCTGAAAAGGAATCCCCTGTAGCAGGTTGGGGAAGTGTAGCTACCACTGCAGGGAGTTCAGGAAGGGTTTGGACACCCTTACTTTGTCTCTGAGGTTTCCTGTGGCCTGCCTCCACTGAGTTCTGAGACACCACTGTGCAGGCCGCATATGCAGGCGAGCATTGGGAGTCACATGCACTGTCGATGCCATGTGGCCTAGGAGTCGTAGGCAAAGCCTGGCGGAAACCAATGGGTTGCTTATGAACCGGTTGGCCAAGCTTATCAGCCTTTCTGCCCTGTCCTCTGGCAAGTAAGCCGTCGCTTGCAGGGAGTCCAACCTTGCCCCTATGAACTCTAGGTTCTGGGAGGGGAGCAAAGTGGACTTTGCAAAGTTTATGACAAAACCTAGTTGCTGAAGGAGAGAGACAGTACGGAGGGTGGCTTGCCTGTCCTCCTAGAGAGTCTGACCCCCGATGAGACAGTCGTCCAGGTAGGGGAAGACAAATATACCCTGGTTTCTCAAGTAGGCCGCTACCACGGCTAGCCACTTTGTGAAAACTCGTGGGGCGGAGGTTAGTCCAAAGGGCAGTACCCTGTACTGAAAATGGCTTCCTGCCACCACGAACCTGAGGTAATTTCTGTGGTCTGGATGAATGAGGATGTGTGTACACGCATCCTTTAGATCTAAGGAGCATAGCCAATCTCCCTGCTGGAGGTAGGGCAGTAGTGTTCCAAGAGTGAGCATCTTGAACTTCTTTTGCCAAGAACTTGAGATTTCTCAGGTCCAGAAGGGGCCGGAGACCTCCAGTCCGCTTTGGCACAAGAAAGTACCGGGAGTAGAAGCCCTGTCCCCACAGATTTGGAGGTACTGGCTCTACCGCCTTGTCTTGAAGCAGACCTAGCAGTTCTTGGAGAAAGAGTTCCTGATGCAGAGGAGGCTGTGGAGGCTCCCCTGGGAAGTAGGTAGGGGGTACCTGATTGAAATGGAGCAGATAGCCCTGTTGGACTATGCTCAGTACCCAAGCATTCCTTGTGATGAGTGGCCACTGGTGGGCAAAGAGAACCAAGTGACCCCCTGTGCTGAGGTGGGCCAGCAGGGGGGGAGAGGCTATGCAAAGGGAGTCAAAAACCCCCTCCCTGCTGAGTAGGAGCAGGAGGCTTGTGGGCTTTCTGCCTACGGGGCCCATGTCCCTGCCCCTTGGCCTGCTGACCCTGCTGGGGAGCTGGGGAGGCCTGATGAGGGAAAGGTTTGTAGGCAGGTGCCTTCCTTGGGTAAAAGGTCTTTTTCCCCTGAGCCCTTCTTATGAGAAGGAGCAGAAGTTTTCCTAGACAATCTTGTCCTCGTTAAAGTCTCAGTCTCGAGCTCAGCAGCCTTTTCGGCCATGGGCTTGCCGAAGAGGTTTCCACCCCGGCATGGGACATCGACTAACTTGTCCTGCACCCATGGCTCGAGGTCTGATGACTGTAGCCATGCCTGGCGTCAGAGCAGTGATGCCGGCTGCCACTACATGGGCCGAAGCCTCGAAGCCATCGTAGGCCACCCGGGAGATGAATTTGGAACATTCCCGGACCCCCCCCCCCCCCCCCCCCCCGAGGACAAGGATTGGAACCTCTGCAAAGGCTCCCTGGAGAGACCAGCCGAGAACCCGGCTACCTCTTTAGCCAGGTCCCACAAGTACATGCCCATGTACAGCTGGTAGGCTTGGACACGGCAAGCAAGCATCGAGCCCTGGAAGCACTTTCTGCCGATGGCATCCAGGCTTCGGGCCTCCCTGCCAGGAGGCACCGCAGAGTGCATCTTCTGGCTCTTCAGACGATGCATGGCTGATTCTACAACCATAGAATGGTGCGGCAGCTGCGCCTTCTGAAAACCAGGGCTCTTCTGGACTCGATACATGGAATCGATCCGCTTGCTCAAAACTGGTGCCGAGGCTGGTGCCTCCCACATTCAGAAAAGGAGTCGTTCCAGCATTGGAGGAACCGGCACAGTAAAGGCCTCCCTCGGGGGAGAGTCATACTGGAGGGCATCGAGCTCTTCAGCTCCTCCTCGGGGTCGGCAGGAACATTCAAGGCCTTGGCCATGTCCTTAACGAACTCCGAGAACCGGGTATCCTCCGGAGGGGACCTACTCTGGGGTTCGGACTGCGGCGAGTCCGAAGGGACACACCGAGTCCGAAAAGTATCGGGGGACTCCTCGTCCTCCGTCTCCCATGCAGACTCATCCGAAGAAGAGTCGAGGGGCTCCGACCGCGCGGGTTCAGGCAACACCCGCCCTGACGCCGGGGCCATCGGCATCAATGCCCTCGGTTCCGAACGGGAGGTCGAGGGAGACCGTGACCGAGACCAGACTCAGGCTTTCATGGCTTCGAGAACCGGCTGTCTCTGGGGTCGACTTAGACATTGACGTCCCGGTGGTCGGGGCAGATGCACCAGTCAGGCTGGCCATCAGCACCCGTTGCTGATCCATGAAGGCAGACAATCTGCACCCCAAGGCTGTCAGCCTGAGTCCAAGCTCAGGAGACTCCGCAGCCACTGACTCGGGACCCGGTGGCGCCGGGCCCGACGTTGGTTCCCTAGGAGGAGAGTCCGAGGACAACAGGACTTACGTGCTCGACAGACTCCGGCTCTACACGGGATACCTTAGTTGGCTTCTCCAGCTCCAAGGGCGGCGGTCAGGGGTCCGAGATCTGGCCTTCGAGGAACCAGAAGCTTCCTCCGACGCCCCCTCACGAGCTCTCTCTTCCTCTTATGTTCCCGACTGGGGGACCCCTTTTCAGAGGAACCCCGACGAAGCTCGGGGTCCGACTCCCGAGACGGTCGAGGCCTCTGACGAGGTCCGGGCTCATCCAGAGGCCGAGTCCGAGAAAATCCTCTCCTTCTGATGCTTCCGGCTCCTGAGTGCCTTGGTGGACATTTTGCCACATGGGACACAGACCTTGGGATCATAGTCAGGAGTCGTGTGTGTCGGTAAGAGACATGAGTTTCTTACAACGATCACACTTCTTAAAACCACTGGAGGCCATCGGGGAAAAAAGGTCCCCAGCGAGGTCAAAGGACCGGCCCTCCAGGGAAAAGAAAAAATAGAGCGTGAACGTGTGCCACGAAGGGCAAAACCACCGAAAAATAGAGATCAGGTTGATACCGGCGTACCGAACCCAGGTGGGAAAGGGAACCGGTGTCAAACCAGACAAAAAGAGGCACGAGAATCGCAGAAAAAAAATCCAAATTTTTCTGGGTGACAAAGACAGACGTCCGCTGGACTCCACGGAAAAAGAAAGACTGAGCAAGATGGCACCTTTGGGCGGGAAGGGGACCACGCATGCGTGGGTGTATTCACAAAGGTTTTCTTAGAAAGCTGGGGAAATGCTCCGCATGGGGGCTCCATCGGCGTCGATGTCACCCATATGTGAGGGCTGACTTCCTGCTTGGTCCTGGAGAATGGGTTGTTTCCATCCACCAGCATCCAAGAGCTGAACTTGTCAGAATCTTGCTGTACTAGTATAAAAAGCTCCCCCTTCAGCTTACAGGATTCGGTCTTTCAGTCCTCAGAGGGCTGAGGACCATCCATGGTGGTTTTCGAGGTACCTCCTGTCCGGGGTTAGGGTAGCAGGTTAGTGTGACGATTGGGCTAGCCTCAGGGCAACAGTTAATTTTCGTGGGGGGTAGCTTGGTTGTAGTCTGCCATTGAGTGGAGGACTTGAAAGGCTGAGCGGTCACTAGCAGCAGCGGGGTGAATCAGCCTGGGAGCACCAGGTTCCCTTCCCCTGACGTCAGCCCGAGTTCAGGTCTGCAAGCAGCAGATGCGCGCCGGTGAAGAGGTCTGTACAGCCCAAGGGAGTCTTCTGCACCTACTAGCAGCGGGTACTTGTACTGCCTCCTCTCCTCCCCCCCTTTCTCCCACCGCTGTCGCTCCTGTCTCTCTCAGCGGGCCACTGAACGCTGCTGCAGGGAACGGATAGCGAGTGCAGTGTGACTGGCAGCCATTCTCTCCTCCTCCTTCCTCCTGCCGAGGTTTTGAGTAAGGTGGCGTGGTTCCTGCTGAGAGGTTTTTCAGTCGGGCAGTGAGTGGGTCTGGCAGCATCTTGCTCGCTCTGTTCAAGCGGCCGGGGTCAGAGTTGGGGGTTTCCCACTTCTGTTCGAGGCTTGGCAGGTCCCTCGAATTGATCACTGCTTTGGCAATGGAAGTACCGGGGAAGGCAGAAGACAGCCACATTTCCTGCTAGAATCGGAGCCCTTGCCTGCACCAGTCCTGTTTTAGGTAGCCCTTCTCCCCCCACATGCGGCAAAGCATGGGAAGAGTAAAATGAAGGCCGGAGGGGAAAAATATGCTTCTTCCCTAGCGGGGAAGAGGCTGAAGAGAGGGTGTGGGCCCTCTGGCCAGCTTTGGAACAGATTCTCTTGCTAATTCTGGCTTTGCATAAGGCTTATTGTCTTAAAAGGCAGCAGGCTGGGTCTTCAGAGACAGTTTCAGTTCCCCCATTGGGAGGAGGTGATGCCTTTTCCCCCTGCTCTATGATAAAGACCCAGATTTGACACCCCAGTTGTGGCAGCACTCGGGGGAGTCAGGGAATGGACGGACTCTGGGATCCCTGTGATCACATGTCTCCAAGGAATTGAGGGAAGGACCCTCAGATCTCTGGGAGCTCCCAGGGGATCTGGGAACTGAAGATTGTTATCTGCCCATGGGGGAAGTCTCTGCAGTTCTGCATGTCTTCCATCTGGAGGAGCTAACGGCCCTCAGTAAGTCCCCAACGACCCTCAGGGCCGGCCCGTCCATTGAGCAAGAATGGTTTTTGCACAGAGCCCCGCGTTTCAGGGGGCCCCGCGCAAAAAACATTCTGCATCAGCCCAAGTAGATTAAAAAAAAAAAAAAAAAAAGCTGCTGCTGCTGCCGCTACCGCCATGGCAGCAGCAGAATCAAGCGTCCTGTGGGGCCGCCCTGCCCGACAGAGCCTCCCTGCAGCATCAGCTCCCGAGTCCCAAAGCGTGGGCTTTCAGAGCTGCGAAGGGAGAGCTTCTCTAACCTCTCGTGGCTCTGTTAAGCCCGGTGGGAGGTCAGAGAACCTCTCCCTTCGCGGCTCTGAAACCCGCGCTTTGGGACTCAGGAGCTGATGCTGCAGGGAGGCTCTGCCGGGCAGGGGGGGCCCTGTGGGATGCTTGATCCTGCCGCTGCCACAGCGGCTGCGGCAACAGCCACCGGTTTGTTTGCTTTTTTTTTTTTTTAATCTACCTGGGCTGATGGGGGAGGGGGGTTAGGACTGGAAGTGGGCTAAGGGGGGGCTAGGACTGGTAATGGGCTGAGTGGAGGGGCTAGGGTAGGATTGGAAATGGGCTGTTGGGGTGCTAAGATTGGAAATAGGCTATGGTGGCTTGGATTGAAATAGACTCATGGAGGGGCTAGAACTGGAAGTAGGCTCATGGGGGGCTTGGATTGGAAATGGGCTGAGTGGAGGGGAGCTAGGATTTGACATGGCTGATGGTGGGGCTAGGAAAGGACTAGAAATGGGCTGATGGGGGGCTGGGATTGGAAATGGGTGGATGCGAGGACTAGAAGGGAGCGGATGCTGGGTGGGGCTAGAACTAGAAGGGAGCTGATGTTGGGGGAGGATTAGAATGGGATGGAGCTGAGAGAGTGAAATGGAGAGGGAACAAATATTTTGTGTGGGAGGGAAGACAAATCTACAATTGGCCGGATATTGGGAGAGTAAGTGGGGATTGAGGATGGAGGGGTAAAATTTGAGTGGATGAAATAGGAATGAGGAAAGAGCAAAAGGAAAAAGATTAGTATGTTAAAGCAGAAGTAGAGAGAGAATGGAAAAAAAAAAACTAGAAAAGAGCAGAAAAGACAAATGGACAACAGATGGAGAGTTAGCAGAAGACACGAAGAAACCAGAAGAAAGTGGCTGGAGCAATTGCAACTGAAAAAAAATGCACAAAAGATAATAAATTAAAAATAGAGATTTTTCTAACTGGAATATGTCAGCTCTGTGAAATGTGCATCATTAATGTCTGCTCTTTGTTTAGTACAAGAGGAAATTAATTTAAAGTTTTATTTCTACAGTGTTGTACATTCCAAGTTTGGCTTTTGGGGTTCCCAGTTTAATTATTGCCTTCTTGTTTCTAAATAATTACACTTACCTGGTAATTGTAGTTCAAGTGACGACAGTTCAGTCCTCTACCTCTGGGATGTCAACCTCCTCCTGCAGCTTGGAGACTGGCATATCAGAATCATGACATCACCGGATATAGCCTGCCGATCTCTCTCCACAGTCCCAGTGTGAACTATTAACAAAGCAGACTCAAAGGAGCAACAAAGTAGCTGCTAGAATAATCATTGTAACCTAATCAAAACTACCCTTAGAACAGGGGTCTCAAACTCAAATTGCTTTGAGGGCCAAATGAGGACTTGTAAAGTAACCCGGGGGCCGCATAAGACGCGGGGCCTCATTTGCATAAGGGGCCTCATTTGCATAAATATTTGCATAATGTTACCATACACTAACTTTTAGTAAACATGCCTCTTTAATGAGTATGGATAAAGAAAGACTAAAAGATTTAGAAACAAGACGACAATAATTAAACTGGGAACCCCAAAAGCCAAACTTGGAATGTACAACAACACTGTAGAAATAAAACTATAAATTAATTTCCTCTTGTACTAAACAAAGCGCAAACATTAATGATGCACATTTCCCAGAGCTGACATATTCCAGTTAATAAATTCAAAATAAAGAGATATTTTTCTACCTTTTGTGCATTTTTTTCAGTTGCAATTGTTCCAGCCACTTTCTTCTGGTTTCTTCATGTCTTCTGCTAACTCTCCATCGTCTGCTGTCCATTTGCCCTTTCTTCTCTCCTAGTTTTTTTTCCATTCTCTCTACATCTGCTTTAACATACTAATCTTTCTCCTTTTTCTCTTTCCTCATTCCTATTTCATCCACTCAAATTTTACCCCTCCATCCTCAATCCCCACTTACTCTCCCAATACCTGGCCAATTGTAGATTTGTCTTCTCTCCCAGACAAAATATTTTTCCCCTCTCCATTTCACTTTCCCAGCTCCATCCCATTCTAATCCTCCCCAACATCAGCTCCCTTCTAGTTCCAGCCCCACCCAGCATCCGCTCCCTTCTAGTCCCCCCATCAGTCCATTTCCAGTCCTATCCTAGCCTCACCATCAGCCCATTTCCAATCCTAGCCCCCCATCAGCCCATTTCCAATCCTAGCTCCCTCCCCTCACAGCCCATTTCCATTCCAAGCCCCCCTCCCCATCAGCCATTTGCAGTTCAAGCCCCCCTTCCACTCAGCCCATTTCCAGTCCTAGCAACCCCCCCCCCAGCCCATTACCAGTCCTAGACCCCCCATAGCCCATTACCAGTCCTAACCTCCCCATAGCGCACTTCCAGTTTTACCCCCATCACCCCATTACCAGTCTTACCCCCCCCCATAGCCCATTACCAGTCATAACCCCCCTGCCAATAGCCCATTTCCAGTCATAACCCCCCTCCTGCCAATAGCCCATTTCCAGTCCTACACCCCCCCCCCCCATCAACCCAGGTAAATTTAAAAAAAAACCTGGCTTCTGCTGCTGCAGCAGAAAATCAGCTGTCCCGCGGCCCCTTCCCCTCTGCGCCGAGAGCCCTGAGTTGTGCTTCATCTGCAGGTGCTTTTTAAGCCGCGAAGAGAGTATTTCCCTCTCGCGCGGCTTAAGCCTAGTCACTTTTCAAGCCTCGCGAGAGGGAAATACTCTCTTCGCGGCTTGAAAAGCACCCGCTGATGGAAGCACTCTCGGGGATCTCCGGGCAGAGAGGAAGGGGCCGCAGGACAGCTGATTTTGCTGCTTGAGCAGCAGAAGCCATTTTTTTTTTTTTAATTGACCGTCGATTCTGCCGTTGCCACGGCGGCAACAGCAGCAGCAGAAGCCGTCGCGGGCCGCGTGTTTGAGACCCCTGCCTTAGAACTAATGAGTCATTCCGGCAAGGCTTTCTTACGCCCTTCACTGCTACACAGAGAATCAAAAATATAAAACACAGAGTGGACATGAACCATTTGAGGACATACCTACCTGTAATGCTTCTCATCTGTCTATTAAAGCCGGACCCCTCCGGAACGAACTCTGGGTGGGATGGAGGACTGAACTGTTGTCACTCAAGGAACTACAATTACCAGGTAAGTAATCATCATTTCCTTATCGTTCCTCCAGTTCAGTCCTCTACCTCTGGGATGTGCCAGAGCAGTAATCATTGGGAGGGACCGATCCAGCCGGCACACACCACCGACCCAAAACAGGCCTCATTAGCTGCTGCGACCTCCAGACGGCAACGCCTACTGAACGTATGTAAAGACGACCAAAATGCCACTCTCCAAATTTCTCCTGGCGGGACCAACTGTACTCCGCCCAGGAACACGCTTGCGCTCTGAAGTAAAATGCTCACAAACCTGCGGGCACGGATCGACCCTGAAACGGATAGACGAAAGCAACCGCCTCAATAGAAGCCTTAGCCGCCGTCTCCCCTTTGCGCACACCTACGAACACCAACAGCCAATCTGACTTGCGAAAACACTTTGGCACCTTCAACTACCGGCAGAACACCCCTTTTTTTTTTTCCTGTTTTCTACTGAAACGGCGAAACTGCGGACCAGTTACCTCAATCTAGGAACCGCAGAACTAACAAGTACACTGCCTGAGTCAAGAGAAAGGGAGATACCAGCTTAGGCAAAAAAAAGGATGGATCCGGACTCAGCACTACCTTCTCCCTCGAGAAGGACAAGAGCGGATCTCTACATGACAATGCTTACAACTCCGAGACACGCCTAGCAGAACAGATCGCCACCAGAAATACCTTTTTTGTTTTGTGTTTTTTTTTTTTTAAACGTCAAGTCCTTCACTGAAGCCCGAAGCAATACCTCAAAGGGTGGCTTGGATAACGCTGCCAACGCAAATTGAGATCCCAAGGCGGAACTAGGGAACTAGTACTCCAAGCGACGGCCGTAATCTAGAGACCGCCCTCAGAAACTGTACCACCTCAACATGAGCTTCGAGAGCCACCTCCTGAACCTTGCTGCGATAACAGGGAAGAGTTTCTCATTGAACGCGCAAGGGACTGGCTGCCTGACCTCTATCAAAGCCGTCCTGCAGTCAACCTAATATAGCAGGAACAGAGACAGAGGATGCTCAAATCTAATATTTCGAACACCCAACCTCAACTATACACCAGACCCGCACATACACCCATGAAGAGAATCGTCTGTGCTTTAATGCCGAAAAACCTCTCTTCCTTAGGCTGACTCCTTCAAAGGTCATACCTCAAGTGAGAACCGATCCACTTGAGGCAGGAAGAGAGACACCTGTAGCAACAAATCCACCCTTGCCGGCTGCCGCCAGTGGTGTCCAACTAGGACACGCACGAGGTCTGTGCACCACGGCTTCTCAGCCCGTCGAATGACACCAGAAGCACCCTTCCCGGGTGAGCTCCGACTTACTGAATTACTCGGCCTATCAACCCCACTGAGGAAAGACCTATAGAAGACATGCGGACGGCCACAGACGCAAGAGCGCTGAGATACCCTCTGAGATTCTTGCTCGCCTCCTGCAGAAGAACCGGCAGGCCTTCGCTGACTGGAAGGTCGCCACCGTGCATGGCATCCCTCCACGAACTACTATCAGCGCCAAGACGTCAAGGCAGTTCCCACTCCCCTGCATCTACTCGAACCCTACTGAGGAAGTCCGCCTTCACATTGTCCTTTCCTGCAATGTGCACCGCCGACCTCTGTCAACCGACTCTCTACCCGAGCAAACAGCCCGTTTGCCTCTTCTTCCATTGCTATACACCCCATGCCGCCCTGCCGATTGAAGTAGGCGACTGTCGCAGAGTTGTCGGAGAGGACCCAAACTGGATGACGCACCACCAATGCCTCGAACGCCAGAAGTGCCCGGCAACTACCCGAAGGTCCAGACGATTTAACGACCAGGAAGCCGCCTGAGGAGACCAACGACCCTGCTCGAGCCTGCTCTCGCAGTGAGCTCCTCAGCCCACCAGGCAGGTGTCTGTTAACAATGGCCGCTCCCCCGGTTGCTCCAGCGGCCTTCCAGCCGACCGCGAAGATTGAAGCAGCCTCCACTGAAGAGGCTGCTTGACCTGGTTTGGACACGAAAGTCGCTTGCTCAAAGGATCCGACCGATGCGACCAATGGCACAGCAGCACCCGTTGTAGAGGCCGCCTATGAACTTTGGCCCAAGGCAGCGCCTCCATAGTCGCCACCAATGTTCCCAGCACACGAATATAAGTCCATGCCGACGGAGTTGGCATGGATCTAAACTTGCAAACCAGACTCTGCAGCGCCTGAGCTCTGTGCGACAAAACACCTATGCCTTCTTTGTTATCTAACCTGGCCACAAGGAACTCGAGGTCACGATAGGGCTCCAGACGACTCTTGGCCGGATTGACCACCCAACCAAGACTTCTGCAAGCACTCTACCACTCTGCCTGCCCCCCAGAAGCTCTCTGCCTCAGACCTGGCCCGACTTAACCAAATCTCCGAGGTATGGGTGCACCAGAATTCCTTCTGTGCGCAACGCCGTCACCGCCACTACCACCATCCTTTTGGTGAAAGCACACGGCACCGTTACCCGAGCGAAGGGCAACGCCTGAAACTCATAATGGCCCCTAGGAAGAGCGAACTCTAGAAACCTCTGATGAGCTGCCCTGATGGATATGAGCAAGTACGCCTCTGCAAGAACGTCAAGTACTCTCCCTGATGCACTGCCACAATTGATCGCAACGCCTCCATCCTGAAATGCGGAACCCGCAGGCAACGATTTATGCCTTTCAGATTGAAAATGGGCCACAATGCTCCGACCTTCTGTGGCACCATGAAATAAATGGAGTACCAACCCACACCGTACTCTGCTTTCGGCACCTCCACTACCGTTCCTAATTGGAGAAGCCGCTGCAAAGTATAGCGAATCTGCAGAGCCTGCTTATGGCTCCGTAAAGGGAGCATACAATGACAAAGCGTTGGCTTCAAAGATTGTTTCAACAAAACCAGCCATCTTTCTCCAGTGCCTCATTTAAGGGTGCGCTACCTTCCACCGGTAATATGGAACGCTTCACGAATTTGCATGTCATCCTTGCGCAGCGGCCATGCTAATCTTCTCTGTATCGTTCCAATTTTAGTATATGTGCCACCAAAGCGAGCACCATAGTGGTCCTAGTTACAGGCAGCACTGCCTCCTCACTCCCTGTTACCCCTGGTAAGAGGTGCTACGAGGCAGAACCTCCCCAAATGACCAAGCCAGCTGTCACAAAAGACATGAACTAGCCTTCTGCTGATCCATCGCAGAGAGACCCATGGGAAGCAGAGCCTTGCTCCTGTAGTGGTTTTGCCTCCAAAAAATAGCACGTACTCCATTAGTTCAGCATACTGTTCTAGCCGCTCAGAATCACCGTTTTGAAGACTGAGCACAACCCGGGAATTCGAGCCGCCCTGCCGAAACCACCAACCTCCTGATGGAAAACGGCCCTCAGAAGTAAAGGTGTCATTATCTGTACTCAATACAACAGAGATACCAACAAACGTGTTCCACTATCCAGGCAATCATCCACCTAGAACAGAATGGGCCCCGGCCTCATAGATATGGATACCCATGTCCCATAACCAAAAAAGAGCACAGGATTGACCCGCCTGTGAGAGAGTGGTAGAGGGGCACAACCACCGACCCCTGGCAATACCATCTCCCCTTAGCCTTAGGGCACAGCACCTCCCGGCTACAGATGCACCACACATAAGAAATATAAAAGAAATAAAGAAAGGAAAACCAGAAAAAGCCCGAAGTATATAAAATATAGACAATGCCAGATAAGGACCCACAAAGTCCTTAAAACGGTTAACTTATTCTTTTTTTTTTTTCTTTTTTTTTTAACTCAGTGGAAATACATTGTTAAATTATCAGCTTATACTGTACGCAACCCAAACCTTAGTTTGTCCGCTTCTCAGTCTGAATGCGCTCTGCTGAATGTCGGTGCTGCCAAGAGGCTGTGGAGCGCAGAGCAGTTCTGGCCCACTCGGCTCCGTTTCGCGCCTCAATGACCTCAGCCGCCCCAGCGGAACCTCGCCCCGCAGCCACGGCAACCATCTTACGGTTTTGGCCTCCACAAACGCTCACGGGGTGGACCGAATTGCCGCCCTGTCACCGCTCGGTCCTTCATCTCCTTTCCGTTGCCCTGAGTAAGCCGGGCAGCGTGTGGGCCGCTTGCCCCGTCCTCCGTCGGTCTCCTCTCCGATTTGTCCAGGAGAGGAGATCCGACCAACAGAATGCGCTGAGAAAGCCCTGGGGCAATAAAAAGGCGCAACGGTTTGAGGCGAAAGGCCATAATAGCAGCCCACACCACCCGCCAAAAACTAGGCGGATGATACTCATCTTAAACGGGCAGCTCCCAATACATTAAGGTACCAGCTAAGACTAGATGAAAATTTAAAATAATTCAAAATAATTTAAAATAATCAGCCCCAAAGCAAATTAACACCAATAATTAATATTTCTAAGCTATTTCTTATCTGCCTACGAGGGAAGAACCCCCCCTGCACTGTACTTGACTCGCTGAAGCCCCGAGGAAGAACCTCCTCCTTCATAGAGGCCGTTTCGCAGAGAAAACCAAACAAAATAAAGAAATAAATTCAATTAACTAAAGACAGGCTAAAAACGACAAGTACCTCTTTGTCACTGTCTCAGAGCTCCGGGTCTCCTTACCGCCCTGGCAGCCATGCGGCTTCCCCGTGCTCTCAAAATGGCCGCCGTGAGCACAGTAAAAAAAAAAAGGGCGCCAAATAGTACCCCAAACCAGTGCTCTGAGCTGACTGAGCTCTCCCCCCCCCCCCCCCCCGAATACAGCCTGAAGCCGGTGAAGAGCTTACTGGCCAGTTCTGTTGTGCTCACCAATGCCTCCCGGATCTCCGCAGCACAGCCTGCTGAAGCAGAAGCGAGCCTTTCTGCTCTGCACAGCTCTCCAGCCTTCTTTCCCCCGGAGCCACGTCCAGGCAGGACCCGCGGCCCGGGAAATCGCGCTAGCCTGAGAGGGTGGCTCTCCCCCTTATAGACCAGGGGGAGAGATCCTTCGGCCGCCTGGATCAAGTTTCCTCTTTTTTTTAAACAAACCGAGCACAAACAGGCAGGGAGGAAGAAATGCCGTTTAAAAAGTAAACAGTACCCAAAATCAAACCACTCAAACTAACAGACCCAAACTACACTAGCCTACAAGCTCCTTATCCGTTCCTCTAGTGAGCCCCCGATGAGGCTCACAACGTCCTCTTGCTGTATGGAGACTGGTCACACTGGGACTGTGGAGAGAGATCAGCAGGCTATATCCGGTGATGTCATGATTCTGATATGCCAGTCTGCAAGCTGCAGGAGGAGATTGACAACCCAGAGGCAGAGGACTGAACTGGAGGAACGATAAGGAAATTGTGATTCCTTGTTTGGTGATGGTCTATGTTCTGCATGTGTAACTGAGCTGAGGTATTCTGTTTATGTAATTCCTATTTGACATTGCCACTTGTTCTCTTTCCCCAGTAGGTCATGTATTGTTATTCTCTGAAATGTATTGGTTTAATATTTACAGTGCTTCCTTTTGATAGGTACGGTATGGTGCTTTGTGAGTCCTGGTAGTGCTGTTAGAATCCATAGCAAACCCGCCGTATCCTAAGTGTCCAAATTCTAATCTAATAACCCCTACTCTAACTCATAAATCACATGACCACTAGAGTGTGTGTATAGTAACTAAATCCTGTATATAATCGATCTTATTTTTGTCAGACGTTTTTGCCGTGAGAGGTCTCCCCCTCCTGAAGCATAACTTCCCTTTTAATCAAAATCGCAGTAAAAATTCCGCTAATACTTAATCGTGAAATTATGCACACCTCTCATGGCAAAAACTTCGACAAAAATAAGATCGATATATAGGATTTAGTTACTATACACACACTCTAGTGGTCAGGTGATGGATTCTAAATGGGCAGTGTTTGTAGTAGTTCCTCATGTGCCTGGCTGTTGGCACTGGATTATAGTAATGTAGAAATCTTTTAGTCTTTTATCCATACACTCATTATGAGGCATGTTTACTGAAAGTTAGTGTATGGTAACATTATGCAAATGAGGTCCCTTATGCAAATGAGGCCCCACACCACGTCTCCGCACATGGCCCTGCACTCTCCTTGGGCCGCCCCTAGCGACCCTTAAATATGCAACTGTCCTCAGAGGGGGTGAACACCCTGTAGGACCCTCTACTCAGAGATCTCTCTCCACATTCCCATCTGGCTGGATCATTACTTGTAATTTGCAGTCCCCAGCTGTCATTTTCAGTTCAGGGTGTTGCCCTTTGGACTGGCCATGGCTCCACACACCTTTACCAAAATCATGGTGATGGTGGCAGTGGCTCTGAGTCAAGAAAGAATTCTAGTACATCCATACCTGGACGATTGGCTTATCCAGGCAAAGTCGGAAGCCGAAGGAGTGGCAGCCAGCTGGTGGGTGGTGGAGATGCTGCAGCGCCTCGGCTGGACAGTCAACTTAGCCAAGAGTCAGCTATGGCCAGTGCAGCATCCGATTTAACCTCGGTGTGCAATTTGACACCCAAGTTGGGATGGTGTCGCTGCTGGAGGGGAGAGTGGTTCGGCTTTGCGCGCAGAAAATAAACTTGCTGACGTGCAAAGCACCAGTCGCATGGTATTATCTGCAGTTACTCTGCTCAATGATGGCAGCCTAAGACCTCGTGCCTTGGGTGCATATGCACATGTGGCCACTACAGCAGGTCTTACTGTCCAGCTGGTCCCCACAACATTAGTTGCCGTCTGATGGTCCCAAGCCCTTTTTAAGCGCATCATAGTCCTGACTGGTGGCTCAGGTCCGAAAAGATCACAGTAGGGCTCCTGCTGGAGCAGCCACAGTAGATTTTAGTGACAACAGATGCCAGTCTTACTGGGTGGGGAGTGCGTTATCTTTCACAAGTGACCCAAGGATGATAGATGTCTGAGGAAGTCGCCTGGTCGATCAACAGGTTAGAAATGAGAGCCGTTTTCCTGACCCTGCAGTTGTTTCAGCCACTAATAGCTTGGAAAGCAGTCCAGGTGTGCTCTAACAATGCAGCCACAGTGGCATACGTCAATCACCAGGGAGGCATGGGCAGTGCAACCCTGTTGGCTGATTGTCAGTAACTGCTCCTGTGGGCAGAGGAAATCTGATGGCCATATCAGCAGCGCATGTGGTCGGCAAGGACAACATTCAGGCGAACCTCTTCAGCCGACACCAGCTGGATGCCAGAGAGTGGGAGTTGAACGCAGTAGTGTTTCAAGACATCGTTCTCCATTGAGGAACACCGGTGATGGATCTTATGGCTAAGCTGGCAAATATCAAAACAGTTCATTTCTTCAGCAGGTGCAGGGAGCATATGTCCGAAGGGTTGGACACCTTGGCTTAGGAGTGGGCCAGTGGATGGTCACCTGTATGTGTTTAAACACCATGGGCGCTGGTGGGCAGGCTTGTGTAGCATATGTAAGCGTATCTGGAGCCTGTGATCCTCATTGCGCCAGACTGACCATGGAGGCCATGGTACGCAGACCTGAGGCACTTGTTAGTAGATGTGCCCTGGCACCTTCCAGACAGAATGAACCTTCTATCGCAGGGGCTGGTCTTGATGCCTCAAGTAGATCGGTTCTTGCTTACAGCTTGGCCCTTGAAAGGCTGTGGCTGCGGTGGAAGGGCTTCTCCATGTCCGTGATTGCAATCATGTTAAAGTCTCGGAAGAGATCCACGAACTTAGCCTATGTGCGGGTCTGGAGAGTGTTTGAGGACTGGTGCGCCTCTAGGGATCTCAAGGCTGTCTTGCGATATTCTGTCCCTTCTGCAATTCCTGCAAGACTGACTGGCCTCCCAAAATATCAACTCCAGTGCCTCCAATTGGTTCAGAACACAGCTGCACGTTTGCTCACTCATTCTTCCGCCCGGGACCACATCACCCCCCTCCTTTCCTGATTGCACTGACTCCCTTCTCAACTTTCGTTTCCTCTATAAGATTCTTATTCTTACCCATAAAGCACTACATACCGGCTCCCCCCCCCCCCCCCAATATCTGGCTGACTCTATCCATCTGCCACCTTCTCCCCGTCTCCTACGATCAGCACACGGATACCGTCTTTCTTCCTTCCCCCTCCTCAGCTCACTTGGAATCTACACGTCACTCCGCTTTCTTCTTCCTGGCCCCTGCCCTCTGGAACTCCCTTCCACTTACTCTCCATACTGAACTGTCCTATCACTGCTTCAAAAGCTCGCTCAAAACTCACCTCTTTCAGCAGGCATTCAACCTCCCTGATCCCTAAGGTTCTCTCGCTCCATCAGCTCCCCTCTCCATCAGGCTATTTCTTCTCTCTCCCCTTCCCTGTCTAACTGTCCTTTTCTGTCTCTTCCTATCCCTCTCTCCTATCCAAACAGCGTTCTTTTCTTTTTTTAATTGATTTTATTGCACACCACCCTGACGCATACACTTGGGCGGTATATCAAGCACTAAATAAAGATAGACTGGAAGAGGGCCTGTCGCTTGGCTCTCTGAAAGTACAGGTAGTGGTGCTGTCCTGTTTCAGAGGACCAATTCAGGGTCACTCCTTGGGTAGCCATCCTGACGTGGTACAATTTCTGATGGCGGTAAAGGTGGTCAGGCCACCAATGCGGGTCGTGGTCCCCCCGTGAGATCTCAACCTGGTGTTAGAAGCCTTGACAGGAGCTCCCTTCGAGCCACTAGTCTTGGCATCATTATTGAATCTCACTTTGAAGACAGCATTTTTGGTGGCGATTTGTTCTGCAAGGTGAGTTTCACAGCTCCAGGCTCTCTCTCCTGTAGAGAGTCATTTTTACTTCTTTCCAAGGAGAAGGTGGTTTTGCGACCCGTTCCCTCCTTCCTCCCGAAGGTGGTCTTGCGTTTCCATTTGAATCAGACCATGTCCTTACTGGCTTTTCCAGAGTTGGAAGATATGGAGGAGAATTGGAAATTACACCTGTTGGACTTGCGTCGAGTTCTTCGCTGATATGTTAAGCGGACGATGTCCTTTCGAAGCTCCACTTGTTCATGTTGTTTGGAGGACCCCAAAAGGGAGCAGTGGCTTCTAAAGCCTCTACTGCCTGGTGGATGAAGCAGGCAATTGGCGCAGCCTATGCGGCAGGGAGATAAGTGCTGCCGATGGCTTTATGGGTGCATTCCACCCAGGCACAGGCAGCGTCGTGGGCAGAGGTCAATTTGGTGTTGCCAGGGGACATCTGCAGGGCAGTGACATGTTGTCTCTCCATTCCTTCGCAAAGCATTATCATTTGGACATCCAGGCAGCGAGCGATGCATGGTTCGGTGCTTCAGGATGGACTCATCGGACCCTCCCTGATTAGGTACATCCCATGCATAGCTGGATAGGCCTGGAGATATGAAAAGGCAGGCAAAATTAGACTTTACCTTCTAATTAACTTTCCTTGATTATCTCCAGGCCCGTCCAGCACCCTCCCGATTCTGTGGTTTGGAGCGGCGAGTCAGTCAGGTATAGGTCTTCTGGGCTTTTGAGTAAGGGCAGCATGAAGAGACTTCTAGTGAGAGGGCGGCGGTTCCCTCGTGGAAAGCGGGGGGCTGCTTGGCTAGTGGTCCCGCCATCTTTTGAGTCCTTACTCTGTATATAGTTCCTACAGATTTAAAGGGGGGAGAATTCTCTTGCCCCTGAGTTTAGCAGTTGGCAATGATAGATTTTTTTACTCACAGCTAGAAGTGTTGTGGATAGTGTTGCTTTGTCAAGGGGAGACAATCCTGCAAGCTGAAGTGGGGGGGGGCTCTTATACTAGCACAGCAATATTCTCTCAAATTCAGCCCTCAGCTGCTGGTGGATGGAGATAACCCATCATAGCTGGATGGGCCTGGGAGATACTCAAGGAAAGACAATTAGAAGGCAAGGTCAAATTTCGCCATACTTTGTTTAAAATGTATATGCCACCAATCTAAAATCCTAGGTGGCTTCCAAACATATACATGCAATTTAGTAAAGCAAAAGTTACAATAAAACAAAACATTACATCTGATTAACAAAAAGCCACTTACACAGCCCCTTCCCCCAATCAAATTATAATTATCTGCACATCAGATTTATTTTGCTATGGCCAGGCTACTAAACAAAATTAAACTGACCCTCCCTTAAATTTTGAAATTTCCTTGAATCTGAACTGACAAAATGTTTTAAATTTTTCTGTCTTGCAGCATAAAGAACACAAAACTGCAAATCTCAAAAATACATATTCCAGTACCTCCCCTCCCCCACCAACACCCTACAGTTGACCTCACCAAGAACCCAGAGTACAGGACCTATAGAGCAAATCTACTATCCATAACACTAACTTCCAAAACTTACAACATGGAGGGTACCCAGTAAAGGACAGCACCATAAACATTGCAGTGGGCCCTAGAACATTCATATTCCTATTCAGAAAACCGAAGCAGCAGAATTACTACAGCTTCCTACATAGAAACTCCATGCTATCAGAACATGTAACCTCAGTCACACATATGCAGAACAGAGATATATCCCCTATTTGATGAAGATCAATCAGTACAAACTTAAAACAGACATATGTAGTCAAAAAAAATATGTTTTTACCCCTTGCTATTAGGTTTACAGGATTTCTTTCACAAAATTATACTTTACTACAGAGTGAGGCAAGAGAAAAAAAGGTTCTCACACAGGCATCTGCATTGTCAGCAGAAACTAACATAATGGCTCAGTGCAAGCAGCGTGAGTGCAACTAATGCCACCCCAGCAGGTGGCATTAGTTGCACCAGCAGCTGTTTTGCCATGGTAACTGCAGGGAGATATAACTGCTTCCTTGCAGTTATACTATGACACTGCGTAATCAAACTCGAATTAGTTACCAGAGGATGTATTTTATTTATTTATTACAAATTTCTATACCACATTTCCTAAAGATCAAATGCGGTTTACAATGAACAACAATTGAATAGTACAGTGAAAGGTACATCTTTAATTACAAAGAACTAACTATATACATTAACTGTCAAGGCTGATTTACATAGCTCAGTTTAAGCGTGTATAGTTCTATGTACCATTTTGGTGTTAGATAGAGGTGTAGACAGATACAGTATAAAGTAATAAAGCATTCTTGTGGTTACAGGGAGGGGTGATTGGCGACTTATGTAAAAGGGTTTAAGTGGAGGAGAGAGGAGGATCAATGGAGCTGAGGTTAGTAGAGGATCTAAAGTGAAGGGTGAATAGATGGGTTTTGAGGTTTTTTCAGAAGGTGAGGTGGTCATTTGCTTCTCAGTTGTTCTGGGAGGTTATTCCAGAGGATAGTGGCGAAGTGTGAGAATGCTTTATTGTTTGTAATTTTCCTTTATTTCCTAAGTCAGTTGGTATTGCTAGTTTGTTTTTATTGCAGTCATGTTGAGAGCGAGTGACAGTGTCAGTGGTGAGGATTGTGGAGAGGTATGATGGGGCGATTTCTTTGATTAGTTTAAAAGTTGTGACTAGTAGTATTTTGTAGATAAGCTTTGTACGGGAAGCCAGTGGAGGGTATACAATATGGGGGTAATGTGATCAAAGGGGTTGCCAATTCATGGTTGTCCTAGCTATAGCTTGTTTGGCTAATTGAAGGTGTCTTAGTGTTTTAGTAGAACCCTGTAGGATTGTGTTGGCAAACTCAAAGTGCGGTGTGATAATTGCATTTATAACAGATTTAAAGTTGTTTGTGTAGCAACGGACGAAGCTGCTTCAACAATGAAGAAAATCGTCCTTGTTTTGTCTGATGTGTGAAGTCATATTGAGGGTGTGTCAATTACACCAAGACACTTTCTCACTTTTGACTGAAATGTTGGTGTCTTGGATGTTGATGGATGGGGGGGGGGGCGCTGAAGCTCTGGTTTCTTGTTACATACAGTGCTTCAGTTTTATTAATGTTGATCTTAAGGTTGTAGTTCGTTAGCCATGTCGATAATTCTGTAAAACAATCTGTGACTTGTTGTAAAGACGGGTTGTGGATGTAAAATGGGGAGGTACAACATTATATCGTCCGCATATATGATTAAAAAAAAAAAAATTCCAGTTAAATTAAGACGGAGCAGATAGGTTGAAGATAAATGTTAAAAGAAGAGGGCTGATAGGGCAGAACCCTGGGGTAGGCCTTGTTCCTGTTTGTAAGGTTCAGATGTTTGCTGATCAATTTTGACTTCTTGTGTTCTACCAGATAGGTAAGATGTGAACCATTTTAGAACAGTATCCTTCATGCCTATATGCTGTAGTCTATTGAACATGTGATGACTGTTGCTGTCAAAAGCTGCAGTGATGTCAATGAAAATAAGGAGAAATGCCTGTTTGGCATCATTGATGCCCTGAGTGAGTTTGTCAAATAGTACCATGAGGAGTGTTTCTACTCTATAAGGATGAACGCCATATTGGTGTTCATCCGGGGGGGAGGGGGGGCAAATGAGTCAATGTGGTCTTGGAGTTGAATTTGGACTATTTTTTCAATAATTCTAGCTAGGAAAGGAAGGCTGGAAATAGGTCTGGATAACCTAGAGGATGTTTTATCCAGGGAGTTGCTTTTTAGAATAGCGCGGATTAGTGCGTGTTTCATTTCAACAGGGAGGCAACCATTGAGTAGCAAGAGGTTGATAATGGGGAGAATGAATGACAATAGTTCCATTTTTTTTTTGCCTTAATCCAGCTCACTGGACAAGGGTCAAGATATGAAGTTGTGGTGTTGAGATAAGTGATGACATTTGAGTGTCTTGAAATGGGTGAGAAAGTAGTCCAGGTGGAGTTTTGTGTTGAGTCTAATATATTTTGGTTGTCTGAGTGGTTACTGACATTTAAGTTTATTCTTGTAAAAATCAGCTAAGGTGGGTTCTGCTGAGTCATTGCTGGTGGGTTGATTAGTAATGGATTTCACTATTTCAAATTCTTCCCTTGGTTGGTTTAGAGATTTGGATGGTAAACTATAGTGGTTCTTTTTAGTTGTATTTAAGTGTCTCTATAACATTTGAGTGTGTTTAGATATTCTGTTTGGTGGGTTTTAGATTTCGTAATGTGCCATTTGCGTTCGCATTTGCGCAGCTTTGCTTTGAGCTGTTTTAGTTCAATGTTGAACCATGGTGCGTTTTGTCTTTTTGATGCGAGTGTATTGCAATTGTAGAGCAGCAGCATCAGATATGGCGTTGCTCCATGAGGTTATGGCTTCATCGAGATCAGTGGGATCCTGGGTGAGGTGCCGAGTGATTTGGTTCAGAAAGTTGTCTTTATAAAATTTTTATATCTTTTGTGATAGTGGATGTATGTGGGATTTGAGTTTGTGTTATTATAGTATGGAAGTTGGAATTTTATAAGTAATGGTCAGACCAGGGGATAGGTTGTATTTCCAGAGTAGCTGGATTGTATGCATTCAATAGAACACTGGATAGGAACACTAGGTCTAGTGTGTTGTCTTTAACATGCATGTGGGTGTTGATTATTTGGTGATAACCCATTTCAGATATGGATGTGAGAAAATCAGACATGCGATTTTATGATAAGGATGGCAGATTGAGATCGCCTAATAGAACGATGGGGTTATTTGGTAGTCAGATATGTCAAGATTATCAAATTTAGGGGCAGGTGTTCTGTATGCTAACCATGTGTAGTAGTTTGTTAAATAAAAAATAAAAAAAACCAAACATTTCTATACTGCGCTTTCCCATGGATCAAGTGTGGTTTACAGTAAACAGTGGTTTACAAGGTATGATAAAATGCATACCTAGTCATATTACATGGAACATTTGCAAACCTTTTACAGATAACATGGCAACTATATACATTCGGTACAAAGAACATTCCAGGAGGTATACTTGGAGTATAATCTGAACTTTTTACATTTTTACATTACAAAGGGAATGGAGAGAACTATATACAGGGTGGAATGTTTGAGACAGTATTAGTTTAGTTTTAACATATATAATAAGTAGGTCAGTGTTTTCTACCGTGTTTCCCCGAAAATAAGACCTATCCTGAAAATAAGACCTAGCACGTTTTTCTGCGATTACCATAATATAAGCCCTACCCTGAAATTAAGACCTAGTGCAGATCATGTCTGACACTGTACCTGGGGCGGGGGGGGGGGGGGTCACCAGGGAGGAGCTTTCCTCCTGCTCCACTCCCTGACGCCAATCAGGTGCCGGTGCTGTGGGCCACTTCCTTCGCGCCAAGGATGCTCTCTTTAAAGTATAGTTGGTGCTGTTATGCCCGATTGGCTTTGGCGGGTGGACCGGGGAGGAGCTTTCCTCCTGCTCCACTCCCTGATCAGGTGCCAGTGCTGTCACGCTGCCCACATCCACTGCTTCCCTGTGCACGCCACCCGCAGCAGCAGCAACAGCATACTACAGTAACACTTCACTGATTGGCTGCCACCTCATGACAGGCAGCCAATCAGCTTCAAGTGCTACCGGTATCAGTACTGTCACTTCAATACGGTACTTACCCTAAGGTCCTTTAATGGTACAGTAGATTTAAACGGAATAATATTTTGCCCCCAGAGTGCAAAAAGAAAGGTGAAATTAGACTTAACTGCTAATGGTAGTTCGAGGAACTCCAGTCCAGTCCCGAAACCTCTGGGGTTGTGTACCTCTTCCAGCAGTTTGGAGACTGGAGACTGATCACTGACACTCTTTTGATGTCACTGGTATAAATACCCAGAGGGACTGCCTCCTTGCTCCAGTAACCTATTGACAAAAGCAGACTCAGAGCAATAATTAAGTAGCAAACATTGCTATCAAACTTTAACAATTAACAACTAAGAACTAAGACACTGAATGTGCCTTTAAAGTACTACTGTCATCCTGTTATGGTTCGCCCTCCGCCTTAATAGAGGAATAAGACCGCCTAAAGATCCCCAATCATTCCCCCTCCCCTTATGGACTGTAACCCATATACCTGGCCCTTAAGCTTACCGCGTGCAATACTATACCTCTTTGCTTCAGGCCGTAGTCCAAACGACAGAATATTAGGGAGGGATGTGGGACTGGACTGGAGTTCAAGGAACTACAATTAGCAGGTAAGTCTAATTTCACCTTCCTTATCTCTCCAGTCCAGTCCCGGAACCTCTGCGGATGTAACAGAGCCGTAAAAACCTTCAAAGGGAGGGACCCACTAGACTAGCCTGAAGCACTGCCAATCCAAAACAGGTATCCCTTTCTGCCTGCACATCTAAACGATAATGTTTGACAAAAGAATTTGACGACCAAATAGCCGCCTTACAAATGTCAACCGCCGGTACCAAACTGTACTCAGCCCAGGACGCCGCCAGCACCCTTGTTGAATGCGCCTTAACTCCGTCTGGCATTGTCCTGCCCTTCGACAAATTCACCGAAGCTATGGTTTCTTTGAGCCACCTGGAAATAGACACTTTGGAAGCTGCTTGCCCTTTTCTTACCCCCCACCCCAAAAGAACAAAAAGCCTGTCTTACAGAATTCCTGTGTTCGCTGCAAATATGTCTTTAATGCTCTATGCACGTCTAAGAGATGCAATTTTTTTTAAACTATACCTCCTCGCCACCATCCTCAAATACTGGCAAGGAAACCACTTGATTCACATGAAAGGCCGACACCACCTTAGGCAAGAACGAAGGAACTGGCCTCAACACCACTGTTTTCGTAAAATGATAGAAAAGGCTTTCTGCAGGACAAAGCCTGTAACTCTGAAATCCTCCGCACAGACGATATCACCACTAGAAAAAAAACAGAGTAAGATCCTTTTATGATGCCCACAACAACGACTCAAACGGCTCGCGTACCAACGCCTCCAATACCAAATGCAGATCCCATGTTGGTACTGTTGGTCTACACGGTGGCCTCAGAGACACCGATCTCAAAAAACGCTTAACATCCGGGTGCGCCGCTAGCACCTCCCCATTTATCTTACCTCTGTAACAAGAGAGCCCTGCCAACTGCACTCTGACGCTGCAGCCAAGCCTCTCTCAAACCCGTCCTGCCAAAAAAGACAGAATTTGAGAAACAAAAGCCTTTAATGCCTCAAGACCTTTGTCGCCACATCAGCCTTTGAAGACTCTCCAGATTCTAATATACGCCAAGGATGTAGACTTCCTCCTTGCCTTTAACAATGTGGAAACCACCGCCGATGAATATCCTCTGGCCTTTAGACTCGCCCTCAAGAGCTAAGCCGTAAGCAAGAATCTATCCGCCTGCAGCATGCAGGACCCTGCCGCAACAGGTCCTCTTGCCTCGGAAGGCGCCATGGTCCATCTACCAATAACCTTATCAGATCTGCGTACCATGGCCGCCTTGGCCAATCCGGCGCCATCAATATTACGAGTCCGCTGTGCCGCTCTATCCTCTGCAGAACCCGGCCTTATCATCAACACCCAGGGAGGAAAAACTTCTAGAAGCTGCTCTTCTGGCCACCTTTGTATGAGAGCATCTAGGCCTTCCGACATCCTCTCCCGTCTTCGGCTGACCTTCGCAGACTCAAAAGTTGCCATGAGATCCATCACGGGGGCTCCCCAACGACACTATCATCTCGAACACCTGTGGATACAGAACCCACTCTCCTGGGTCCACCTTGACCCGACTCCAAAAAAAAAATTGGCCTCCACATTGTCCACCCCTGCTACATGTGAAGTCAACAAAGCCGCCAAATTCATCTTGGCCCACACGAACAGCTGTTCGGCCTCGGCCTCCAGGGAGATACTGCTGGTACCCCCTTGACGATTGATGTAAGCTACTGCGGTCGTGTTGGACAGTACCCGAATAGTTTTTCCCTGAAGGTACCATTGAAATGCTTGCAGCGCTAAGGTTACCGCTCTCAATTCTAATCTGTTGATTGAGCAAACCCTCTCGTTTGGTCCATTGGCTTTGAACAAACCTTCCTGCAAAGTGAGCTCCCCAGCCCACGAGACTGGCATCCGTCGTAAGAGGAATCCAAGCAGGTGATTCCAGGGACATTCCTGCTTCCAGAATCCCTGGTCATAACCACCACTGAAGAGCCTGCCGAGTCTCCGGCGGGCATGGTAGTTTGTGAGAGAGGTTCCTCCTGGTGCAATCACCTCCTGAGTAGAGCCCTCTGTAATGGACGCACGTGAGCTCTTGCCCATGGAGCTAGCTCCAGCGTTGCTGCCATGGTACCAAGCAACTGAAGATAATGCCATGCAGTGGGATCCTCTTTCCCCAGGAAACTGCACACCAGCTTTCTCAACCCTAGCTCCCGCAGCTGAGGAAGAAACACCCTTCCTTCCTTTGTATCGAAGCGAGCTCCCAGGTATTCTAGAGTTTGTGATGGAGTCAACCTGCTCTTTGCCACATTGACTACCCAACCCAGACTAACAATTTTACTACTCTGGCCGTTGCCAACTTGCTTTCTCTTTCGGACTTCGCCCGAATTAACCAGTTGTCCAGATAGGGGTGAACTAACACTCCTTCCTTTCGCAATGCTGCTGCCACTACCACCATCACTTTGGTGAACATTTGTGGAGCCACTGCAAAACCAAACGGTAACGCCAGAAACTGGAAATGCCCCATGGGCACTGCAAACCTTAGAAATTTGATGCTCCAAACGAATCGGAATATAGAGATAAGCCTCCAACAAATCCAGGGATGTAAGAAACTCTCCTTTCCTTACGGCCACTATGACAGACTTCAGTGTTTCCATACGAAAATGAGTCACCTGAAGACAACGATTTACTCTTTGGAGAACCAAAATTGGCCGAAAGGATCCTTCCTTTTTTGGAACCACAAAGTAGATGGAGTATCGACTGCAGCCGCACTGGTCTGGCGGGACCAGTACGACAGTGTTCAGGTCCAGAAGTCTTTACAAGGTCTCCCACACAGCTTTGCACTTGTTGCGTGCCTTGCAAGGAGACCGAACAAAATAATTGACCACTGGGTGTTGAAACTCCAGAGCATAGCCTTCCCGAATGACCGCCAACACCCACCGATCTGATGTGAGCTGGACCCAGGCTGGATAAAAATCCCGTAGATGACCTCCCACGGGCACCGACCCCCCCCCCCCCCCCTGGCTTCATTGCGACTTTCAAAGGTTCAAGGAAGAGGCGGCGGCAAAACCCCTGCTCACTCCTCTAAATCCTCGAAACCCTTGGTTTCTGTAAGACGGACGTCCTCTCTGAAATTGTCCGAACCGAAGGGAATGAAAACGTCCAAAATCCCTCTGCCGTCCCCTGGTCGCTGGAGTCGAACGCCCTAGCTTCTGTTTATCTTCCGGCAGTCTGCCGCCTTTGGACTCCCCTAAATTCTTTACCATCTTATCTAAGTCCTCAAACAGCAGCTTCCCCCCAAACGGAAGTTTACTGAGCCTTGCTTTAGAAGAACCATCCGCCGCCCAGTTACGCAACCAGAGACATCTTCTAGCTGCAATAACCGAGACCATACTCTTAGACAGTCCCCTAATAAGGTCATAATGAATGTCAGCCAAATAAGCTGCCCCGGTCTCTAACCGGACCACTTCTGCTGCAGAGTCCTCCACGTGTTTTCCCTGCACTCGCTGAGACCAGCGAAGACAGGCTCTGGCTACCCATACCCCACAAATTGAAGCCTGCATGGATAACGCATTGACATCAAACACCTGTTTCAACAATGTATCTAGCTTTCTATCTTGTCCATCCTTAAGTGCGGCACCACCTTCCACCAGAATTGTCGTCTTCTTGGTAACCGCCGAGACTGCTGCATCCACCTTGGGAGACAAACTATTCTCAGTCCTGATCCACCAAGGGATACAGCCGAGCCATGATCCTGGACCCCTTTAGTCCTGCCTTGGGCATGTCCCATTCTTGCTGAATCATCTCCCGCACTACTCTGTGCACCGGAAAGGCCCTTTGCATCTTCCGAAATGCCTGCAACAGGTCCTCTAAGGAGGAATCTTCCGCCGGCTCCGAGGCCGGCATATTAAGGGCCTTCAGCGTTTCCACAATCAGCGCCGGTAACTCATCCCGGTGGAAAACATGAACCATTCTCACCTGGTCCTCCTGTTCTGCGAGTTCTCCTTCCTCTAATTCGTCCTCAATTTCTAAATCGGGATCCAAATCTTCAGAGTGAACCTCTTCCGAGGTTACTGAATGCTCCTGTCTTTCCTTCCCGCCTCTAGACTTTTGCAGGAACTGTGCCCTCAGTACCTTCCAGAGTAACACCTGGACGCTTCCCACCGGGCTCTCCCCCAGTAGAGGCAGGTTGTGGACCCTTTTGCCCATTTCCAAAGGCCTGCTAAAGCAGAGATACAAACTCTGGGGAAAACAACGCCGCCAGACCTCCAGGTAGCACTGCTTGCGCCCGAGGTAAATCTGGAGCGGAGAAAGGCCCCGCCACCGGTTCTTGTAATGGCACAGCAGGTGATGCAGCGTCTAGTAGACTTTTAGCACCTTCTCCCCCCACCTACAAAGCTTACTCCATAGCTGCTGCCTCCTGGACACAGCCTCTACACACTGTGTCGGACACGGCCCCTCTTCTAGTGCCAGACTAAACATTGTGGCCTAGAAGGCATTAGTCCAGTATAAAACTCTTCTGTTGACCAGTCTGCCAGGTACCTGTCGGTAGGCACCGCTTGACACACTTCTGGATAAAAAATTTTTTTTTTCTTCAAAATGTCCCCAAAACTCACCTACAGCACCTAACTCACTCCCCCAGCAACCTCTGAGGGTCAAACTACCAAAATGAGAACACACACCCCTCCCCTCCGCTCTAACCAGACCCCTCTGGTTTAGCAAAGCCTTCTCAGCTGTTTTCCCATGTGCGCGCACGCGCACCATGCGGCGCAGCCTGCACTCGATCAACTGTCTGATCTAACTGCAGCGTTCTCCCTCCTGCACTGCATGCACACAGGCCCTCTTACCTCTCGGCCCACTGTGCTGCTGATTTTACTCTTATGCTCTGCTGGACTGTCCGTCTCTCTCCATGCTTGGCCGTAATTGCAGCTTCAGCGTAGGAGACGACCCCGGATGCTTTCTTGGAGCCGCTGCTCAGCACTGTTCCGTCCTACTCCTATCTGCAACGCCGGCGGCTCCTTAGATCCCTGGCTCCTCACCCAAAACAGGTGGGTTCGGGAGCCGGATCACTGCTGCTACTTGTGCTAGTTTCGGCAGCACTGCCTATTAAACAGCCGCGGCCATCAGAAGGAAGGGAGGGAAAGAGAGGGGGGTGGGGCACACCTCAGGACCTCTAAGCCTCTCAGGCCCAACTATGCTTGGCATTAGGTAACTATACCAACCAAATCAATTAAATAATTAGATACTGAATTAACCCAATTAAATTAAACTAAAGCAAATTTAAAAGTAAATGTAAACCCTATTCTGCTTAATTGTCCCTCTAGTGAGCCTGGATCTCTGGGCTCATACAATCTCCAGCTGCTTAGAGACCGATTTAACTGGAGCAAGGAGGCGGTCCCTCGGGTATTTATACCAGTGACATCAAAAGAGTGTCAGTGATCAGTCTCCAAGCTGCTGGAAGAGGTACACAACCCCAGAGGTTCCGGGACTGGACTGGAGAGACGTTAAGAGCGAGCTATTCTGCTGAGTACAAGAAAGGAATCGTGGATAACTCCCAGGGCAAGAATCTTACGGCTTTCTGCCAAGAGAAGAAGTTGGATCTCCAAATGGCGAGCAGAGTACGATAACCTCTGTCAACAGGTGGACGAGAGAAATGCTAAGAAGCACAAGTGTGGATCAGGGCAGCAACCATTATTTCCTGAGCTGGAAGACATCACCTATGAATGGATTGCTGACAGGAGAGCAAAGACTTTGGTGCCATTGCAAGGGCAAACGCTTGAATATCAGCCTTGCGCACAACCAAAGTTTGAAATATCCCCAGAAGAATTCAAAGCATCACAACACTGGCTAGATGACTTCCTTCAGCGATATGAACTGTCTCCAAGAAGATCGACACTGTTCAACTGGAAGATACTGAAGTTGTTAAATGTGCACTTGCATTCAAGTCCTAAGTTGATGCAATCAACTTTTCTACATACCAACTCTCCAACATGATTGCTGTGGATGAAACAGCAGTGTTTATGGGCCAAGGATCTCAAACGACAATCAGAGGGGTGCCTCGTCAATCTAGATTTCCTCCACTGGTTACGAAAGCGCACATATTACCTGTATTTTGGCAATTCATATGGATGGAATGAAAGCCCTACCTCTAATCATCAGTAAGGGCAAGAAAAATAAGATGAACGTTTTTCAGGCATTTATGTTCCTGAAACCGAAAAAGCATGGTGTACACAAGCAGTCATAAGGAAGTGGGTCAAGTTAATGCTGCCATTTATTTTGCAAGGGGGTCAAAGAGGTCTGCTAGTCTGGGATTCAGCCAGCACTCATTGCGCTAAAGACATGAAAAACTTCCTTGCAGAGAGAAGAGTAGATCAAATAAATGATTCCTGCAGGAATGACTGCCTATCTCCAGACTCTTGATATTGCAATAAACAAGCCATTCAAGGACCATTTGCACATGGAAATCAAGGACTTCACTGAAAATAGAATGGAGAGAAATCAGCGTGGAAACTCTGAAGCCTAGCCTGCAAGAGGTTGTGACTTGGGTGAAGAATTCATGGGATAAAATCACTGACAGCTGTGTTGCCAATGCACTACAAGCAGGTTACTTGGACAAGGAGTGCTTGCTTAAGGAGAGCTCTATTGCTAGACATGAGAGATTGGGGCCAATGGTTCTACAGGGAATGCAATCAAGAAAACCAGGCCGGAATTTGGGGTTTGGAGAGTTTTGACAATGTTCCAGAAGATGACGACATGATTCTATTTGAATAAATGTAGATTGCTGTACTTAAAAAGGTTGGATTGTTGAACATAAATAAATAGAAATTACACTTAGCTGGTAATTGTCGTTCCTTGAGCGACGACAGTTTAGTCCGCCACTTCTGGGTTGTGCACCTCCTCCCTGCAGCTTGGAGACTGGGCATGTCAAAGTCATGACATCACTGGATATAGCCTGCTGGTATCTCCCATCAGCCCCCAGTGTACTCTTGACAAAAGTAAACTCAAAGAACAAACCAGTAGATATACCATAACTTTAACCAAATTAACCAGTCCTCAATCTGAGGGACCTTCGTAACTTTATTATTCTTAAAAACAAACAAACAAAATTATATAAACGTTCTCATGTCTTATCTTAGCACCCTTCCTGTGCCACCCCCTTACTTAGATAAGAGAAAAAGAAACAGACCAGAGATTAGTACTCACTGCGATCCAGAGTCTGAAAGAATCTCCCCACTTCTTGAAACTGATGCTCCACTCCGTCTGAAATAAACACTGAAAAGATTACCTCCCAGGCAGGAATGAGGACTAAACTGTCACTCAAGGAAAGACAATTACCAGGTAAGTGTAATTTCTATTTCCTTATTGTTCCTCCAGTTTAGTCCTCCACCTCTGGGATGTATCAGAGTAGTAATTATTGGGAGGGACCTTTCCACTCGGAATGCTACTCCAAGCCGGAACAGGCATTGCTCGCCACCAGAACATCCAGATGGCAAAAGCTACCGCCAGAACAACAAGACAGACGACCAGGAGACTGGTCCATAAAAATGCCACTATCGTAACCAAACTGTATTCCACTCAGGATACCGCTTGTGCTCCCGAACGTGAAACTCGTACGCCCACTGGCACCGAAAAATCTAGCACATATCTTCACGTCTTTGCCTCGTCCATTCCTTTGGCGATGGATACCTTTGCTGCTGCTTCCCCTTTGCGGAAACCTGACTAGGACAAATAGACGATCGCAACTGTGAAGAACCTTAAAACTCAAAGTCGTGCCAGAGCACTCTCGCTACGTGCAAGTGGCACCAACTATGGTCCAAGAAGCTCCCCTGAGCTGAAGCTAGAACTAAACGAGCAACTGTTTGCCACTAAAACCACGCTGAGAATCCACGGCGGAACCAAAATGCTATGCAACGGCCATAGCCCGGTTACTGCTTTAAGACAAGACACTTATCTGCGTGAGAACCCAGGCCAGCCCCTGACCTTTGCCACTATAGCAAAAACAGAGCCGTTACTTGAACATTTAAGAACTGACTGCTCGCTCGCCTCTGGAAATAAATTAATTTTAAGTATCCATGCTAGAGTTACCCTGTGAACTACAGGTTCGCTAACCTACTCTATACCATTGAGCTGGCTTAATCTAAACAATTTAGCAACTTTGTTTGTTGAGCCCTCCTGGACTTCTGCTTGTAACAGAAGCAAAGACACCTAGAAGATAGCGTTTCAAATATAAAAATCAAAATGACCTCAACTCCCCCTGGATGTCTGAAGGTAGTACGCGTGTAGCTATGAGCTTAGCCAAACGGAATCTCTTGCAAACGCATCCACTGCCAATGCTTTTGCGCCCTTTGTTTCTCCTCAAATTTACACCCCCAGCCAAATACTGGGGTGTGGGAAAGTAGGACCTAACTCAACACCACACATGCACTTCAAAAAACGCAGTGCTTCACTGTATCCGCGTGGCAACCTATCTAATCCGATCCCCACCAAGGGATCCCCCAGATTCAAAAGTCAAGAAGCCATTATCTGCGAACGATAGGAAGGGAGACCTATTATATATTTAGTCATATATATATAGCGACGCCTCCGCTTGGGCCTAAGGGCTTACAAGCTGGAAACGGCCTTGTGTTCTCCTTTGAATAAAGTTCCCTTTGAAGTTACCAGGGTATTCTGGGACTTGTAGTGCTTTTTATTCTCGAAGGACAAATGTAGTTGAGTCTGTGGTTGTAAGGCAGCAAGAAAATTTATTGTGGGGATTTCCAGGGCATTCAAAGTTCAGTACACAACCAAGGCAGAAGGATACATCTCCAACAAAGATTAAATCAGGATAATGAGAATGATGTAACAAAACCTTTTCCACTATTCAGCTGTTCTGCTTCTCACATACACTCACACCGAGGACTGCCTCGTGTGGTCAGTTAACAGCAACACAAGCAAAAAACTTATAACAGCTGTGGTTTTTCTTTTGAAAGCAAACACTTCTTCACAGCACTGCTTCTTAACTTCAGCAAGTAATAAAACTCAGTGAAACACAGACTTAGCTTTCCTCAGCTCAAAGCAGGAACTGCCCTTATTTTCTATACGGTTTCACAAATTCTCAGTTCCTATTCAACACTGCAGAATCTTCTCTTAGAGATAAAGAACAGTCCATTGGAATGGGGTCACATTCACAATTAGGCAAACAAGAATCTACTTGCATTCCTTCAATAGCATCAGGGCAAGCAGTATCTCTCTCAGGATTATAAGCTCTCTCAAACTTTCTCTCTTTCAAGAACTCCTGAAATTGGTTCCACAGCAATTCAGCTCGTACAGGCACCTTTACGTTAGGGGAGTGAACCTTTTCCTCAGAAAACAGCTTTCTTAATGCTTCTAGCTTTGGAGTTTCAAAGGCTGTGCTTTTATCAGGGCTATGGCTTTTCTCATATGAAAAACTCTACCCACTTCTTAACAGTAGACGGTGAGGACTCAGCTTCCTGACCTTTAGAACTGGCAAATTGCCTCTGCTGAATTATCAATAATGAAACTGCTGGCTTTACCTTGGGGATGTTTCCTCAGACAAATGCTGCTTTCTTTCCTCCTGGGTTCCTCCAGGCTTTGAAATGCAGCCTCCTTATGTCCTTCTCCAGTCCCTCTGAGGTAGCTGCTTTCTTGGGAGATTTCCTCTGGCTTTCTCCTCCAGCTAAGCACAGCTTCAGCTTCTTTCTCTCCTCTCTCACCTTTCCAACTCCAACAGCTGTTCCTGTTCCTTTCTCTACGTCCACCTCTCCTCCATTCACCTGTGCCTCTGCCTTCTGTTGCTGTATCCGTATCTCCTGCGTCTATGCCTCTTGGGTTCCTTGAGTCAGTGCTTCTTCCCTTGACTCTCTCTGTGTCTGTGTGTAAATCTAACTTGCTCTGCTCTGCTCGTGGTTTTAAACACCGTTGCCTGCTGGGCATTCCCTGTTCTCTGCACCTGTGTGACCAATCAGCAGGGAAGCCTGTCTCCACTCCTGAGCTAGGGCATGGCCTGACTTTAGCAGGGAGCTGACATTTCCCCTTATCTGGCTTGTAATTCCCCTGCACGTGTGCACTGCCATTCACTTCAAAGGGAAAAAAAAAAAAATCAGGATTTTCTTCACGTTCCATATCTTTCAGAGAGCTTTCATCATTACAATATATATATATAAATCATAAAAATTCAGTGCCGCCGATCTACCCCCAAATGATATGCAGACTGGAACAACCACTCCATTCCAAAGAAGACCCCACCTAAGTATCTGTGGGCACACTTCCAGGTGACGCCACCACCTTGCCTGCTTCTGCAATGAGCGCCCCAACAAATGCCTTCCGTTGAGATTGCACGACAGCAAACGGAACCTCTAAGTCCTCTTATTGAACCGCCCTACCAGATCCTCCCTGCTGTTCTAGGCAAAGCCCTAAATCGGAATCGCCGGGCAGCGTGTGCCCTGCCCAATCTTTTCGGTTCAGAACCGAACGTTTGGCACGCCCGTGCCTCGCCGTCCGCTGAAAGCAGTGGATCCACCAATGTGTTCACCAATTGCTCCAAAACTCCTGTGCGAAAGGGCCCCCGCAAGGCGTCCTCTGCCTGCAAACCTGGCCCATGTCAACATCGGGAGCTTGTCTTCCGCAAGATCCCTTGGGAAACCCCCTGACAAGAAACTGCCTAACCTACGTGGGACATGCGAGACACTAGTTCGGAGCACGTATCTTGCACGATCCACCTCGCAACAGGGACATTTAGCAGAAGGCGCCTGCGAGCTCCAGCTCCCTTACTACCTTCAGGGCCACTGCCAAAGCCCCGAGCATCCCAGATAGCCCCAAGGCAATACCGTGCTGGGTGCCGGTGATCCCGACTTTAACTGTTGAAGGGCCTGATTTCTCTGCTCCGGCATAAACACTCTTCCCCAATAGGAAGCCGGACTGTACCCCTCAGAACTCTAAGCCTTGCAAAAGGACTAAGCAATGCTCGACTGCCTGGACTACTCCGTCTAGAGACTGAAGAAACTTGACTCCTCTGCTCGTAAATGTGACACCCTCAGCCCTGGAACCTGGACCAATCCGCTACGTGACACTGCCAGGGTGAACTAAGAGTCCTTCCTTCTGCAGGACTGCCACAACCACCTCCATCACAGTGGTGAGGGCGCAAGGATCCATTGCTAGACCGAAGGACCAAACCAGAAACTGCCAAAGTACCCAGGGGAAGCAAACCCTATAAACTTCTGATGCGCCGCCCCTAGAGAAATGTGAAAGACAGCTCCTATAGGGCGGAGGGGCTGCTACCACTCCTCCAGCGACACTTAACGTTACCGCCTGCAACGGTTTCATAAGAGAAAAAGACACTCAGATATGATTTAATTCCTTGGAATGGAGAAAAAAAAAATACAGGGAGGTCCATCTTCCTGTCAGAACTATGAACTAACTAGCACAGCGCCCAACGCCGAACCACCCCTGTGATCCCTGCACCAGCGCTCCTAACCTTTACACCGTCCCCCCCATACCAAACGTAATCTTCTATTGGAAGGTGAGGTACTCAAAGAGGGCGAAGCACCCCTTACAGATCCAGCTGAAGTTGGAGCAGGCCTTCCTCCCTCGGCACTCTGAAATAAAAGAGTGTAACGACCGATGCCGCAACACTCAAGTGGACCGGCACTACAGCCCCTAGCTGTAAAAGACAATCCCAAAATGGATGCACCGCCCCCGTTTCCAAAATGAGCGGTTACATATTGAACATAGACAGCTGGAAGAATCCTATTGCATTCCTCCACTGGATTTTGAACTAGAAATATATCATGTACGGAGCTACCTCCTGCTTACTGCAGAACTAAGCTGCTACAAACATATACGCAGGGAGGGGGGGTTGTTTGTTTTTCAAAATACTTCTTTAAATCTTGTCTCTGACTGCCTATCAGATCCGTCTCATGCGGAGACACCCAAGCCATAACTGTTGAGATCACTTGAGCAGGCATGCAGTACGCTGACATGTGCACGGTAACACCTCTGGCCTAACATATTAGGCCTATGTCCACCTGCCTGCATCCAGCTATTGTCCAGATCCTCTCCAAACCCCAAGGTTCTTTTGGACAGACGTTTACTGCGGCGTGCCATAGAAGGATTGTCTGCTGCCCATTTCCCAATGATAGTGACCTGCGGACTGCCCCCCCAGACGGCATACTATTAGTCTGAGCTCTGACCAAGCCATATTGCACCTCCGACAAACAAGCCATTCTTGATTCTAGGCGATCCAGCTCCCCTGAACTTATGTGCTCTAACAGGATAGACTATTGCAAACTATGGGAGCATCTGAGAGATGCTGTAGCCAGTAACGCCCCACACAAGGAAGCTTGCAAAGACCAAGCGTCGGCTTCAAGGACCGTTTCAATAAAATGATAATTACACTTACCTGGTAATTGTAGTTCCTTGAGCAACGACAGTTCAGTCCTCTACCTCTAGGTTGTCAATCTCCTCCTGAAGCTTGGAGACTGGTATGTCAGAATCATGACATCACTGGATATAGCCTGCTGAACACTCCCATCAGTCCCAGTGTGAAGCATTTAACAAAGCAGACTTAAAAGGAGCAACAAATAAGAAGCTACAATCATAATAATTTAAACAGAACTATTGCCTTAACTAATAAAACCTCTTACACTCTTCCCCGCTAAGCTCTGAAACAGCAGAAGAAAATAGTGCCAGGAAAACAATGCGTAATTAAACTTACCAGTAATTCCTGTGATTGCACCACCGACCTGTTCAAGGGCCATACCGTAGGCAAGAATTGATCCACTTGCGGCATGAAGAGAGGCCCCTGCAACAATAGGTCCGCCCTGGTCGGTAACCGCCAGGGCTCCCCGTCCAGGAGCCGCACTAGGTCCGCGTACCACAGGCGCCTTAGCCAATCGGGTGCCACCAGTAGCACCCTCCCGGGGTGAGCCTCAATCCGCTGAATCACCCGGCCGATTAACGCCCATGGAGGAAATACATACAGAAAGCCGGAGGACAGCCACTTATGCAACAGCGCGTCTATGCCTTCTGGCATCCATTTGCGCCTTCTGCTGAAGAAATGGCTGACCTTTGTGGACTGGAAGGTCGCCATTAGATCCATTATGGGACTTTAAACGGCAAACTACTTGAGCAAAGACGTCCAGATGCAGCTCCCACTCCCCTGCATCCACTCGGACCCTGCTGAGGAAAAAAAAAATTGGCCAACATATTGTCCTTCCCGGCGATGTGCGCCGCCGAAATCGCCAACAGCCGACTCTCTACCCAGGCAAACAACAAGTCTGCCTCTTCCTCAATGGCCGCACTCCCCGTGCCACCCTGGCGATTGATGTAGGCGACTGCCGCCGAGTTGTCAGATAACACTTGGCCTGCTCGACCTATCACCAACATCTCGAATGCTTGCAGAGCCCTGAAAATCACTCGGAGCTCCAGACGATTGATCGATCAAGAACTCTCCAGCGGAAACCAAACCCCCTGCGCAAACCTGCTCTTGCAGTGGGCTCCCCAGCCCCCGAGACTGGCGTCCGTCAACAACGGAAGCCACTCCGGCTGCTCCAACGGCCTCCCCGCCGCTAAGGACATGGGAAGCAACCACCACCGCAGAGACTGTCTGACTTTGAAGGGACATGGCAGCCGCTTGCCCAAAGAAGCCGTCTGGTGCGACCAACGACGAAGAGACCTCTACATATGAACTTTGGCCCACGGAACCGTCTCCAGCATTGCCGCCATGGTCCCCAGCAAGCGGAGGTAATCCCATGCCGAGGGCGCCGGGGTGGCCCAGAAAGAACGCACCAGCTGCCTGAGGCTTCAAGCTCGCTTCTCCGGCAAAAACACCCTGCCGTTCTTTGTGTCGAACTGGACCCCCAGGTACTCCAGGTTCTGCGATGGTTCTAACCTGCTTTTGGCTGGGTTGACCACCCAACCTAGACTCTGGAGAAACCGCACTACTCTGTCACCTGAACACTCTCTTCCTCGGACTTCACCCGAATTAGCCAATCGTCAAGATACAGATGTACCAAGATTCCTTCTCTGTGCAACGACGACGACGCCACCACCACCACCATGATTTTGGTGAAAGTTTGAGGCGCGGTTGCTAATCCGAAGGGCAAAGCTTGAAACTGGTAGTGTCCCCAAGGAAAGGTGAACCGTAGAAACCTTTGATGAGTTGACAGAATGGAATATGCAAGTACGCTTCGGTGAGGTCTAGCGATGTCAAGTACTCCCCTTGCCGCACTGCCACAATGACGGACTACAAAGTCTCCATCCGGAAATGCAGCACTCTTAGACAACAATTTACGCCCTTGAGATCCAAAATGGGCCGCAGCGCACCGCCCTTCTTTGGCACCATGAAATAAAATGGAGTATCGACCCATGCTGTGTTCGACCTCTGGCACTACAAAACTATTAATAAAATCGCTTTGAGAAGAGCACTCTAAACACACGAAAAACAAATAAAAGTAAGCGGCTTCTTTTGCCTTTTTGTTACTGCTGCTCTGGACACATGCTCCCCTGCTGCCCGGCAGCCACGCAGCTCTCTCGTACTGCTGAAAAATGGCCGCCCGCAGCAGAGGGAAAAAGGGTGCCAAAACACGCCGGCGAGGAACGCTAGTGCCTGGCCTTGCTGCCACCGTCGAGAGACTGTACAGGCTCACTCCCCTGGTCAGATCTGCACCTCCGGAGGCTGTCTTTCGCGCTGCACGGCACTCTGAAGAGCCCCAAGAGTGCCGCCGGCAAAAACTACTCACTGTACTCAGTTGTTTTCAGCGTTCTCCAGCCGGTCCACCGCATCAGCGTCTCTGCTTGCTCTGCGGTCCCGGCGGAGTGAAGTGGCCTGAGAGGGAGCCCGGAGACAGAAGGATGCTATGGCCTGAGGCAAAAGCAACTGCTAGGCAGGGAGCAGTAAAGAAAAAGTTCTGATCCCTCGTTATACCTTTTTTTTTTTTTTTTTTTTTTTTTAAGGCGCAGTGTCCAAAAAGATAAAGCAAAATCCCAAGAAAGCAAACCAAAACTAAATCTACTCTACAACACTATGCTCCTTATCTGTTCTCTAGTGAGCCCAACTAGGCTCACGATGTCCTCCTGCTGCCTGGAGACTGGTCACACTGGGACTGATGGGAGTGTTCAGCAGGCTATATCCAGTGATGTCATGATTCCGACATACCAGTCTACAAGCTGCAGGAGGAGATTGACAACCCAGAGGTAGAGGACTGAACTGGAGGAACGATAAGGAACCAGCCATCTTTCTATCCTGTACATCCTTTAAGGCTGCGCTACCTTCCACCAGCATAGTGGTCGTCCTAGTTACAGCCGACACCACTGCATCACTCGCTGGTAACAGGAACTATGAGGCAGAGCCTCCCTAAATGACCAACCAAGCTTAAAGTTGTAAACACGGGTCAATAACTCGCACTAGCCTTCTGCTGATTTGTCGACCTCAAAAAAGTAAAACACTCCCTCCATAGTTCAGCATACCATCCTAGCCGCTCAGAATCACTGTTTTGTGGAATGAGCACAACCCGGGAATTCGAGCCACCCGGCTGAAACAACCAACCTCCTGATGGAAAACAGCCCTCAGAAGTAAAGAATTTCAATATCTGTACCCACTACAACATGGAGACCCATAAACAAACGTGTCCTGCTATCCAGGCAATCATATCCACCTAGAACAGAGCAGGCTCTGGCCTCACAGGTACGGTTACCCACGTATCAAACAAAAAGGGCACATGACTGACCCACCTGTGAGAGACTGGCAGAGGGGCAATAACAGACCCCTGGAGAGACCACCCCTCCTTAGCTTTAGTGCACAGCACCTGCAGCTACAGATGCATTACACATAACATAAAAGAACTAAAGGGAAAGACAGAAAGGGCCAGAAGTATACAATATATATACAATGCCAGAAAAGGACCCGCAAAGTCCTCAAAACGGCTAACCCTTCCCCCCCCCCCAACTCAGAGTAAAATACACTGTTCAATTTTAAAAAATTTTAAGTTGATAAATATGCTGTACGCAAACCAAACCTTTTTCTGCCTGCTTCTCAGACCGAACGTGCTCTGCTGATCGTCGGTGCTGCCACGAGGCCGCGATGCGCGGGAGAGGCTCCAGCCCGTTTGGCTCCGCTTCGTGCCCAAATGGATGTCAGCCGCTCAAGTCGCACCAGCAGCACATCGCACCTCAGACACGACAGCCATCTAGCTGTTTCAGTCTCCACAGCCTCTCACGAGTGGAGACAGAATTGCCGCCCTGCAACCACTACGCTGCTCGCTCCCATTGAGAGCAGTGTGCGCGGTGCGGGCCAGGTATGGTAACTCTTCAGCTCCCCTCCGCTGCCCCGAGTAACTTGGGGCAGCACGTGTGCCGCTCACCCCGTCCTCCTTTGGGCTCCTCTGTTTTGTCTGGGAGAGGAGAGCCGACCAACAGAATGCGAAGAGGAAGCCCTGGGGCAATAAAAAGAGCAACGGCTCAAGGTTGAGGGCCGTATTAGCAGCACACACCAACAGCCAGAGAACAAGGCGGGAAGATGCTTATCTTAAAAACGGACAGCTTCCAATAAATTAAGGTACATTAAATTAAATTAAGTTAAAATAACCCAAGTTAGATCAGCTGATTATTAACTTATTAAATTAACTAAACTGAAAGGGATTATACTAACTTTAAAGTAATTAGCCCAAAGAAAAGCAAAATTACAAAGAAAATTAAAACCAATAATTAATATTTGCCAAGTTCAATTGGACCCAAATTAAAAACCAACATTAAAACCAAACAAACACTAGATCCTGTCTGTTTCTTATCTGATTCCCAAGTGAGCCTAGAACCTAGGCTCACTACGTCCTGCTGCATGGAGACTGGACTGGGGGCTGATGGGAGATACCAGCAGGCTATATCCAGTGATGTCACGACTTTGACATGCCCAGTCTCCAAGCTGCAGGAGGAGGTGCACAACCCAGAGGTGGAGGACTAAACTGGAGGAACGATAAGGAAATGTGGATTGTTGTATATGTGAAAAAAAAAATAAAATAAAATAAGGCATCCCCTGAAAATAAGCCCTAGTGCATCTTTTGGAGCAAAAAATAAATATAAGACCTGGTCTTATTTTCAGGGAAGCACGGTATATTGTTTAAGATTAAAAAAAAGATTTCAGTTCATGTTTTATTATACTGATGCCCCCTCTTTCAGAGGTTCTGTTAGCTTGATATATTTCATATCCGGGGGGTTTAAGTTGATTGACTAGTACAGTGTAAGAGTCAGAGAGAGACAAGTCTTTGTTATACATATAAGATCTGGGGAGTTGGCAGCGATTAAGTCTAGGAAGATAAGTTTATTCTTTCTAATTGATCTAGCATTGACAAGATAAAGGTTTAAGTTTGAAGGCTGTGAGGGGATTAAGATTGGGAATGTTTGGGCAAAGCTTTTTATTTTATATTGACAAGCCTTTTGGGGTTGAGCTTAGATTTGTCCGTCTGCCTGAAATATGAGAAGGTTTGTTGGTATCCATAAGGGTTAAGGTTGCGGACAGTGAGTATAGGAAGGGTGTAGGTAGGGATGAATGCATATGATAACAGGATAGGAGCTTCTAGGTTAGCCATGTTTGCATGAATGGTTGGTTGATATCTCAGGATTTAGAATGGTTTGGTGAGCTAGTAGGATAAAAGGTAGATGGATATGAAGTATTCATAAATATAGATATGAACAAATAGTGCGACAATGAGGACGAACTGTTCTTAATAGGGATGGTAACTACAGCTGTTCTATTCTAAAGAAGCAGACAAATAGAATGCAATATGTTAGGTAACAATGTAGCAGAGTAACAGAGTAACGAGTAAATTATATGGTGCTCTTAATGTAGATTGAAGCAAATAGGAAGGTGAAATTAGAGACTTACCTGCTAATTGTAGTTCCTTATGAAACTCTAGTCCAGTCCCGGAATCTCTGGGGTTCTATATCTTCTCCAGCAGCTTTGGAGACTGAAACACATCATCTTTCTGACAACCCTGGTATAAGTAGGCAAGGACTGCCTCTCCACTCCAGTACCTATTGACAAAGCAGACTCAGCAGAGCAACAAGTAGTTAACGTATGAACACAGACCTACTTGTACTACCACTCTGTCCTGCATTTCTTAATGTATTTACTTATGAATAAAAGCAAATTTTCTTTTTTTTTTAAATGAGTGTTCAAAAACTAACCACACAAGAACCTGTTTAACTCGTAAACCAAGTTCTTCCTGGAAAAAAACACAAAACCTTCAACAAGAACAATGAATGCATAAGAAGGCTCCCATCTCCCCGAAAATAGACCCAGAGGCCAGCTTACCCCTGAAACTGCAATCAACCACTCTGATCTTCACTACATGTCACAACTTCAGGCTGTCCCAAATCCTGGGACAAAAACCCCCGGGCGGGATCCGGGACTGGACTAGAGTTCCTTAAGGAACTACAATTAGCAGGTAAGTCTAATTTCACCTTCCTTTTCGTCACTCTAATCCAGTCCCGGAATCTCTGAGGATGTAACAGAGCAGTTAACACTAACGGAAGGGCCCTGCTAGACCAGCCTGAAGTACTGCCGATCCAAAATGCACGTCCCTCGCTGCCAGCACATCCAGCTGATAACGCTTGGCAAAGGAACTCAAAGACAACCAAGTTGCCGCCTTACAAATATCTGACCGGCACCAAACTGAACTCCGCCCAAGCCGCCACTTGTGCCCTCGTTGAATGGGCCCTGAGCCCTTCCGGAACCACCTTACCTTTAAAAATATACGCCGATGCAATGGCTTCCTTCAACCATCTAGAAATGGACAATATAGATGCCGCCCCCCCCCTTCCGAGGACCTCCGAACAAAGCAAACAACCTGTCCGACCTGCAAAAGGACGTTCTCCTGTCGAGATAGCGTTTTAATGTGCGAACATCTAGCAGGCGTAAACTCTATCCCGCCACCTCGTTCCCCTCCCCAGAACAACACTGGCAATGGGACCACCTGGTTAACGTGAAAAACCAAAACCACCTTGGGCAAGAAGGCTGGAACCGTATGCAATACCACCTTCTGATCCAAGAAAGAAAGAAATGGTTCCTTACAGGACAAGGCCTGCAACTCCGAAATCCTGCGTGCCGAGCATATTGCCACCAGAAAAACCTGGTCTTGAGAGTCAAATCCTTCAATGAAGCCTTATCTAAGGGTTCAAAAGGTGCTTTCACCAACGCCTCTAAGACCACATTCAGGTCCCACGAGGGAACCGAACACCTGCGGAGGGCGCATCAGCACCACTGCTCTTAAAAACCATCTAACATCCGTGTGTGCCCCCAACACATCACCCTGAATCTTACCTCTGTAGCAAGAAAGCGCCGCTAGCTGAACTCAGAACTAGCTGCCAGCCCCTTCTCGAAACCATCCAGTAAAAAAGGAAAGGATTTGCGAAATAGACGCCACCGTGGGCCGCATGGCCATATCTGCACACAAGCCAACGACGTAGATCTCCGCTGCGCCTTCAGCAACGTTGTAATGACCGCCAGTGAGTAACCCTTGGCTCTCATCCTCACCCTTTCAAGAGCCAAGCCGTAAGCGAGAATCGACCCACTTGAGGCATGCGCAGCAGCCCCTGAAGTAACAGATCCTCCCGCATCGGGAGCTGCCACGGCTTGTCCACTAGCAGACGAACCAAATCTGCATACCAGAGCCTTCTTGGCCAATCCGGTGCCACCAAGACCACCAGGCCCAGTGCCTCTCTATCTGCTGCACAACATGCCCGATGAGTGCCCACGGAGGGAAAACGTAAAGTAGTCCCCTGGCTAGCCACCTCTGCATCAAACGCATTGGGCCCTTTGGACACTTTCATCCTGCTGTAAAATCAAGCCGCTTTTGCCGATTCGAAGGCCGCCATCATATCCATAATTGGCGTCCAATGCCTCAAAATCAGGGCAAACACCTCCAGGTGCAACACCCACTCTTTGGGATCTATCGTGCGACGACTCAAAAAATCCGTTACGACATTGTCCACGCCTGCTACATGCTGAGCCAACAAGACCAGCAGATTTAGCTCAGCCCAGCTTACCAGCTGGCCTACCTCTAATCTCTAATGCCGCACTTCCCATGCCACCCTGCTGATTGATGTAGGCCACTGTGGTTGCATTGTCGGAAAGCACGTGAACTGCCGCCTGATGCAGCCAAGGCTAGAACTCCAGGAGGGTGAAGTACACCACTCATTTCCAACCCATTGATGGACCAGTCCTTTTCCTGCACAGACCAAAGCCCCTACACGAAGCGTCCCTCGAAATGCGCTCCCCAGCCCACTAAACTCGCATCAGTCGTTAAAACTCTCCAGGCTGGGGCCTCCAAGGGCATTCCTCTTTCTAAGTTTTGCAGCTGCAACCACCAACGAAGCTCTTGGGACACTTCCAGGGGGCAGACCAGCCGACGACTCAGAGTTGGACTGGTGTGACCAGCGGCACAATAGAGCCTAACGGCCTCATGTGAGCCCTGGCCCACAGCACCACTTCGATCGTGGCTGCCATTGTTCCCAGAACCTGCAGATAGTGTCACGCCGTAGGAGCCCTCTGGGATAAAAACCCTCGTACGAGCATTCTCAAGCCCTGGGCCCACAGGACTGGAAGAAAAACCTTCCCCTGTGCCGTATTGAAGACGCACCCCCAGATACTCCAGGGACTGACACGGACTCAGCTTGCTCTTTGCAAAGTTGACCACCCAGCCCAGGCTCTGAAGGAACTGCACTACCTGGGCTGTGGCCGCAATGCTTTCGTCCTTTGACTTTGCCCAAATCAACCAATTGTCTAAATACGGGTGTACCAGCACTCCTTCCTTGCGGAGGGCCGCTGCCACCACCACCATAACCTTGGTGAACGTCCTTGGTGCCGTTGCGAGGCCAAACGGCAGAGCCTGGAACTGAAAATGCCCCATGGGCACCGCAAACAGAAGATACTGTTGATGCTCCTGCCAGATCGGAATGTGTAAATATGCTTCCGTGAGGTACTCTCCCTTCCTGACCGCCACGATTACCGAGCGCAGTGTCTCCATACAAAAATGAGACACACGGAGGCACCAGTTTACTCTTTTCAAATCTAGAATGGGGCAGAACGTCCCGTCCTTTGGCACTATGAAATAAATGGAGTATCGACCGGAACTGCATTCCTCCGACGGCACGGGCACCACTGCCTGCAGCTGAATCAACCTTTGCAATGTCACCTGCACTGCCTGTCTCTTGAGCCTTGCCCCTAACCTACAATAAAATTAAAATCCAATTCAAATAAAAATAATTTAAAAGCAATTTAAAAACAAATCTCTGCTTATTTGTCGCCTATTGAGCCCAGACCTCCAGGCTCAACCCTTCCTCCAGCTGCTTGGAGACTGAAATTAACTGGAGTGGAGAGGCAGTCCTTGCCTACTTATACCAGGGTCATCAGAAAGATGACGTGTTTCAGTTTCCAAAGCTGCTGGAGGAGATACAGAACCACAGATATTCTGGGACTGGACTAGACGGACGAAAAGGAATAGTTGTTACAATCTATTGAATTGTATAGGTATTGTAGCTAGCTTACTGAACAGGTGAGGGTAGGATCGAGGCTGGGTCCACTGGAGGACAGAGGACCGATGGCGTTTGAGTGTTGGAGCATAGGTTTATTTAATGGTTAGTCAGCATCCCTCTGAGGAAATCCTGTAGTTGGGTCAAGCTGCTTCTCACGCCTATGTTCCACGCCAAAGGGTCCTCTGGTGAGGCCCTCAGGCGTGGGCACGTCTGGGGCGTGCCGATTTAAAATGTGCAGCAAGGCTCCCAATTGGCTCTTGAGATTGGAGCAGGAGTGGCTTGTTTCTGCTGCTGCTTCTGCTATTAGTTGGACCTTTCCTCCAGGAATTTGTTCAAACCTTTTTTAAACCCAGCTACACTATTAAAGAGGACCCAGGAAATCCACTGCTTACCCTGGAATGAGCATTGTGGAACCTGCCAGGTACTTGTGAGCTGGATTGACCACTGTTGGAAACAGAATACCAGGCTTGATGACTAGAAAACATACTGCTAAATATGCCAAACAAGATGGGCTCAACAGAACCCATGCAGCATCTCCCACTTCCACAAAAACAAGAGCCATTTGGCGCCCCAACACAGCACTTCCCACACTCTTAAAATAAGAGGGACTTTGTGACCCCAGCACAATACCTCCCGCTCCAAACACACACCAAAAAGGGCTTGGCAACCCCAACATAACTCCTGAAACAGCACACTGAACCAGCATGGTGTTAAATATATATTCCATAAAAAACAAAGGAAACGCAAATGCAAGATGCTCGTACACCAGGGAACTAAAAGAAAAAGTGAGAACCACAGCAGTTTGACAGAATAAAATGAGTTATAATTTGATCTTATAAACTACATTATGGATTCTCACTTTTTCTTTTTGAATATATATTCTGCATCCACAGAAACCTCACCCTCGACGATGGGTGCAGAGCAGAAGTAGGACATTCACCCACAGAACTCAATATATTAAAAAAAAAAAAAACACACACATATCTGATTCTGATCATCTCACTAACAAATATTCTCCAGTACCAGGCATATTGGGAAACTAAAACCCTACAAAATTCGACAAGGCCAAATCTATCATACCATGCATACCAGCATAAACTTCCAAAACTCATATAAGGTACCTACCCATAAAAAAGCAGCACTATAAATACTGCAGCAGGCCCTAGAACATCTAACACCTATTTGAAAAGCTGAACAAGGCAAATTACTACCGTACAGACCCCTGCATACAAACTTCATGTTAACAGAACACACGGCCTCGGTCACACGCTCAGAAAACAGACTCTCACCAAGTACAAAATAAGTGATCACAACCTAAAATAAAAATATGTAGATAAAAATTAAGTTGAAACCCCTAGAAGCCAGACTCCACATACAATGCAACACCAGATAAGAGATGCAGTTCCCCATACTGTACAAAATTTAAAGATAGCACAAAGCCCAATCACTAAATTGAAAATAAAATTCTCTACCTTTGACCATTTTATTCTCTGATCATGCTGGTCCTGATCTGAGGCTTCTGCTTTCCTGTCTTCTCTTAACCCTCTTTCTATGGTCTATAGCAGCGGTTTTCAACCTGTGGGTCGTGACCCCTATAGGGGTCGCCATAGGATTTAGCGGGGGTGACCTCACTCTGCCATTAAAAAAAAAAAAAGGCGTACAAGTTGCTGCCGAGTCTGCTTCTCGGCAGTGGCAACTCACTGCCTCCTTCTACAGCCGCGGCTCCCTGTCTTAGGGAACCGTGACTATGCCTGTAAAACCGTTGCGAAGCCTTCCTGCCTCTTAACAGGCTCCGTGCAGCATTGTCCTGCCTCCAAAGGAAGCTGTTCACCACTTCCTTTGGAGGCAGGACAATGCTGCACAGAGCCTGTTTAGAGACAGAAAGGCTCCACAACAGCTTCACAGGCATAGCCGCGGTTCCCTAAGAGACGGAGCCGCGGCTGCAGAAGGAGGCAGACATGGGGAGAGGGGAGCAGGGAACCTGCAATGGGGCTGACATGGACAGAGGGAGGAAGGCTGGAGGGAGGGGGGCTGACATGGAGGGAGGGGGAGCGGGAAGAGACAGGGGGACATACTGGACAGACGGGGATAAATGCTGGACAGAGGGGAGAGACAGTGCAGGTTAGGAATATAATGGGCAGATGGGGGGTGGGGTTAGGACTGGTAATTGTTTGATTAGGGGAGCCTAGCACTGGAAGCGAGCTGATTGGGGGGGAGGGGAGGGGCGGATAGAGCTGCTGGCCCTGGAAGAAAACTGGGGGCTAAGGCTACAAATGGGCTGATACGAGGGGATGGGAGAATGGAACTGGAAGGGAGTGAATCCGAGAGGGGCTGCCATGGTATTTGTACTAGAAGGGAATGGACACCAGTGACAGTCATGGGAATGCAAGTTGACATTGAAAGGTACTGAGAGTGAGGACTGGAAAGGGGCTGATACTGGGGAGGGTTACTGCGACTGGAAATAGGCTGATGGAAAGATGTGAAAAGACGTGAAGAAAACGAAAGAAAAGATAAGAAATGGCAGAGGGACCATAGACAAGAGCTAAGAGAAGACAGGAAAGCAGAAGCCTCAGAACGGAACCAGCATGATCAGAGAATAAATTGGTCAAACAAAGGTAGAAAAAATAATTTTATTTCATATTAGTGATTTGACAACAAAATCATCATAATTTTGAAATCAAATATTGTTACTTGTTATTGTGATTAATTATTTTGGTTTAAATAAGTACATTTTATAAATAAAAACATATTGCAAAGGCCTATAATATATTAATTCAACAAATGATTACAGCGACAATGCATTAACGGTAAAGGAAGAGAGAAGCATTTGATTTTATCATTGGGGGTCACCACAAGTTGACCAATGGTAAAAAGGGGTCATGGTACAAAAAAGGTTGAGAACCACTGGTCTATAGTCTGCCATTTCTAGTCTGTTTTCTTCACTTTCTTCCATCAGCCTATTTCCAGTCCCAGTAATACGCCCCAAGCGTCAGCTCCCTTCCATCCCCCTCCCTCCCAAGTCCTCCTACAGTACCATCCTCAGGTATCAGCTCCCTTCCAGCCCCCTCTTTCACCCGCCAGCTCCGTTCCACTCCCTCTCCTTCCCCCGCGTCAGCTCCATCCCACCCCCCCCCTTGTCGGCTCCATTCCGCTCTCCCTCCTTTCCCCCTGTCAGCTCCCCCTCCTTCCCCCGTTGTCAGCTCCGTTCCATTCTGTTCCCTCATTCCTCTTCCTCAGCAGCTGTGATAGTGGTAATAATTTAAAATTAAAAGGAAACCAGAGCAAAGCCTTTCAGCCCTATAGAACCCCTGCTGCTGTATCCCGCCCCCAAAAGGAAGTGACGCTAGAGAGGGATGCAGTAGCAGGGGCTCCATAGGGTTGGAAGGTTCCGCACCAGTTTTGTTTTAATTTTAAACTTATTGCCGCTACTCCAGCTGCGGCACAGGCAGCTTGTCCACTAAAAAAAAAATAAAATCTGAAGGCGGAGTGAGGCAGCTGTTTTGGGGGCATTTTTGCCACCCCCAAAAGTTTGCCGCCTGAGGCAACTGCCTCACTCCACCTCTGCTCCCATCTCCTCCCTACAAGCTGAAACATTCATAGCTATATCTTTGTCTTTCCTAAAATAAGTGTATTTTCTCAATTAAGGAATGACTCGTACAATGCCCAAGATGATCACTGCAATCACTTATCAGATAAAGGTTGTTTAATTTGGATATAGTAACTTGATGCTTCTTTCTGGACCAGCAATTTTCACCCTCCTTTGGGCATGCAGCTCAATCAGAACCAGCCACACTGTTGGCTTTGAGGCCATGAGCCTTCATGGTGACATTTTACTTACCAGTTAATGTCCTTGCCACAGGTCCTGCTAGATCAAGCCAGACAAGTGGATTGTGTTGCCCTACCAGCAGGCTGGTGGAGCACAGAACCAATGAAAAGTCCAGGTTTCAATGACATCACTCCTATGCCTCTATTCGCCTCAGCCACTAAAGCTCTCTTCAGTATTTGTGCCAAAGCACATAGTAGAAACATGGCAAGTCTCACACCACCTCAATGGAGTAATCAACAGTAGAGAACTATGTCCAGAAAAAACAAACAGGAAGCTGTCAGTAAAAGATGAACCTGCAGAGACAAGTATAAAACTCATAGCAGACCCAAGGGTACCACAGCAGAAGAATAGAGCAAATCATTTTCAAGGGCAGGCCCTGGGCTGGTCTAGCAAGAGGGATGTACCAAAGCTACAATGCCACTGAGCGGGATGAAGACACTGCAGCTCACAAAACCCTTGAGCCAAAGGCCATGCCTGCCTGTGTATGGTCATCCAAGCAGTAATGCCCGACAAAAGTGGAAAGTGATGCCCCTGTTGCTGCCTAACAAAGGTCTGCAGGGGCTACTGAACTCCACTCCACTCAAGAGGATGCTCGCTCTCTGATAGAGCTGGTGCGCAAACTCTGGAATTAGCTGATTCCACAAGAGATACACCAAAACAATGGCCTCCTTAATCCAGCTCCCCAAAGTTAACTTAGCCGCCATGTCACCTGTGCATGGGTCAGCAAACACAAAAAGATGGAGGTTATTCATTCCTTTTGTAAGACTAACTAAGTATCGGAGAAGCACCCTCTGGACATCCACAAGGTGAAGATCCTTATCCTTCCCTTGACACTGCTCCTTAGAGGAGGGCGGCAGGCAGATCACCAGGGTCACATGAAAGAGAAAAAAAAAAAAAAAAAAAAAAGACACCTTAGGCAAGAAGGCAGGCACAGACCAAATGGAAACAGCCTCCTCTGAAAAGGACAGATAAGGATCTCGGCAAGACTGAGCCTGCAGCTTCAAAATCTGCCTTGTGGAACAAATTGCAACCAAGACGACCGTCTTGAATGCCAAATCCTTCAAAGAATCATGTTTCAACGGCTCAAAAGGCACTGCCACCAGGACCCTGAGCACTAGACCCAGATCCTGGGAAGGGATCACAGACTAGAGGGGAGAAGGCAGATTCCAAACCCCCTGGAGAAAGTGCGAGACATCTGGGTGCAAGGCCAGAGACTTATCAGCCACAGACCTTTCAGAGGGTTAAGAGAAAGACCCCGTCTCCAGGCCATCCTGTAGAAAAGCCAACAGAGATGACACCTTGGCCACCTCAGAAACCAACTGCTGCACCATCACTCAAAGAGGCACCAGATCCACATGTATGTTAGCTTGATAGACCTCTGGGCTCCAAGCAGAGTGGAGACCACTGCCGGAGAATAGCCCTTACATGCTAGTGTTCTCCTTTCAAGAGCCAAACCATAAGCGAGAAGGGAACAGTGTCCTCCAGGATGATTGGTCCCTGCTGCAATAGGCCCAGAGATGGAGGCAACCAAAAGAGGAGCAGATGTGGTTCCTGCAGGCATGTCTCCGAATCATGCTCTCAACCAATTTGGCACCACCAGAACAACCCTGCCTGGGTGGTGTTCTATATGCCGAATCACATGCCCTACCAGGTGGCCATGGAGGAAAAGCACAGTTACTTACCTGTAACAGGTGATCTCTGGGAACAGCAGGAATAAGTCTTCACATATGGGTACGTCGGTACCGACGGAGCCTGCGCAGGAACACTCCCCAGCTTCCCAAAAAAGGAAAGCTTTTGGGAGCATCCCACAGCGCCTGCGCGCTGCCTTCCCGCCTTTCCTAACCACCTCTCTCCAGTTCGAGTTTTAAAGCTGAGACAAAGAGAGAGAGAAGAAAGGAAAGATAGAGAGATACAACTCCTAGGGGAGGTGGGTGGGTTGTGAAGACTTATTCCTGCTGTTCCCAGAGATCACCTGTTACAGGTAAGTAACTTTGCTATCTCCAGGAAAAAGCAGGAATGAGTCTTCACATATGGGGACTCCCCAGCTAGAGATGTCCAGGAGATCCCATGGTTGTGAGACCCTGAGAAGGGCTCTACCTCCTCACATGGATCTCAGGCATCCAACTAGGGATGGAGGGTAGGAGTTGATTAAGCATGGAACAGGTGTTTGAGAACAGCCTGACCAAACAAGGCATCCCGGCGGGAATCCTTGTCCAAGCAGTAATGGGCTGTGAAGGTATGAACAGAGGCCCAGGTGGCCGCTCGACAGATCTGGTCGATGGACACAGAATTTAGATGAGCCATAGAGGTTGCCAAGGCCCTCAAATTGTGAGCTGTGACATGGCCTTCCAGAGAAAGGTTCTTACTCTGGTAGGCGAAAGAAATACACTGAGCAATCCAATTTGACAGTGTCCTCTTAGAGACTGGCAGTCCCAAATGAGAGGGATCAAAGGCAACAAAGAGTTGAGAAGACTTTCTATGTTGTGTCCTTTGCAAGTAAAAGGCAAGAGCCCTCTTACAATCCAGGGTATGAAGGTTCCTCTCTGCACTTGATGCATGAGGACCTGGAAAAAAGACAGGTAAATATACCTCTTGGTTAAGATGAAAGGGCGAGGCCACTTTAGGCATAAAGTGTGGATTGGTCCTAAGGACTACCTTATCATGATGGAACCTTGTATAAGGTGGATTAGCTACTAAAGCTTGCAGTTCACTGATGCGGCGAGCTGAGGTGACTGCAATAAGAAAGATAACCTTCCAGGAAAGAAATTTCAAGGAGGTAGTGGCTAATGGTTCAAAGGGTGGCTTCATGAGCTGACCAAGAACCAGATTCAAGTCCCATGCCACTGGAGGTGGTCTAATGGGAGGTTTAGTTAAAAGGCGGCCTCTCATGAATCTTGCAATAAGAGGATGAGAGGAAACAGGTTGTCCATTGAGAGGCTTGAGAGATGCTGCAATAGCACTCAAATGGACCCTTACTGAATTTGTCTTGAGGCCTGCATGGGAAAGATGCAGGAGATACTCTAGTAAGGAATTCAAAGGTATTGCTAGGGGGTTAATACCCTTCCCAGCACACCAAATGGTAAACCTTTTCCATTTAAAAGCATAGGAACGTCTGGTAGAAGGCTTTCTGGAAGCATGAAGGATATCCCTTACTTGCTGAGCAAGATGCAAATCTTGAAGGTCTAAGCCTTCAGCAACCAAGCCCTGAGATGGAGAGATTGGGGGTTTGGGTGCCACAACGTTCCCCCCTCCTGAGACAGGAGATCTGGAGCAGACCCTAAGTCCAGGGAGGGAGCTTGGGAAAAGATGTAGAAGTAGAGGGTACCACACTTGGCGTGGCCAACGTGGAGCTATGAGGATCATAGTCCCTCGATCTCTCTGAAGCTTGAACAGGGTCTTGGGAATTAGGGGAATGGGTGGAAAGGCGTACAGGAAGTCTTGACCCCAATGAAGGAGGAAGGCATCCCTGGCCTGAACTCCCTGACACGGAATTCTGGAACAGAATCGGGGAAGTTTGGCATTGCACAGACTTGCAAACAGGTCTATGTCCGGGGTTCCCCAAATTCGAAAGATTCTGATTATCTGGTCCATATGAAGGGACCATTCGTGTGGAAGCAGAACTCGACTGAGTCTGTCTGCCCAAGAGTTTTGAACTCCTGGAAGGTATACTGCCAGAAGATGAATTTGATGCTCTCTGGCGAAGGCCCACAATCTCAGAGCTTCGTTGCAAAGCGACAGAGAGCCAGTTCCTCCCTGCTTGTTCACATAGAACATGGCTATTTGGTTGTCCGTGTGAATGAGGACTGTCTTGTAGCTGAGCAGGGTATGGAAGACTGAGAGCCAAGAAGATTGCTCTGAGCTCTAAGAAGTTGATATGTAGGGAGGTCTCCTGTGGGGACCAAATGCCCTGGGTGGAGAGGTCTTGAAGATGAGCTCCCCAAACCTTTGGAGAGGCATCTGTTGTAAGGACTGCTTGGGGTAACAACTGTTGGAAGGGGGACCCCCAGAAAACAGATTTTGAGTGGACTTCCACCACTGGAGAGACCAAAAGAGGCGCCTGGAGGTTGCTATTTTGTCTGACAGACTTCCAGATGCCTGGGTCCACTGGGTGGACAAAGTCCATTGAGCTGCCCTCATGTGAAGGCGAGCATAAGGGACCACATGCACAGTGGATGCCATGTGGCCTAGCAGTTGTAACATCTCTCGAGCAGTTAGCCTCTCAGATTCAGTTAAAAACCCACCTAATTGCACTAAGCGTAGGCAACGGGCCTGGGGAAGGTAGGCCGGGCCTGGGGAAGGTAGGCCCTTGCAGTTGTGGTATCCAGCAAGGCCCCTATGAACTCTAGAGACTGAGTAGGGGTGAGTTGGGACTTTGGAATGTTTATAACTAGTCCCAGATACTGCAGGACACGCATTGTGCAGGCTAGGGAAGTCTGGGCCTCTGACTGAGATGGAGCTCGGATGAGCCAGTAGTCCAGATATGGGAATACTAATATTCCTAGAGTGCGTAGAAATGCAGCTATTACTGCCATGCATTTTGTGAACACTCTTGGAGCAGAGGCCAGACCAAAGGGAAGCACCTTGTATTGATAGTGCTTTCCCTGATAAAGGAACCGAAGGAACCTTCTGTGTGCTGGATGGATGAGTATATGGGTATACGCATCCTTGAGATCTAGAAAACAAAGCCAATCCTGACTCTGAAGGAATGGAAGGAGAGTACCTAGAGAAATCGTCTTGAATTTCTCCTTGCATAGGAATTTGTTCAATTCTCTGAGATCTAAAATGGGTCTGTAACCCCCTGTTTTCTTTGGGATGAGAAAGTAGGGGGGAGTAGAACCCTGAGCCCTGTTGAAGAGGCACTTCTTCTATTGCCCCTTGGGCAAGAAGGGTAGAAATCTCTTGACCCAGAAGGTCGAGGAGAGATGTTGGAGAATTGAACTGTCTCACCATGGTGTGAGGAGGAAGGTTTAAGAAATGAAGTTTGTACCCTTCCCTTATGATGGAAAGGGTCCACTGCTCTGTTGTAATTTGCTCCCATCTGGGAGCAAAGTGAGCTAACCTTCCTGGAATGGGAGAGGCTCTGGTTCTTTTAGAGCCAGAAAGGCTAAGTTCTCTAGTTGCAAGTCAAAGGCCCTGAGGAGGCTGAGGCTGTTGGGCTACAGTAGGCTTTGCAGCCTTAGACTTGGCCTGTTTAGGTTGTTGACGCTTCGCAGCAAAATGACCTGCAGAAGATGTCTGCTGATCATAAGCAGAATAATATCTTCCCTTCTTGGGAAAATATGTCTTCTTGAACAACCTCTTCTGGACAGGATTAGAGGTAGACTTTGAAAGCCTATCCAAAGCAGAATTTTCTGCATCCATCTGAGTGGCCTTTGCTTGCCAATCTTTGCCAAACAGGTTTTCACCTGTACAAGGAAGATTTCCTAATCCATCTTGGACCCAGGGTTCCAAATCAGAAGCTTGTAACCAAGCAATTCTGCGTGCACCTATGGCAATGGCCGAGGCTCTGCTGGCCCCCTCAAAAAAGAGTCAAAGGCTGCACGGTTAGAGAATTTGGAAACATCCTGGGCATGCTTAAGCCAGGTAAGAAAGTCCTCCCTTTTATCTTCTGGAAGACAGGGGAGGAAAGTTTGCAGATGATCTGTAACTTCCTTCAGAAACATCCCCATATAGAGACTATAGGAGTTGATTCTGGCAACCAGCATACTGGCTTGGAAGATTTTCCTGCCAAAAGCATCTAAGGTTCTACATTCTCTTCCTGGAGGAGCAGATGAGTGTCTCTTTGCACTCAAACTTTTTCATAGCAGACTACACCACAATGGAATGGTGAGGAAGCAGAGTTTTATGAAATCCAGGACAAGGAGGGACATGATACATGGTGTCCAACCTACGAGAAAGAAGAGATGGTGAGAGGAGTCTCCCATATGCCTATCATGTGGTCATAAAGGATCTCATGAATTGGCAAAGTGGCTGCTTCTTTAGGAGCCTTGGGATATTGCAAAATATCCAACTTTTTGGCTCTAGGCTCTGTCTCAGGGGCTACTGAGATAGAAAGCCCTTTGGCCACTTCCCTTATGAAGTCTTGAAAAGACAAGTCCTCTGGAGGGGACATTCTTCTTTTTGAAGAAGGCTCCTGAGGAACGAGTACCGATGCTTCGACAGAGGCCTCCGATGCATCAGAGTCTTCGGAGGAATCGAAGTATCGCCTGTCTGGATGCTCCTGTAAAGCCCGATACGCATACCTCGTGGTATCGACATCGGGAGTCATCGGTACCGATAGGCCTCATCGGACAGGGTACCGCTGCAATCGACACCGAAGCCGATGTCGATGCAACCGGTACCGGCATCGATATTGGAGCCGGTGCCAACAACGAAGCTTGTTGCGGTACCAGCGGCGTCGCAGCTTGTATGAAAGCCGTAATGGCACGCTGCACGGTCAGAACATTCTGATCCATCGATGCCATGAATGTCTGGAGGTCGGTACCGGCAGATTCCACCGGTACCCCAGAACATTGCAACAGGTGATCGGTCGAGGCCGTGCCATCGATGTCAACCTGTGACCCCATAGGAGGAGCTTTGGAAGCCGGAGCTTCCCGCCGGGGTACTTTTGCCGGTGCAGGATCCTCGAGGGCGATCTACCCTTCGAGGACCGGCTAGACTTATGTTTGGTTACCTGAGATCCATAGGAGGAAGCAGCAGCCCTGGACGACGTCGATGCCACCGAAGCTGCATCAGAGGGAAACAGTGTACTGAGCTTGGCTGCTCGGTTCTGTAAACCTCTTTTAGACATCATGGAGCAGGACGCACAATCCGTGATGGAATGGTCAGGACCCAAACACTTAAGACACCAGTCATGGGTGTCGGCAACAGAAATGGTACCGCTGCACTTAGTGCATTTTTTAAACCCGGAGGCGGGCTTTTCCATGAGGAATTTTTCTGTTAGGCCTAAGGCCCCAAGAAGAAAAATACACTAAAGTGGAACGGAGTATTCATTTTTTTTTTTTTTAAAGAAAAGAAAGAAAAGACCGGCGGTGTGATAGGCAACATCTCCAGAGTTACCCCAGCACTCCTTGTGCCACCTTGCCAATTGAAGCAGCCACCACAATGGCGTTGTCCAAAAATTCTTAAAGCCACCTGACACTCAACCAGGGCTCGGAACTGCAAAGGAGCCAACCTGATGGCCCTCGCCTCAAGGCGGTTGATGGACCATACCCACTTCCCTGTGGTTTCAAGAGCCCTGGGCCATATGGTCTTGGCAATGGGCTCCCCAGCTTGAGACTGAAATCGTCCAGTGGCATGTCCTTCCTCAGATGATAGGGTTGCTGCCACCACTGCAGGCTGGTCTTCACAATGATCAGGAGGGGGGAGCCTGCATTCAAAACTTCTAAGAACTCAGGGACCACCACCAAGTCAACAAGAACCGCTGGAGAGGCTATATGTGAGCATGTGTCCACGGCATCATCTTTATAGTCGCTGCCATCAATTCAAGGAGCTGAAGATAACCCCAGATTTTGGGAGCCTGCTGTGCACAGAAAGGCGCCAGGCAAACAGCCTTTTGATTTCCTCTGGCAAGAAAACTGTGTCCACTCTATGTCAAAATGTGCTCCCAGGAACTCCAGGGACAGGGAAGGCACCAGTTCTCTCTCCCCGATTGATTACCCAGCTGAGGTTTTCCAAAAATGGACACCACTCGGGACACCACCCGAGATGCCTCTAGAAAGGGAACAGACCCAGACGAGCCAGTAATCCAGATATGGATTGACACAGATCCCTCGATGCCAAAGTGCCACAGTCACCACCACCATGACCTTGAAGAAGGGAGGGCAGCAAAATAGTGAAAGCCAAACATGGCAAAACACAGATGCTTTTGCTGATCCGCTCGGATCAGGTTATGAAAATATGCCTCAGCCAGATCCAGAAAAGCCAAGAATGGCCCTCTGCACACTGCTTGAATCATGGAGCATAAGGTTCCATCCAGACGTGCAGAACACACAAGTGCTCAATGACCCCCTTTAGGTCCAGAATGGGCCGGAAGGAACAGTCTTTTTTTTTGGGGGGGGGGGGGGGGCACCACAAAATAGATGGTGTATCTACCCTTCCCCACTCACCCAGGGGGATGGGCATGACTGTGCCTTTAGGTGCAGCAACTTGTCCAAGATGGCCCACATAATAGCACTTTTAATTGCAGACCCACAAGGGGAGATGACGAAAGCATCCAGAATCAGCTCTTTGCATTCCAGGGCATAGTCTTGCACCTCACTATCCTTGGTATCCTGGGCCCATTCCTGAAAGAAAAGACAAAGCCTGCCACCAACCGGAGGAATCAGGGAATGGGCCTCCAAATTTTCATTGCACAGCCCATGAGGGTCCTCCCTCTGGAGGGGACTGAGTCCCTGGGCCCACATGCTGCACGAAAGGACTGAGAACAAGCCTGAAGCCCGGAAGCAGAGGGAAAGAAAGGTTTTTCAGGTTGGTAATAATGAAAGTCTAAAGAACACCGGAAATCCGTTCAGCATGTTCTCTGGACGGGCAGAGGCTGACGAGAAAAGGCCATCAGCCCAGTTCACAGGCCCCCTGGGCCCATCTTCTGGAGACAGTAAGATTTCGCTCCCCCAGGTCCTTCACCAGCTTCTTCAAATCTCCAAAAGGAAGCTTCCCCTTAACAGCCAGTTGGGCCAACTGGGTTTTGGAAGATGAGTCAGTTGTCAGCGGGATGGGGGCTTTCCAGTCTTTTGCATTGAGTGCCACATGTATGATTTTCTCCCAGTTGGTGAGAGGTCTTACGTGTGCACTAGGTGCAAGGAGCTCTTTGCTCTCAGGGAACGAGTCCATTCTCTAGAGGCTAAAGTAGCAGACTTGGAAAGCATAAGACAGAGAGGTACATAGACGAGACCTACAGGGATATAGTCCTGAAGTCCCACCTCCAGTCTGGCAGCATCCCTGTTGCCATGGAGGAGAGTCACGTGACAGGACAGCATCACCCTGGTGTGGAAGGAAGTGATCCTGTAACTAGGACCTGTCCTCCAGGTGATGTAAAACCCTCTTGCACCAAGGAAGTTTCTCCAGGGCCATATGCCCATGAGGGAAGGGTTAGGATAGCAGTTATAGTTGGTGATTCGATCATTAGGCATGTAGATAGCTGGGTGGCTGGTGGACGTGAGGATCGCCTGGTAACATGCCTGCCTGGTGCGAAGGTAGCGGACCTCACACGCCACCTAGATAAGGTCTTAGATAGTGCTGGGGAGGAGTCTGCTGTCTTGGTACATGTCAGTACCAATGACATAGGAAAATGTGGTAGGGTAGGTTCTGGAGGCTAAATTTAGGCTTTTAGGTAGGAAGTTGAAATCCAGAACTTCCAGGGTAGCATTCTCTGAAATGCTTCCTGTTCCATGCGCAGGACCCAAAAGGCAGGCAGAGCTCCGGAGTATCAATGCGTGGATGAGACAATGGTGCAGAGATGAGGGTTTTGGATTTGTTAGGAACTGGGGAACATTCTGGGGAAAGGAGTGGCTCTTCCGAAGGGATGGGCTTCACCTTAACCGGGATGGAACCAGGCTGCTGGCATTAACCTTTAAAAAGGAGATAGAGCAGCTTTTAAACTAGATATTAGGGGAAAGCCGACAGTTGCCCAACAGCGGATGGTTCAGAAGAATGTATCTTTGAAGGATACTACCAAAAGCAGAGAGGTTCCACAAAAGAGTAAAGTAGCCCAAATGCCCTCAAGTATGGAGCAGACAGAGCTTAAAGATCCTAAATTACCCATGTCTAACAATAGCCAAATTAATATGAATAAAATACATTCTCTAAAATGCTTGTATGCAAATGCTAGAAGTCTAAAAAATAAGATGGGAGAGTTAGAATATACAGCACTAAATGAAAGGTTAGATATGATTGGAATATCAGAGACATGGTGGATGGAGGACAACCAGTGGGACACTGATACCTGGGTACAAACTATATCGTAATGATAGAGCTGATCAAATTGGTGGAGGGGTTGTTCTCTATGTTAGAGAGGGCATTGAGTCAGAAAGGATTAAAGTTTTGCAGGAAACAAAATCTGCTGTAGAATCTATATGGATTGAAATTCCATGTAAAAGGGGGAAGGCAATGGCAGTGGGGGTGTATTATCTAGCGCCTGGCCAGAATGACCAAATGGATGATGAAATGCTCAAAGAAATCAAGGAAGCTAACAAAAGTTACAGCACAGTAATAATGGGTGATTTCAACTACCCCGGTATCAACTGGGTTAGTGTCACGGCAGGACATGCTAGGGAGATAAAGTTCCTAGATGAAATAAATGACTGCTTCTTGGAGCAGCTGGTTCACGAACGACCAGAGGGGAAGCCATATTAGACCTAATCCTTACTGGAACACCAGATCTACTGCAAGAGATAAGGTTGTTGGGGCCACTTGGCAATAGTGATCATAGCATGATCGCCTTTGATTTAATTAGTGGAGGAGAGATAGTAAGGAAATCCACAGTACTACCTTTTAACTTTCGAAAGGGAGACTATGATAAAATGAGGAAAACAGTTAAGAAAAAACTAAAAAGGAGCAGTTGCAAAGGTTAAAGACGTACATCAGGCTTGGCTGTTGTTGAAAAATACTATCTTGGAAGCCCAGACCAGCTGTATTCCACGCTTTAAGAAAAGTGGAACGAAGTCCAAAAAACTGCCAGCATGGTTTAAAGGTGAGGTCAGAGAGGCTGTTGCCAAAAAAGCATCTTTCAGGAAATGGAAAAAAGAGCCAAACGATGAAACCTGGAAACAGCACAAGCACTGGCAAGTCAAATGCAAGGCATTGATAAGGCAGGCAAAGGGAGAATTTGAGAAGTAGCTTGCTGCGGAAGCAAAAACGCGAAGTAAAGACCTTTTCAAGTACATTCGTAGCAAAAAACCTGTGAGAGAGTCAGTTGGTCCATTAGATGATAAAGGGGTTAAAGGAGCACTAAGAGGCGACAAGACGATAGTGGAGAGACTGAATGAATTCTTTGCGTCAGTCTTTACTGAGGAAGATGTAGGGATGTTACCCATGACTGAAGTGGTATTTAAAGGTGCGGAAGAATTGAAGGAAATATCGATACATCGGGAAGATGTATTACAACTATTAGATAAACTGAAGAGTAGCAAATTACCTGGGCCGGATGGTATACATCCAAGGGTGTTGAAACTGAAATATGAGATTGCAGACCTGCTATTAGTAATCTGTGAACTATCATTAAAATCATCTCTAATACCTGAAGACTGGAGGATCGCCAATGTAACACCAATTTTTAAAAATGGCTCCAGGGATGATCCGGGAAACTACAGACCGGTGAGCCTGATATCAGTACCGGGAAAAATGGTAGAAACCATCATAAAGAATAAAATTACTCAGCATGTAGATAGTCATGACCTAATGGGAGACAGCCAACATGGCTTTAGAAAAGGAAGATCTTGTCTTACTAATCTGTTATGTTTTTTTGAAGGAGTGAATAATCAGGTGGACAAAGGTGAGTCGGTTGATATTGTGTATCTGGACTTTCAGAAAGCCTTTGACAAGGTCCATCATCAGAGACTTTTGGCAAAACTAAAGAGTCATGGGATAGGAGGCAGTGTACTATTGTGGATCAGGAACTGGTTAAAAGATAGAAAGCAGAGGGTAGGGCTAAATGGCCAATTTTCCCAATGGAGAAAAGTGAATAGTGGTGTATCCCAGGGATCTGTGCTAGGTCCGCTGCTTTTTGACATATTCATAAATGACCTGGAAAGTGGAATAACGAGTGAGGTTATCAAATTTGCAGATGACACAAAACTATTTAAAGTTGTTAAAACCCAAGAGGATTGTGGAAAATTGCAAGAGGATCTTGATAAATTGGAAGACTGGGCATCAAAATGGCAGATGAAATTTAATGTGGACAAGTGCAAGGTTATGCACCTAGGGAAGAACAACCCAAACTATGGTTACACGATGCAAGGTTCCACATTAGGAACCACCACCCACGAAAAAGATTTAGGCGTCATTGTGGATACCGTGTTAAAACCCTCGGCCCAGTGTGCAGCGGCGGCCAAGAGAGCAACTAGAATGCTAGGTATGATAAGGAAAGGAATGGAAAATAAAACAAAAGATATTATAATGCCTCTATATCGTTCCATGGTGAGACCGCACCTTGAATATTGTGTGCAATTCTGGTCGCCGTATCTTAAAAAGGATATAGCGATTTTAGAAAAGGTTCAGAGAAGAGCCACCAAAATGGTAAAGGGGATGGAAGGATACTCCTATGAAGAAAGGCTAAAAAGGTTAGGGCTCTTTAACCTGGAAAAGAGACGGCTGAGGGGAGATATGATAGAAGTCTATAAATTAATGAACGGAGTGGAACGGGTAAACGTAGATCGATTGTTTACCTTATCAGAATATAGAAAGACTAGGGGACATGCAATGAAGCTACAGGGTAAACTATTTAAGACTAATAAAAGAAAATATTTTTTCACTCAACGTGTAATCAAACTCTGGAATTTGTTACCAGAGTATGTAGTAAAGGCTGTTAATGTAGCTGGGTTTAAAAAAGGTTTGGACAAGTTCCTGGAGGAAAGGTCCATAAACCATTATTAAGAAGGGACCCAGGATATCAATGCTTGAACCAATACAAGCATTGTGGAACCTGTGTCCCTTGGGGAAAGCTGCTAGGTACATATGACCTAGATTGGCCACTGTTGGAAACAGAATACTGGGCTTGATGGACCTTGGTCTGACCCAGTATGGCATATCTTATGTTCTTATGTCCATTGTCTGAGCCAAATGAAGTGCTGTGACAATTGTCGGGGCACAATCCCTGGCTGCCGGGTGTACTAGGTTGTACATGGCATCAGAAAGGAAGGCTGTAGCAGACTCCAAAGAAGGGTAGAATCATCTGGTGGATGAGAATGAAGTCACTGGAGCAGGGCTTGAAACATCAAGTCTGCACATACCACCAACCAAAGAATAGCAGCCACTGCAGCGAATTGGTTCTTCAACACAAATCCCCCTTTCGGTCCAGAGTATCCTTTAAGGCCAATCCGCCTTCCTCAGGAATGGTGGCCCAACTGGAAACCACGGTGACCTGTGCATCCAACTTGGAAATATCAATTCACACAATGTACTCCTCCTCCGGCAGAGCATGCAACTTCTTACACATCCTTAGACCCTCAGGTGAGGAGCTGGAGGAATCTCACCCTAACCGGAACAGGAGCACCTCTGGGAATGAGAAGACAGTAATGGATTTCTGCACCTCTTGCAGGACTGAATGCCTCTTTGGTTCTTGCTCTTTGCCTGGAGCATCCGCCAAGCTCAAGCTGGTTAAGACCCTGGGATCAATGCCCCCAGTTCCTATTTCCCAGAACTGGCAAACATCGGATTCCTCACAATCCTCTGAAGGCGAGAGTACTTTCATCCACAAACAACTCAATCCAAGCCACAGTCCAAACCTCAGACAGAGCTGACCCCATCCCCATGGGGGGGGGTGGGGACATGGTCCTTAGCCAGGGACGCTTAGCCATCAATCGAACAGGGCTTCCACCCTCAGCCTGCCCCTCAAGACACTGAGCATGGGGAAAACCAGAAGCCACAGGCTATGAATTGCGATGCCAGGTCTGCTGTAAAAGGAAAAAAAAAAGAATCCCAGGGAGGACAATGCAGACTCTGGAAGCTCTCATCGTGGAAAAGACCACCCTACACACTACAGAGTTTAGTCGCTGTCGATCCCCCAGAGGACAGGGAGAGAGGCCCACAACAGTCACTGACCTCCAGCTGGCTGAAATCCTTACCCATAATGCCATCTGCCACCTCCTGCCCTGATAAACCAAAATACAAAAACCCAACAAGTGTTGCAAAAAATACAGCACCAAAACTCAAGCATACACTCCCAAGACCGGAGGAAAAAAATTAAGGTGAAATCTCTTTAATTCAGCTCAAACATGCAAGCAGATCTTAATCATGGAGAAAGTACCACCATTCCTGTGGCAAAAGATGCCCAAGTATTCAAGCAGATCAGAAAAATACCACCTTTTATTATGACAAAAAATACCCCATTGAAAATACCATCTTTACTATGGCAAACACTACAATCCTGGCACCACAAGCATTTCACTCCAACAGGAGTTTCTTCAGGGAATAACCAAAGCTCATATCCAAAATCAGTCAGAAGAGCCACTTACTTCAACCGGACATCGCAATTCTCATCACTGCCATTCACCTGTCAAATTAAACAAAGCACCAGTGTTACCTTAACAGATAAAGTATTTCCTTCTACTAGTGCTAAAAATAGAAAAATAGCGCGAGGAAAACCGGCATGCCAAAAACAAATTTAAAAACAGTTTATATCGCCTATATATAGCAATAAATCTACGAAGCACTACCTCACATCCATTTAACTATCTGGAAACTAATAACCACATCCAAGAGTCCCAAATACAATGGAGTTCTTTCCATACCCTCCACTGACCAACTACAAAACAGTGTTCAAAATTACTACTACTACCTCCCCCCTTGATCCTTATCCTGTCTCTTGGATTAAGCTAACTGCTGAACAACTAACGCCTATACTTCACAGTATCATGTGTCTCTCTTACACAAGAAATCATGCCCTCCTGCTTCAAACAATAGTGAGACCTATTCTGAAGAACCAAAACACTGAACCCATCAGACCCCAGGCTCCTACAGAACCATATTGAGTCTTCCTTTTCTGATAAAATTGATAGAGAAAGCAGTGCTAATCCAATTGCAGGATAATATTGACATCCATACCCCTCTAGACCCTCAGCAGTATGGGTTAAAAACAAACTATAGCGTGGAAATGCTGTTCACCCCTCTACTGGATAGAATCATAACTATCGATGTCAGAATGGGTGTACTTTTCATATTTACTCTATAAGTCACTCAACACTACTGAACCATTTGAAGAATATGGGCTTAAATGACACCACCCTCCAATGTTTCTCCTTCTACCTCAATCAACATAAATTACAAGTACAATCTGGCCCCAATTACTCCAGTAGTTGACCAACCACAAGGGCTACCCCACAAATCAGCACTCTCAGTTGTATTATTCAATATATATCTACAACCCTTGTGCAACATAATAAAAAGCTACAACACTGAATATCAAATCTATGCAGATGATATAATGGTCTTTACCACATTCAACACAGTGCAACCCAATTTCTCCATGATTATAACCGGTATAGAATCAATGACCAACTGGCTACAGCAATGAAACCTACGCATAAACTACAGTCAAACCTCGGTTTTCATTATTAATCCGTTCTAAGAAGTCTGACTAAAACCGAAACGTACGAAAACCGAAGCAATATTTCCCATAGGAAATAATGTAAATTCAATTAATCTGTTCCAGACACCCAGCTCCTGTCACTTCTCTCACCTGCCCGATCGTCCACAGGACAGCAAACACACAGATATTGTACTGTACGGCACTGTAATCTGATCGCTGACTCCGTCTCAACAGCAATTTGCAAGCGTACCCTGCAAGAGAAAGAACTGCCTCCCACATTCATTCAACATCTCCTGCTTACATTGACAGCTACCCTGCTACCTCCGAGCCTGAGGGGGCGCTCCAGAGAACAGGCAGGCAGTGGAGAGATCGGGGCCTTCCTCTCTGTGCAATCCTTGGCTCTTGACAGCTACCCTGCTACCTCCGAGCCTGAGGGGGCGCTCCAGAGAACAGGCAGGCGGTGGAGAGATCGGGGCCTTCCTCTCTGTGCAATCCTTGGCTCTTGACTCTGACTCTTGCTCAGCTGACTTTCGCTTCAACACGCGATCGGTGAGTCCGGGGGGTAGTGCTGCCGGGACTGGGCGGGCAGTGTATACAGACCAGCGCGAGGTTGACACTTCTTCAGGAGTTGGGAGTTGTACAGTTTTCAGATCTGGCAGCACAACGAAAACCGAGGCGATATCCGATAACCGAGACAACATCTCAGTCAGAAAAGACGTCGAAAACCGAAACGTACGAAAACCGGGGCCAACGAAAACCGAGGTTTGACTGTATACCAAATCTGAGGTACTCATAACCCATAATAAATCATTCATAGCCCCAAACAAACTTACAGTTAATCAGGGAGACATTGAGAACAAGCAGGAAGTGAGATATCTTGGTGTCATCCTGAACCACAACTTAAATTTCCAAAACACACATCTAAAAGCAACAAGATCAGCATACTATAAACTATGAACAATTCAAAGACTCCAACCACTCCTGGACGAGAAAAGCTTCTGCAGTCTGTCAGGCAATGATTATGCCGATACTTGATTATTGCAACACCATTTATCAGGGCCTGCCAAAGCACAACATCCAACCCCTACAACTCACAGGCAACGTAAACTGAGCACCCTAGGGATGGATCCTAAAGTTACTGCTTGGGTTAAAAATTGTTGAGTGGGAGGCGACAAAGGGTACAGGTAAAGGAGCTCACTCTGAGGAGAAGGAAGTTACTAGCGATGTGCCCCAGGGATCTGTCCTTGGTCTGATTCTTTTTAATATCTTTGTTAGTGATATAGCGGAAGGGCTGTTGTGAATGATACCAAAATCTGCAATACAGTAGACACCCAGGAAGGTATAGATAACATGAGGGATCTAGCTAAGATTGAAGAATGGTCTAGAATTTGGCAGCTAAGATTAATGTTAAAAAATGTAAGGTCATGCATTTAGGCTGCAGCAATCCAAGGCAGCAATATAGTATAGGGCAGTGGTTCTCAACCTCTCTTGTACCGTGACCCCTTTTACCATTGGTCAACTTGTGGTGACCACCAATGATAAAATCAAATGCGTCTCTCTTCCTTTACCATTAACGCATTGTCGTTGTAATCATTTGTTGAATATATTATAGGCCTTTGCAATATGTTTTTATTTATAAAATTTACTTATTTAAACTACAACTAACAACCACCACCAACAAGTAACAATATTTGATTTCCAAATGATTTTGTAATCAAATCACTAATATGAAAAAATTATTTTTTTTTTTACCTTTGTCTGACCAATTTATTCTCTGATCATGCTGGTCCCAATCTGAGGCTTCTGCTTTCCTGTCTTCTCTTAGCTCTTTCTGTGGTCTATGGTCCATCTGAAAATTTCTTCTCTCTTCTTTCGTTTTCTTCACTTCTTTCCATCAGCCTATTTCCAGTCCCAGTAACCATCCCCAGTATCAGACCCTTTCCAGTCCTCACTCTCAGTACCTTCCAATGTCAACTTGCATTCTCATGACTGCCACTGGTGTCCATTCCCTTCCAGTCCCCCTCCTTCCCCATTGAGCAGTCCCTTCTAGTACAAATACCATGGCAGCCCCCCCTCAGATCCACTCTCTTCCAGTTCCATTCTCCCATCCCCTTGTATCAGCCCATTTGCAGCCTTAGCCCCCAGTTTTCTTCCAGGGCCAGCAGCTCTATCCTCCCCACAATCAGCCCATTCCCAGTCGAAGCCCCCCAATCAGCTCGCTTCCAGTTCTAGTCCCCCTTCAACCCCATTACCAGTGCTAGCCTCCCCTAATCAGCCCAATACCAGTCCTACCACCCCCCTCCATCAGCTCATTACCAGTCCTAGCCTCCCCTAATCAGCTCATTTCCAGTGCTAGTCCCTCCTCAACCCCATTACCAGTGCTAGGCGCCCCTAATCAGCCCATTACCAATCCTACCCCACCTCCCCATCAGCCCATTTCCAGTCCTAACCTCCCCGATCAGCTCATTTCCAGTGCTAGCCCCCCCATCAGTCCATTACCAGTTCCAACCCCCCTTGATCAGTCTATTCCCAGTCCTAGCCTTCCCCTAATCAACCCATTACCAGTCCTAGCCCCCCCATCTGCCCATTATAATCCTAACCCACATTGTCTCTCCCCTCTGTCCAGCATTTATTGCCCGTCTGTACAGTATGTCCCCCTGTCTCTTCCCTCCCTCCATGTCAACCCCCCTGTCCATATCAGACCCCGCCCTCCCTCCATGTCAGCCCCATTGCAGGTTCCCTGCCCCCTCCTCCCCTCTCCCTGTCTGCCTGCTATTCTTCTACAGCCACGGCTCCCTGTCTTAGGGAACTGCGGCTATACCTGTAAAACCATTTAGGGGGGGGGGTCACCTCGCCTCGCCTCACCTCACTCCGCCGTTAAAAAAACACAAACACCCACCCAAGTTGCTGCCGCTGCCGAGTCCACTTCTTGTCAGCAGCAAACTCACCGCCTCCCAGTCCCTTCTAATGCAGCCGCGGCTCCCTGCCTCTTGGTTTTACTGGCACAGCCGCGGTTCCCTAAGAGGCAGGGAGCCGCGGCTGCATTAGAAGGGACTGGGAGGCGGTGAGTTTGCTGCTGCCAAGAAGTGGACTCGGCAGCGGCAGCAACATGGGTGGGTTTTTTTTTTTTGTTTGTTTTTTAACGGCGCAGTGAGGTGAGGCAAGGCGAGGTGAGGTGACCCCCCCCCTAAATCCTATGGTGACCCCTGTGGGGGTCGCGACCCACAGGTTGAGAACCGCTGGCATAGGGAGTGAAGTACTTTTGTCCACTAAAGAACGGGACCTAGGCGTGATTGTGTCTGATGATCTTAAAGTAGCTAAACAGGTAGAAAAGTTGATGGCAAAAGCTAGGATGCTTGGGTGCATAGGGAGAGGAATGGCCAGCAGAAGAAAGGAGGCGATAGTGCCTCTGTATAAGTCTTTGATACGACCTCATTTGAAGTATTGTATGCAATGCTGGAGACCGCACCTTCCAAAGGATATAAACAGGCTGGAGTCCGTACAGAGGGTGGCTACTAAAATGGTTAGTGGTCTTCATTATAAAAGCATATGAGGACAGACTTAAGGATCTTAATATGCACACCTTAGATTAAAGGCGGGAGAGGTGATATGATTGAAACATTTAAATACCTCTGTGGCATAAATGCACAGGAGAAGAGCCTCTCAATTGAAAGCAAGCTCTGCTACGAGGGGACATGGGATAGATTCAGGAGTGATATGCGGAAATATTTCTTTACGGAAAGAGTGGTGGATCTGTGGAACAGTCTTCCAGTGGAGGTGGTAGAGATGAGGACAGTATCTGAATTCAAAGCAGCATGGGACAAACACAGAGGATCTCTAAAGGAAAAAAGGGGAATGTTGTAGTGGTTAATATGGAAGAACAGACTAGATAGAAAAAGACCACATGGCCTGTCGTCATGTTTGCATGTTTCTATACAAAACATGGCAAATAGAGGCATAGGAGCGATGTCATTGAAACTTCAGCTTTTCATTGTTTTTGTCTCCACCAATCTGCTGGTAGCGGAACACAACCCACTTGTCTGGATGGTCTAGCAGGACAATATGGAATCAGTTACCTGGCATTTTCCCCCTTATCTAGCCCAAGCATCAAAAGCAACTCTGCCTGACTAGGGATATGGCCCATTCCAAATCCAGAACATCTACCACCCAAAGTCTAGCCACATGACCCTGTTACACCCTGGATGAACCTCTCCCCCTACCCCTGCCCCAGGCGCTTTTGGCACTGACTGCATCATAAAAATAATTTGGCAATATAAACAGTAGCTGCAGCAATACCGCTGTGACCCACCATATTCCATTCATCCAATCAGATGCAGCTCCATTTCAAATGAGGTGATGCCCACATCCAACTAACCACCTGCTGGTATGCTCTTCCACATATTCCTGTGTTCTTATACTCTTTTCTCACAAGCCCTAGACAAGATCCCATGGAAAACAATATCCAAAGCTTTCACAAAACGCTAGGCACACAGGCTTGTTCTCATCCTCTAAAGATTATGCCCAATTTGCTGCCATGTTAAGAAAAACACAAAACCTCTATGGTAGCTAGAGTATTTTCTCTCTGCCCCAGGAATTCCCAGATGAATACATATCAGGCTGGATTTGTCAAGAGATAGTTGTAAGACTTCCTTATCGGGATCAGCTCTCTCTGCTGGTTTTGGCCTCTCTCTCCTTGGGGCCAAAACAGAATTTATCATTTGATGTAATTTAGAGATTTTTTTTTTAATTAAATTTTCAGATACTATTTTTAAAAACGTATTCTGGACCAGGTAAAGGTTCCAAGCTGCGTAAATGCCATGCTGTAAGTCTGCAATGGCACCCCTGGATTGTAAACTCTCGAGGGATAGAGAAAAGTGACTACACTCTAATGTAACTTGCTTTGAACTATTACTAGTTAAGTGTGAGCTAAATAGGAAATACTAAAAATACCAAACAGAACAGTATTCCTGCATTTTAGGTATAATCTTTAGAATCAACAATACACACTATTTGTATGCCCTTTCAAAACAATGAGAGGTTTCATTTCATGATCTCCTCTGTACTCATACTCATACTACTCGATCTAGACCAAGCCTCACAAATCCTACCTTTAGAACTTGAGCATTTAAGAACCTATTGTAAATAATTGAAAATATCTGTTAATTGTTAATCCCTGTTATCCATGTTTTTATTCCTTGTTCTCTGTAAACTTAACATTTGTTTTATGTTTAAGTACAAAATTTGTTAAAATGTAAACCGCGCTGATGTCAAGAGTGCGGTATATAAAAGCTGTTAAATAAATAAATAAATAAATAAATAGTTCAAGTTTATGGCATCCAAATAGTTCTACCACTGCAAGTTCATACTGCAGAATGACGAACCCCGGGGAGGGGGGGAAGATATGCTGAATGCCATTACTTACCTAGCCTCCCTCCAAGCTTACAGATCATTACAAATGCAGTATACCTTTACAATTAGAAACAGGGTCATTTTTTGTTCCTTTTTTCTTCCATTTAAAACCATAATTCTCCCCTTTTTTCTCCTAAAATTCTGACTTTAAAAACCTTTCGTCGCCCCCCAAAAAGGTCTTGTCCATCCAATCATCTCATTCCAACCCATCCTCCACACCATGTTACAGCAGCCAGGACCACAGCATTACCTCAACCTTGCACATACTTGCTTTTAAAGCTACAATTCTGAAAACAGACATTTCAACAAACAGAGCACTTAAGTGAAAGCTGCAGCCTCTACAAATGCTCTGGGAGAGGACAGAATCTGCATAGACAGACATTACTGGACATTATCTGACCATCACCTTTTAAACTTCAATCTTCATCACCCGCTGCCTCAACTGCATCCAGTCTCCTCCAACCTATTCAGAAATCTTCATGCTATTGATCCTTTGGTTCTTTCTTCCACTGTTTCTTCAACCCTTTCTTCTACTATGTCATCTAAGTCTGTTGACAAGGCAGTAGCTTCCTATAACGTTGCACTGTCCTCTGCTCTGGATGCTCTCGCTCCGCCCATGCCATGTCCTGTGAGGCATTCTGCACCCCAGCCCTGGCTTTCATCCACTACCCGCTATCTACGTTCCTGGGCCCATTCTGCTGAGCGTGCTTGGCTCAAATTCCGCTCCCTTGCAGACTTTCTACACTTCAAATTCATGCTTGTCTTTCCAGTCAGCCATAGCTCTTGCCAAACAAGACTATGTACATTGCGGCGCTCCTGCCTGGCCTTGGGGCTAAAGACAGGAGCGGCGGTCTGATGCTTCGTGAGGAAGGAGAGTAACCTGTATCCAGGGAATGCTGGGTATTGTAGTTCCTGCTCCTCTCGCTCCGAAATAAAGAGTTGTAGTTATGGGGTTTCCAGTATTTTTATTATAGTAAAAGGATATTGTTCCATCACATGGCAAATAAATGCAAACAAAATAGGTGCTTCAAAATGCTAACAGGAAAACTTAGAATAAAGGCAACTTAAAGTATAACTGCTTCTTTTCACTTCTAAGCAAATTACTCAGTTTGCCCCAAGAGGTCAGTTAGTTTCACTGCAGCCTCTTTCAGCCACTGTTACCTTCACAGTGCTGGGGAATCAGGTGCACATAATTAGAGCTTTCTCAGCAAGGCAATACAACAGCTCCGTAGCATTCAATTCACATACGGTAAAAAGCAGTTTCCTTCAGCTTGGCATCTCTACACAGCAGACCGTGCAATCCATGCTCTCACAATCTGGTAAGTCTGTATTATCTTGTGTTAATTCTTCAAGCTGTATGGAATTACTGGCTTCTGGTAACACTGGCTGTCTTCTAGCTTGCAACTCTAAAAACGGCTTAAAACTCTGTAGGAGCAATTCAGCCTGCTGTTTGGGAGGTAGGGAATTGCTATCAGCTATACAACTTCCCTCTGGCTTAAGGCTGTTTATTTTCTCCTCTCTTAGATTAATTGTATCAGAGTAACTGCTAGTCTCTTTTGCTAATGTTTCACACACAGGAGAGTTAGCTTTAAGTTCAGCCTGGAAACTTTGTGGCAATTCACTTACTTGTTGCCATGCCGTTCTGACTTCAGATGGCTCCAACGTTCTCCAGCTGTTAGAATGTTTGTTGCTCTCTGGCTCAAAACGGTACTTCACAGAATGATTGTTTTCTTTCTTGTGCCTGCCTTGAAGGCTTCCTTTCCCAGGGCTGTGCCTTCCAACGGTTGTCTATTTCAGGGCTAGGTCCTCTCTCCTTGGGACTTCTACTCACTGCCTCTGAATAGAACTTTGCAGGTCTCCTTCCAATGCCAGGTTCCCAAGTATCAGCATACTGTCTTCTGGACTTCCAATCATTCTCCTTCTTAATCCTCCTCTCCTTCTCCTCATTCCTCTCAATCCCATTCCCCCTCTTCTGACTAGCAAAACCATGCTCTGGTATAAAACCACGTTCTCTCCTGGACACGCCCCTTCCAAGGGCAGGGTGTGCCCAATCAGGACTGCAGGACTCCTCCCCTGGGCTGGTCTCCATGCTCAGCTCTGTGGAATAGAGTCTCTTTCTTCCTTGGTTTCTCAAATAGGCATAAATCCTGCTGAACCTCAGGATTTTCATCAGTCTTCATAGGCTCAGGAGGGCGTTGTTCACCACAACATCTGACTAACTCTTGCCTCTGACCCTCGCCGTCTCTTTACTACTCTCAGCTCTCTCCTCAAACTGCCTCCGCCTCTGATCCCTCCCTCCCTTTCTGCCCAAACCCTGGCTGACTATTTCCATGACAAAATCCACAAGATCACCCTCCAATTCCCCACAAAGTCAGCTACTTCCCCTCCTCCCCCTCTTCACGCCCTCTCTTCCTTTCCTGTGATCTCTGAAGAGGAAATTGCACACCTTCTTTCTTCCTCCAAACCCACCACCTGCTCCTCTGATCCTAGCCCCACCTATCTCCTCAGCCCCATCCCCTCCACTGTTGTCCCTTCCATTTCTCATATTCTCAACCTATCGCTCTCCACTGCAATTGTCCCTGCAGCCTTCAAGCATGTCACACCTCTCCTCAAGAAACCCTCACTTGATCCCACCTGTCCTAATTGACCCATCTCCCTCCTTCCTTCATTTCTAAACTACTTGAGTGTGCGGTTCACTGCTGCTGCCTCGACTTCCTCTCCTCTTGATCTTTTACAGTCTGGCTTTCGTCCTTTAGCAAGAGCTGTTTCAGTAGAGTGTAAAGTCTCCAGTGACTTCTTCCTAGCAAAATCCAAGGGCCTTTACTCTGTCCTCATCCTTCTTGACCTCTGCTGCTTTTGACACTGTTGACCACAACCTTCTCCTCAATACCTTGTCCTCGCTTGGTTTTAAGGACTCTGTACTATCCTGGTTCTCCTCCTATCTCTCCCATTGCTCTTTCAGTGTGTGTTCTGGTGGCTCCTCCTCCTCTATCCTGCTCCCAGTTGGTGTACCCCAAGTATCTGTCTTGGATCCGCTCCTTTTCTCTCTCTATACCCAGTCCCTTGGTGCATTTCTCTTCCCATGGCTTTCAGTACCATCTTTATGCTGATGACTCCCAGATCTACCTCTCTACGCTTGAAATCTCCCCAGCAATCCAGACCCGGATCTCTACCCACCTTTCTGACATTGCTGCCTAGATGTCTCACCGCCACTTGAAATTGAACATGGCCAAGACTGAACTTAGAACATAAGAAATGCCATACTGGGTCAGACCAAGGTCCATCAAGCTCAGTATCCTGTTTCCAACAGTGGCCAATCTAAGTCATACGTACCTAGAGGTTTTCCCAAAAGACACAGGTTCCACAATGCTTATACTGGGGTCAAGCATCGATATCCTGGGTCCCTTCTTAATAATGGTTTATGGACCTTTCCTCCAGGAACTTGTCCAAACCTTTTTTAAACCCAGCTACACTAACAGCCTTTACTACATCCTCCGGTAACAAATTCCAGAGTTTGATTACACGTTGAGTGAAAAAATATTTTCTTTTATTAGTCTTAAATAGTTTACCCTGTAGCTTCATTGCATGTCCCCTAGTCTTTCTATATTCTGATAACGCAAACAATCTACGTTTACCCGTTCCACTCCGTTCATTAATTTATAGACTTCTATCATATCTCCCCTCAGCCGTCTCTTTTCCAGGTTAAAGAGCCCTAACCTTTTTAGCCTTTCCTCATAGGAGTATCCTTCCATCCCCTTTACCATTCAATCCGTTCAACACTCTGCTGCACGGCTAATCTTCCGCCACTGGCCAGCCTCATCATGCCCATATTACTCCTCTTCTCAAGTCACTTCATTGGCTCCCTATCCATTTCCGCATCCAGTTCAAACTTCTCCTACTGACCTATAAATGCATTCACTCTGCAGCTCCTCACTACCTTTCTCCTCTTCTCTTAACCCCCCCCCCCCCCTCGGGAACTCCGCTCTTCTAGCAAACTGCTTCTATCTGTGCCCTTCTCTTCTACTGCTAACTCCAGACTTTGCTCCTTTCACCTTGCTACACCTTACACCTGGAACAAACTACCTGTGTCTGTATGCCAGGCACCTTCTCTGACCCTCTTCAAATCCAGGCTGAAAAGTCACCTCTTTGCTGCTGCTTTTGGATCTTGAGTCACCTGATCCTTTCTTTTCCTTTCCCCCTTGATTTTATCCCTGCCTACACCTTCTGTGTTGTCTGTCTTGACTAGATTGTAAGCTCTGATGAGCAGGGGCTGTCTCTTCCATGTCTGTGCAGCGCTGCATACGACTTGTAGCGCTATACAAATGCTTAGTAGTAGTAGTAGTCCAGTAATGTCATCTACTACTACAACTGCTCGTAGAATCTGGAAGCTAATATCTGATTCCACACAAAAGCAACAGTAGCAATGATAAGCTCAATGTAGCATATGATTCTCCTGAGAATTTGGATCCTCTTCTCTCCATACTGTTTTTTAGAATCTATAAAGTGTTTTGGTTTATTCCCTGCACATTCATACGTCTCGATTAGCCGTATATTAAGGAACAGTAATAAGTAGGAGAGTAGCGATTCTGCAAACCTCCTTCAAATTATGTTTTTGAAAATCACACCTACCATAAGCCTCAGGCAAAAAAGGAAGAACAGTGTAACATATCTTTTTTAATTGTTTTTCTGAGAATCCAGAACCTCCTCTAGCCCCACTGTTTCTTAAAGAATTTATCAGGAGTTTGATGTTTATTTCCTGTACCGATACAATTTATAATTGTTGTTAACGATTTTGGCTCAGCTGAACCTGCGATGTAACCTTGGCCCTACTCCATACTATTTATATAAGTACAATTTAATTCTCCATTAATATTTTTGGACAGTATTTGGAATTAATTGAGATTTAGTACGATTTTTCCCACCATTTTTCCCATTATGATAGATGGTTAATTAGCATTTGTGTCTCTCTTGGTTATGTACTCCTCCCACATCTGACCTAGAGTAATGCCTGCTGCGTTTCTTTGGTGTTTCCAGTCTCTAGTTCCCAGTAATTGATGCTCTCAATATACATACAAGTTATCTCCAATGGTATACATATGCTTTTTCTTATGTCTTCTTCATTTTAGTTTTTAACTCCTTGCATTTACTGTGTGCCATCGTTTCTACATAGAAGAGGTTTGCATGTCATCTCTACAAATAAGGTAGTAACAATACAAATATGATGTTGACCTTCACAAGGACTGTATTTTAATGTGTCTGTATGGATTTATTTGTGGTCTATTTTGGTGTATTTTCTATCACACAATTTTAATATTTACATTTTATTTGAGTATCGTGTTTCAAGCATTTGAGTTTTATTATATATTATTTATCATTTTAATTTTTTTTAATTTAACTATTTGGGAGTATTATTAATTTTATATTTCCATTATTTAATACATAATTTCTACTATTTATTATTATACATGTATTTTTATTTCTGTATAATGAGTTAATTGGATGTTTATGAGTATTTGTTCTTTCAGTATTTGAGTTTTTAATATTGTTTGTTTCTATGTCTTTAGCACCTATGTAGACAACCCCTGATGAAGGTCTCCGAAACACGGCCTGTGTCGGGTTGCTAGGTCTGAGATTTCAAATAAAGTGTTTTTCCACCTTATCACGCTTTGGACTGTGTGTCTGTATACTCCTTGAGACTGATGCTCCACTCCGCCTGAAAATAAACTCTGAAGAAATCACACCCCTGGGCGGGAATGAGGACTAAACTGTCATCACTCAAGGAACGACAATTACCAGGTAAGTGTAATTTCTATTTCCTTATCGTTCCTCCAGTTTAGTCCTCCACCTCTGGGATGTAACAGAGCAGTAATCACTGGGAGGGACCTATCCAGCCAACTCACCACACTGTCGACCCGGAACAGGCATCCTTTACTGCCAGAACAGTTAGGCAGTAGTTGCTACTGAGGGAATGAAGAGACGACCTGGAACTGCTCTAACAATACCCCCTGGTGGATGACACAGTGATCCACCCATGAAGCTGCTTGCGCCCTGGTAGCAAGAGTCAGAAAGCCCTCCGGAATCGTACAACCTCGCCACCAGAATGCTGAGGCAACCACCGCCTTAACCCAGTGTGAAATGGCCACCTTCGCTGCTGCTTCCCTTTCGCAGGGACCTCCAACCAACACACAAAGAAACGAACGCCGCACCCTGCATTTTATGTTTCTTATTGGCGTAAGCTACAAACAACAACCTCCTCCAGAAAAACCGAGAACTGGAAGAGAAACCAATAGGCTCAGGAGAAAAATCAGATACCACCTTTTGGAAGGACGATGGGACTGGTCGCAAACACCACCCTCTATCCAGAAAGGGTGAAAATGGCTCATTACATGACAACGCCTGAAACTCATCGCACCGAACAAAGAGCTATCAAAGCCACTGTCTATAACAGCAAATCCTTTACCGATGCCTGGAGTAAAGAATCAAAGGACTCTTTAGTTAACGCCTCTAAGGCCCAATCGGGATCCCACGGCGGCACCCGAACTCTCCTTGAGGAGCGCAGTAGGGTCCCAACTTAAGGAAACACCACACATTGATCCAAACACCTAGTGCTATTCCCTCCACAGAACCTCTACAGCCGGAAACAGTTGCCAGCTGGACCCTCTAAGGAACTGGCCGCTAGTTCCTTCAGACACTGTCCTGCAGAGAACTCAGACCAAGCATACAGACACCTTTGTTGCCCGGACTTGCCGCCGTGAACAGCAGCCTTCAAAAAGGCGCTAAGCACGGACCTATGTACCAGACACAGCCTGCCTCCTTGCTCTCAACAAGGTGGCGAAGACTGCCGCAGAATAATCCTTCTTCAGCCCCGCCCATTCAAAGGCCAAACTGTAGGCGGGCACCAGTCCACCTGAGACATTCATCGCGGACCTAGCCGTAGCAGAACGTCTGCTACCGGCAACTTCTAGGAAATGCCCATCGAGTAGGCGAATGAGATCAGCCTAGTACGGCCGTCTTGTCCAACCGGGCGCTACCAAGAGTACCTTTCCCCGAAAGTCTCGATACGCCAACTACTTGCCCTATGAGAGCCCACAGGGAAACAACAAGACAAAGACTTTTAAATGGGAGCTTACTGAGCCTCGACTTGGGCGAACCATCAGCCGCCCCATTCCTCCACCAGAGACACCTCCGGGTGAACCCAAAGGAAGCCAATAATATTAGCTAGCGCTCGAATTAAACCATAATGCACATTTGCCACAAAGCAAAATCAGGCTCTAGTCGTTTCAACTCCCTGATCCTTTCCAGGCGAGTAGACTGCTGTAAACGCTGCAACCACCTGAAGCATTCTCTCGCCCCCCCCCCCCCAGGCTCCACAAATGGGAGCTTGTAAGGACACAGCATTGCCCCCAACGATCGCCTCAGTGAACCATCTACTTTCCTATCTTGCGCTAAAGACTGCTAGGGCTCTCTTCCATACAATGAGTCCACACCCCCTGGTAGTGGAAGGTGTGCACCCACCCACGTAGTACCCAGGCCTGCCCCTGCTTAGCCTCAAAATGTCAATCAAGAAGAAGCGAATTCAGGACAGCTGAATCCTTTTTTTTTTTTTTTTTTTTTTTTTTTTACAAAGACATCTCTTAACCAAAAATTCCTTCAGCATATGTTAAGAGAAGCTCTTTCCGTGCCAACAATATGAAGTAGAAAGAACTCCCAATCACAGGCATACTAATCCACGGCCTTCCTGCTAGAGTAACACCCCATTCCGTCTGACTGCCCAAAGATGAACTTTATATTTTAAGTTCAACTAGCACCTGGTGTTAGGAAATACAGCTTTCTCATTCTGCAGTGGCAATTGAGTCAGCAATGAAGAAGCCGAGAAACTGCAGACAAGTTCCCATTATACCACCTGGTAAAGACTCCACTTTTAGACCACTGAAGCAAAAAAGCATGCGAGAGTGCATTGTGTCCTGCCAGTAGCTGATCGAATTTAAAATGATTCAGTGTATGCAGGGTATTTTCCAGAGAACGCAAGGTCCCTCATCCAGGCTGCCTCCACATTCACAGTCTAAACCAGCAGCCATCTTGGCATCAGCCGATTAGCGTGGAAGCCATCTTGTAAGCCCAGCATATGATGTATGCCTACTAGAATCTGAGCTGCTGATATTGCTGCTAGAGAACTAGCCTGGCTGCGTGCTTCTGGCCCCCATTAAGGTATTCGCTGAACACTAGCAGATACTCTGTACTGGAGAACCTCTGATAAATGGAATGGGAGCATAGATAGCTTCAAAGGCCAGAGTTCTATTTTGCAACCTCTCTCCGCTGAGCTGCCTTTTCCATATGTAAAATTAAACCACATATAGCCAAAATTAAGACATTGTCCAAATTATAAGATTTTACGGTAGATTTGTAAAGCCAAACTAAACGGGAATATTTTCCAATAAGAAACCCCTCTCGACATAATGCTTATGGCAGAGCATTCCACATCTGTGGACTGGCCATGGCGCTCACCCAAGCCCTTGTTACAACTGTCCAAGAGAGTTATCACCATAATTCCTTTTGACTTGAATATGTTTACAGCGGATCATAGCGCTATATCACAGCAGCTAAGCCAAAATATTACCCTGCCATATAAACCGATTAACGCTTTACAGGACCTTCTATGGATAGCAGGAGATTCTTGTAAATCAACAGAGCTATGCCCTTTTTTTTTTTCTTTTCTTTTTTTTTTTTTTTTTTTAAAGTATAGGACTCCAAAAACCAAGTTTCCGCCAACTCCAATGAAATCAAAGCAGATCAGCTAAAATTACCCGAACTGCTCCTATAGCTTTGCAAGAAGCTACCAGCCCCCGCTGCACCCAGCTTTCCTTCCCCCCTTGTCCTGAGGGATTCAGCATTGCAGGACGCGTTGTGCACCACCTGCCAGCCTGCTGCGCCTGCCAGGGAGCTGAAGAGCAAAACAGAGTAGAACCCCTGGAAGCAAACAGTGTCCCGACCTTGGGGTTCAGGACGCAAAAGGCCACCGAATAAATCAACAGTGTTAGCTAAAAATGAACAAGGCTATCTCTCACTAAAGAGAGTTTCTTTTTCTTTTTGAAATCCCACCGAAGTCCGTGGGACCCAAGCGTCGAACACAGTCCCTTAACGCTGTGCATTAACCATAACCATAGAAATGAAATGAAATCCTGCTCTAGAAATAGCTGAGAATTTCCTGGGAAGGGCATGCTAAGTGGAGCTATGAAACACACAGGCACCCCCCCTCCCCCCAGCCTTCCTGCAGTCAGAGAAATAGCAGTGGGATACACTGACAACCTTGCAAATGGAGGTCTTAGAGGTTGCTGCCTGTGTGAACCTGAAGGAGTAATACGATTTTGTATTTTACCACCCCCCCCCCCCCCCAGGGATGGGGGCACTGAATACTATATGTGCTTCATGAGCAGCACTGCCATCCGGTGGCCTTTAGGGCACCAGAGCCCAAATGACACAGAAGTTAAGAGCTTTTATTAACCCTTTGAAGGCCTACTTTAAATGTTTAATCCACATTCTGCAGCCAGGTTAATTTTTGCATATTTCAGGAAAATTGTACCCGTCTAATTCAATATGTTCTAATAGTGATTTCCTTCTGCTATGGTCATGTATTATATCCCATTTGATAGGAATATTTAGTCAGTTGCTTGTTTAGTCACTAACCCCTGAGAGCCCATGAGGTGACCCTGTGGTTATTTCTTCCCTGACTTGCAAAGAATGATCAATCTGATATGGCTGCAGACACACGGTCACAGAAATAGTAATTACACTTACCTGGTAATTGTAGTTCCTTGAGTGACAGCTTAGTCCTCCACCTATGGGTAGTGCACCTCCTCCTGCAGCTTGAAGACGGGACCAATCAAATTTCAGCATCTCTTGAGATAGCGTACTGGCATTCCTCTATAGCCCCAGTGAACTATTGACAAAGCAGACTCAACAAAACAAAAGGCAATAACAGCTAGCTAACCTTATACAATATTTTAACAGTATTTTAACGATGACAAGAAAACTGGAAACTTCCCCCTATCAAAAAAGGAATTACTCCCAAAGGCAAAGGTTTCCCCGCCTGCCTAGCCACAACCAGGTAGCGAGAGAAAGAACAGAACGACACAAAAGAGAAGCAGAGCATATGTTGCACCTGAAATACTCACCTGAACAAACAGCTGTCTGGACTGATCGTGTGCCGTGCCCAACTGTCAAACCAAGGGCGGGACGGAGGACTAAGCTGTCGTCACTCAAGGAACTACAATTACCAGGTAAGTGTAATTACTATTTCCTTAGCGTTCCTCCAGCTTAGTCCTCCACCTATGGGATGTAGCAGAGCAGTATTAATGGGAGGGACCCTGCCAGGCGGCACGCAAGACAGCCGAACCAAAACAGGCATCCCCTGCCACCAGCACATCTAGCCGATAGTGCTTACTGAAAGTATGCAAGGGTGACCACGTCACTGCTTCACAAATTTCTACCGGTGGGACCATATGTGCTCCGCCCAGGATGCTGCTTGCGCTCTAGTAGAATGAGCCCTGAGACCCACCGTAGTCGGACGCCCCTGCAACAGGTAAGCCGAGATAATCGCCTCTTTAACCCATCTGGAAATAGACGCTTTCGCTGCGGCCTCCCCTTTCCTGGGACTGCCAAACAGCACAAACAACCGATCTGACTTGCGAAAGGACTGCGTGACCTTCAAATAACGACGCAACACTCAATGTCCAAGCGACTAAGGCCCCGATCATAAGCCTGCCCCTCCGATGCCCGCAGTACAGGAAGAGATATCGCCTGATTCACATGAAAGGAAGAAGACACCTTCGGTAGAAAGGAAGGCACCGGCCGGAGAACCACTTTCTGGTCCGAAAAACAGAGGAAAGGTTCCCTACAGGAAAGTGCTTGAAGCTCCGAAATACGCCGCGCTGAAGCAATCGCCACCAGAAAGACAGTTTTAAGGGTCAAGTCCTTCACCGAAACCTGGGAGAGCGGCTCAAACGGAGCTCTGCCGAGCGCCCGCAACACCAAGTTGAGATCCCACGGCGGAACGGAAATACGACGTGCCGGACGTAACCTGGAAACCGCTTTCAGAAACTGCGCAACATCGGTGTGCTCCCCGAGGGCCACTCCTTGGACTTTCCCTCGGTAACAGGCCAGAGCCGCCAACTGCACTCTTAAGGAACTGGCCGCTAGCCCCTTAAAGCCACCCTGCAAAAAATCCAGCACTACTGGAACCGAAGCCGTAGCGGCGTGTACCTGGCGCCGCGAACACCAGTCCTCGAAGATTCGCCAGACGCGGACGTAAGCCAGAGAGGTCGATCGTTTGCGCGCCTGAAGCAAAGTCGCTACGACGGACCTAGAATAACCTTTTTTCTTTAGCCGCGCCCTTTCAATGGCCAAGCCGTAAGCGAGAATCTCTCCACTCGCGGCATAAGGAGCGGACCCTGAATCAGCAGCTCTGGAAGCAACGGGAGACGCCACGGAGCCCCGTCTAGCAATCTCACCAGATCCGCATACCACGGTCTCCTGGGCCAATCCGGCGCTATCAACAGCACCCGACCCGTGTGTGCTTCTATGCGCTGAATCACCTGTCCGATTAGTGCCCACGGAGGAAAGACGTAGAGAAGGCCCGACGAGAGCCACGGTTGCAGGAGGGCATCGAGTCCCTCCGACATGGGTTCCCGTCTCCTGCTGAAAAACCCACGCCACCTTCGCGGAAAGAAAGGTCGCCATGAGATCCATGACCGGTGTCCCCTACCGACGCACTAGTTGCGCGAACACTGAGGGATGCAGCTCCCATTCCCCTGCATCCACTCGCACCCTGCTTGCCTTTGACCTTTCCCCCCCCCCCCCCCCGACCCTCTCACCTCTTCCTCTACCCTTCTGTTACATATTAGATAGGAAAGAAGAGCGAGAGGAGTAACTTCCTTTCTGACTCCTGGCCTTGTGCCTTTCATTTGTAATTTTATTGTAAACCGCTCTGCCTATTAATGAAGGGCGGTCTATCAAATAAATGAATATGAATATGAGGAAATCCGCCGTCATTGTCTTTTCCTGCTATGTGCGCTGCTGAGATCGCCTGCAAGCGCGGTTCTATCCAGGTGAACAGCTGCCGAGATTCCTCTTCCATGCCCACGCTGCCGGTCCCGCCTTGTCGATTGATGTAGGCTACGGTCGCGGCATTGTCGGACAGTACCCGTACCGCCCGGTGCGTGACCTGTCCTTCGAAGCTCTGTAGCGCCAAGAACACTGCTCACAACTCCAAGCGGTTGATCGCCCAACCGCTCTCCTCCAGAGAGCAGAGACCCTGCGCGAAGTCCACTCCGCAATGAGCTCCCCAGCCCGTTAGACTGGCATCTGTCAATAGCAGAATCCACTCCGGCTGCTCCAAGGGCATGCCCGCCTGAAGACAGGCCGGCCGCAGCCACCACTGCAGCTCCCGCCTGACCCCCGGCGGGCACGGAAGTTTCATGCTCAGCGAATCAAACTGATTGGACCAGTGGCGAAGCACAGCCCGCTGCAACGATCTCATGTGAAACATTGCCCAAGGGACTACTTCCAACGTCGCCACCATCGTCCAACACCTGAAGATACTTCCACGCGGACGGGGCTGCGACCTTCCGGAAACTCCGCACCAGGCCCTGAAGCGCCATGGCTCTGCGCTCCGGAAGAAACACCGAGCCTTTTCAAGTATCAAAAAGCACTCCCAAGTACTTGAGAGACTGTCGGCTCCAGATGACTCTTGGCCGGGTTGACCACCCAGCCCAGGGACTGCAGAAGATCGACGACCTTCCCTGTGGCGAGCACGCTCTTGGCTGGGGACTTTGTGCGGATCAGCCAATCGTCCAGATACGGATGTACTAAGACTCCTTTGCGCAACGCCGCCACTACCACCACCATTATCTTGGTGAAGACGCGTGGTGCCGTCGCCAACCCGAAGGGCAGGGCCTGGAACTGAAAGTGCCCTCAAGGAAGCGCAAAGCGCAGAAACTTCTGATGGGACTCCCTGATGGGGATATGGAGACAAGCTTCGGTGAGATTGAGAGACGTCAAAAATTTGCCTTCCCGAACCGCGACAATGACCAAACGTAGGGTCTCCATACAAAAATGCGGTACCCTGAGACAGCGATTCATGCCCTTGAGATCCAGAATGGGGCGAAGAGTGCCATCCTTCTTTGGCACCAAGAAATAAATGGAATACTGCCCCATGCCGCATTCTGCCAGCGGAACTGGAAGGACCGCACTTAAGCGCAGAAGGCGGTCCAGCGTTTGCCATACCTGAAGCACCTTCTGAGGCCCCCGGCAAGGGGAACTTACAAAGGAGTCGAGCACCGGTCTCGCGAGATCTAACGCATATCCTTCGCGAATGATCTCCAAGACCCACTGATCGGACGTGATATGGGTCCAGGCAGACAGAAACCCCCGAAGACGACCTCTGATCGGTTGCAAATCTGCCGGGACCCGCCGCCCTTCATTGGGACTTCCGAAGGGCTGCGGGAGCCAGCATTGAGAAGCCTCTACTTGCACCGCGAAACCCCCGAAAACCCTGGGCCCTAGACATATAGCGTCCCCTTTGGGACCCCGCAAAACGGGGCGATCGAAACCTCTGAAAGTCTCGAGACTGTCCCCTAAAGGACCCAGCAGGTTTACCCCGCTTAGGTCTATCCTCGGGCAATCTGCCGCCTTTGGAGTCCCCCAACTCCTTAACTAACTTGTCAAGATCTTTGCCAAACAAGAGCTTCCCCTTGAATGGAAGTCTGTCAAGACGTGACTTAGACGATCCATCCGCCGCCCAATTTTTTAGCCAAAGAGACCGACGTGCCGCTACCATGGAGGCCATACTATTGGAGAGGGCCCTGATGAGATCATATTGCACATCAGCCAAATAAGCCAAGCCAGACTCCAAGCGCTGGAGCTCCCGCACCTCGTCGGGCGGAAAGGCGGCAGACTGCCGCAGGTGCTGGACCCAGAGAAGACAGGCCCGAGCAACCCAAGCCCCACAGATGGAGGCCTGCAACGCCACTGCGTCCGCCTCAAAGGATTGCTTCAGCAAGCCATCCATTTTCCTATCTTACGCCTCTTTCAAAGCCGCACTTCCTTCCACTGGGATCGTGGTCTTTTTTGTGACCGCCGAGACCGCAGCGTCAATCTTTGGGGAACGAAACTTGTCCTTATCTTTATCCGCCAGAGGCTACAGCTTGTTCATGATCTTTATCCCCTTAAGACCGGATTCGGGAGTATCCCATTCAGTCTGGATCATCTGATCAATAACCTTATGGATAGGGAAAACCACCTGCGTCTGACGGACTGCTTGAATGATGGGATCCGCGCCATCCTCGTCCTTGGTCGGCTGCTCAGTAGAAAGCCGAAGCATTTGAAGAGCCTCCGCAATCAGGGCCAGCAGTTCTTCTCGGCGAAATACTCTTATGATCTTCGCCTGATCCTCAGGCTCAGGAATCTCTCCTTCCTCTAACTCCTCCAGCTCAGCATCCGCCTCCAAGTCGACTTCTTCCTTCTTGCCAGTCCGCCTCGGAGAGAACTGTCTCAACCGCTCGCGGCCGTTTGGCTGGTTTTAGCCCCACAGAGTCACGCTCCGCAAGAGTAGACCGCGTGCTAGGTGGAGGAAGGGGCAGGGACCCCGTCACGACCCCCTGCCACCGGCGACAAAACGCCTGATGCATCAGTAAGACAAAGTCCGGAGAAAAATCGTCCATCAGCAGCGGGCTACCAAGCCCAGACTGCGAACCCGAGGTGCCTAAAGAGGTCTCAGCTACCGCAGCCGAAGGCCCCGCTACCGGCCCAGTACTCTCCAGCCCTGCGAGATCTGGTTGATCAACAGGGGTAACACCAGCCTCTAACTGCTGCTCCATGCTAAGGGACACAGACGCACAGCGCTGACAGATGCCTGTCTCTGTGACCGTGCCCCTGCGAGAGCTGCAGATGACGCACTGGGAGCCTGAAGACATGGATGCTCCAAAACTGAAAGGCTCCTGGGGACCCTTGAAACCAGGGAGCAGCAGGTCCTGGAGACAGCGAAGGCCTGTCACACAAGCACAACGGTGGCCTTCTTTCCCCTCTTCTCGTTTTGCTTTTCTCTTATTTTTTATTTTTTTTTTTTTCTTGATACCGTTTAGGCCCTTAGTGAAATAGATATAAGCTGAAAATAGCAGTATGTAATCCCCGTGGGATGTAACCGGAGGGAACCTGCAACTAAAAGGAAAGCTCCGCAGAACAGCTGACAGGCAATCTCGAGGCCGCCCAATGTCCCGCCAAAACTGTGAAGGAAAATAAACCCCCAAAACAAAAAAGAACAAACAAAATGAAAGAAAGCAAAATACCTGCTAGGACTGGCCCGACCGCGGACCGGAGGAAAGCACAGCTCCGGGGAGCCACGCTGAGGCCGCTGGTGTCAGGAAAGCAACTTTGGAAACAAACTTTGGAAGCCGCGTGTTCAAAATGTCCGCGGCTTCTCAAAGCATATTGGCGCGCTGCTCCTGCCCGCTCTCCCGAGCCGAACCGCCAGACAAAGGAGAAGACAGGATGCACCACGCTGTAGCTCCGCTGCTCCGGACTCAAGAAGCAGAGAGCGAAACTAGCTGCGATGCAGAGAACGGGCAGCCGGCCAAGAGCCCGGGAAAGGAAGAGCAGCAAGGCGCTGTTCCGTCTACCGAGGACTGACCCCCTGGAGAAATCTCACTGCCGGTAAACGGCTCAAGGAGCTCTGCCCCGAACAGCCCAGGGGCCAGAGATCCCACAGAAGCAGCAGTCCATGCGATAGCTGTGGCCAGGCAGGTGAGAGAAACCTCCACCGGAGCCCTCAGAACCAGGGGGGGGGGGAGAAACGCGCCTGTTCCAATCTATGTTGTTTTTTTTAAAGAAACAGATCCAACACCTAGGATAGAGGGAAATGAAATAAAGTATGACAGTTAAATAAAATAAAAGGTTAGCTAACTATCTTGCTCCTTAACTGGTTCCCTAGTGAGCCCAGACCTAGGCTCACTACATCCTCTAGCTGCATGAAGTCTGGACACACTGGGGCTATAGAGGAATGCCAGTACGCTATCTCAAGAGATGCTGAAATTTGATTGGTCCAGTCTTCAAGCTGCAGGAGGAGGTGCACTACCCATAGATGGAGGACTAAGCTGGAGGAACGCTAAGGAAAGGCACTATTGAGTGTACCAGCTGCCCTCTGGTGGCCATAGACCGTAGCACAGGCACTTGGTTGACAGTTAACTGTTATATACTTTTTTATATCCTAAGGTTTCTTAAACCTGTCCCTGTGAAACCACAGGCATTTGGGCAACTTTCACTATAGAATACACAAAGGCACACTTCCAGCCTGCCCCTCCTTCCAACTACAAGTTAGGGCTCTGCTCTTGAACCTAAAAGCTGGCAATTTGCCTAATATCCCGGGACTTAACAGATGCTCCTCAGAGACATGATTAGGAGGGAAAGAACATGTGGTATCAGATCAATGCCAAAACTGCTGTTCTATAAAACTAAGAATAAACTTAAAAATAAAGAGGACTGACAACAGCCCCCTTAAGGCTGAGGAACCCCCAAAACCTACAAACAAAAAGAGAGAAACAAACACTAGGCCCAAAAATCTAGCCATTCTGCCAGTTGTCTTCCTCACACAGCCAGCTCCCTGCAACTCTCGCCATGCGGTCCAAATACCTAGAGAGAAAATGGCCGCCCCTTCGCCAATGAATTTTGGTGCCAAGAACAGCCGCCGCTGCAAAAAGGAGGCCTCAGCAGACTGACAGAGCCCGAAGGCCTTACCTGCAGGGCCGAAAGCCACGCAGCCTGCTCCTACCGCCTTGAATTCCTCCGATCCTCAAGCCGCGCTGATGCGCCTGGCAGCCGCAGCGAGGACCGCTCAGCCAGTTCCACAGAGTAAAATTAAAATCCCGCAGCAACGGAGAGGCTCCGTCTCACACAGCTTCAGTGTGGCTGTATGGGTCCCGGAGCTCTCTCCCGTATTGTCCAGGGAGAGAGAGATCCGCACCGGCGAATGCCTGCAGCAAGTGAAAATAACTGACAAGGAGGGAAGGCGAGAGCTGCTACTAATTTAAAGAGCCAGGCTCAAATTTAAAAATTACTGTAAATATAAGGAAATTTGTTCCTAATAACTAAAGGGAACTAATCCCTGATTGCCATTTAAACAAATTAAAAGTAAAATTAAAAGTAAAAATCAAAAGTAAAATCAGAATAGAATTTGTCACACTAAATGCTCCTTATCTGTTCCCCCCAAGTGAGCCCAGAAGCTAGGCTCACTATGTCCTCCTGCTGCATGGAGACTGGACACACTGGAGGCTGATGGGAGATACCAGTAGGCTATATCCAGTGATATCACAACTTTGACATGCCCAGTCTCCAAGCTGCAGAAGGAGGTGCACAACCCAGAGGTGGAGGACTAAACTGGAGGAACGATAAGGAACAGCACCTCGTCCTTGCGGAGTGGTGAAAGTTTGCGGAGCCGTCAGACCAAACGGCAACACCCAAAACTGGAAATGTCCCATCGTCACCGTGAAGTGGAAGAACTGCTGGTGCTCAGACCTGACAGGAATGTGCAGATACGCTTTGAACAGGTCTAGTGATGTCAGAAACTCCCTGCTCTGTACCACCACTGACAGACCGTAGAGTCTCCATGCAAAAATGTGATACTCTGAGTCAGCGGTTTATGCCCTTGAGGTCGAGCATCGGCCAAAAGGAGCCTTCCTTCTTGGGCACCACGAAATAAATGGAGTATTGACCGCACCCGAGTTGTCCTCTGGGTTCCGGTACCACAGCCCTTAGCTGCAACCACGTTGCCTGGTGCCTTGCAAGGAGACTGGACAAAAAACAAAACAAAACAAGAGTGGCTGATTGGGCGTGCCCACTCGAGGGCATAGCCTTCTTGGATGACCTCCAGGTCCCATTGGTCCGACGTGATCTGGACCCAAGAAAAGTAGAAATCCAGCAGCCGACCCCCCCCCCATGAGAATCACCACCACCTGGGCCCCCCTCATTTCATTGTGTTTTCTTAGGCTCCGAGGAGGAAGGGGATCCAAACCCCTTTCCTGCTCCCTGGAAGCCCCAAAATCCATGCCCACGAAAGGCAGATTTCTCTCTGGTAAAGACCAAACCGGAAGGGCCGAAAATGTCTGAAGTCTCTCGCCTGCCCCTTCCCTGCAAAGGCAGGGTGGCTCTGCTTATCCTCAGGCAGACGGCCCCTCTTGGATTCCCCCAAATCCTTAACCAGCTTCTCAAAATCCTCCTCAAAGAGCAACTTGCCCTTGAAAGAGAGCTTACTAAGACAGGCCTTGAAGGATCAGTCTGCCACCCAGTTCCTTAGCCACAGACAGCGACATGCTGCCACCAGGGAAGCCATGCTCTTCAAGAGCCCTCTGATGAGATCATAGTGGGAATCTGCTAGATACACAGCCCCCGACTCCAACTTTACCACCTCATCAGGGGAGTCCGCCCCCAGCTCCCCCTGTTGCACCCGCTGTGGAGGAATGCCCTCGCCACCCAGGCCCCACAAATAGAAGCCAGCGGTGCCAGCTGCTTAAGTATACCAGTGTCATCAGAAGGATGACATACTCAGTCTCCAAGCAGCTGGAGGAGATGCACAACCCAGAGGTTTCAGGACTGGACTAGAGGGACGATAAGGAACTTTAATCCTGTAAGACTCAATGTCCTCTCTAACAGACCACAACCCCTCCACCAATCTGATCTATTTTAACATTGCAGTATAGTTTGTACCCTGGTATCAGTGCCCCATTGCTTGTCCTACTTTCACCAGGTCTCTGAGATACCAATCATATCTAACCTCTCATTTAGTGCTATATAGTCTAACTCTCCCATCTTATTTTTGAGACTTCTAGCATTTGCAGACATTTTAGAGGCTGTATTTTAGTCATATTAATCTGGTTATCAGTAGACGAGGGTAATTTGGAATCTTTCAGCTCTGTACTTATGGGCATCTGGGTTACTTTTACCTTTTTGGGAACCCCTCTGTTGGGATGCCCTAACGTCCTTTTGCTAGTATCCTTCAAGGATACATCCTTCCAAACCATACGCTCGAGCGACTGTCTGTTTTCCTCTAATATCTAGTTTAAAATCTGCTCTCCTTTTTAAAAGGTTAATGCCAGCAGCTGGGTTCCATCACAGTTAAGGTGGAGCCCATCCCATCAGAAAAGTTCCTCCTTTCCCCAGAATTGTGCCCAGTTCCTAACAAATCCAAAATCATCCTTCCCTTGCAACATCATCTCATCCACACACAGATTCCAGAACTCTGCCTGCTTTTTGGGTCCTGCACTTGGAATGGGAAGCATTTCAGAGAATGCTACTCTAGTTTTGGATTTCAACTTCCTACCTAAAAGCCCAAATTTGGCCTCCAAAACCTCCCTCCCACACTTTCCTGTCATTGGTACCAATATGCACCAAGACAGCACTCCTCCCCAGCATTATGTAAAACCTTGTCTAGGTGGCATGCAAGGTCCACTAACTTCGCACCAAGAGGCATGTTACCAGCCACCCAGCTAACTACATGCCTAATGATCAAAACAACAGTTGTCCTAACCCTTCCCTCATGGGCACATGGCCCTGGAGAAATCTCCTCGGTGCGAGAGGGTTTTACGTCACCTGTAGGTCCTAGCTACAGGATCACTTCCTGCCACACCAGGGTGATGCCATGGAGGAGGGAGGTCACATGACAGGAAAGCAACAGGAAGGCTGCCAGACTGGAGATGAGACCTACAGGGACTAGTACTGATGTCCCATCTACATACCTCTGTCTTCCTTATGTCCTTCAAGTCTGCTACTCTAGCCTCCAGAGATCAGACTCGTTCCCTGAGAGCAAAAAGCTCCTTGCACCTACTGCACATAGAAGACCCCTCACCAACTGGGAGAAAATCCTACATGTGACACTCAATGCAAAAGACTGGATAGCCCCCATCTTGATGCTGGACTGTCTGCATCTTAGTTTTAAGGTTTTATTTAGTTATTTGTTTGCTTATTTAAGCTTGCTGGGGATACTTGTACTAATACAACTATACCCAATACATTTAATGGACTTTGTTCACCTCAAGATTAATTAATTTCAGGTCCTTAATCAATCTAGTCCCTCTCAATAGCCCTGTGAGGTCCTTCTGGCTCTTCTTCAGTCTCCCCAAGTGCTAGGAACCCGTGAGTAACAGCATTAGACACAGGGCAGCTGTCAGCTCCAGTACACAAGGGTGTACCCCTGCTTCAAGCAAAGCTGGGCTTTACTAGTCACAGTCAATTACCATGGCATCATGGTGTAGACCAAGAAAGTCAGGCCTATTTGCACCAATCCAAACACCTTGCTACCTGCTGGAAGCAGACAAATACAAGTGCTGCACCAGAGGATATACAAAGTGATGACATCACAGCAAGTTGCTTAAGTTTGCTTCTACTAGCTGGCAAGGGAGCATAATCATTTGTCTAGACTAGTCTAGCAGGATAAGGAAACCAATGTTAGCATAAGGACACATTTTACCAGTTTTCTTTCCTTGAATCCTGCTAGACCAGTATAGACAGAGGCAGACTTGAGCAACTTTCATCACTAGCTACATATATGCTGGTGCAGCACTGAGAGAAACAAGAACACTCCCCAAGCAGTAAACTAAATAACTCAGAAATAATGCATAATGTTAATAACCAACAATTCAACTTTGCAATAAATAACATAAGTATTTAGCTCTCTTACCAAAATTAAATGGAAATTACACTAACCTGGTAATTGTAGTTCCTGGAGGGTCCAGTTTAGTCCTCCAACATCGGGTAGTGCCCCTCCTCCTGCAGCCTGGAGACTGGACCAATCAAGTCTTCTGTAGTATATATGCAGACGGAGCTCCCAGAAGCCCCCAGTGTACTAGTAACAAAGTATACTTAACGAAGCAACACATTAGATTAATATACAAAATGACATAATGAAAATGACATAATTAAAGAACAATTTGTTTCCCCCCCACAAAAATATCCAACTTTCTCCCCAAACGAGGAAGTCAGAACACTGTATTGCGCTGGAACCAACGCCCCAGAAATCAAAATACAGCTCCGTATCAGAAATCTCAGGAGCTGACTGAACACCTGAGAAAGGAAGAACCATAGCCAAAAACGCGGCTGCAAAAAAGGTTCGAACGGCAAGAGGAACCGTCTTATGATCCACCGTTCGGAAAGCGCGCCGCATTTTTATAACAGATAGTCGGGAGGGAAGGAGGACTAAACTGGACCCTCCAGGAACTACAATTACCAGGTTAGTGTAATTTCCATTTCCTGTTCGGTAATCCAGTTTAGTCCTCCAACATCAGGATGTAACAGAGCAGTTAAGACCGGGCGGGACCTTGCCATCCGGCGCGCAGAACCGCCGAACAAAAGAGGAATCCCGAGCCGCTGACACATCTAAACGATAGTGTGTACTGAAAGCATGCAGAGACGACCAGGTGGCCGCCTTACAGATATCTGCTGGCGGAACTAGGCTGTACTCCGCCCAAGCGGTCGCCTGAGCCCTAGTGGAATGATCCAGTAGCCCCTCCGGAACTGACCGCTGCTGCAACAGATACGCAGACGCGAACGCTTCCTTGAGCCATCTTGCAACGGAGGCCTTAGCCGCCGCTTCCCCTTTACGTGCACCACCGAAGCGCGAATAGCCGGTCAGTCTTCCGAAAAGATTTGGTAGCCTTCAAATAACGACGAAGTGCACGACCCACATCGAGACGGTGAAGACTTCTGTCCGCCGACCCGACAGAGTGGGAAGAAAGAACTGGAAGAAACACTGCCTGATTCACATGAATAGGGGAAACCACCTTCGGCAAAAAGGAAGGGACCGGGGAAAAAAGACAAAAAAGGTTCTCGGCAGGACAACGCATGTAGATCTGAAATACGCCGTGCCGAACAGATGGCTACAAGAAAAACCGTCTTCAGCGTAAAATCTTTCAGAAACGCCCTACTCAGGGGTTCAAAAGGTTCACGAACCAGGGCCCGCATCACTAGATTCAAGTCCCCCGGAGGAACGAAAATCCTGCGGGAGGGTCGCAAATGAAAAACAGTCGTAAGAAAACGACGTACGTCCGGATAAGAACCGCGGAGACGGCCTAAAACTGCCTCGATAACAAGAGATAGCCGCCAACTGGACTTTCAGGGAACTAGCCGCAAGGCCCTTATCAAAAGCAACCTGAAGAAACTTAAAACGACGGAAACGGAAACCGTCGCCGCCCGGACTCCACGCCGGGAGCACCAGTCTTCAAAGGTCCCCCAAATCCGAACGTAAGTAAGAGAAGCGGACGTTTTCCCCGCCCGCAGTAGGGTAGAAATCACCGCGGGGGGAGTAACCCTTCTTTTTCAGCCGAGCCCTCTCCATGGCCAAACCGTAAGCGAGAATCGACCCACTTGGGGCATCCGCAAGGGTCCCTGAAAAAGAAGATTCGGCAGCGTGGATAGGAGCCAAGGAATGCCATCGCTCAGCCGGACCAGATCGGCATACCAGGGCCACCCAGGCCAGTCCGGGGCCACCAGTAACACTCGACCCCGATGGCCCTCGATGCGCTGAACGACCCGGCCAATCAGAACCCACGGAGGAAAGACATAAAGAAGGCCGGACGTTGGCCACGGCTGAATGAGAGCGTCGAGCCCCTCGGACATGCGCTCCCTTTGCCTGCTGAAGAAGCGTCCTGTCTCGGCCGATTGAAATGTCGCCATGAGATCCATGAAGGGCGGCCCCCCCCCCCCCCGACGAACTATTTGCGCGTAAACTTGCGGGTTTAGCTCCCACTCTCCGGGGTCCACCCGCACTCTGCAGAGAAAATCGGCCTGAACATTGTCTGCGCCTGCAATAGGCGCTGCCGAGATGGCCGGAAGACGAGACTGCACCCAATTGACCAAGGCCATCGCTTCTGATTCCAGGGCCATGCTGCCGGTGCCCCCTTGGCGACTGATGCAAGCTACGGTGGTCGCAATGTCCGAGAGGACTCGCACCGGCCGGTCGAGAACTAGGGCTTTGAGGCCAAGAGGGCTAGCCACACCGCCCGCAATTCGAGGCGGTTGATCGACCAAGAAGTCTCCAGGGGAGACCATTCCCCTTGAGCGAAGTGGGTCTCGCAGTGAGCCCCCCAGCCGGTTAAGCTGGCATCCGTTGTGAACGGAACCCAAAGTGGAGGCTCCAGGGAATCCCCCGCGCCAGGTTCTTGGAGGAGAGCCACCACCGGAGTGATCGGCGAACCGCCCTTGGGCAAGTCAATCTCCTGTTCAACGAGTCGAATTGGTTGGACCAACGGCGCAGCAGAGCACTCTGCAGCGGGCGCATGTGGAAGCGCGCCCAGGGCACCACCTCCAAGGTTGCTGCCATCGTACCGAGGAGCTGTAGCTATCACCATGCAGACGGAGCGGGCATCCCCCTGAAGAGTCGGACAAGAGACCGAATGCGGCGCTCCGGTAGGCACACCAAGCCCCGTGCTGTGTCGAGGCTCACTCCCAGATACTCGAGATCCTGAGTCGGGCACAGACAACCCTTGCATTCTTTCACCACCCAGCCGAGGGACCGCAGCAGAGCCACCACCCTGCTCGTGACGTGCACACACTCCCGACAGGACTTTGCCCGAATCCACCAGTCGTCGAGATACGGATGGACCAGGATGCCCTCTTTGCACAAGGCCGCCGCGACCACTACCATCACGTTTGTGAAGGTGCGGGGGGCCGTGGCGAGACCAAACGGCATGGCCGGAAATTGGAAGTGGCCCCACGGAAGAGCGAAGTGGAGAAACCGTTGATGAGACGGCCGGATGGGAATGTGTAATGTGGTGTGCAGCGGCTGTGGAAGATCCTGCAGCAGGGGCTCTGAGGAGGGGGGAGATAAGGTGCTGAGGGACCCAGCTAGCAACGCAGTGGGTATGGGGAAAGCCTCCGGGATGCAGCGTGCAGGTGTAACACAAGCAAGCTATTAATGTACCCTTCGGCTGATTACATTTCACATATAATACAGCGAGAGAAAAAAGCATTGTAGGGACTTAAACCACCTTTCCTCTTCTTGTGTGGGGTTTCATTTATTTATTTATTTTTGCATTTAAAACAAAAAGCAAGGAAGGCTCAGGGAAACCCAAGACTGTTTAAGAAAAGGATTTTGAAACTCCACGTGCCTCCACAGCATGATTAAGTGTGTGGAAACTGCTGTTTAGAGCTGTTTCCTCTAAAAAGAAACACTGAAGAGAAAAACAAAACAGCCGCTGGCACCGAAAAACTGTCAGGTATTCGCAGAACTGAGAAGGGAACTGTCAGTCATTCACTGTGCTGGCATAGAGAAACTTTCAAGGTCAGGGTAAGGCAATTACAGTGACTGAAAGTAGGGAAATTAGAGTGGGATCCCTCCGCAGCCATTCAGACCTCCATGGTAGGGGCTGAAAGGTGTTTCTGGGGAGGGATGTAGAAGCTCAATCCAGCCATAGGAAAATTACAGTGAGCATGCTTAATTAGGCCGAGCCCAAAACAGTCAGGATCCAAAACACTGACTTAAAACCTCAACCAAATGGTATATTGAATAAGACAGGTACAATAATCAGTAGGACGTACAAAGTAACCCGGCTGCAGTTTGTGGACTAAAAAGTCAAAGTAGGCACTTCCAAACTCAGGGGCAGCCGGTCCGGATACAGCTGAAAGCATCCCAGAGCAGCTGAGGCAAGGAAGAAAAAACAAAAACAGAGTACTCACAGTTTTCTCACAGAAAATGATACCTGAACTTCCTGGAGGTATCCAAACTCTCGTGGTAAAGACTCAGTGCAGCGTAAAGCCAATGGAGAGCTCCCCCGAAGCCAAGCTCCGGAGTTCCCAAGTTCCTCAGGGGAAGCAAGATGCTGGGGGAAGAGCAGAGCTGATGCCTGAGGTCCCTGTGTTTCTTCTGACAGCCTATGCAGCGTAAATCTGAATAAGGCACAGGGAGAACTAAAAAGAAATAACTGCGTCCCGCAGGAACAGGCATTTAACAATATTCCCCATAATAGGTAATGCCTCAGCCAGCCTTCTTTGTTGGGCACAGTGGGGAATGGAACCCATGAGCCCTGCACCCTTCGTCAGTGACTCAGCATTGTATTGTGGCTCTGAATTGCATACTGTTCTCTATCCATGCCTTCTGTACTTTTCATCCATTATGTTAATACATAGGCAGAGAAAAAAGTAACCTCTGCACAACTGACATCTAGCAAGTGTTGTGGAAAGAAAAAAAAACCTGAAACAATATAGCTTTTAGAAGCCAGCAGAGAAGTAATCTGGCTTCCCGCCAAAAACCGAGGCTCATTAGCTATTCAAAATGGCCACCAGCAAAAATAAAACACCAAAAGAGTGAATTAAAACCCCCAAAAGCTAAGGAATTAACTTAAAAAGTCAAAGAAGAAGGTGGGAGGGTTGCAGGCATGAGAGAAATGCCTAAAATCGCTGAAAAATCAAGAAAAATCAATCAATCGAGTTACCACAGAGCTGCAAACAGGTCTGAAGAAATTGCAGCACAGCTCTTGCAGATGCCAGAGTCAGTCATTGTACCTCTGCGGGACCCACAAATCACACATTGAGGTTTGGCAGCCATGCTAAGGCAACCTGCTTCCAGGGGGAAAGAAGGAAACAGGAACAGGGAAGCCCACAGCAAAGGGACTAACCGTATTCAAATCAGTACAGCTTTAAATTTAAAACGTTTTTTTTTTGTTTTGTTTTTTGTTTTTTTTTTACAGAAAACAAAATACTCCCCAGAATCCTAGGGGTGCCCTGAGCAAAATCGCCAGCAAAAGAAACCCCAAAAATGCCAGGGGAACCCGTGCACAAGTGTTAAAAAGTGCCCTTAAAAAGCACACTTTAGAAATCCAAAATGGCCGCCGCACTTTTTCACCCACAATAAAAAAAGGCGCGAAAATACAAAGGTAACCAAATAAAATGGAAAAGAAGGAAAACGACCCTCTAATACAGGGCAAGCGAAAAAAATCAGGAAAAAGTGCAATTCGGAAGCCAGGGGAGCCGACAGAGCCTCTGACAATGCAAAAAACAACAGAGCTGAAAAGTTAAAGCAAGGAAAATTCCTACCAGCTCAGGGAACAGCAAGGAACTCAGTCAACTTCTCCAAGTGACAGGCAATGCTGTAGCAGGTATGGCTCTTCCCCGAACAGTCTTGGGGAGAGCTCAACCCAGGTTTCAGATATTCCCAGGCAGGAAGGTAGGAGCCCAATGCAGGTCTGGCTTCCCCCAGGATGTCCCCTGTGGCAATGCTCCTTTTTTTTTTTTTTTTTTTTTAAAGATACAGCTACCTAGCAAAGAAATGGTAAATAAAGGACCCAAAATAAAACCCCAAAAGAACTAACTAACTAGTGTTGCTCCTTCAAGTGTCACTTAGTGTGCCCAGAAAGGGCACAGAAGTCTGCAAGCTGCAAGGAGACTGGACACACACTGGGGGCTTCTGGGAGCTCCGTCTGCATATATACTACAGAAGACTTGATTGGTCCAGTCTCCAGGCTGCAGGAGGAGGGGCACTACCCGATGTTGGAGGACTAAACTGGATTACCGAACAGGAACCCTGTATAAGGCACAGACAGACAATGCGATCAAAAGCAGCAGGGCTTCCCAAACTATTATAGGGGTCTTCCAGGGCATGTCCTGCACTGGATTTAATGAAAGAAAATTATCAGGCAAAATGTCTCCTTCCTTATCATTCTGCTAGACCAGTCCAGACAAGTGGGATGTACCCAAGCAACCAACACCCAGTGTTGGAGGTAGACAATGGTCTGGACAGAACTGCCCTTCCACAGGCACCATCCACTCCAGCATCCACATGCAACCTGTAGTGCTTCACTATGGTGCTCAGACAACTTTACTAATGTTCTCTGGAGATAACAAGACAGACTATGCCCAGAAGGCAGTTTTTGCCCTAGTGAAGTGAGCTTTGACTTCCTCCAGCACCTGCTTACCACTGAGAAGGTACATACCCAATGGCCTCCATAATCCAAAAGGCAATAGACTTGACCACTGCCAGCCCCTCCCTCGGGCCAACAATGAGGACAAAAAGATGATTTGACCGGCACAAAGTATAGGAAATTCTGAGGAGGAAGACAGATTGATAGTCTGGTCAAGAGGAAAGGAGCCCAGTCTATGATACGTGGTGATCAACAAGGATACTTTATTAATAACCTGAGAGCCCGACACAGGCCGTGTTTCGTATTTGTCACTTCATCAGGGGATACAGGTTTGCTGCAAATACAGAAACATTACATCTATAACATTAAAATTATAGTACTTCTAACATAAAATATCAAAATAATATGATTGATAATAAATAAATACATTAACACAATTATTGTTACAAGATACCAATAAGATCATAAATAAAATAATAAAATATCTACAACATGAAAGGGTGTGTAATATCACAAAAGAAAGAAAGAAAAAAAACTTATGTAAAAAACATACTATGTGTAAATACTGTGCCTATATTTGATTACACAGCAGCAGGAGTTAGATGGGTAGGACATTAATAATGGATCAAATGTAAACACCAATTATAAAACCATACTTATATAAATAGAACTAAATTGAATTAAAAATTATAATAGCCAAAATTACATATATAAAAAAATTACATATATAAAAACGTGCTATGTGTCACCACTGTGCTTATGTATCATTGAGCAGTAGCAGGAGTTGAGTAGAGCAACCAATCAAATTAACTAAATCAATTCTAACCACGATCCATAAAACCATAAATATATAAATAAACCTAAAAGACAAATGTATAAATAAAAATAAATATAAAAAATTAAAAAATGTATGATAAGATCATTATAAAACCGACGAACTTCAGTTTGTATTACTAACATGCATGTGAGCAATTGTGTTAAAATGGAATAATATTTAGCATTAGTAACTTTAATGTAAAGTCTCGATGTTACTGATGTATATCGCTAGAAACTTATTTTCACTCAAGAATTGCCATATCCATATTTCACGGTCTAACTTATATCGATGAAACTTGGACTCTTTTCAGTAAGTTTGCTGCTTACTTCTATAAAAATATAAATAAAAGTGAACAGTGAATATGTTAAAATATATCAGACAAATGACAGTGGCTCATGACCGCACGAGTCTTCCTTTTTTTTGGACACGCCTTCAAAACCAATTCTACAGGTCAGAGCAACTCATTTTTTGGGTGCAAAACCTTGCTGTAATTGATATTATTCCTAACTCCCTACAATAACGCTTCTACAACCGTGAAGAATTATCTCTCAAGGCCATACTCTGAATATTCTGACAGATAGCAACTCAATTGCGTAAAGAGACTTTCAATGCATTATATCACGGCACAAGTCGGAACATTCTTCCCCTTATAAGGAGTTGATATATTTTTGATTTCGTAAGACTACAAAGTTCAATCGATCCTTTTCCATATATACTGTTAAAACCTTATTTCCATTCAAGAGTTGCCATACCCGTATTTCACGGTCTAACTTATATCGATGAAACTTGGACTCTTTTCGGTGAGTTTTCTGCTTACTTCTATAAAAATACAAACAAAAGTGAACAGTGAGTATGTTAAAAACATCAGACAAATGACAGTGGCTCATGACCGCACGAATCCCTTCCTCTTTTTAGACTCGCCTATACAACCAATTCTACAGGTCAGATCAATTCATTTTTAGGGGCAAAATCTTGCTGCAATTGATATTGTTCCTAACTACCTGCATTAACGCTTCTGCAACCGTGAAGAATTATCTCTGAACACTGACAGATAGCAACTCAATTGCGTAAAGAGACTTCCAATGTTTATCTACATTATACCACGGCCCAAGTCAGAACAATCTTCCCCTTATAAAGAGTTGGTGTATTTTTGATTTTGATCTATGGTAAAGTGATGTTTGACTACAAGGTTCAATCGATCCTTTTCTATCATATCTTCTATCCATAATCTAATGTTAACCATGCCCTCGGCACTTCTTTGTTATAGGTTACAGTGCACAACAATAATAGTGAAAGCCTTTGATAACACCTACTGTCACGAAATCTGAAAGATCTTGACTGAAGAAGAATCGCCGTATACTTCTCGAAGGAATTTTTGCAAAGACGCCCGCACTTGCGCTCTTGTAAATCGCGGGAAAAATGATGTCACTACCTACGTAATCATACACTTCACAGTTTACTTGCGAAAAGTACGGGCGTTGCAGATTACTATATTAGTTTGATTATCACAAATCTAGTGTGATGGTTCTTCATGTGCTGAATCGGCTATTAAAATTCCAAAAACATAAGAACTACTCTCCTAGTAACTATGTTCAAAAACGTTCATTAGAATGATCCCTATTGTTCTTATATTGTAAAGCCATTTGTCAGTTCTTGCGTCATCAGTTGCTAGGTAAAAATTTGAGCATCGTTGTGGTTATATACTATAACCTCATTCATTATCAAAATCATGCGTGTGCTGAGGGCAATTTTGTATCCACTATAAGTCTGTCATGGTTCTATGTCTAAATTAATCACATAAGATTATTAAATTAATCAGACCACCCTCGCAACTATAATAATTCATAACATTAACAACATGATGCATAAAAATGAATAGAATCAATAATTGAATGGAGTACTCTAACTACATAGTAGTTTAGAAAAATGTATTGAGTTGTGAACCAATAAGTATAAACTAATACGGAATAAATACATAAATAGTTAAATGAAACAATAACTACTAGCTGAATCAATAATAAAAAAACAAAACAAAAAAAAAACCATCAACCCCAAATAACATTGTAAACTATCCAATAGGGAATTTGCGGTTATATCTAGCTCAACCAACTACCAGCAGATAATAACATGTGAATCAGTTACTATAATAAACTTAATGTATGGCTATAAACATAACTTAAACAAATGTTTGCATGGAACCAATGAGTTACTAATATCAACTTCCTTATCACTTATGCTGCTGGGGGCCTCATGTTTTTTTAAGAAACAAGATCTATAAAAATACTGACAAGTCTCTCTCTAAATTGAGCCCATGTGGAGCCAAAGAATTAAGTTGAAAAATATATCTTTGCTCCAGCCGTTGCAGCATCTTATCAGCATCTCCCCTCCTCCAGTTTAATTTCGCTTTCTTTATCACAAAGAACTTTAAATCACTAATTCGATGCTTAAGCTCTTGCCAGTGCGCTACAAGTGGTTTTTCAATTGCTCCCCTTTTGATGCCACTTCTATGCTCAATAATCCGCACCTTAATGCTCCTGATGGTCTTCCCTACATAGAGCTTGTTGCACGGGCACTGTATAACATACACTACATGGCTCGTATCACAATTAGAAAATTCCTCTATCCGAAATTCTTGCAGTGTGGTGGGATGTATAAATTTCTCACATATTGGCATCACATGTATGCACACAGAACATCGTCCGCATTGGTATTGTCCCTTATACTTGGAGATAAATTTGCGCTCAGTAAGTGCTGACGGCACTAACATGTTCTTTAAATTAACATTTCGTTTGTGTGCTACTGTAATTGCGGTTTCCTCAAATCCTGGTAGTGTCTGAATTAAGTGCCATTCCTTCTTCAAAATCCTTGTGACCTGTTTTGAATAGACAGAGTACAATAGAGGGCAAACCATGCCAACATCTTTTTTCTTTTGCTGCTGGTGAAGCAATGTGTCCCGAGGTGTATTTTTTGCTCTGCAATATGCTTGCTCGATGTGTTGCAACGGGTACTTCCTTGCTATGAACCTATCTTTCATTGACTCAGCATGTGTCTCAAAATCCCGAAGCGTGGTACATGTTCTTCTAGCTCTAAAAAATTGACCTACTGGTAAATTCCTTTTCAAAGCTGGATTGTGAAAACTTTCAAAGTGCAGCAAATGGTTGCGGTCCGTTGGTTTTCTGTACATGGTGGTTATGAATGGTTTATTCTCTTTTTTTAATAACTAAATCTAAATATGGTATTTTTTGTGTATCATATGTGATCTGGAACTTTAAATTCACATCCAGGCTGTTAATCCACTGATTAAAGTTTCCTAAACTACCGACATCTCCATCCCAAAGGATTAAAACGTCATCTATGTAACGTATCCAAAGTCTGATGTTATCTTTGTATATATGTTCTCTCAAAAACATTTCCTCAAATTTAAACATGTATAAATTGGCCACATCAGGTGCCATTGAGGACCCCATGGCTACCCCTTTTATCTGTTTATAGAATATATCCCTAAAGCAGAAATAGTTCTCACATAGAGCAAATTTCGCTATAGCCATTAAGAATGCAGTAGGAATACGCTTAGATTCTGTCCTTCTTAATAAATATTCTTCCATAATTATTAAACTTTCTGCCTGGGGAATGTTGGTGTATAATGATTCCACGTCTAACGTGACTAATATAATGTTATCATTGGATCCTTGAAAATTTGATAAAATATCAATAACGTGAGTGGAATCTCTAACATAAGACCACATTTGTACTATAAAGGGGCGCAACAGTACATCCAAAAACTTTGATATTGGTTCCATGAGAGACCCGATGGCTGATACTATAGGGCGACCAGGGGGTTAATCAAGGATTTATGTATCTTAGGATTAATATATATTGTCGGAACTATGGGTGCAGGAACAATCAAAAAAATCTCTCTTTTCGAGTAATATAGCCGATCTCAAATGCTGTAATTATCAGGCTATCTATACTTCTCTTTAATGTTTCAGTGGGATCATTAGCTAACCGAACATAGAAGGATGCATCACTCAATTGTCTGTTAATTTCTGCAATATATATAGTTTTATCTAGTACCACTACCGCTCCTCCTTTGTCTGCTGGTTTTATGATTATCTTATTATTCTTTTGTAGTGCCTTTAATGCCTGATTTTCTCCTTTTGTAAGGTTAAAATATTTCCTTTGTGATCGTGTACATACCTGTTTAACTTCTTTCAAAACCACTTTCTCAAAGGTTTCTATTATAGGATCCGTGAGGGGTGGAGGAACCCAGGAGGATTTTTTACTAATAATGGACACATCTACTTGACTTTTCTGTTGCTCCATAAAAAATTGCTTTATCCGTATTTTCCTAAAAAATTTATATAGATCTATTTCAAGTTCAAATGGATCTGGTTTGCGAATTGGAACAAAGGATAATCCTTTATTTAATACTGAGAGTTCGTCCGGGGTCAAGTCATAGTCTGATATATTTACAACATTGTCTATATGTTCCTTTAATACCATCGTTCTCGTGACCTGTCCGATGTCCATCTCCCCCGGCCCCTCCCTCTCCCCCTCCCTCGGGTGGGATACTGATAATTTTGATTGTGTCTGTTCCCGAGGATAATCGTATCGTCTGTCTTGATCTCTCTCCGACGGTCGCGTGTCTGATCTGTCGCGACCTCCTCCTTTCCACTTTGTCTCTATATCTAAAAAATTGTTCTGTTTGTCATTCTTCCATTTGTTATTCTGTTCCTTTGGCCTTTGTGGTTTTTGCCTCTCTTGAGAGGAAAAAAGAGATGCTGACGCATCTATGTGCTCTACCCACTCACTCCTGCTCAGTTTCTTCTTATGTATCATCTCCCTGTAATTTTGGCTATTATCATTTTTAATTTAATTTAGTTCTATTTATATAAGTATGGTTTTATAATTGGTGTTTACATTTGATCCATTATTAATGTCCTACCCATCTAACTCCTGCTGCTGTGTAATCAAATATAGGCACAGTATTTACACATAGTATGTTTTTTACATAAGTTTTTCTTTCTTTCTTTCATGTGATATTACACACCCTTTCATGTTGTAGATATTTTATTAATTTATTTATGATCTTATTGGTATCTTGTAACAATAATTATTTATTTGTTTTAATGTATTTATTTATTATCAATCATATTATTTTGATATTTTATGTTAGAAGTACTATAATTTTAATGTTATAGATGTAATGTTTCTGTATTTGCAGCAAACCTGTATCCCCTGATGAAGTCACAAATACGAAACACGGCCTGTGTCGGGCTCTCAGGTTATTAATAAAAGTATCCTTGTTGATCACCACGTATCATAGACTGGGTTCCTTGTATATAACGTGGTGAAGTGCTCCCTCGTTGGACAAGAGGAAAGGAGGACAGCACCTTTGAGAGAACAGACAGTACAATCCCAAAATGAGATAGAGATAGCTGAGATGACCAATAAAAGATTCCCTGCAGGACAAGGCCTGCAGCCCCAACATTTGCCTAGCGGATGCTATGGCCATTGAGAACACCACCATAAAGGTTAAATCATTGATAGAGGCCTTGCAAACAGGATCAAATGGCCTCTTCAACACCAGAGCGAGACTCCACTGAGGAACAACCAGATGCACCAGAAGCCAGATCGATTTCATGCCTCTGAGGAAAAAGGAGATGTCAGTGTGCGCTGCCAACATCATCCCTTGGATGTGACCCTTGTAGCATTCCAGGGCCACCACCTGAACCTTGAGAGAGTTCAAGGCAAGGTAGGATTTCTTACAGGTTGGCCAGAACCAAACTGTAAGAAGGCCAACATAACAACTATGTTTGCCTTCCCGGCCTCCAGAGAACGAGCAGAACACCACCACTTGAAAAAAAGAAACCCCAAACACAGACTGTGAACATAAGCTAAGGCTGTAGAGGCCCTCTGGGTCTTAAGCAGGCTGTCTACTATTGCTCCAGAGTAGCCCTTCTTGTAGGCATAGTAGCCTATGCCTCGCAGGGGTCAGCCATAAATAAGGGACAGAGATCCTCCATCATTACGGATCCCTGCTGAAAGAGACCCTTCTCTTAAGGCAACAAGGAGGAGCCCACCAACAGATTCAAGAGATTTACATACCATGGCCGGCCAGACCAGTCCAGGGCCACTAGAGTCACTAGGCCCGGATAGGCCTAAATTCTGCACAGAATACAGCTCACCAAGGGCACAGCAGGAAGACATACAGCACCACTGTTGGGGCCATTTCTGAAACAAGACATCCAAGTCTGCTACCTAGAGGTCCCTCTTGTAGCTACATTTAGACTGACTGTAATCATTAAGTTTAAAAAAAAAACGTTACTGTTAAAGTTCCCACTCACAATTAACCCCAAGGTTAAATATATCGAAAATCATGGAAATCACCCCTCCCCCTCCCTTCTAACCAGCTCTAGTAACGTTAAAAGCTTTAAAAAAAATTACCGTAACAGACAGCCGGCTTTCCTGTACGCGCGACACTAAGCACAGCGTGAGCCGAAACCAACTGCCGTTTCCCTCCTTAGTAAAAAGCACGACAAGGCCTTCTTACCTTTGGCCCTCGGTGCCTCCGAGTATAGAAACACTCCAACTTCTCTCTATCATGTCCGGATCTCCCCACGCACGGCCGTAATAGCGGCTTCAGCGTAGGAGAAGAAACCGGACGTTTTGTAAGTGCCGCAGTTCAACGCCGCTCTGAAGCAAGAACGCCTGACAGCTCCGGTGGCTCCTTTAAACCTCCTCACCCAAAACAGGTGGGTTCAAGAAGCGGAATCCTGCTTTTATTTTGTGCCGGACAAGTCGGCAGAGCAGCTATGCCTTAAAATAAATAGCCACGGCTTAAGGAGGGGAGGGGAGGGGAGGGGACGCCTCAGGCCTCCTAAGTCTCTAAAATTAATTGACTAATTATAAAATTAAATAATTATATATAAGACAAATTAAATTAAACTAATTTAAATAAATTAATTAACTATTTCACTGCTTAATTGTCCCTTTCGTGAGCCCTGAATCTCTGGGCTCATACAACCTCCAGCTGCTTGGAGACTGAATCACCTGGAGCAAGGAGGCAGTCCCTCAAAAGAGTGTCATTGTTCATTCTCCAGGACCAAGCAGGAAGTCAGTCCTCACATATGGGTGTCATCGGCGCCGATGAAGCCCCAGCGGAGCATTTCCCCAGCTTTCTATGAAAGCCTTTGGGAATGCAGGCACGCATGCGCGGTTCCCTTCCTGCCTAAAGGTGCCATCTTACCTCAGTCTCTTTTTTTCCGTGAAGCCCACCGGACGTGTGTCCTGTTCTCCCGGTTAAAATTTGATTTTTTTTTTCGGCGATTTTCGCTATTTTTTTCTCCCGGTTTGACGCCGGTTCCCCTCCCACCGGGTTCGGTACACCGGTATCGAGCCCGATTCTTCTTTTTCGGTTTTTGCCCTTTGTGGCTGGCATTCGCGCCCTTTTTTCCATTTTTCCCTGGAAGGCCGGTCCTTTGACCTCGCGGGGACTCTTTTTTTTCCCCGATGGCTTCCAGCGGCTTTAAAAAGTGTGATCGGTGTAAGAAACTGATGTCTCTCACCGACACACACGACTGCTGCCTTCGGTGCCTCGGCCCCGACCACGACCCTAAGACGTGCGGGCCATGTGGAAAGATGTCTTCCAAGGTACTCCGAAGTCGCCAGCAGCAGAAAGAAAGGCTTTTCTCGGACTCAGCCTCCGGCCGGGCCCGGACCTCGTCTGAGGCCTCGACATCGGGATTCCGATCCCGAGCACCGTCAAAGCTCTACGGACAGGGGGTCCCCCGACCGGGAACGCAAGAGAAAGAAGCGGCTCGCGAGGGCGTCGTCGGAGGAGGTCCCTGGCTCCTCGAGGGCCAGGTCTAAGACCGTCGCCCCGGGCCCGTGGAACATGAGAAGCCTGCAAAAGTTCCTCACGTGGACCCAGAGTCTGCTGGACACGTAAGCCCTGTAGTCCTCGAGGACTCTCCTCCCAGGGAGCCGCCGCCGGAGCCCGAGTCGGTGGCTGCTGCGTCTCCCGAGCTGAGTCTCAGGATGACAGCCTTGGAGAGCAGATTGTCTGCCTTCATGGAGCAGCAGCGGGCACTGATGGCCAGCCTGTCTGGCGCATCTGCCCCAACCACCGGGACATCGACTTCGAAGTCGACCCCGGAGACTGAGCCGATAATTGAGTCCATCATGGCTTGGAGTCGACCTCGGTCGCGGTCTCCCTCGACCTCCCGTTCGGGACCGAGGGCTTCGACGCCGGTGCCTCCGGCGTCGGGGTGGGTGCTCCAGGGCCCCGCGAGGTCGGACCCTGGCTCCTCCTCGGACGAGTCAGCTTGGGAGACAGAGGACGAGGAGTCTCCTGATACCTTCAAGACTCGGTGCGTCCCTTCGGACTCACCGCAGTCTGAGCCCCGGAGTAGATCCCCCCCCGGAGGATACTCGGTTCTCGGAGTTTGTCCGGGATATGGCCGCTGCCTTGGCTATTCCGGTGGACCCCGAGGAGGAGCCTCGAGCTGAAGAGCTCGAGGCCCTACAGTATGACTCTCCTCCGAAGGAGGCCTTTACTGTTCCAGTTCCTCCGATGCTGGAACGGCTCCTTTTCTGTATGTGGGAGGCACCGACCTCGGCGCCGGTTCTCAGCAAGTGAGTCGATTCAATCTATCGACTCCGGAAGAGCCCTGGTTTTCAAAAGGCACAGCTACCACACCATTCTATGGTTGTGGAATCGGCCATGCATCGTCTGAAGAGCCAGAAGATGCACTCCACGGTGCCCCCTGGCAGGGAGGCCCGGAACCTTGATGGCGTCGGTAGAAAGTGCTTCCAGGGCTCGATGCTTGCTTGCCGTGTCCAGTCTTACCAGCTGTACATGGGCATGTACTTGCGAGATCTGGCCAAGGAATTGGCCGGGTTCTCTGCTGGTCTCTCTGGGGAACCCTTGCAGAGATTTAAGTCCTTGTCCTCGGGGATTCGGGACTGCTCAAAGTTCATGTCCCATGCCGCCTACGATGGCTTCGAGGCTTCGGCCCGAGTTGCGGCAGCCGGCATCGCGGCTCGACGCCAGGCATGGCTGCAGTCATCGAACCTCGAGCCATGGGTTCAGGACAAGTTGGTCGATGTCCCTTGCCGAGGTGAAAACCTTTTTGGCAAGCCCATGACCGAGAAGGCCGCTCAGCTCGAAACTGAGCACCTCATACGGACAAGGCTGTCGAGGAAGACCTCTGCCCATTCTCATAAAAAGAAGGGCTCAGGTAAAAAGTCCTTTTACCCGAGGAAGGGCACTGCGTACAAACAGTACCCGCAATATCAGGCTGCCCAAGCTGCCCCCCAGGGTCAGCAAGCCAAGGGCCAGGGTAATGGGCCCCGTAGGCAGAGGACCCCCAAGCCTCAGGCCCCTGCTATCACTCAGCAGGGTGGGGGTTTTGACTCCTTGAGCGTAGCCTCTCCTCCACTGCTCTCCCAACCCTGCACAGGAGGTCGCCTTGCCCTCTTTGCCCACCAGTGGCCCCTTATCACCGGGGACAGTTGGGTGCTGGAGATAGTCCACAAGGGCTATGCCCTCCATTTTCACCAACTGCCTCCACTATATTTTCCAGGGGAGCCTCCAAGGCCTCCCCTGCACACAGACCTTCTTCTACAAGAGCTTCATGGTCTGTTGGTGGACAGGGCGGTGGAGCCTGTGCCTCCCCACTTGCAAGGTCACGGTTTCTACTCCAGGTATTTCCTGGTGCCCAAAAGAACCAGTGGCCTTCGACCCATTCTGGACCTCAGGAACCTCAACAAGTTCCTAGTGAAGGAGAAGTTCAAGATGCTTACTCTTGGGACACTTCTGCCCTTCCTCCAGCAGGGAGATTGGCTATGTTCCTTAGATCTAAAGGATGCGTACACTCACATCCTCATTCATCCAGACCACAGAAAGTACCTCAGGTTCATTGTGGGAGGAAACCATTATCAGTACAGGGTGCTGCCTTTCGGCCTCACCTCCGCCCCCAGAGTCTTTACAAAGTGCCTAGCAGTGGTGGCGGCCTACCTGAGAAATCAGGGAATCTTTGTCTTCCCCTATCTAGATGACTGGCTCATCAGGGGTCAGACGTGCCAGGAGGCCAAACAAGCCACCCTCAGGACTATTGCTCTTCTACAAAGCCTGGGGTTTGTCATAAACTTCGCAAAGTCCACTTTGCTCCCCTCCCAAAACTTGGAGTTCATAGGGGCAAGGCTGGACTCTCTGCTGGCAAAGGCTTTCTTGCCAGCAGACAGGGCCCAAAGGTTGATAGCCTTGGCAAATCAGTTTCTCAGCAGGTCCCTGGTCTCCGCCAGACTCTGCATGAGGCTTCTAGGCCACATGGCTTCGACAGTACATGTGACCCCCAATGCCAGGCTCCATATGAGGCCTGCACAGTGGTGCCTTCGGGCTCAGTGGTCACAGGCCACAGGCAGCCTCAAAGACAGGATAAGGGTGTCCAGACCATTTCTGCACTCCCTCAACTGGTGGCTGCACCCACCCAATCTACTGAAGGGGGTACCTTTTCAGATTCCAGGGTACACAGTAGTGATGACCACAGACGCCTCCCTGCAAGGCTGGGGAGCCCATTGTCTGGGCAAGTGCACCCAGGGCCTCTGGTCTCCCTGGGAAGCTGCACAGCAGATCAATCTCCTCGAACTCAGAGCTATTCGATTAGCACTCAAAGCTTTCACTCCTACCCTGGCTCACCAGTCTGTCCTGATTCAGACAGACAACCAAGTTGCCATGTTTTATGTGAACAAACAGGGCGGAACTGGGTCCAGGATCCTTTGTCGGGAGGCTCAGGACCTTTGTTCTTTTGCACTCAAGCACAACATGCTCCTCAAGGCTGTGTACCTTCCAGGCCAGGACAACTACCTGGCAGACAGATTAAGCAGAATACTGCAGCCCCACGAGTGGCAGCTGCATCCTTCAGTGGTTCAGAAGATCTTCCTGAAATGGGGTCTCCCTTTGATAGATCTCTTTGCCAGCCCAACGAACAAGCAACTGCCAAAGTTCTGCTCCAGGCATCCGCATCCTCTGCGGATAGCAGCGGATGCTTTTCTGATATCCTGGTCTCAGGGCCTCCTCTATGCGTTTCCTCCCATGCCCTTGGTGGCCCGAACTCTCTTCAAGATTCTTCAGGACAAGGCCTCGGTCCTGCTGGTGGCTCCCAGGTGGCCGAGACAGCCTTGGTTTCCTCTTCTGCTTCAACTGGCGGTGGATCCTCCACTACTTCTGGGGTTGCAACCCGACCTTCTCTCACAGGAGCAGGGTTCCCTTCTGCACCCCAATCTCAAAGCTCTCAATTTGATGGCCTGGAGGCTGCAAGGGTAGTTTTGGCTCCCTCGGGCCTGCCTCAGGATGTTGAGGAGGTTGTCCTAGCCTCTAGAAAACAGTCCACTAGGAAAACCTATGCTCTCAAATGGAAAAGGTTTTCTGTGTGGTGTCAGCTACGTACAGAGGATCCTTTCTCCTGTACTGTGCCAGTAGTCCTTCAGTACTTACTGCACTTGTCCAATCAGGGACTTAAATCCAATTCTGTTCGGGTCCACCTCTCAGCTCTAGCAGCTCACCACTCTCTGGTGGAGGGACATTCTCTGTCTGGTCACCCCTTGGTGTCCCGCTTTCTTAGGAGCTTGCTTTTGCTCAAGCCTCCCATCCGTCGTCCTGCCCCTGAGTGAGAGCTGAATGTGGTCTTGCAGCAACTGACTCGCCCACCTTTTGAGCCGATGGCTACTTGTCCACTACGCTTCCTCTCCAGGAAGACACTCTTCCTGATAGCCCTTACCTCGGCTAGGCGAGTAAGTGAGCTTCAGGCCCTGGTCTGTGATAGGCCTTACACCAGGATTTATCGAAACAGGGTAGTCCTTCGGACTCATCCCAAGTTCCTCCCTAAGGTTGTCTCCTCTTTCCACCTCAACCAGGAGGAGGTTCTTCCAACATTCTTCCCTAGGCCTCATGCAAGCCAGGCTGAAGCAGTCCTGCATAACCTGGACTGTAGGAGGGCCTTATCCTTCTACCTTGACCGTACGCAGGGGCATAGAAGGGCTACCCAGCTCTTCGTCTCCTTTGACCCCAATAAGTTGGGGTTGGCTGTGTCCAAGCGTACCTTGTCCATCTGGGTAGCTGACTGTATCACCTGGGCTTATAAGGCGGCTGACCTTCCTTTGCAGGGTTGGGTTACGGCCCACCGTGTCAGGGCAATGGCTGCCTCAATGGCTCATCTCCGCTCTGTGCCCTTGGTAGACATCTGCAGGGCTGCAACTTGGTCTTCAAGCCAGACTTTTGCGGCCCATTACTGCCTGGAGAGGGAGTCCCATAGGGACAGTGCTTTTGGCCAAGCCGTACTCCGGAATCTCTTTGAGGTTTAGGCAACTCCTTCCCTCCTGCCCTCTGTTGGGCTACCGGTGGAGGTTGTGTCCCTTGAAAAGCCTTTCTTTGCTGCTGGGACTAGAGGGAGTTCTTTTGTTCAGCCTGGGTTCCTCGGTAGCCCAGAGCTTGGGAGTCACCCATATGTGAGGACTGACTTCCTGCTTGGTCCTGGAGAAAGAGTAGTTACTCACCTGTAACAGGTGTTCTCCAGGAGCAGCAGGAATCAGTCCTCACAACCCTCCCTCCTCCCCTGGGAGTTGCAGTTGTACATAGTTTTTTTTTTCATTTTTGTGTGCTGTTCTTAGCTATGTCATTTGACTGAGGTAAGATGGCACCTTTAGGCGGGAAGGGAACCGCGCATGCGTGCCTGCATTTCCAAAGGCTTTCATAGAAAGCTGGGGAAATGCTCCGCTGGGGCTTCATCGGCGCCGATGACACCCATATGTGAGGACTGACTTCCTGCTGCTCCTGGAGAACACCTGTTACAGGTGAGTAGCTACTCTGTCTCCAAGCTGCTGGAAGAGGTACACTATTCCCATAGATTACGGGACTGGACTGGAGAGACGATAAGGAACTGTAGCTGTTTATTTAGCCTGACACTCTGGGGTATGTTTACTAAAGGGCGCTATCTGTGCTGCTGCCACGTTATCGGGCGATAAGGTACCTTATCGCCCAATGAAGGCGCATTACCGACCAATGAGGTACCTTATCGCCCGATGAAGGCGGAGAAAGGCTCCCGGAGGGTGGAGGAAGGCTCCCCAAGTGGAGGAAGGCTCCCCAGGGGTGGAGAGAGAGGGTCAATGGGTGGAGAGTGGGAGGGGAGAGGCTCCCTGCACACTAACACTGTGGAATCCGGGGCTGAAAACTAACGCCAGTGAAACCCTAGCGTTAGAGCAGATTTAAAGGGAAAAGAAACCATTTCCGTCAGCAATGTACAGCAACACCAGGGAAACCTATAAAAAGTGATAAGTGTGATACATGTGCACAGAACAAAATGGCAAATAAACATTGAAAATGACCAGAAGAAAATGTAAAACAAACATAACCAAGCTGGCCAATAGTGATATTAATGGGAAACAGCAAAAAACACTACCAAAAAAGCTCCAAAATAAAGTTATTAATTTTGGAAGGGTCTGTGCTCTGTCCCCATACAAGGTGAATGATCCCACAGTGAAATAGCGCTGATCAGGGTTTTCCCTTTCCATTGGACAGGTTTCCTATGGCGTGCAGATGTTCTGCAACAGCAGGGCGGGCATCTCAGAACGGGCAACTGGACAGATGCTGGAAAAGGGGACACGGCTGCAGGTGGCACATGCTGTGGTGCAACTGGGCCACATTGCGGACTAGGGTGATGCCTAGGTGGCCCATAGAAATGCTGAAACAGTAGAGCAGCCAGACAGCAACTGATGAGGCCCAACATGGGCACGAGTGTGTTTCCCACAATGTCACAGGGGATAGTACCCAGCAAGTACCCCCAAGGGCACAGAACATTGGCAGGCGGTGCTGGGGGGAAGCATGGACAGCTATGCAGGCACCCCTACCCCAGAACCCGCACCATAGGCAGCCGCCTTCCCACACACTGGATGGCCTGACACTGCGCACCACCAGCAGAAGGGCATGTCATCATGGTGGCGGAGAGGTACTGGTGGAGGAGGGGGCAGTGGCAGCTGCCCAGAGCAGACCATGGCCTAGCCCTGTGTAGGTGGATGCCATGCACTGCAACAGACAGGCCCTGTCTAACGAACAGTCATGGTATCCCCAGGGAATGCACTGTCTCTGTGGCAACACAGTGGTGAAGTACACACAGCCAGTATGTTCAGGAGCAGAAGGTCACAGGTTCAAGTCCCAGCTGTGGTTCCTGCCAACCCAGTCCCCATATTTTACCACTACTAAAACATGGTAATACAGACAGAACCTATCTCCAGGAACAAGCAGGAATACGTCATCACATATGGGTACGTCGGTACCGACGGAGCCCGCGCGGGAAAGCTCCCCAGCTTTTCAGATTAAAAGCTTTTGGGGCCTCCCACTGCACATGCGCGCTGCCTTCCCGCCTTCCTGACCAGCTCTCGTCAGTTCTTTAGACCGCGTACCTGCCTTCCCCATTCTGAAACCGGTACTGCCGGTCTCTCTTTCTTTCTTTAAAAAAAAAAAAAAAAAAAAATTTTTCTTTTCTTCAGCACAGCTTGGTACTTTGTTAGGCCTTCAGGCCTACACAAATTCTCCTCATGGAGAAGCCAGTTCCTGGTTTTAAAAAGTGTACCAAGTGCAGTGCTGTCATTCCTCTTACAGACACCCATGAATGGTGTCTTAAATGTTTAGGACCTGACCATTCCATACCGGACTGCCCATCCTGCTCCCAGATGTCGAAACGTGGATTGCAGAACCGGGCCAACAAGTTCCATGTGCTGTTTCCTTCAGAAGCATCACAGTCATCCAGGTCTTCCTCTCCGGATAGATCTCAGGTAACCAAAACTCCAGTGGGCAAATCCTCTAAAAGCAAATCTCTTTCTAAAGATCGAGAGGCTCTCAATTCTGAGTTCGAGGATTCTGCCCAGGCCAAAAAACCCCGGCGGGAGGCTCCGGCCTCCAAAGCAATCATGGGGTCACAGGTTGACATCGATGGCGCAGCCTCGACAGATCACCTGTTGTACTGCTCTGGGGTACCGGCCCATACCGGTACCGACATCCAGGCAGCAGTGGCGTCTATGGGCAATACTGTCCAAGTCATGCAGCAGGCCATTCTGGCTTTTATTAATGCTGCTACGCCCTCGGTACCGCAGCCAGCGGTACCGGGTCCGGTTCCGGTAATGGCTTCCATACCGGAACCGAGGCCATCATCTTCCAAACGCAGATCGGTTCCGCATGCCGGATCCGGGCTTTTGCCCGGTACCGATCCCATACCCGGTACGCCCGATGTCGATACCGAACGGTATGCGTATCGTGCGTTGGAAGCACATAGAGGATACTCTGCTTCTTCAGAGGATTTTAACTCCTCTGATGATTCTGATGAGTTCTCCCTTGATCTTCCTGAGGAGCCTTCTTCTCCTAACAGGAGAATGTCTCCACCAGAGGATTTGTCCTTTCAGGACTTCATCATAGAAATGGCTAAAGGTCTTTCTATTGCTTCATCCTCTGAAAAGGAACCCAGATCAAAGAAACTGGATATTTTAGGATACTCTAAGTCTCCTAAAGAGGCAGTCACCCTGCCTATCCATGAAATCCTTCAAGAACACTTGATGGACTTATGGGAGGCTCCTCTAACATTGTCTCCTTCTTCTCGCAGGTTGGACACCATGTACCGTGTCCCCCCTTCTCCTGGTTTCCAAAAAACCCAGTTGCCTCACCATTCTATTGTGGTGAAGTCTGCAATGAAGAAGATAAAGAGTACCAAAAGGCACTCTTCTACTCCTCCAGGGCGAGAATGTAAGACTCTAGACTCTTTTGGCAGGAAAATTTTCCAGGCTACTATGCTTATAGCCAGGATTAATTCCTATAGTCTTTACATGGGCATGTTTCTCAGTGAAATCGCTCTAAAAGTTCGGCATTTTGCCCCCTTTATCCCTGAGGATAAGAGGGAGCAGTTCATTTCCTTAGTGAAACACCTTTTGGATATTTCAAAGTTCTCCAACAGGGCAGCTTTTGATTCCTTTGAGGGTGCTGGTAGGGCTTCGGGCATTGCTATAGCAGCCCGACGTCTTGCTTGGCTCCAGGCTTCTGATCTAGAACCTTGGGTCCTAGATGGCTTACGAAATCTGCCCTGTACAGGTGAGAACTTATTTGGTGAAGAGTGGCAAATTAAGGCCACTCAAATGGATGCAGAAAATGCCACCTTAGATAGACTTTCTAAGTCTACCTCCACTCCTGCCAAGAAGAAGTCTTTTAAGAGGCCTTATTACAAGAAGTCCAGATTTTCTACAAATACTGGCCAACAATCCTCTCAGCTTCGTTTTGCTGCTAAACGTCAGCAACCTAAACAGGCAAGGTCAAAGCCTGCGGCGTCTGCTACGCCTCAGCAGGCTCCACCCCCTCAGGGGTTTTGACTTGCCCCTAGAGAACTTAACTTTTCTGGCTCTAGAACAACCAGAGCCCCTCACCACACCCGGAAGGTTAGCTCACTTTGCTCCCAGATGGGAGCAAATTACATCAGAGCAATGGACCCTCTCTATCATCAGAGAGGGTTACAAACTCCATTTTTCCGACCTTCCTCCTTATACTATGGTGAGGCAGTTCAATTCTTCCCCATCTCTCCTGGCCCTCTTGGGTCAGGAAGTCTCCTCCCTCCTTGCCCAGGGGGCAATAGAGGAGGTCCCTCTTCTTCAACAGGGGACGGGATTCTACTCCCCTTATTTTCTAATACCAAAGAAGACAGAGGGCTTCAGACCAATTCTGGATCTGAGAGAATTGAACAAATTTCTTTTCAAGGAGAAATTCAAAATGCTTTCTCTAGGCATTCTCCTTCCATACCTTCAGAGTCAGGATTGGCTTTGTTCTCTAGACCTAAAGGATGCGTATACACACATACTCATCCACCCATCCCACAGAAAATACCTTTGATTTCTGTTTCAGGGAAAACATTTCCAGTACAGAGTACTCCCCTTCGGTCTAGCCTCTGCTCCAAGAGTGTTCACCAAATGCATGGCAGTCGTAGCTGCCTTTCTAAGAGGCCTGGGAATTTTCATATTCCCATACCTGGACGACTGGCTCATCCGAGCTCCCTCTCAGTCCCAGGCCCAAATTTCCCTGGACCGCACAAGGCGTCTTCTGCAGTATCTAGGACTGGTAGTAAACCTTCCCAAGTCTCAACTAATCCCTACTCAGTCTCTCGAGTTCATAGGGGCCCAGTTAGACACCATCACTGCAAGGGCCTACCTGCCTCAGGTCAGGGCCCAACGCCTGCTGAGTTTGGCCTCCCAAGCTCAGTCCAGCAGTCATTTGACAGCCCGGGAAATGCTGCGACTTCTGGGCCACATGGCCTCCACGGTACATGTGGTGCCCTACGCTCGTCTGCATATGAGAGCAGCTCAATGGACCTTGGCCACCCAGTGGACTCAAGCATCTGGAGCGCTCTCCGACCAAATACTCACCTCAAGCCGTCTATTTTGGTCCCTCCAATGGTGGACATCCACCAAGAATCTGTTGTTGGGGGCCCCCTTCCAACCTTTGTTGCCCCAAGCAACCCTCACAACAGATGCCTCCCAAACAGGGTGGGGAGCTCATCTTCAGAACCTCTCCACTCAGGGCACTTGGTCTCCACAGGAGGCCACCCTTCATATCAACCTCCTGGAACTGCGAGCGATTTACCTTGCCCTCAAGGTCTTCTATACCCTCCTTGTCAACCTGACTGTCCTAGTTCAGACAGACAATCAGGTAGCCATGTTCTATATAAACAAACAAGGAGGGACAGGCTCTCTGTCGCTTTGCAACGAAGCTCTCAGAATATGGGCCTTCGCCAGAGAGCATCAAATTCACCTTCTTGCAGTGTATCTTCCAGGAGTTCAAAACTCTCGTGCAGACAGACTCAGTCGAGTTCTGCTTCCACACGAATGGTCCCTACATATGGACCAGATACGCAGAATCTTTCAGGAATGGGGGACCCCGGACATAGACCTCTTTGCAAGTCCGTGGAATGCCAAACTTCCCCGGTTCTGTTCCAGAACTCAGTGTCAGGGAGCTCAGGCCCACGATGCCTTCCTCCTGCATTGGGGTCAGGAATTCCTCTATGCCTTTCCACCCATTCCTCTAATATCCAAGACTCTGTTCAAGCTCCAGAGGGATCACGGGACTATGATCCTCATAGCTCCCCGCTGGCCACGCCAGGTGTGGTTCCCTCTACTTCTGCATCTCTCCCAGGGATCCTCCCTGGACCTGGGAGCTGCGCCAGACCTTCTGTCTCAGGAGGAGGGGACTTTGTGGCACCCAAACCCCAAATCCCTACATCTCAGAGCTTGGTTACTGAAGGCCTAAGTCTTCAAGACTTTAATCTTTCTCAACCTGTGACAGATATCCTTCATGCCTCTAGGAAACCTTCCACGAGGCGTTCTTATGCTTTCAAATGGAAACGTTTTTCCATTTGGTGTGCTCAGCAGGGTCTTGACCCTCTAGCACTTCCTTTGAATTCCCTCTTGGACTATCTCCTGCATCTTTCAAATGCAGGCCTTAAGACGAATTCAGTAAGGGTCCATTTGAGTGCTATTGCAGCATCCTTAAAACCTATAAATGGACAACCTGTCTCCTCTCATCCTCTTGTTGCACGTTTCATGAGAGGCCTGACTCTAACTAAACCTCCCATCCGACCTCCTCCGGTAGCATGGGATTTGAACCTAGTTCTAGGTCAGCTTATGAAGCCACCTTTTGAGCCTTTGGACTCTACCTCCTTCAAATTTCTTTCCTGGAAGGTTGTTTTCCTTATTGCAGTCACTTCGGCTCGCCGCATCAGTGAACTGCAGGCTTTAGTGGCTCATCCACCTTATACTAGGTTTCATCATGATAAGGTGGTCCTTAGGACGAATCCCCACTTTATGCCCAAAGTGGTCTCGCCTTTTCATCTTAATCAAGAGGTATATCTACCTGTCTTTTTCCCGGCTCCTCATGCATCCAGTGCAGAGAGGAACCTTCATACTCTGGATTGTAAAAGAGCTCTTGCCTTTTACCTCAACAGGACTCAACCACATCAAAAGTCTTCCCAACTTTTCGTGGCTTTTGATCCTTCTCATTTGGGACTTCCAGTCACCAAGCGTACACTTTCCAATTGGATCGCTCAGTGTATTTCTTTTGCTTACCAGAGTAAGAACATTTCTATGGAGGGCCATGTCACAGCTCACAATGTGAGAGCCATGGCCACTTCTATGGCTCATCTTCACTCTGTGTCCATAGATCAGATCTGTCGAGCAGCCACTTGGGCCTCGGTTCATACCTTCACAGCCCATTACTGCTTGGACAAGGACTCCCGCCGGGATGCCTTGTTTGGTCAGGCTGTCCTCAAACACCTGTTCCATACTTAAACAACTCCTGCCCACCTTCCCTGGATGGATGCCTGAGATCCATGCGAAGATGGTTTACCCTTGGAGGGGGATCTCCCAGGCATCTTAGCTAGGGAGTCCCCATATGTGATGACGTATTCCTGCTTGTTCCTGGAGATAGCACAGTTACTTACCTGTAACAGGTGATCTCTGGGAACAGCAGGAATTAGTCATCACAACCCACCCACCTCCCCTAGGAGTTGTATCTCTATCTATCTATCTTCCTGTCCTCTCTCTCTATTGTCTCAGCTTTAAACTCGAACTGACGAGAGCTGGTCAGGAAGGCGGGAAGGCAGCGCGCATGTGCAGTGGGAGGCCCCAAAAGCTTTTAATCTGAAAAGCTGGGGAGCTTTCCCGCGCGGGCTCCGTCGGTACCGACGTACCCATATGTGATGACTAATTCCTGCTGTTCCCAGAGATCACCTGTTACAGGTAAGTAACTGTGCTTTATTGCAGATAACGTAAACATGCCCAAAACGCATACATTTTACCCTACAGAGCACAGACACCATAAACATGCGCATTACCTAGAGCAGAGTCTCCCAAATGCAGTCCTGGAGGTCCAAACACCATTCAGATTCCATGCTGCCTCTAATAAATATGGCTGTGCTGCATGTCTATGCACCGCCCCCATGGTATGCAGATGTATCTCATGCATATTCATTAGGGACAGCATGAAACCCGAACAGTGTTTGGCCCACCAGGACTGGAGTTGGGCACCTCTGCCCTAGAGCAGCGGCCAACAGGGGCAGACACACCCGCACCCACAGGCTCCATTATCCAAAGCCTCCTGGAGAGGCAGGATGTTGGGCCCTGTGTGCATCTCCCAAAACTAGCTCTTGCATACCTTAGCAATGCCACCCTAAACCTGGGAAGACGGTACACATCTATCAAAAGGTTGCTATGATTACTGGCAGATAGCAAGTCCTACGTTAAGCACAATTTGCTGATTGAGCTGCATCATAGCAACCTTTCTGATGTCTGTGGAGTGTGCTTCAGGTCTGGTGTCTGACAGTGTTTACCACCCTGGGGAGTGACCCCAACAGTATTGCGTACCATAGCCATGCCTGCACTGTGCCCAGGACTGGTGCGGTGGCCAGGGCTGCCAAACACCTCTATAGCTGCACAATGCTGGCATAGGTGTGGGGAGTGTGTGGTGGTTGCTAACACCTTCCTCAGCCCACACTGCTAGCACTGTTGCCAGTAATGGCCTGCCAATGTGCATAATGAGGAGCAAGGTACTGTGGGTATGGCCTGGACAGGGTGGCCTGGCCTGGATGCATCAGACAGGGCATAGGGCAATGGCTCTGACATTGTAGTGCCCGGCCACAACCTGCACCGACAGGGTGGCCACAGCATGTCCTGCTGGGAGGTCACACTCACCCTGACTGTGCAGTGACCACGGCATGGCTAGGTTCCCCCATAGTGCACTATAGTATTTCTCTCAAGTGATATATATGGGTTCTCTTTTCTGGGGGCCCAATCACTGACTTATCTGCTTGGTGGGTGTGCTCACATCCAAGTTTTGGGTGCACACATCTCCTCCAGTAACATGCACTATGGACTAGCTAGTAGACTGTTTGCAGTTAGTATGTGTATGGCTGGAACACCTTGCAGGGTGCAGTGGCTGGAGACTCACTGTGCTTGCTGTTGGAGAATATCAGATAATGGTAGGGGGCAGCTGAGCATTTCCAGGCCTACTGTCTGTCTGCTATTGCCTTATGGATGCGTACAGATCTGCACTTACTGCCCTGTAGGGTGTCTGTTTCTCCAACAGGACTGAGGTTGATGGTCCCCTCTACCGCCCCCATTGCAGGGATGTGGATGTGGTGGTGGGAGATACTGAGCCCCAGAGGGCAGGTTGGGTGGTACTACATAATCCACCTATGGGTCCAAACACACACACACACACACACACCCGTCACCTAAATCATGTGACAGTGGCACCCACACAGGATATGCACTATTCTGGGTGTATCATAGTCCACAAGGGCTAGACATGACTGGGAAATAAAGATGGACACAGGTGTATCCTAGGTGTGTCTGCAAAGACTACCTATCACACACTGGCACTGATGGTGACCTGCAGCATAGCCTATCTCATCTAAGCCAGGTGCTGTGGACCTGGTGCTGTGCGCCCCACCTCACCCTCAGGGTGAGCACAGTACCCGCACAATGTGACTGTCTGTAGCTACTCTGTGCCAGTAACACACATGGTCAGTATCCCCTACCAGGCTGAGGTGCTGTGGGGGTGCACACGGTCAGTTCCCCCTACTAGGCCGAGGTGCTGTGGGGGTGCATACCCCATCTTGTGATCATCTGTAGACTGCTGATCTATATGTGCAGTGCATCATGGATACGGGTGGGTTAACCCTATCCTGGTAACCACAGCAGACAGTTTGTGTGGTGTCCTGAAGTCCTTCAGTAGCCAGCCAGGGGTTTGTTAGCAGCAATAGAGATGTAGCCCACTGGTTACTTCACTGCCTGTCGAGCCAGAGGTCATGGGTTTGATCCCACAGTTGGGTTATTTGATAGGGCTGTCCAAGGCATTGTCCATTTTTAATGTAAAGTAGTGCTGCCAGCAAAAACACCCTCACAGTGCTGTAACCTTAAGGTGCCTCATAAAGCGCCCTATAAAGTGCCTTATAAGGCGTCCTATAGGACATTATAGGGTGCCTTGGTGGACAGTGCACTTTATAATGTGCCCTCTGGAGTGCCTTATAGGGCACCTTATGTGTCACCTTAGGTTACGGAACTGTGAAGGTGTGTTTTCTGGCAGCACTAATTAAGATAAAAATAACATGCCTCACAAAGCACTGCTTAAATGTAAGGGGTAATGCCTCAGCCAGCCTTATTCATTAGGCACACTGGGGGATCAAACCTATGACCCCTGTACCATCAGTCAGTGCATTAACCATTGTGCTACACCTCTGCTGCTTTGTTTGCATGTCAGCACGCCTACTTAAGAGTAACGCGCGTTAACGTGCATAGCTCCATCTTTCGCCCGATAATGTGCGCAGCGCTCGTTATCGCCCGATAATGCCGGTTTGCTACGTTTAGACTGGAACGCCCACTCCTTTTATGGCATCCTGCACATTATCGCCAGGCGCACATTAGCGTCGTTTAGTAAACATACCCCTCTATGATTAAACAAATACTGACACCTGTAAATATATATTCTGCAAAAAACAATGGAGATGGAAGGTACTCACATGCCAAGGGACAAAAAGGAACCACAGTGCGGTTTCTAACACCAAAATAATTTACAGCTAATTTTATTTTGGCGTTAGAAACTGCACTGTGGTTCTCACTTTTTCTTTTTGACCATCCACTTTGCATCCAACAAAACCTCTCCTCCAATAATAGCTGCAGAGCAGAACTAGGACATTTCACCATAGAATCCAACATACAGTGGTAGGCTATGGCCTATATAATAGCCGGTACATGTATGAGAGGCCTGCAAGCTAGGTCTGAGTCCCCACCCCCACTTAGAAATAGTAGTGCTGAGAAAGATCAGAGTCAGTGAAGGTCTGAGGATCTGCCTTAAACCGCTCTAAACTGCTATTGATAAGTTTGTGTTAATCCTTATTCAATTCTTTTATGCTGATGATAGATATGTTCCAGTGTTTTGCATTCTTACATTCTCTGAGCCTAGAGATGACCTTGTAGTAGGGATGTGTTTATGTCTAGAAACTGAGCCTTTGTTAGAATAGCCTGAGAAGGGGGAACAGGGTGACCCAGAGAGGGTCCCCGATTGGAGAGATGCAGGGGGCGTTGGAACCAATAGAAAGTCTGCATGTATCAAGCTGAAGAAAAGGTATAAATGAGTATGTCTCTGTAAGAATGTTGCTCAGTCTTTTTGAAGCTTGTCTCTCTGAGCCATGTGCACAATAAACTGGCTTGGATCTTTGAACTGACTCCTGGTTTTATTTATTGCATGCTTATCAGCTGCTACAATACAAGAAAAATAAATCTGATTCTGGTGTCATCTTACTAACAGCTTCTCCAGTACCAGGCTGATTGTTAGCTAACACAAAACCCTACAAAAGTCACTGAAGACCTAAAATGCAAATCTACCATACCATAACGACACCAGCTTCTAAAATTAACACAATAAGGAACCTACCCAGAAAAGAGCAGCACCATAAATATTGCAATGGGCCTTAGAACATCCTTCACCAATTCAGAAAACTGAACGAGCCAGATTATTACAGATCCTACATAGAAACATCATGCTAATAGAACACTTGGGGGTATGTTTACTAAACCTTCTTAACGTGCGCGCTGTGCAATTAGCGCGCGCTAAGGTACCTTAGCGCGCGCTAATGACGCTTTACGGGGCAAAAATGCGCTTTAGTGCGCGCTCACGCGCGCAGCGGCACAAATGAGCGCTGAAGACGTGGAAAGGCTCCCGGGGGGCGGAGGAAGGCTCCCCAGGGGCGGAGAGAAGGGGTCAATGGGTGGAGAGTGGGAGGGGAGAGGCTCCCCGCACACTAACGATGTGAAATTCGAGGCCAAAAATAACGCAAGTGAAAACCTCGCGTTAGAGCTGATTTAAAGGGAAAAGAAACCATTTCTGTCAGCAATGTACAGCAAAACCAGGGAAACCTACAAAAAAGTGATGTGTGATACATGTGCACGGAACAAAAGTGCAAATAAACATTGAAAATGACCCCAACAAATTTTAAAAAATCATAATCAAGCTGGGCAATAGTGATAGTAATGGGAAACATCAAAAAACACTCCCAAGAAAGCCCCAAAAAATAAATATGAATTTTGGAAGGGTCTACGCTCCGTCCCCATACAAGGTGAATGATCCCACAGTGAAATAGCACTGATCAGGGTTTCCCTCTCCATTGGACAGGTTACCTATGGCATGCACATGTTCCACAACAGCAGGGCGGGCATGTCGGAATGGGCAACTGGACAGATGCTGGGAAAGGGGATACAGAGGGCTGCAGGCGGCACATGCTGTGGTGCAGCTGGGGCACAGTGCGGACTAGGCAGATGCCTAGGTGGCACTTAGGAATGCTGAAACTGAACAGCAGCCAGACAGCAACTGATGAGGGCCCAACATGGGCACGAGAATGTTTATCACAGTGTCACAGGGGATAATACCCAGCAGGTACCCCCAAGGGCACAGAACATTGGCAGGCGGTGTTGGGGGGAAGCGTGAACGCCTATGCAGGCACCCCTACCCCAGAACACACACCATAGGCAGCTGCCTACCTGAACACTGGATGGCTTGAGACTGCACACCACCAGCACCACCAGCAGAAGGGCATGTCAGCATGATGGCAGAGGGGTACTGGTGGTGGAGGGGGGCAGTGTCAGCTGCCCAGAGCAGACCATGGCCTAGCCCTGTGTAGGTGGGTGCCATGCACTGCAACAGACAGGCTCTGTCTGACAAACAACCATGGTATCTCCAGGGACTGCACTGTCTCTGTGAGCACAGTGTGGTGCGGTGAACACAGCCAGTGTGTTCAGGAGCAGAAGGTCACAAGTTCAAGTCCTAGCTGGGGCTACTGCCAATCCAGTCCCCATATTTTACCCACTACTAAACCGTGATAGTAAAGACAAACCTTTATTGCAGAGAACATACGCATGGTTCAAACGCCTATATTTTACCCCACCGAGAACAGACACCAGAAACATGTGCATTACCTAGAGCAGAGTCCCCCAAATGCAGTCCTGGAGGGCCACAAATCATTCAGGTTTTATGCTGTCTCCAATATAAGGCCATGTCAGCATGGTGGCGGAGGGGTACTGGTGGTGGAGGGGGCAGTGGCAGCAGCCCAGAGCAGACCATGGCCTAGCCCTGTGTAGGTGGGTGCCTTGCCCTGCAACAGACAAGCCCTGCTGGACAAACAGTCATGGTATCACCAGGGAATGCACTGTTTCTGTGGCAACACAGTGGTGCAGTGCACACAACCAGTATGTTTGGAGGCAAAAGGTCACAGGTTCAAGTCCCAGCTATGGTGCTTGCCAACCCAGTCCCCATATTTTACCCACTACTACAACGTGCTAATACAGACAGAACCTTTATTGCAGATGACGTAAACATGCCCAAAACACCTACATTTTACCCTACAAAGCAAAGACACCATAAACAGGCACATTACCTAGAGCAGAGTCTCCCAAATGCAGTCCTGGAGGGCCAAACACCATTCAGGTTCCATGCTGCCTCTAATAAAGATGCCTGTGCTGCATATCTATGCACCACCCCCATGGTATGCAGATGTATCTCATGCATATTCATGAGGGACAGCATGAAAACCCGAACAGTGTTTGGCACACAAGGACTGGAGTTGGGAACCTCTGCCGTAAAGCAGCAGCCAACAGGGGCAGACACACCCACAGGCTTCATTAGCCAATGCCTCCTGGAGAGGCAGGACATTGGGCCCTGCGTGCATCTCCCAATACTAGCACTTGCATACCTTAGCAATGCCACCCTACACCTGGGAATACGGTACACAGCTATCAAAGGTTTGCTATCATTACTGGCAGATAGCAATTCCTACGTTAAGCACAGTTTGCTGATTGAGCTCCATCATAGCAACCTTTCTGATGTCTGTGGAGTGTACTTCAGGTCTGGTCTCTGACAGTGTTTACCACCCTGGGGAGTGACCCCCAACAGTATTGCGTACCATATCCATGCCTGCACTGTGCCCAGGACTGGTGTGGTGGCCAGGGCTGCTAAACACCTCTATAGTAGCACAATGCTGGCATAGGTGTGGGAGTGTGTATCTGTCTATCCAGTGTGTGGTGGCTGCAAACACCCTCCACAGCCCACACTGCCAGCATTGTTGCCAGTATTGGCCTGCCAATGTGCATAATGAGGAGCAAGGTACCATGGGTATAGCCCGGACAGGGTGGCCTAGCCAGGATGCATCTGCACAGGGCATAGGGCACTGGTTGGGACATTGTAGTGCCCGGCCACCACCTGCACAGACAGGGTGGCCACAGCATGTTCTGCTGGGAGATCACTCTCACCCTGACTGAGCAGTGACCATGGCATGGCTAGGCTCCCCCATAGTGCTATATAGTATTTCTCTCATGTGATATTTATGGGTTCCCTTTTGGGGCCCTGTCACTGACTTATCTGCTTGGTGTGTATGCTGACATCCCAGTTCTGGTTGCACGCATTTCCACCAGGAACATGCACTATGGACTAGCTAGTAGACTGTCTGCAGCTGGTATATGTCTTGATGGAATGCCTTGCAGGGTGCAGCGGCTGAAGGCTTGCTGCAGGAGAATATCAGATAGTGGTGGGGTGCAGCTTAGCATATTCAGGCCTAATGTCTGTCTGCTATTGCGTTATGGATGTGTACAGAGCTGCATTGACTGCCCTGTAGGGTGTCTGTTCCCCAGCAGGACTGGGGTTGATGGTCCCCTCTACTGCCACCATTGCAGGGAGGTAGAATGTGGATCTGTTGGTGGGAGACCCTGTTTACCACCCTCAGCCCTGGAGGAGGAGGAGGGTGGTGGTACATAATCCTCCTATGGGTCCATAGGGGCTACACCTGACTGAGACATACAGATATATCCAAGGTGTGTCTGCAGAAGCTACCTATCTCACACATTAACACTGCTGGGGACCTGCAGCATGGCCTATCTCTGCTGTGGACCTGGTGCTGGGCGCCCAACCTCACCCTCAGGGTGAGTGCAGTACCTGCACAATGTGACGGTGTGTGGCTACTCTGTGCCAGTACCACACACGGTCAGTTCCCCCTACCAGGCCGAGGTGCTGTGGGGGTGCATACCCCATCTTGTGATCATCTGTAGACTGCTGATTTGCATGTGCAATGCATCATGGGTATGGGTGGGTTAACCCTATCCTGGTGACCACAGCAGACTGTTTGTGTGGTGACTTGCAGTCCTTCTGCAGCCAGCCAGGGGTTTGCTAGCAGCTATAGAGCTGTAGCCCACTGGTTACTTCACTGCCAGTGGAGCCAGAGGTCATGGGTTCAAACCCACAGTGGGGTTATTTGATAGGGCTGTCCAAAGCATTATCTATTTTTAATGTACATTAGTGCTGCCAGCAAAAACACCCTCAGCGTACTGTACCCATAAGGTGCCTCAGAGGGCGCTTTATAGGGCGCCTTATGGTTACCGTCCATATAAGGTGCACTATACAGTATCCTATGGAGGGACTGATAGGGTGCCCTATAGGGGACATTATAGGGTGCCGTGACGGATGGTGCACTTTATAATGTGCCCTATGGAGTGCCTTATAGGGTGCCTTATGCGGCACCTTAGGTTATGGCACATGAGGGTGTGTTTGCTGGCACCAATTAATAAAATACAAATAAAGTGCCGCAGGAAACAATACTTACATGTCAAAGCTGTTGCCTCAGCCAGCCTTATGTATTAAGCACACTGGGGATTGAACTCATGACCCCTGTATCATCAGTCAGTGCCTTAACCATTGTGCTACACTGCTGTTCCTCCTTGCATGTCAGTGCACCTACTTAAGATTTCCATGCGTTTAAAAGCACAGTGCTGCCATCAAAAACAGTGCTATGACCTTGCTGTGCCTCATAGGGCACCCTATATGGCGCCCTATAGGCCACCCTTTAAGCAACATTGTAGGGTGCCGTGGCGGACAGTGCACTTTAAAATGTGCCCTCTGGGGTACCTTATGGGGTGCCTTATGAAGCACCTTATGTTACAGTGCTTTGAGAGTGCGTTTGCTAGCAGCAGTAATTAAAATAAAATTATAAAGCCTCATAATGCAATATTACACATAAATGGTAGTGCCTCAGCCAGCCTTATTCATTGGGCACAGTGGGGGATTGAACCCATGACTCCTGCACCATCTGTCAGTGTCTTTACCATTGTACTACAGCCCTGTTCCTCTGTTTGCACATCAGCGCGCCTGCTTATGCTTCCTGTGCGCGTTACTCATGCGCTAATGTGCGCGGCGCACAAGAGCACGCAGAACAGCGCGCGCTAATCCCGTTTTGCTATTTTTGATCGGCCCGCCCACTCCTTTTATGGCATCCTGCAGACTAACGCAGCGGGCACGTTAAGAGGGTTTAGTAAACATACCCCTTGGTCTCAGTCACATAGGCAAAACACAGTTAGACCCTCACTAAGTACAGAATAAATTATAACAAACTCAAAGTTGAAATATGTATACAAAATTAAATTGAAACCCCAAGAAGCCAGGTTCTATATGCAGTGCAACACAGGAAATAGAGGAGGCGGCAACACTTTACTTCACCTTTGCTGAACATGAATATGAGATGCACAGGCTTCTCTGATCCCACATGCAGGTAGAGCAGCCTCTCCCCACAATCTTCTCCCTCTATCGATCTTAGTGCCTCTTGCTCAGAAGCAGCTGTGCCTGCATTTGTGATCAGAGAGAACTATGGGGTATGTTTACTAAACTGCGGTAATATCATTCGCGTTAGGTTCCGCGGTAAAGGTAGAGATGCCCATATAAAGGCGTGGGCGTTGCATCGTTACAGCAAGCTGTAGCAGCTAACGCGCGTTACAAGGCGCCTTGTAAGGTGCCTTGTAAGGTGCCCAGTAAGGTGCCCTGTAAGGTGCCTCATAAGACGCCCTATAGGGCCTCCTAGGCTAAGCGCCATATTAGGCACCCTTGGACAAGGCACCGCAGAAGGCACCCTGGGCTATGGAACCATAGGTTAAGGTGGCCTAACAAGGTTATGGTGTCCTAGGTTAGTGTGCCTTAGGGACTGCAAGGTGCCTCAGGATGACATGCATGACCTGTGCGGAACAGAGACAGATGTAGCCCTAACACTAGATAGAGCATTCAGGAAAGGCAATGAACAGGTGAGTGAAGGAGGGAGAGGTGGGAGCCGTTGGACTTGTCATATCTGCGGGCATCCCATGTGCCTGCCAGTACTGATGACAAACATGGTGGGGCAGCTGTACCACAGCACAGGGTGTTGGCAATGTAAAGTACTGGAAAAACAGTTGGTGGCAGATGATGGGAATACGTGTCCCCCAGTGGAGGCGGAGGTGGCAGGATAGTTACAATGATGGGTGGACAGAGGAGTGGTGGTGCCATGCAGATCAGGCACAGATGAGGCAAGCATGAAGAGACGCAATGCAGGAAAGGGTAGCAGTGCATGACATGGGGTGGCAGCCTGCACTGGCAGACAGGACTCTATACAGCTGACAGACGCAGATAGACGGACCGAGGGAATGTTGGCAATTGTGGTGAGGGTATTATGGGCTGGAAGCACAGATCTGCAAAAATATGACCTCTACAGGCATGCACACTATTTGAGTAGGACAGGCATGAGAGGAGGGAACAATGAGGAACTGAACCCATGAACACTACCAAGAATGGCATTGTATTAACCAGTAGGCTATACCTCCATGGTGTATGTCACAGCAATGTCTGGGTACAGAAGGACTGCAGGTCACCGCACAAACTGTGCTCTGAGTGCCAGGATAGGGTAACCCCACCAGTACCCATGATGCAATGCACATGCTGAATAGCAGTCTACAGCTGATCACCAAATGGGGTCTGCACCTCTCCGGTACCTCAGCTTGGAAAGACGAACTGACAGTGCATGATACTGGCACAGAGTAGCTACAGACCATGCCACTGTGCAGGTTCTGTGTTCACCCTGAGGGATAGGATGGGTGCCCAGCACTAGGTCCTGCTGTACATCCCCATCACTACCAGTGTGTGACAGGTGTTCCTTGCAGTGCAGCCAAAGGTAATTTGGTGTCCATCTGTATCCTGCAGTCACATGTGGCCCTGTGGGACCGGACACCAGCCAGATTGGTGTCTACCCCGTGTTAGGGTCTGGCTGACATGGGCAGCTGTTATCAGGGCAGAGGGGTTCCTAGAATTGCATGAGGTGTGTGTAGCAGTGCCTTTATAGGTCACAGTGGTATACACTACATACCCCAAAGGGCCCACATTACCCTTTTTGTAGGTAAAGGTGCCCCTGCCCCAGGGAAGCAACCTCCATCCTGTTTGTATGAGACAGCCCTCTAGGGTTGGTGGGCCAGAGCCATACCTATGACTGGGGCAGTGGCAGACCAGCAGCAATGCTGGGGTTAGATCTGGAAAAACCCAACTGCCTCCCACCACTGTCTGCCAGTCACCAGCAGACAGCACAGTCAGACTGTACCTCATAGGTGTTCTGACCATGCACAGTCTAACTGCAGACAGTCCATAGTGCATACTCACAGAGGAACTATGTACAGCAAGCAGGCATCTCAGTAATTGGGACCCCAGCACTGGGGAACACAAAAATATCACTAGAGGCAGATAGTGTAGAGCGCTATGTGGGAACCTAGATCTGCCATGGTCACTGCTCGGTCAGAGTGAGTGCTGTGGTCACCCTGTCCATGCAGGTGGTGGTCAGGCACTACAGTGTCCCAGCCATTGCCCCACACCCTGTGAAGATGCATCCTGGCCAATCTGCCCTGTCCGGGCCATACCCAAAATACCTTGCTCCTCATTATGCACCTATTTAGGCTAACGCTGGTAACAGTGGAACATTTTGGGCCCAGTGAAGGGTGGGCAAACACAGAACAATGGATAGACATACACACACGCTCACTCCTATTGCAGCATTGTACAAAGATAGGGGTGGTTGGCAACCCTGCCCGCCACAGTGGTCCTGATCACAGTGCCGACATTGCTAAACTGTGCAGGGGGTAGTATTAGTGCTCTGGTGATAACTTCAGCTCAATGCTGGGGCCAACAGCCTGACACTCCATACATCTTTGGATTGTGGAGCCTGTGTGGGTGGGTGTTTGTACCCCTGTTCGCCGCTGCTTTGGGCTTTGCACATGTTGCTGTTGTATCTGCATTGTAGGGTAAAACATAAGGACATGCGCTGCAGGAACCACAGCTGGGGCTTGAACCTGTGACCCTCTGCTTCTGGACACACTGGCTGGGTGTACTGCACCACACTTTGTCACAGATGCACAATAGTCCCTGGAGCTACCTGTACTTTTTGTCAGCCAGACTTTGTATGTTGCACTGCACACCACGTACTGATGCAGGGCATGTCCTAGGTCCACTGCAGGGAGGTGGCACTGCCCCCTCCAGCACGGGCACACATCCCCCTGCCAAGCTGACATGGTCATTTGCTGTCGGTGCTGGTAGTGCACAGTCCCAGGCCATCCACTGTGTAGGTAGGCACCCGCCTAGGGAGCAGGTCCCGGGGTGGGGGGGCATACATGGACATCCTCACATCCCCCCCATCACTGCTTACCAATATTATGTCCCTTCCACATGGGGGCGGGATGGCTGGGGGGATGTCAGGTCAGTGCCGTAGCAACTATTGGCTAGGGTGAACCAGGTAGATATAGGTGGATTGTGTTTGGCCTTGGTCAGCTGCTGTCTTGCTGATTTCCGGTTTCTATGTTCCTGTGTGCCACCTAGGTGCCCGCCTGGTCCACCCTGTGCCCCAGCTGCCCATGCTACATGTCCCACCTGCGGACCCCTATGCCCCATTTGCACCATCGCCATAGTGGCCATTCATACTTTGGCACTATGGTGTTGCTGAAAATGGAGCACTACTATCACATTTCTTGGGCTCCCTGCCTAGGCTGTACATTGCTGACACTTAACTGGTTTCTCTCTCCTGCAAATGTGCATCTAACGGCAGGTTTTCATTCGCTGTAGGATTCAGCCCTTCAGTTCAGCGCGTTAGTGTGAAAGGGGCCTCTCCCCGCCCACTCTCCGCCCATTGACCCCTTCTCTCCACCCTCTCTCCACCTTCTGCAGTGTTTACCACAGCTGGGGACGTTAACTATCGTTAAATAACGTTAACGCGCGTTAACGTTACATACCGTGCATTAACGTTACCTAACGATCGTTAACGTTACATAACGCACGGTATGTAACGTTACCGCAGTTTAGTAAACATACCCCTATGTCTCATGTTACTGCTTAGCAAATGAAAAACAGCAGCTAGCAAAGAGGTGCACATAGTGGCGGGACTTTATTTGTGCAGCTGTGCAGCCTATAGTTGGCACCAAAGTTCCAAATATGCTATGCCTCTATTGCAGGCCTCGACAAATTTTGTGTGGATTTAGGAGCCAGGCCAAAATTTTAGGAGCCAGTGCTTGTGACCTGTTCACACTACCCCCACCCCCCCCCCCCCATTGTTTCTCACACTGGTCTCATGTTCTCAAGTCTCAGGAGACTAGTACCAGTGTTACTATACTATATGGCATCTTTAGACAGAAACACTGATAACAACAGTTAGAGCCTCAGATATTAAGTGTCTGTACATATGTGTGATGCAACAGGGTTGTGCCTGTCTGTGCATGGGATGTGGCAGTGGGTGTCTTTGTGTGGGTGGAGTGTGGGGCTACGGTGCATGTGTGTGTGTATGTGCGTGTGTGTTGTGGTATGGAGATGAGGTGCCTATATGTGTGTGTGTGGTTCGGAGATGAGATGCCTGTGTGTGTCTGGCTCGGAGGTAAGCTACTTGGGTGTGTGTGAGAATGGTTTGGAGGTAAGGTGCTTGTATGTGTGTGTGAGTATGTGCATGTGTTTCAGAGATAAGGTGCCTCTGTGTTTATATGTGGTTTGGAGGTGAAGCACTTCTGTGTGTGCATGTAGTGCAGAGATGAGGTGTCTGTCTGTCTGTCATGTGGAGGTGAGGTGCCTGTGTGTGTGTGCACATCTGTCATGCGGAAATAGGGTGCCTATGTGTGTGAGTGTGTGGAATGGGGGTGGGGTGCTTGTGTGTGCATTCTGGGGAGAGGTGAATGCACCTTTTGGCAACACCTTGCACTCTTCCCTCCCCCTCCAACCCCTCTCCTGCTGGCTCCTCTCCTCTGTTACCCTCCAGATTCTCCCCACTTCACCAACCCCCCTTGAACTCACATCCCCTGCCCTAAAATCGCCCCATTTTCCTTTTTTCAATAGGTTCACTACCACTTTAAAATTTCCCTGCCTTCTCTACATCACTTCCTCACCTCCCCCACAGCCTTTTTTCTTGCAGGCTGCTTTTGCAGCCTCCCCCTTCTCTGTCTGCCCATGGGGATTCCATCCCCCATTGGGCAGAAAAGAAGAGGGTGGCCCCAGTTGTGGAAAATACCCTTTTGATCTGCCCACAGGAATTTGGATCCCTGCAGGAGGCGAGAAGGCACAGGCCATGACTGCGGTCTCGATGCAGCCTGTCTGTCCATGGGGATCCAATCTCCCGTGGGCAGATCAAAGGGGTCTTTGCTGTGATCACAGCCATGCTCTTCTTTTCTGCCCATGGGGGATGGGATCGCTGCAGGCAGACAGGAGAGATCTTTGCTGCGATCGCGGCAGTGCTGTTCTTTTCTGCTCGTGGGAGATGAGATCCTCAGGGGCAGAGGAGGGATTGTGGTCATCAGGGCATCTCCTTTAGGGGGCAATGCCCCCCTCACCCCTCCTAAACTATGTCCATGCATACATCCCCAGCTCAGGGAAGGAGGGGGTCATCTGCCTCAGAGCATGGGGCTTTTGAGAGAGCTGCAGGCGGCAGCTGCTGCGGTCATCACCGAGGAGGGGAGAGGCAGGACTGGTAAAATGAACCGTACCAGATTGACTGATTAAAACAAAAATAAAAATTCTCTTCAGCTTTTGTAGCATTCTTGCTGATAGCTGTGGGCACAGGCACTATTGCTGGCTGAGATCGTGGCCTTTTTCTCCTCCAGCCCATGGCTGCAGCTTTAGCACCCCTTAACACCAGTACCCCCTGTCGTGCTTATCTGGCTTACTGGATAGCCCCAGCCCAGGGTGGGGCCCTGATGGTGTGCAATTTACTATTGCATTAAAAAGTATGTGCTATTAGAAAAAAACAGTATACACCGCAGCACTAAAATGCAACCATTTGTTGCATCAGAAATAAACATCTCTCTTCCTGTTAGTGATTGAGCAGGAAAGGAAGTTTAAAAAAAAAAAAACACATGCCACCACTTCCCCCATTGTACAAATCACTGCATTGGTGGCCCAAGATGATCTTGCCCCACTACTCTTTACGCCTCCTCAGACCTTGCATTAAAACCCCTAAGTAGCCCCCTCTGTATATAACCCCTTGTACATAGCTCATCCCGTAAATAGCACACCAAGAAATCATCCCCTTCACTCACACAAACACTCACCCGTGTTAATACTGCATGCCTACCCCTACTGACACTGACTTTTGATTGTTTGAAGTGTAAACCGCTTTGATTTCAGGACAAAGCGGTGTATAAAGCCTTTTAAATAAATAAATAACATGGTCTTTTTCGCACTTCTCTGCATCTGTGTGTCATAGCTAATTGCTTCATTACCATTCATTTAAAAAGATTTAAATGCACTGTGCATTGCTGTCTGCTCAAGACTTTGTACACAGTTTGTTTGCAAAACCGGTTCTTGCATTAGGAGCTCACAAAATTGTGTACTGAAACTAAGCTAAACTTTGCGAAGATGGGCCAATACCTCAGGGAGTCGTTAGTGGGATGGGAACAGCTGGGGGATGTAGAAAAACAGTGGGCAAAACTGAAAGGGGGTATTTTAAGGGCAACCAACCTTTTTGTTAAAATGGTAAATAAAGGCAAAAGGAACAGGAGACCGCTATGGTTTTCGAAGGAAGTAGCTGAAAAAGTGAAGAAAAAGAGGGAGGCCTTCATGAAATACAAGAGATCACAGAGAGAGGAAGACAGGCATCTGTATTTGGAAAAACTTAGAGAAGCTAGCAAAGTAGGCAAGAAGGCAAAGATTCAAAAGGAGGAGGAAATAGCCAATGCAATAAAATGGGGGAATAAGACATTTTTCAGATATATTAGTGAGAAGAGGAAGGGCAAAAGTGGTATTGTCAGACTCAACAGTGCAGGGGGGGAATATGTAGAAGCTGATAAGGATAAAGCGGAATTGCTTAACAAATATTTTGTTCTGTGTTCACAGATGAAGAACCAGGAGCAGGACCTCAGAAAACACCCACAAATAAGAACAGAAGCGAGGGACATCTTGAACAATTTTCAGAAGACTGTGTTCGTGAGAAACTAGCTCAACTTAAAGTAGACAAAGCGATGGGACCAGATGGGATACACCCTAGAATACTGAGGGAACTTGGGGATGTTCTAGCAACTCCACTGACTGACCTTTTCAATGCCTCGTTGGAGTCGGGAGTGGTGCCAAAGGACTGGAGAGAGGCTCATGTGGTGCCTTTACACAAAAGCGGAAGTAAGGATGTGGTTGAAAACTACAGGCCGGTTAGTTTAACTTCGGTGGTGAGTAAATTATTGGAAACGCTGCTGAAAGAGAAAATAGTGAGGTTTCTGGAGTCCAGCGGATTACAGGATCCGAGGCAGCATGGATTCACCAGAGGCAGGTCTTGTCAGACAAATCTGATTGATTTCTTTGACTGGGTGACCAGGGAGTTGGACCGAGGGAGAGCTCTAGATGTGGTGTATTTAGATTTCAGTAAAGCCTTTGACACTGTTCCTCACAGGCGACTTATAAACAAACTGAGCACCCTAGGGAAGGACCCTAAAGTTACTGCTTGGGTTAGAAATTGGTTGGGTGGGAGGCGACAAAGAGTACAAGTAAATGGAGCTCACTCTGAGGAGAAGGATGTTACCAGTGATGTGCTCCAGGGATCTGTCCTTGGTCCGATTCTTTTTAACATCTTTGTTAGTGATATAGCGGAAGGGCTGTCGGGTAAGGTTTGCCTCTTTGCAGATGATACCAAAATCTGCAATAGAGTAGACACCCAGGAAGGTGTAGATAACATGAAGAGGGATCTAGCTAAGCTTGAAGAATGGTCTAGAATTTGGCAGCTGGGATTTAATGTTAAAAAATGTAAGGTCATGCATTTGGGCTGGAGCAATACAGTATAGGAGGTGAAGTACTTTTGTCCACTAAAGAAGAGCGGGACCTAGGCGTGGTTGTGTCTGATGATCTTAAAGTAGCTAAACAGTTAGAAAAGGCGACGGCAAAAGCTAGAAGGATGCTTGGGTGCATACGGAGAGGAATGGCTAGCAGAAAAAAGGAGGTGATAATGCCTCTGTATAAGTCTTTGGTGCGACTTCATTTGGAGTATGGTGTGCAATTCTGGAGACCGCACCTTCAATAGGATGTGAACAGGATGGAGTCGGTGCAGAGGGTGGCTACTAAAATTATTAGAGGGCTTCATTATAAAGCATATGAGGACAGACTTAAGGATCTTAATATGTACACCTTAGAGGAAAGGCGGGATAGAGGTGATATGATTGAGATGTTTAAATACCTCCGTGGCATAAATGTTCAGGGAGAGTGCCTCTTTCAATTGAAAGCAAGTTCTGCTACGAGGGGACATGGGATGAGGGTGAAGGGAGATAGATTCAGGAGTGATATGCAGAAATATTTCTTTACAGAAAGAGTAGTGGATCCATGGAATAGTCTCCCAGTGGAGGTGGTAGAGATGAGGACAGTAACTGAATTCAAAAAAGCATGGGACCAACACAGAGGATCTCTAAAGGTAAAAAGTGGACTGTTGTAGTTGTTGTTATGGAAGGACAGACTAGATAGGCCATGTGGTCTTTTTCTGTCATCATGTTTCTATGTTTCTGTGCACAAAGCCTAGCACACATTTCTGCATCGACTGCCTTGGCTGAAGGAGAATGATTAAAAAAAATAAAAGGGGATGGGACACTGAGGAGGGGGTGTTCTGGAACAGTTTCATGCACATATACTGGAACGCTGTAAACATCAATATTATTCTGTGCAGATTAATAGGAAAGCACCTGAAGCGGAACATGAAAGACCTGTATGAGTTTCAGACCTAGATCTGACTTCAGTGGCACACCAAGAGTGGGGTGGTGAGGAGAGGGGCTTGCCCTGGGTTCCGGCCGGGGGTACCCTCCGTTGTGCCTACAGAGGCAGTGCAGCAAACGTACTATAAATTGAAATTACACTTACCTGGTAATTGTAGTTCCTTGAGTGACGACAGTTTAGTCCTCCACCTCTGGGTAGTGTACCTCCTCCTGCAGCTTGGAGACTGGGCATGTCAAACTCGTGACATCACTGGATGTAGCATGCTGGAATCTCCCATCAGCCCCAGTGAACTACTGACAAAGCAGACTCAAAAGAGCAACAAACAAGTAGCTAACAGTTTAACACCTAACCTGAATGCTTAACAAGTCATGAACCTCCCCCTTAAAAGGAAAGGGTGAGATTTCCGTTATTAACGCTCTTCCCCCTGCCGAGCCAGGAAACAGTTAGAGGAAGAAGAGAGAAGTCAAAAAGGAAAGAATGAACCTGAGAACTGGTCATCTTGATACAAAAAAACCAACTCAGCTGTATACCCTTCTGTCACTCCTGAACGCGTGCCGAGCTAATCTATGAATCCAAGGGCGGGAATGAGGACTAAACTGTCGTCACTCAAGGAACTACAATTACCAGGTAAGTGTAATTTCAATTTCTTTATCGTTCCTCCAGTTTAGTCCTCCACCTCTGGGATGTAACAGAGCAGTACTAACGGGAGGGACCCTGCCAGCCGTCATGCAAGACCGCCGACCCGAAACAGGCATCCTTCGCCGCCAGCACATCCAGGCGGTAGTGTTTACTGAAAGTATGAAGAGACGACCAGGTAGCCGCCCTACAAATCTCTACTGGAGGAACTAGACTGTGCTCCATCCAGAAAGCCGCTTGCGCTCTAGTAGAGTGAGCTCTCAGACCCACGGGAGCCGTGCGACCCTGCAACATGTAGGCCAAGACAATGGCATCCTTAATCCACCTGGAAATGGATGCCTTCGCTGCTGCTTCCCCCTTCCTGGGGCCTCGAAACAACACAAACAGACGATCCGATTTGCGAAAGGACTCGGAGACTGCCAAATATCGACGTAACACTCTCTTTATGTCCAAGCGACTCAATCCCCAATCGGAAGCTTGTCCGACCTCTGCCTGCAAAACTGGCAAAGAAATCGTTTGATTCACATGAAAAGGGGAGAACACCTTCGGCAAAAAGGAAGGCACTGGCCGGAGAACCACTTTTTCACTAGAAAAACACAGGAAAGGCTCTCTACAAGATAGAGCCTGCAACTCCAAAATGTGCCGCGCCGAACAAATGGCTACCAAAAATACAGCCTTTAGAGTCAAATCTTTGACTGAGGCTTGGCTTAAGGGCTCAAACGGACCCTTTACCAGCGCCCTTAAAACCAAGTTGAGATCCCACGGTGGAACCGAAATTCGACACGCTGGACGTATCCTGGTAACTGCTTTAAGAAAACGTACCACATCGCCGTGAGCACCTAAGGACATGCCTTGCACTTTACCTCTATAGCAGGCCAAGGCCGCTAACTGAACCCTCAAGGAACTGGCTGCCAGCCCTTTCTAGAAGCCATCTTGTAAAAAACTCAACACCAACAGTACCGACGCCGTAGCCACGCAGACCTGATGCCTCGAACACCAGTCCTCAAAGATCCGCCAGACGCGTACATAAGCTAGCGAAGTCGATCGTTTCCGCACCTGAAGCAGAGTCGCCATGACCAATCTGGAGTAGCCTTTCTTTTTCAGCCTCGCCCTTTCAATGGCCAAGCTGTAAGCAAGAATCGATCCACCCGAGGCATCAGAAGCAGACCCTGAAACAGTAGCTCCTGCGACATTGGGAGGCACCACGGGGCCCCGTCTAGCAATCTTATCAGGTCGGCGTACCACGGACGCCTGGGCCAGTCCGGAGCTATTAATAACACCCCCGCCCCCGATGCGCTTCAATACGCTGAACTACTCGTCCGATGAGCGCCCATGGAGGAAACCGATCCCTTCCGACATGGGTTCCCGCCTTCTGCTGAAAAACCGACTTGCTTTTGCTGACTGGCAAATTGCCATCAAATCCATGACCGGAGCTCCCCACCGGAGAATCAACTGTGCGAACACATCGGGATGCAACTCCCATTCCCCTGCATCCACTCGGACCCTGCTCACAAAATCTGCCGTCACGTTGTCTTTTCCTGCGATGTGTGCCGCCGATATTGCTTGTAACCGGGACTCTATCCAGGAGAACAGCCTCTCAGACTCCTCCTCCATGGCTGTGCTCCCGGCACCGCCCTGTCGATTTATGTAGGTCACGGCATTGTCCGACAGCACTCGCACCGCCCGCTGCGCCACCTGGGCTTCGAAGCTTTTCAGGGCCAGAAACACTGCTCTCAGTTCCAGGCGGATGATCGACCAGCTGCTCTCTTCTGCCGACCATAGTCCCTGCGCAAAGTCTACTCCGCAATGCGCCCCCCAGCCTGCGAGACTTGCATCCGTTAATAGTGGAATCCACTCTGGCTGCTCCAAAGGCATTCCCGCCTGCAGGGACGCGGGCAGCATCCACCACCGCAGAGCCTGCCGGACCTGCTGAGGACAAGAGAGCCGTTTGCTCAATGAGTCAGACTGGTTGGACCAGCGGCGAAGCAAGGCCCGCTGCAACGGCCTCATATGGAATCTGGCCCAAGGGACCACCTCCAATGTCGCCGCCATTGTCCCTAGCACCTGAAGGTACTTCCACGCTGTCGGCGCTGCAAGCTTTCTGAAGGCCTGCACCAGGCTCTGGAGCGCTTGAGCTCTCCTCTCCATCAGGAACACCGAGCCTTCCCGAGTATCGAACCGCACCCCCAAATACTCGAGAACCTGAGTCGGAGTCAAGTGACTCTTGAGCGGATTGACCACCCAGCCTAGATCCTGGAGAAATGCTACTACCTTTTCCATGGCTTTTTCGCTCTTGGACTGGGACTTTGCTCAAATCAACCAATCGTCAAGGTAAGGATGAACTAAGATCCCTTCCTTCCGCAGAGCTGCCGCCACCACTACCATTATTTTGGTGAAAACGCGCAGAGCCATCGCCAGCCCAAAAGGCAGTGCCTGAAACTGGTAGTGCCCCCAAGGCAGCGCAAACCGCAGAAACCTTTGATGAAACGCCCGGATCGGGACATGGAGATAGGCCTCTGTGAGATCGAGAGACGTCAGATACTCTCCCCGACGAACCGCCACAATAACTGACTGCAGCGTTTCCATTCGAAAATGCGGCACCCGGAGGGAACGATTTACACCTTTGAGATCTAGAAAAGGGTGAAGAGACCCGTCCTTCTTTGACAGCACAAAATAAATAGAGTATCGACCCATGCCGTATTCCGCTATCGGCACCGGAACAACGGCCTCCAGCCGCAAGAGCCAGTCTGACGCACCTCTAAGGTCTTCCGTGGCCCTCTGCAGGGAGAGCTCACAAAAGAGTCCAGCACCGACTTTGCCAGATACAGTGCATAACCGTTGCGGATGATCTCTAAAACCCACTGATCGGATGTTATGTGGGTCCAGGCAGAAAGGAAACCCCGAAGGCGATCTCCGATCGGTTGACTTTCTGACGGGACCCGCCGCCATTCATTGTGGCTTCCGAGCGCCCCTTGTGGACACCGCTGCGAATCCTCTACTTGCCCCACAAAACCCTCGGAACCCTTGGGCTCGAGAGGCAAATCTTCCTCTTTGGGACCCCGCGAAATGGGGCGAGCGAAACTGCTGAAAGTCTCTAAACTGACCCCGAAAGGCCGACGAAGATTTTCCTTGCTTGGGCTTATCCTCCGGAAGCCTACCTCCCTTGGTTTCCCCTAAATCCTTAACTAGCTTATCTAGGTCCTCTCCAAACAACAGTTTCCCCTTGAACGGGAGTTTACTGAGCCGCGACTTAGAGGACCCGTTGGCCGCCCAATTTTTTAACCAAAGGGATCTCCGCGCCGCTACCAATGAAGCCATACTATTTGATAAGGCTCTAATCAGGTCACAGTGTACATCTGCCAAATACGCAGACCCTGATTCCAGGCGCTGCAGCTCTTTCATTTTCTAATGACGCCGACTGCCTTAAGTGTTGAACTCAGTGAAGGCAGGCCCTTGCCACCCAACCCCCATAGATGGAGGCCTGCAAAGAAACCACATCCACTTCAAAGGATTGCTTTAATAAACCATCCACCTTTCTATTTTGCGCATCCTTTAAGGCCGCACTGCCTTCCACTGGAATTGCGGTGTTTTTAGTGACTGCCGAGACCGCAGCATCAATTTTCAGAGAGCGGAATCTCTCCTTGTCTTTATCCGCCAGGGGATAAAGCTTGTTCATAATCTTTATCCCCTTGAGCCCCGCTTCAGGATGATTCCTCTCATTCTGAATTATTTGATCTATCACCTTATGGATAGGAAACACCATCTGCGTTTGGCGTACCGTCTGAATAATGGGATCTGCGCCATCCTCTTCCTTGACCGGCTGTTCGGTAGCTAGCCTAAGCGTCTGCAGGGCCTCCGTAATAAGAGCCGTCAACTCATCCTTCCGAAACACTCAGATGATCCTCGCTTGATCCTCAGGCTCAGGAATCTCCCCATCCTCCAATTCATCCACATCTACATCCATGTCTAGCTCTGCCTCTTCTCCCTCATGCCACCCCGATTCAGAGGGCGAGGGATCTGGTGGATGGGGTCTCTTGGCAGGTTTAATTGCTAGACTGTCGCAGTTCGCTAGTCCTGACCGTGAACCAGAGGAAGGGATAGGTAAGGACCCCGGCAACTTACCCTGCCGTCTACGACAGAACGCTTGATGCATGAGTAATATAAATTCTGGACAAAAGTCTTCCATCTGCGTATCGGTTCCTAGACTCAAACCCGCACTAGGATCACCTGATGCCGCATCCTGACTAGAAGCGGAGGGGCTCGCTATCCACGCTTCTCCCTCCGTCCCCGCTACAGCCTCCTGGGGAACGGCTACCATGGAGCTCTCCATTTGCTGTTCTACACTGGCCGAGACAGCAGTACAGCTCCGACATATGCCGGTCTCTGCGCCTGTGCCCCTATGAGTGCCACAAACTATACACTGCGGGCACGCCGACATGGGCTGATTGTCCTTCACTGTCCCTAGGGTCCCCTGGGTCTACCAATAACAAAGGACCTAATGGCTGTGGTACTTCTTGCCTTTTCTTTTTTTTTTTTTTTGTGCCCCAATAGGGACTCTTCCTGCTCTAGGCTTCAAACCGTTTAAATGCAGCCTGCTCAAATCAGCCCCAATGAGACTGTTGCCTAAAGAAAAAAAACTTGAATGAACCCCCAGAAAGACCAAAAATCTCAAGAAACAAAAGAAAGAATAAACAAAAGAATAAAACAAACACCTAAGCACCCCAAACAAAATACTTTTCAGTTTAAAGCGCTGACCTCGGGCCAGGCAAACACTCTGCCCCGGAGGTCAACGATGCCGCTGTGCTGAGCCGAAGCACTGGGGAGACTGTGTGTTCAAAATAGCCGCGGTTTCCTCACAGCGCTTTTGGCGCACTCTGAGGCGAGGCCCTCTGGCTGCGGAGAAAACCCAAAGCACCTTTTCTGGGTCGTCGACAGCTCCCCACAGGCTCCAAGGGGCTGACAAGGCTCTTTTATCCGGAGCTCCGCTCCAAGCGATGTGCAAGTCAGGGCCGCAGCTAAAAGCCGCGGTGTGCCTTAGGCGCCGCCAGCAGCTCAACGGAGACCAGGTTGTCTGTGCGCCGTTCGAGGAGCTCTACCCCGTGCCTTCAAGGGGAAAGAGATCCCGGAGGTAAAATAGCAAGGAATTTTCTTTTTAGCTTGGGAGGGAAAGGATCACTTGCCTTGAATACCTCCCGTATTAGTCTATATGCATTTGTTTATGTTTATGTTTATTGTATTTGATAAAAACCACCTTTCACTGGAAGCAAAGCGGTGTACAATTAAAATTCAATAAAAGAAGGCCAAGGCCAACGAAAAAAGAAAAGAAATGTACAATAATTGACAGGACAGCTGAAATCAAGAAAGACAGGACAGGACATAGACAGGGAGTAGGCTGGGAAGGAGCAAGAAGAGGGCAGAGAGGTAATCATACAAGAGGAGAGGGAACGTTGAACGCTAAGGAGAACAGATGGGTTTTTAACTGTTGTTTGAAGCTAGTGAACTGTGGATCAAGACGGAGGGCGGGGGGGGGGGGAGGGCATTCCAGAGGGCAGGAGCGGCAAAGAAGAAGGCAGAGGAGCGGGTAGATTGCAAGTGAGCACGGGAGGGTGAGGGAAGTGTAAGACGGTTGAGATGAAAGGAGCGGGGAGTGTATCTGGGAGAATGAAAGAAAAGGAGGTCCATTAAATATTGGGGAGTGCTAGTATGGAAAGCTTTATGAGTCAGTATCAGAAGCTTGAAAGTGGTCCTGAAAGGGATAGGCAACCAGTGAAGATGAAAAAGCAGAGGAGTTATGTGATCCCGGGGAGAAGAGCAAGTGACCAGGCGCGCAGCAGTGTTTTGAATCCGACGAAGACGGGTAAGTTGACATTTTGGGAGACCGATAAAGAGGGAATTGGCAAAGTCCACCCGAGACATGACTAAGGACAGAACCAAAGTGACCAGGGCTGAAGGGGAAAGAAAAGGACGAATAGAACAAATCTGACGGAGGAAGAAGAAAGATGTGTTAGTAACGTGCGAAATGTGGGAATGAAAGGACAGATCAGAGTCAAAAAGTACACCAAGGTACCGGAAGGTGGAAACCAGAGGTACAGGAGAGCCAGAAAAGGAAGGAGCCAAAGTGGGGGAAGGACCACCGTGAGAAAACCAGATAGCAATAGTTTTAGCAAGATTCAAGTGGAGACAATTGACTGACAGCCAATCCGCGACAGCAGCAAGACAAGAATCGAGAACAGATAGATCAGGACAGGAAGGAGAAGTGTGATGGAGCAGTAGAATGTCGTCTGCATATAGAAAAGTAGATACACCAAACTGCTGAATCAGGGACACAAGGGGGGCCAAGAAGAGGTTAAAAAGGAGAGGGGCAAGAACAGAACCCTGAGGGACCCCACAAGGAAGAGTGTAGGGATCAGAAGGGGGAGAAGAAGAAGAGGGTGAAAGAACCGCGCAGGACCTGGAAGATAGAAAAGAGTGGAACCAGTGAAGTACAGTGCTGCAAAGACCAGCGTCCCGTAACCGGTGAAGAAGGAGAGAGTCATCAACTAAGTCGAAAGCAGCTGAGAGATCCAGTGCAACCGCCACCGAGATGTCACCACGATCATGTGCTACATGCAAGGCATTTGTGAAAGCCAGGAGAATAGTTTCAACACTGTGACCCGAACGAAACCCAGACTGACGGGGGTGAAGGAAGTTAATAGAGTCGAGGTGATGGGATAGCTGAGCAAAAACAAATTTCTCCAAGAGTTTAGACAGGAAAGGAAGATATGAGACAGGACGATAGTGAGCAGGGACCAGGGGATCAAGTGAAGTGTTTTTAAGAATAGGGCGAATTAGAGCGTGCTTCCAGGACGACGGAAAAATCCCAGTAGAAAGACTAGAGTTAAACATAGAAAGAATAAAGGGAAGAAGACCTAAAGAAGGGGTCAACAACCAGGAGGAGGGAATGGGATCAAGAGGACAGGTGGTTTTCTTGGAGGTGGATAAGAGATGAAGAAGTTCAGGGGCAGTGATCAGATCAAATGAGGCCCAGAAGTGAGAGAGGCGAAAAGTAGGAGGAGGGGAAGGGGCAGGGGGCGGAGAGGTAATGGGGGGAGGACAAGAAGGTAAGGAAGCCCGCAAGGAGGAGACCTTGTCGCTAAAGAAAGAGGCAAGTTGTGAAGGAGGTGGAAAAGAGGAGACTACAGAAGTGGAAGGAGGGGCCTGAATAGAGGTGAGAGTACGGAGAACAGAATAGAGATGCCTAGTCTGATTTGGGGCAGTAGAAATTGCAGTTGAAAAGTAAGAACGCTTAGTAGAGTGCACTTGTGAGCGGTAAAAAGAGTGTTGAGCATGAAAGATGGATAGGGTAGCCGAAGAGGGAGATTTGCGCCACAACCGTTCTGCTCTACGAAGTTGGGAGCGGAGAAGCCGGAGACCACTGTGATACCATGGGTGTGAAGGACGATGACGGCCGGGGCGAGAACGGAGAGGGGCAACATGGTCGAGAGCAGTAGAAAGTGACGAAGACCAGAGAGTCGCCTGGGAGTTTGGGGATAGTAAGGAAAAATCAGAAGGAAGGAGATCTGTAGCTGCAGGAAATCGCTGAAGTGTATGGGTATTGAGGACGTGGCGCAGCTGCTCTGGTGGAGATGAAGAAAGGGTGAAGGAGGTGGAGGAATCAGCTAGACCTAAGCATGAAGCGGAGAGGCAGGCATGGTATGACCAGGGAAGGGATGTAGTGCGGACATTTGAGAGTGAAAAGGTGGAAGAGGAGGGGGTGAGGAGTAGGTCAAGCGTGTGACCAGCCTGATGAGTAGGAAGAGTGACATGCTGTGTCAGAGAAAGATCATGAAGGAAGGTGAGGAAAGCGTGCTCCCTAGAGGAGGAGGGGGCATCAACGTGAAGGTTGAGGTCTCCTGCAATGAGGATCTGAGGAAAAGCTAGGGTTACATCTGTAAGTGTCAGCAAGAGGGCATCCCATAGCTCTGAACGAAGAGCAGGGGGAGAATAAATAAGAAGAACATGGATAGGAGGCGAAGTATGAAGGCGAAGCAGAAGAGATTCTGGATAATGTAGAAGTGTGGAGGATATCTGTGTGAACTTAAGGGATGGATGGATTAAAGCAGCGACCCCACCTCCTGAGCGTCCGAGGCGAGGAACGGAGATGGCCGAGAAACCAGGTGGCAGACAGCGGGCAAGCAAAGCATCCTCGCCGTCCTTGAGCCAGGTTTCTGTAACAAGAGTGAGGTCGAGGGAAAGCTGAAGGACGAGAACCTGAATGAGAAGGGTCTTATTGTGCAAAGACCGACAGTTAATAAGGCCACGCGAGAGACGAAATTGGGAAGGGCTGGGAAGGAGACAAGATTGAGAAAGTGAGGTGGGTGCAGAGACAGAAGGAGAGCAGAGACAGAGGTTGGAAGTACAACGAAAACGGTCGCGGGGAGGCTTCAAAGGTCTTCTGCCCCAGAAAACGGGGATAGAGGCCATGGAGAGACGAGGGTAAGAGAAAGGGTAGGCAGTATAATGCGCCGATCCACCTACCGGCCACGGACACAGAGCAAATACTGGAGAGTGATGCAATGAAGTAGGGAGAAGGGCGGAACCAAACAACTGAAGAGAAGATAATACAGTGGGTAGAACGCTGAGCCACATTAAAAGTACGGGAAGTCCTCCGCGTCCGGAGCGGCGCCAAGAAGCGCACCTAAGGAGCACATCGTGCTCCTTAGGTGCGCTCCTTTGGTGCGCGCCGCGGCGACGGGCGCCACAAGCGCCGGTGTTTTATGCTGTGCAGACAGCGTACCTCGCTGAGCGGGATGTCTGGGAGGGACTTCCGGGAGGGGCGAAGCCCAGGAGAATGCAGGTGAGTGCAGGCCCAATTGGAGAGGGCAAACACTGGGAAAACACAAAACGTGCCACAAATAAATAATAAGCCAGCAGGAGACCAGCATAGAAAATAGTACTACAATGCCGCAGGCACCGGTGTTTTATGCTGTGCAGACAGCGTACCTCGCTGAGCAGGACGTCTGGGAGGGACTTCCGGGAGGGGCGAAGCCCAGGAGAATGCAGGTGAGTGCAGGCCCGATTGGAGAGGGCAAACACTGGGAAAACACAAAATGTGCCACAAATAAATAATAAGCCAGCAGGAGAACAGCATAGAAAATAGTACTACAATGTCGCAGGCGCTGGTGTCTTATGCTGTGCAGACAGCGTACCTCGCTGAGCGGGACGTCTGGGAGGGACTTCCGGGAGGGGCGAAGCCCAGGAGAATGCAGGTGAGTGCAGGCCCGATTGGAGAGGGCAAACACTGGGAAAACACAAAACGTGCCACAAATAAATAATAAGCCAGCAGGAGAACAGCATAGAAAATAGTACTACAATGCTGCAGGCACCGGTGTTTTATGCTGTGCAGACAGCGTACCTCGCTGAGCGGGACGTCTAGGAGGGACTTCCGGGAGGGGCGAAGCCCAGGAGAATGCAGGTGAGTGCAGGCCCGATTGGAGAGGGCAAACACTGGGAAAACACAAAACGTGCCACAAATAAATAATAAGCCAGCAGGAGAACAGCATAGAAAATAGTACTACAATGCCGCAGGCGCCGGTGTTTTATGCTGTGCAGACAGTGTACCTCGCTGAGCGGGACGTCTGGGAGGGACTTCCGGGAGGGGCGAAGCCCAGGAGAATGCAGGTGAGTGCAGGCCCGATTGGAGAGGGCAAACACTGGGAAAACACAAAATGTGCCACAAATAAATAATAAGCCAGCAGGAGAACAGCATAGAAAATAGTACTACAATGCCGCAGGCGCCGGTGTTTTATGCTGTGCAGACAGCGTACCTTGCTGAGCGGGACGTCTGGGAGGGACTTCCGGGAGGGGCGAAGCCCAGGAGAATGCAGGTGAGTGCAGGCCCAATTGGAGAGGGCAAACACTGGGAAAACACAAAACGTGCCACAAATAAATAATAAGCCAGCAGGAGAACAGCATAGAAAATAGTACAACAATGCCGCAGGCGCCGGTGTTTTATGCTGTGCAGACAGCGTACCTCGCTGAGCGGGACGTCTGGGAGGGACGTCCGGGAGGGGCGAAGCCCAGGAGAATGCAGGTGAGTGCAGGCCCGATTGGAGAGGGCAAGCACTCGCTGAGCGGGACGTCTGGGAGGGACCTCCGGGAGGGGCGAAGCCCAGGAGAATGCAGGTGAGTGCAGGCCCGATTGGAGAGGGCAAACACTCGCTGAGCGGGACGTCTGGGAGGGACTTCCGGGAGGGTCGAAGACCAGGAGAATGCAGGTGAGTGCAGGCCCGATTGGAGATGGCAAACACTCGCTGAGCGGGACGTCTGGGAGGGACTTCCAGGAGAGGCGAAGCCCAGGAGAATGCAGGTGAGTGCAGGCCCGATTGGAGAGGGCAAACACTCGCTGAGCGGGACGTCTGGGAGGGACTTCCGGGAGGGGCGAAGCCCAGGAGAATGCAGGTGAGTGCAGACCCGATTGGAGAGGGCAAACACTGGGAAAACACAAAATGTGCCACAAATAAATAATAAGCCAGCAGGAGAACAGCATAGAAAATACATAAGAACATAAGATATGCCATACTGGATCAGACCAAGGTCCATCAAGCCCAGTATCCTGTTTCCAACAGTGGCCAATCTAGGTCATACGTACCTAGCAGTTTCCCCAAAAGACACAGGTTCCGCAATGCTTGTACTGGGTTAAGCATTGATATCCTGGGTCCCTTCTTAATAATGGTTTATGGACCTTTCCTCCAGGAACTTGTCCAAACCTTTTTTAAACCCAGCTACACTAACAGCCTTTACTACATCCTCCGGTAACAAATTCCAGAGTTTGATTACACGTTGAGTGAAAAAATATTTTCTTTTATTAGTCTTAAATAGTTTACCCTGTAGCTTCATTGCATGTCCCCTAGTCTTCCTATATTCTGATAACGTAAACAGTCGATCTACGTTTACCCATTCCACTCCGTTAATTAATTTATAGACTTCTATCATATCTCCCCTCAGCCGTCTCTTTTCCAGGTTAAAGAGCCCTAACCTTTTTAGCCTTTTTTCATAGGAGTATCCTTCCATCCCCTTTACCATTTTGTTGGTTCTTCTCTGAACCTTTTCTAATAATGCTATATCATTTTTAAGATACGATGACCAGCATTGCACACAATATTCAAGGTGCGGTCTCACCATGGAACGATACAGAGGCATTATAATATCTTTTGTTTTATTTCCCATTCCTTTCCTTATGATACCTAGCATTCTATTTGCTCTCTTGGCTGCTGCTGCACACTGGGCCGATGGTTTTAACATGTTATCCACAATGACGCCTAAATCTGTTTCCTGGGTGGTGGTTCCTAATGTGGAACCTTGCATTGTGTAACCATAGTTTGGATTGTTCTTCCCTAGGTGCATAACTTTGCACTTGTCCACATTAAATTTCATCTGCCATTTTGATGCCCAGTCTTCCAATTTATCAAGATCCTCTTGCAATTTTCCACAATCCTCTTGGGTTTTAACAACTTTAAATAGTTTTGTGTCATCTGCAAATTTGATAACCTCACTCGTTATTCCACTTTCCAGGTCATTTATGAATATGTCAAAAAGCAGCGGACTCAGCACAGATCCCTGGGGTACACCACTATTCACCTTTTTCCACTGGGAAAATTGGCCATTTGCTTTCTATCTTTTAACCAGTTCTGATCCACAGTAGTACACTGCCTCCTATCCCATGACTCTTTAGTTTTGCCAAAAGTCTCTGATGAGGGACCTTGTCAAAGGCTTTCTGAAAGTCCAGATACACTATATCAACCGACTCACCTTTGTCCACCTGTTTATTCACACTTTCAAAAAAACATAACAGATTAGTAAGACAAGATCTTCCTTGTCTAAAGTCATGTTGGCTGTCTCCCATTAGGCCATGACTATATACATGCTGAATAATTTTATTCTTTATGATGGTTTCTACCATTTTTCCTGGTACTGACGTGAGGCTGACCAGTCTGTAGTTTCCCGGATCACCCCTGGAACCCTTTTTAAAAATTGGTGTTACATTGGCGATCCTCAAATCTTCAGGTATTAGAGATGATTTTAATGATAGTTCACAGATTACTAATAGCAGGTCTGCAAACTCATATTTCAGTTCTTTCAACACCCTTGAATGTATACCATCCGGCCCAGGTGATTTGCTACTCTTCAGTTTATCTAATAGTTGTAATACATCTTCCCGATGTATCAATATTTCCTTCAATTCTTCCGCACCTTTAAATACCACTTCAGTCATGGGTAACATCCCTACATCTTCCTCAGTAAAGGCCGAAGCAAAGAATTCATTCAGTCTCTCCGCTATCGCCTTGTCGCCTCTTAGTGCCTCTTTAACTCCTCTATCATCTAATGGACCAACTGACTCTCTCACAGGTTTTTTGCTACGAATGTACTTGAAAAAATCTTTATTTCGCGTTTTTGCTTCCGCAGGAAGCTTCTTCTCAAATTCTCCCTTTGCCTGCTTTATCAATGCCTTGCATTTGACTTGCAAGTGCTTGTGCTGTTTCCAGGTTTCATCATTTGGCTCTTTTTTCCATTTCCTGAAAGATGCTTTTTTGGCAACAACAGCCTCTCTGACCTCACCTTTAAACCATGCTGGCAGTTTTTTGGATTTCCTTCCACTTTTCTTAAAGCGTGGAATACAGCTGGTCTGGGCTTCCAAGATAGTATTTTTCAACAACACCCAAGCTTGATTTAAGTCTTTAACCTTCGCAACTGCTCCTTTTAGTTTTTTCTTAACTATTTTCCTGATTTTATCATAATCTCCCTTTCGAAAGTTAAAAGGTAGTACTGTGGATTTCCTTACTATCCCTCCTCCACTAATTAAATCAAAGGTGATCATGCTATGATCACTATTGCCAAGTGGCCCCAACACCCTTATCTCTTGCACTAGATCTGGTGTTCCACTAAGGACTAGGTCTAATATGGCTTCCTCTCTGGTCGATTCATGAACCAGCTGCTCCAATAAGCAGTCATTTATGTCATCTAGGAACTTTATCTCCCTAGCATTTATGTCATCTAGGAACTTTATCTCCCTAGCATGTTAAGTAATCTAAACAAAACCTAACTAGCCTGCTCCTTATTAGTTTCTCTAGTGAGCCCAGCACCTAGGCTCACTACGTCCTCCTGCTGCATGGAGACTGGACACACTGGGGCTGAAGGGGAATTCCAGCACGCTGCATCCAGTGATGTCAAGACTTTGATTGGTCCAGTCTCCAAGCTGCAGGAGGAGGTGCACTACCCAGAGGTGGAAGACTAAACTGGAGGAACGATAAGGAAAGCTGGCTTGCTGTGTTGCCTCCAGGTCTGGCTGCCCTTCCCTCCTGGCCAAAGGCTTGTGAATCGCAAGACTTCGGCCATGAGAGAAGAGTGGTTGGGCCTGGAGCTGTGATTGCGCAGCAAGCCAGCTTTAGGATAGGCTTGCCGCACTGCCTCTGTGGGCCTGTAGCGCTGTGCCATGCAAGGGTGGGTGGGGGTGCCTGCCCCGGGCCCTGAGGTGGCTGAGAACACCACTCTCTGATATAAAAACCAGGTCAAGTGAGTGCCCAACAACATGAGTCGAGAAGTTCCCATGCTGACAAAAACTCAGACATGAATGCAAGAAAGCCTTTATTGGAAGACCAAGAGGGGGAATTAGTTTGAACCATGAAACTTCCTAAGGCAAGCAAGGAGGGAAAACTGAGAGAGATATCAGGGAATGTACTATTACAGTCAGCCCAAGCGGTACACAAAACAAAAGTGCACTGCAAGCTGAGACGAATCAAAAGAAACTCTGAGTGAGAAAGCTGGGCAAGATCCACTTCTCTAAGAGGTGAAAAATGGCAACACTGCCACCCAAACGCCCAGGACTGTTTGTAAAGAAAAAGGCGCACACTGTATCAAAATACGAGTTTCAATGTCGGCAAGCCAGATCTCGGTTACAAACAATAAATGAACTTTATGAGTCAAAATAAGATCATAAATGAACGTGGATTTATGACGAATAGATCTAACATTGATAAGACCCGCGTTTAAAGTAGTGGAATCCCAGACAGGAGTTCTCGGAGGCTGCTCTCTTCCATATGAGCTAGGACCACAGTAGACAAATGTTCTGGAGGGAGGAGGAGCAATTTTAGAATAATGGCATTGAGGTCATTGATGGCCCCAAATAGCAATGAAGAGCAGAGTCAGGAAGATTAGACAGAGAAGAAAATATAGAGTAAAAAGGAAGACCAGATAAGATAAAAGAAAAGACAAAGATAGATAAAACCACCCAATGGAGCAGGCCATGCTCCTTGAACGCGCTTCTTTGGTGCACACCAGCAGTACATAGTCGCAGGTAGTGGGAAAAAAAATAATGCAAGTTTCCTGGGATGCCAAAGGGGCATGTCAGCAGGTCAGGTGAAAAGTAGAAAATAAGAACATAAGATTGACCATACAGGGTCACACCAATCAGGGGCGGCCCAAAGGGAGTGCGGGGCCATGTGCGGAGATTAATTGCGGGGCCTAATTTGCATAATGAGTCTCATTTGCATAATATTAACATGCACTTTTAGTAAACATGCCTCTTAAAGAGTGTCTGGATAAAGAAAGACTAACAGATTTCTACATAACTATATATCAGTGACAACCACCAGGCCCATTAGGAAGTACTATAAACACTGACCATTTAGAACCCATAGCAATCCACCGTATCATAACAGCACTATCAGGACTCACAAAGCACCAAATCCTACCTATTGTGGTGATGCGGGTGCAGCACAGCCCTGGGAAAGAGGAAAAAAGGAAGGTTTTTCTCATAAAAGGGGGATGGGCTCACCTAAGCACAGGTCCCAAAGTGAAAGTAACTCTGAAACACACACTTGCAGAGCTAGCCTGAAGCCACACCCAGTCTCCAAGGCAACTGCAGGGAGAGAGAGGGTGGGGCCAGAAAGGGAAGCACCCTGCCAAACATTTAAACTCCGTCACTCAGTAAGTGAGAGGGAGGAATCAAGGAAGGAAAGAAAGGAGAGAGACAAGAGGAAACAGCACTGCAGAGCTGAAAGAGCTGGGGAGTCCAGGAGAAGTGTACAGAACTGCCAAGGCGAGTGGCAGGGCCAGAGAGGAGCAGGAAGAAGCTTGAGAGAGTTCCAGAACTACAGTTCTAACTCAGAGGCAAGCAGCTCAGACTCTGAGCAAGGAACAAACCCTTTTAGAAAGCCTGGAAAAGAAAAGGTTTCTACAAGAAAGGTAAACCAGACAGTACCTTTATATGATTCAATAAGGGGAAGGAAGTCTGATAGTTCTGATATAGTTCTAAGGGGAAGAAGGAATGTTCAGTGGGAGAAACCTTTCAAGCTTTTAAAGAAGGTGAAGCTAGAAATCCCTGAACATGTCCCAGTCCCTGAGCCTTGCAGCACAGAAGAGGAAATGGAGGTTGAGTTTTACAAGGGAGACTCAGATTCCACAGAAGTATCAATGGAATGTGCTTTGTGTATGAGCAGTGCTTAGAAAGTATTTATTGAATACTGTGAAGAAAGCCTAAAAAGTATTTCTGCCAAGTAAATGCTATTGAGAAGTGCTGGTAAAGAGAAAGCCTTATTTTTAAAAGCTGCAAATTCTACTAATGCTATGAGAGTGTTTTAAACAGCCGTTTAGTTTCCATGCTGAGAAGCAGAGTGTAATCTCACGCTTGCTTGAAACAGCTGGGAGAAGCTAACAAGGGTAGCTGGACTTTACTTGCAAACAGTGAAATTAAACTGTCTTTGAATGAAAAGGAAACTTGTTTAATGGCAAAGAGTGAAGAAACTGCTTTGTTGAAGTACATGTTGGAAAAGCTTTTTGTTGGAAAAAAAATCCTCTTTTTCTGTTGATGTTTTGGAGCCTTCCACCAAGGTCTAATTGCAAACTTGATGACTAGAAGAAAATAAAATTTATAACAAATTTTCCTGTGTTGGCCTATTCCACTCGGACTGCTTTAATTGCCCCACAACTACACAATAAGGGCCTCAGCTACCAGGCTGAAGCATGAACATGAGTATTATGGCCCGCCGCCCCCACTAGGCGGCCGCCTAGAGAGGGTGAGGCACCACAGGTGGCGTAGTTCTTGGATTTTTTTCTGGTCAAGTTTTGCATGCTTGGAAGAGAAGATCCTGACCTCAGAAGGAGGAGAGAACCCCTGGAGCAGCTGTTGTCAACACGCCCGGTCTGCTAAGCGGAAGGAAAGATCTGGAGTGGCAGTGGAGCTGGAGCCAAGAAGCCACATGATTGACAAAGCGAGACTCTGCACCAGGGCCAGGTAACCCGTAGGCTGGAGGGGTTATTGCTGGATACTGCTGGTGTAAGAGGGAGGCTGTAGGGGAGTGCTCACCAGGAAAGGGGAACATAAGAAAGTACCACACTTGGTGTTTGTTCTCTTTTGTTTTTTTCACAGCACAGCTACAACGATGGAGAATCGTGACATCCTGACCTGGGTCGCTGACCAGTTTGCCAGGCAACGGGAGATGTCAGCGCAGAGCCTGGAACAGGCGAAGGAGATGTTCCAAGCCCAACAAGCACCATTACTGGAGATGATGTCCAGGTGGATTGCAGCGCAAGGGAAAAAGGACGATGCTGCAAAGACTGTGCCAGGTTCACGGGCAGATTTCCATGGGTGGGACTTATCAGGCACTGAGACTTTCTCTTGTGGACACCTTACTAATGATGATGTAGACGATTATATTGAGGCATTTGAGAGAATAGCTCTCCTGGCCAGGTGGCCAAAGGAACAGTGGGCGCTAAGGTTCGCCACTTCTCTCACAGGCGAAGCTTTGGCGGCCTATAGAGCCATGCCTGCTAGTCTAGTCACCGATTATAAGGAAGTAAAGGGAGCTGTTAAGGATCGGATGGGATTAAACCCCACGGTCTATCGCAGGCTGCTACGTTCCTGTAAATTGAAGTTAGATGAGACACCTCAAGCTCTCTATTACAGAGTGAAGAGCTTAGTTTACAAATGGCTTACGCCGGAGACTAAGGATTTAGAGTCCATACTAGACACTGTGATTCTAGAACAGTTTATGGAATCTGTACCAAGCAATGTGCAAACTTTCCTAGTCCTCCAGGATTGCAAAAACACTCAGGAAGCCATTGCACTGGCTGACCGCTTTCTAGAGGCTAACAGGTTGAGCCCTGAGAAAGAAGGTGTTTTTAAGAGTGCAAATGTGGAGTTACTAGAAAGGAAGGCAAAGCTTGCAAACTTTGGGAAAGAAAGTATGACTGTGGATAAAAGATTTGATGCACAGAGAAAATGTTTCATGTGTGGAGAGTTCGGTCATATTAAAAGGGAATGTAAAGCCAAGAAAGCTTTTGTAATCACCCATCACAGAGATGCAGGAGAAGGGTTCCTGTTAACAGTGGAGGTAGAAGGAATCCCAACTGGGGCATTATTGGACTCAGGTGCAGACCAATCTATGATATCTCAGAGGCTGTGGAGGAAAATTGAGGCAAAAGATAAACCCTCACCAGAGTCCTCTGGAAATCATATTAAGATTCACTGTATCCATGGAGCCGCCTCTATCTATCCCATACATGCTGTGGAAATAGAAGGGTTGGGTATGAAAAAGCAAATAAATGTGGCTATAGTACCTAGACTTCCACATGACATAGTCCTAGGCCGAGACTGGCCTCAATTCAGGAAAGGCTTAGCTGAGGAGTTGCAGGGCGAAACCAGTCAACCAGCTACCTTTCCGCAGGAAGATAACTCAGCCAGGGAGAAAGCCTTACCCAAGGTAGGAAAGGTTGCTGACCCCAGGCTAGAAGAAGACAAGGCAGGTATGATAACTACCCGCACAGGCTTTAAGCCTTTAGAAAAGGAAAGTAATCCTCAGAAAGACCCTATATCAGGGAAGTCCTTTCGTGAGAAATCGCTTACTCCTTTAAAAGACATTCCCAGGAAGGAAAAGGCCAGATTCTTGCCCGCTCCTTTATTTGGAACCAAAGTTAAACAGGGAAGTAAGAAAGAACCCCGGAGGGAAAAAGTTGACCCAAAGCCTAAGTTTGTACTTAGATTCTGTAGAACCACCCCTGAGGCTAAGGTACCGAAACGGGCGACAGAACAGGCTGCAGGGGTTGATCTCTGCAGTGCTGTGGACATTGTCGTACCACGGCAGGGGAGGGCCCTAGTAGAAACAGGCCTCCAGGTTGAAATACCGCCAGGCTGTTATGGCTGAATTGCCCCTCGGTCAGGCATTGCTCTCAAAAATTTTATAGATGTAGGGGCAGGGGTCATTGATCCAGACTACCGGGGATCCATAAAGGTACTCCTGTTTAATTTTGCGCAGGAGAATTTTAAGGTGAGCGTGGGCGATCGCGTCGCCCAATTGATTGTGAACGGGTGGGGTTCCCGCCCTTAGAAGAGGTGGATGAGTTAACCCCTACTGCCCGGGGTTCGGGAGAATTCGGGTCCACTGGCAAGGCTGAAATAAAAGGCTTGACTGCTAGTTGTGTGGAGAGAGAGGAGGACGAGTTAGGCCCACAGCTCGTTGATTGTAGAACAGAGCCGGTACCTAGGATGGGAGAGGGACTCTCATGGGCTCAACGGGAGGCGATGTCAAAATTGCTAAGTGGGTTCTCTGACGTCCTTACTCCTTTACCAGGGGAGACAAGACTGGTTGCACACAAGATAGTGACCCCGTACGGCAAAATAGTTCGCCAGCGTCCCTATAGACTCCCCGAGGCAAAGCAAAGTGAGGTCATAAGGCAGGTCCAAGAAATGCTGAAGATGGGGGTGATTGAGGAGTCCAAAAGCCCCTGGAACAGTCCTATAGTTCTAGTTCCCAAACCTGACGGGTCGGTACGTTTTTGTATAGATTTCCGCAAGGTGAATGAAATCTCCAGGTTTGATACCTATCCAATGCCTCGAATAGAGGAACTCTTGGATCGTTTGGGCCAGGCCAATTATCTGACCACATTAGACATGACCAAAGGGTATTGGCAGATTCCCCTCACCAGGGAATCTCGCCAAAAAAACACGTTTAGTTCCCCAATTGGACTATACCAATTTCGCCGTATGCCCTTTGGTCTTCACGGGGCCGCGGCGACGTGTCAACGCCTGGTTGACATGGTCCTGCGCCCACACCAGTGTTACGCAACGGCATACATGGATGACATTGTCATCCATAGCTCGCGGTGGGATGAACATTTGGTTCGGGTCAAGGCTGTTTTGGAGGCAATGAGGCAAGCAGGTCTCACGCTAAACCCGGCTAAGTGGTGAAGTATTTAGGTCGCTTAGTCGGCCACGGCATAGTAAAACCTCTCCTGGATAAGGTGGAGAGCGTTAAGACATTTCCGAAGCCACAGACAAAGAAGCAACTTCGGAGCTTTTTAGGTTTAATTGGCCACTACCGCCGTTTTATCCCGCATTTCGCGACCGAGAGTGCAGCTCTAACCGAAATGCTTAAAAAGAATGCCCCTACACAGTTGCAGTGGTCTGGGATCGCGGAACAGGCCTTTAAGGTATTGTGACGCTCGCGCCCCTACCAGGCGGTTGCCTAGTAGGGACGGCTGGCCATCTGTATCCCTTCGAGGGTTGTAGTTGTGTCAATAAGGAAAGCCAAGTGGTTATTTAAAGCGCACAGGAAATTTTTATTCGGTTTCCAAAGTTGGCAAGTGATGAACATAAAAATTCTTTAAGCACTTTTTCCAGACAAAAGAAATACAGGATAATTTCTTCAAATCAAAATGTCCAAACAAAACTCACAGCAGTTTCTATGCTTCACTGCAATTGCTTGCCATTTCAAAACACAAAAGCATTTGTAAAACTTTTCACAGCTTCCAACCTTGCTGTTGCCACGCCCCATACAAACAGTTCTAGCTGTTTGGGCCTTCACTGAAGTTTTGCAGTTTTGGCTTCCTAAGAGATTCCTAACCTCTTGTCTTCAGGGTTACTCTTCTCTTTCAACTCTTGAAAACTGCTTTAACTTGCACAGCTTCCTTTTGTATTTCACTGTTTTCTAACACACATTACTATTGTATTTTAGTACACAGCTCACATTCCATCTCAGAAGTTTCTGACTCAACAACACTTCCTTCAGGGCCTACTTCCATGCTCTCCAGTGAGCTACAGCTAGGTGCTCTTTGAAAGTGCTCTGGTAACTTTTCCTTAAGAGTCTTTGCAATGTTAAACAGTCTCTCACACTGCCTGGCCTTGGCTCCTCCAAGCCAGTCTCCTGTGTGTCTCTCCTGCTTAACCTCCCTCCTGAGATACTTCTTGCTGGGCTGAGGCTTCAGGTGTCTGAAAGTCTCCTCTGAGTCAGAGCGAGAACTATTCTGGTGGCATTGCTCATTCCCTGTGTACCTTTCTCGGCTGCCTTTGTAATGGTTCCTCCATTTGCTGCTCTCCTTGGCTGCAAGGGTTTTCCACAGCTTGGCCCCAGATCTCTCCTGTCTGTGCCTCCTGGGAATTGGACTTGAACCTGGGCTAAGGCTTGAACTGCAGCTGCCACTGGTGCTTGCTCCTGCACTCCTCCTGGACCTTCTGCTCACAGCTCCTTCCTCCTCCAACAAACTCAAACTGTGCCTCTCTCTTTTGTTTGTTCTTCCTCTGTTAACTGTTGAGCTGGGCAACTCCCTTCCTAGCTCCTCCCACTTGGACCTCCTACTCCTCTGCAGGGTTGTCCTGTGGTCTGTGATTGGCTTACGCTTAGCTCTGCCCTCTAGGTTTCTTTCAGTGCTTCTAGTATGGAGCCTAGGATTTTGGGCTCCCATCCCCCGCAATGAAAAAAAATCCTTCTTTTTTTCCGTTTTCCCTAGCTGGGCTGCACTCACCTCATCACAGTATTAAAGGAAAAATTGTGTGAGGCACCGGTTTTGCGCGGAGTAGACTTTAACCAACCCTTTATCGTCCAAACCGATGCTTCGGAAACGGGCCTGGGAGCGGTGATGTCGCAGAAGCACAAGGGGACAGAACATCCCGTGATGATTTTAAGTCGTAAGCTTACCCCTCCGGAGAGAAAATATTCGACGGTTGAACGCGAGTGCCTAACAATAAAGTGGGCTGTAATAGCGTTACGCTTCTATTTAACCGGTCGGAAATTTTTGTTAGTAACGGATCACGCCCCATTGCAGTGGTTAAATAAAATGAAGGACAATAGAGCATAGGGCCGGGAAGCTCCATACCAACGCGGATGCCCTATCTAGGATTACAAGCTGTGCACGGGTTGCGTCGCCAGCCTGTAATAGCTTAAGGGGGGGATATGTGGTGATGCGGGTGCAGCACAGCCCTGGGAAAGAGGAAAAAAGGAAGGTTTTTCTCATAAAAGAGGGATGGGCTCACCTAAGCACAGGTCCCAAAGTGAAAGTAACTCTGAAACACACACTTGCAGAGCTAGCCTGAAGCCACACCCAGTCTCCAAGGCAACTGCAGGGAGAGAGAGGATGGGGCCAGAAAGGGAAGCACCCTGCCAAACATTTAAACTCCGTCACTCAGTAAGTGAGAGGGAGGAATCAAGGAAGGAAAGAAAGGAGAGAGACGAGAGGAAACAGCACTGCAGAGCTGAAAGAGCTGGGGAGTCCAGGAGAAGTGTACAGAACTGCCAAGGTGAGTGGCAGGGCCAGAGAGGAGCAGGAAGAAGCTTGAGAGAGTTCCAGAACTACAGTTCTAACTCAGAGGCAAGCAGCTCAGACTCTGAGCAAGGAACAAACCCTTTTAGAAAGCCTGGAAAAGAAAAGGTTTCTACAAGAAAGGTAAACCAGACAGTACCTTTATATTTATTTATTTATTTATTTAACATCTTTTATATACCGCGCTATTTGTTTTCAGTGCGGTTTACAAGTAACAGATCTGCACAATCAGAAAACACTGGTGTGCTTACATTATAACAGGGAACTTAAACTTGGAACAGGGGGTAATAAAACTATAACTATGTACACACAGTGAAACTATGTACAAAAAGCAGTGTAAAAACTGAGCTATGTATAAACATATGAGCTATGTATAAACATATGATTCAATAAGGGGAAGGAAGTCTGATAGTTCTGATATAGTTCTAAGGGGAAGAAGGAATGTTCAGTGGGAGAAACCTTTCAAGCTTTTAAACAAGGTGAAGCTAGAAATCCCTGAACGTGTCCCAGTCCCTGAGCCTTGCAGCACAGAAGAGGAAATGGAGGTTGAGTTTTACAAGGGAGACTCAGATTCCACAGAAGTATCAATGGAATGTGCTTTGTGTATGAGCAGTGCTTAGAAAGTATTTATTGAATACTGTGAAGAAAGCCTAAAAAGTATTTCTGCCAAGTAAATGCTATTGAGAAGTGCTGGTAAAGAGAAAGCCTTATTTTTAAAAGCTGCAAATTCTACTAATGCTATGAGAGTGTTTTAAACAGCCGTTTAGTTTCCATGCTGAGAAGCAGAGTGTAATCTCAAGCTTGCTTGAAACAGCTGGGAGAAGCTAACAAGGGTAGCTGGACTTTACTTGCAAACAGTGAAATTAAACTGTCTTTGTTTGAATGAAAAGGAAACTTGTTTAATGGCAAAGAGTGAAGAAACTGCTTTGTTGAAGTACATGTTGGAAAAGCTTTTTGTTGGAAAAAAAATCCTCTTTTTCTGTTGATGTTTTGGAGCCTTCCACCAAGGTCTAATTGCAAACTTGATGACTAGAAGAAAATAAAATTTATAACAAATTTTCCTGTGTTGGCCTATTCCACTCGGACTGCTTTAATTGCCCCACAACTACACAATAAGGGCCTCAGCTACCAGGCTGAAGCATGAACATGAGTATTATGGCCCACCGCCCCCACTAGGCAGCCGCCTAGAGAGGGTGAGGCGCCACACTATCAAAAGGCAACACTGCAGATATTAAACCAATACATCTTAGAGAATACCAATACATCTCACTGGGGGGAAGAGAACAAGTGGCACTGTCAAACAGAAGCTATATGAACAGAATACCACAGCTCGTTTACACAGAACATAGACTATCACCACACAAAGAACAAGGGATCACAATTTAGAAATAGGAAGATAATAATTAAACTGGGAACCCCAAAAGCCAAACATGAAATGTACGACACTGGAGAAATAAAACTATAAAGTAATTTTCTCTTGCACTAAACAAAAACGCAAAGATATTAGCAATACACACTTCCCAGACCAGACATATTCCAGTTAATAAATTCAAAATAAAAAGTATTTTTCTACCTTCTGTTTGGGCATTTTATTTTTCAGTTGCAATTGCTCCAGTCACGTTCTTCTGGTTTCTTCGTGTCTTCTGCGAGCTATCCATTTGTCCTTTCTTCTCTTTTAGATGTTTTCCATTCTATCTCTATATCTGCTTTAACATAATGATCATTTCCCTTTTGCTCTTTCCCCCATTTCTTTCCTTATTCCTTTATCATCCACTCAAATTTCACCCTTGCATTCCCAATCCCCTCTTACTCTCCCAATACCCGGCCCATCGTAGACTTTTCTTCCAGACACAAAATATATTTTCCCCTCTCCATTCTCATTCCCCATCCCCATCGCTTCTAGTCCTCCTCCAAAATCAGCTCCCTTAAAGTTCTAGACCCACCCAGCATCCGCTCCCTTCTAGTCCCATTCTCCCATGCCCCCACATCAGCCCATTTCCAGTCCTATCCTAGCCCATCACCCATTTGCAGTCCAAGCTCCCCCATCAGCCCATTTCTAGTCCTATTCCAGCTCCTCATCAGCCCATTTCCAGTCCTAGCCCCACATATGCTCTTTTCCAGTTCCATTCCAGCCCCCCATCAGCCAATTCCACTCCAAGCTCCCCCATCAGCCAATTTCCATTGCTAGCCCCCTCGTCAGCCCACTTCCAGTCCTATTCCAGCCCCAATCAGCCCATTTTCAGTCCTATTCCAGCTCTTCATCAGCCCATTTCCAGTGCTAGCCCCCCTCAATCACAGCCCATTTCCAGTCCAAGTCCCCCCACCATAACAACACATTTCCAGTCCAAGTTCCCCCCCAACCATCACAGCCCATTTCCAGTCCTAGCCCCCTAATCATAGCCTATTTCCAGTCCACGTTCCCCCCCACCATAGCCCATTTCCAGTCCAGGTCCCCCCACCATCACAACCCATTTCCATTCCAAGTTCCCCCCCAACCATCACAGCCCATTTGCAGTCCTAGCCCCCCTAATCACAGCCTATTTCCAGTCCAACTTCCTCCCCTCTCCCCACCATAGCCCATTCCTGATCGTATCTCCAGTCTAGTCCCGGACCTCTGGGTTGTCTACCTTAAACAGCAGCTTGGAGACTGAGGAACCACCTTCTTTTTCTGATGTCAGCAGTATATCATCCTGGGATCCGCCTCCATCTCCCAGTTACCTCAGTCTCCAAGCAGCTGTTAGGAGCTAGCCCGGGGGTCCGGGCTCCCTGGAGGAACGATTAAGGATAGTCCTGGGTTAAATTTTAGGGGTTTAAAAAAAAAAAAAAAAAAAGTAAACTAAGGAAAGGGGAGGTGCTCTGGTTCTTTTGTCCAGAGCCTGACAGTGTTCTGTGCCTTTAAATCTCCTGCAGGAACCCCCCCCCCCCCCCCCCCCGTGTGGGCCTTACCAGCGTTCTGCAGGGGTGGAGGAGAAGGTTGTTGTTTTTTTTCGGAAGGGGGCTGCATCGGGTCTGGGTCTGGGCTGTGGAGCTGTTTTCAGACCGGTCCCGGCAGTTTGGGGAGAAGGCGCTTCACAGATGCTTTGCCTGTCAGCGCGCCTGTCTCCCAGCGGCAGTGGCTGATCCCGCCGCTTGAATTTCCTGCCCGCTGCGTTTTTTCCTTTTGTTTCCGGGCCCGGAGTCTCTGCGTGCATTACTGGTGAGTCCCGGGCTGCAAGGCAGCGGATCGTGGCCGGAGTCCCCGACGGTGGTGAGTAGGCCCGCCAGGGGCTCTGTTCTCTCCTGCTCATTTTTAGGCGCGAACTTGGTGTGCGGCCCACCATGTGGCAGAGACAGCGGCGGATCGCGTTGCCGCGTGTCTGTTCCCTGTTTTTTCTCAGCGCAGGCCATTAAAGTCTTTATTTTGGCGGCGTTCTTGGTGCGAGTGGGCTGAAATTTCGTGTGGATTGCAGTGGCTGTATCTTTCGTGTTTTCTTTTGCGCGTTTAAAATACAAAAAAAAAAAAAAAAAAAAGACAACGGTACTTATAAAGGCACATAGGCTGGCCTCTGCCTTAGCGGCAGTCCTTCTCAGGGGCCACTTAAGCGGCACAGCCTTCTTCCCCCCAGGCTGCCCGGGTTGCCTTGGGTGCTAGGGGTGTTATCAGCTGACCGTGTGTCTGAGGGGCAGCTGTTTGTTCCTATCATGCCCGCTAGACCCCAGTGTTTTGTGTGCGGGGCTAGGAGGGGTTCTGTGGCAGAGTCGGGTGTGTGCAAGGGGTGCGCAAAGGAAGCCACATTAATGGAGCAGGACGGAGAGTCCAAGGAGGCGGCTGCACGGGCCGAGTCGGAGGTAGGGGCGGCTCAGGCTTCTTCCCTGCCCTTAGAGGAACCGGTGGCAGGGCCATCCTCTGCTCCAGACTTCCCTCCCACCCCTGCGGTCTGGTCCAAGGGCCTGGCCTCTATTTTTTCTAAGGATTTTATGGCTTTGCTGCAGCAAGCGGTTGGTGGAACCCCGTTAACCCCCCAGATGGGCACTCCTGAAAAGCGGGGGGTGAAGAGGCCCTCTTCCGCCGTATCTACGGAAGTTCGCCAGGAAAAGGCGCATGGAGGATGAGGAGTTTAAAGATCCTTCGGTGGCGTCGGAGGGGCGACTTTCAGAAGAGGAGTCCCATAGTGTGAGGAAGAGTTAGAAGAAGGTGAGCTTGCAGAAAAGGAGGATCAGGCAAGAGTAGTGCGGGTCTTCCGCAGGGAGGAGCTTCCAGCGCTGGTTGCGGAAACGCTAGGGGCCCTAAACATGCCGGTTCTGGGTTCCTCGGAGGATGACTCCCTGGAGGATCCTTTGCTGCAGGTCTTTAGGAAAACTCAGAAGGCCTTTCCGGTGCACAGGGTCTTTCAGGAGATGATTCAGGAAGAATGGAATGTGCCGGAGGCCCCATTGAAGGGAGCCAGGGTGATGCGCCGGCTCTATCCTTTATTGGATAAGGATAGAGAGGTTTTCCAGGTGCCTAAGGTGGATGCAGCGGTTGCAGCAGTCACTAAGAAGACTACTATCCCGGTAGAAGGGGGTGCGGCCCTCAAGGATGCTCAGGACAGGCGTCTTGATGCCATGCTGCGTCAAATTTTTGAGGTGAATGCCTTGTCACTCCAGGCGGCTATTTGTGGAGTGTGGGTGGCCAGGGCCTGTCTTCGCTGGTCGCAGCGGATTCAAGGAGAACAGCCCGGCGAGGGGGCTGATGAGGCCTCCAGGCTCGAGTCCGGGGCGGCCTATCTGGCGGATGCGCATTATGATCTCATGAGAGGATTGTCGAAGAGCATGGCTTCGGCGGTAGCCGCCAGGCGGCATCTCTGGCTCCGTAATTGGGCGGCTGACTATTCCTCTAAGTCGCGACTCAGCAAGCTACCCTTTAAGGGGCGTCTCCTGTTCGGAGAGGATCTTGAGAAGTTAGTTAAGGACCTTGGCGAGTCGAAGGGCGGTAGGTTGCCGGAAGACAAGCCTAAGCAAGGTCGGCCAGCTTCTGGGGGCAAGGGCCAGTTGAGAGATTTTCGCAGGTACCGCTTTCAGAGATTTAATTTCCCTCAGAGGGGTAGATTCCCCAATAGGAACCAGGGTTTCCGGGGGTTTCGGGGGGCAGGTAGAGGCTTCGGGGCTTCCTCGTCTAATTTTAAAAAATCGCAATGATGCCAGGGGGACCCAGGCCCCTCTCGTTTCGGTAGGGGGGAGACTGCAGGAGTTTTATGCAGCCTGGGTCCACATTACGACAGATCAGTGGGTGCTGGAGGTCATTCGCGAAGGCTATGCCTTGGAATTCCGCATGCCGGTTCGGGATGCTTTCGTCATGTCTCCCTGCAGATCGCCAAGCAAGCGCGAGGCGGTGCAGGGAACTGTACGAAGGCTCCTTGAGCTTGGGGCTATAGTTCCGGTGCCGCCCGCCCAACTCGGCTGCGGTCGATACTCCATTTATTTTGTCATTCCAAAGAAGGACGGAGGGTGTCGGCCGATTCTGGACCTCAAGGGGGTGAACCGCCGGCTCCGTGTGTCGCGTTTTCACATGGAAACGCTTCGGTCAGTGATTGTGGCGGTACGAAAGGGCGAGTTTCTCACATCTCTGGATCTTGCCGAAGCGTATCTTCACATCCCCATTCGGCCGGATCACCAGCGTTTTCTCCGTTTTGCGTTTCCGTTCGGGCACTTTCAATTCCGAGCGTTGCCTTTCGGGCTGGCGACGGCTCCCCGTACGTTCACAAAGGTCATGGTGGTCGTAGCCGCGGCATTGCGAAAGGAGGGGATTCTAGTCCATCCGTATTTAGACGATTGGCTGATTCGTGCAAAGTCCAGGGTCGAGAGCGAACGAGTGACAGCCAGGGTAGTGTCCTTCCTGGAGAGCCTGGGTTGGGTGGTCAATCTGGCAAAAAGCCATCTCATTCCCTCGCAGGACTTGGAATACCTCGGAGCTCGATTCGACACAAGGTCCGGACATGTGTTTTTACCTCAGCGACGGGCCAGCGGCTTGCAACGGCTGGTGCGGAGGTTTTTGCGTCGCCGGGCGCCCACTGCATGGGAGTACCTGCAGCTGCTGGGCATGATGGCGGCGACGTTAGAGTTGGTGCCATGGGCGAGAGCGCACATGAGACCGCTGCAGAGAGCCCTGCTCCGACGCTGGTCGCACCAGCGGGATTCTCTGTCAAAGAAGCTTCCTTGTCCGGAGGACACGCGTGTAGCCCTGCAGTGGTGGTTAAACCCCGCGATGTTGCGGAAGGGGAGACCGCTGGAGCCGCCCGCCTGGGTGCCGGTGACGACAGATGCCAGCCTAGCGGGCTGGGGTGCGCATTGCCAGGGCCGGTTCACCCAGGGGCGGTGGAACGTGCAGGAGGAGACCTGGTCCATCAACAGGCTAGAGTTGCGGGCTGTGACTCTGGCCTTGCAAGATTTTCACGAGTTCCTTGCAGGGGAGTCGGTGCGAGTCTTCTCCGACAACGCGACGGCGGTGGCGTATGTGAATCGTCAGGGGGGGACCAGCAGCGCAGCTCTGGAGGCAGAGGCAGAGACTCTGCTCGGTTGGGCCGAAGAAAACCTGCTGAACCTCTCAGCGGCGCATGTGGCAGGAGTAGACAATGTGCAAGCGGATTTTCTGAGTCGGGTCCGGGTGGACCCCGGGGAGTGGGTCCTTCACCCGGAGGTGTTCGAGAGCCTGGTGCGTCGCTGGGGCCTTCCGGTCATGGATCTCATGGCGACCTTTCAGTCGGCAAAGGCAAGTCGGTTCGAGAGCCTGGTGCGTCGCTGGGGCCTTCCGGTCATGGATCTCATGGCGACCTTTCAGTCGGCAAAGGCAAGTCGGTTTTACAGCCGGAGAAGGGAAAGGATGTCGGAAGGTCTCGATGCGCTGGTTCAACGGTGGCCAGAGGGGGAACTTCTGTATGTCTTCCCTCCTTGGGCGCTGATAGGCCGGGTTATCCAGCGAATAGAGGCGTACCGCGGCCTCGTGATTCTGGTAGCCCCGGATTGGCCTCGCAGGCCCTGGTACGCGGACTTGGTGCGACTGCTGTTCGACAGCCCCTGGCGTCTCCCACGGCGAACGGATTTGTTGTCGCAGGGGCCGCTGTGGATGCCCCACCTGGATCGGTTCTCGCTTACGGCTTGGCTATTGAAAGGGCGCGGCTGAAGGCGAGGGGCTATTCGGCTTCGGTGATTGGTACTTTACTGCGTGCTAGGAAAAGATCCACGTCTCTAGCGTATGTCCGTGTCTGGCGAGTATTTGAAGCATGGTGTGCCGATCACGTGGGCTGATGGGGGGTTAGGACTGGTAATGGGCTATGGGGGGGCTAAGACTGGAAGTGGGCTGATGGGGGGGGGTTAGGACAGGTAATGGGCTATGGGGGGGTTAGGACTGGTAATGGGCTATGGGGGGGCTAAGACTGGAAGTGGGCTGATGGGGGGGTTAGGACAGGTAATGGGCTATGGGGGGCCTATGGGGGGGGCTAAGACTACAAGTGGGCTGATGGGGGCATTAGGACTGGTAATGGGCTATGGGGGGGCCTAAGACTGAAAATGGGGTGATGGGGGATTAGGACTGGAAGTGGGCTGATGGGGGGCTTAGGACTAGTAATGGGTTATGGGGGGGACTAGGACTGGAAATGGGCTGAGGGGTGGTTAGGACTAGTAATGGGCTATGGGGAGGTTAGAACTGGTAATGGGGTGATGGGGGACTAAGACTGAAAATGGGGTGATGGGGGGGTTAGGACTGGAAGTGGGCTAATGGGGGGCTTAGGACTGGTAATGGGCAATGGGGGGACTAGGACTGGTAATGGGCTGGGGGGTTGCTAGCACTGGAAATGGGCTGAGTGGAAGGGGGGCTTGAACTGCAAATAGCTGATGGGGAGGGGGGCTTGGAATGGAAATGGGCTGTGAGGGGAGGGAGTTAGGACTGGAAATGGGCTGAGCGGGGGGGGGCTAGGACAGGAAATGGGCTGATGGATGGGCTAGGATAGGACTGGATATGGGCTGTTGGTGGGTGCTAAGATTGGAAATGGGCTGTGGTGGGGGCTTGAATTGAAATGGACTCATGGAGGGGCTAGAACTGGAAGTAGGCTCATGGGGGGCTTGGATTGGAAATGGGTTGAGTGGAGGGGAGCTAGGATTTGACATGGGCTGATGGTGGGGCTAGGAAAGGACTAGAAATGAACTGAGGGGGGCTGGGATTGGAAATGAGCTTATGGAGGGACTCGGATAGGACCGGAAATGGATGGGGGAGCTAGGACTGGAAATGGGCTGATGGTGGGGCTAGGATAGGACTGGAAATGGGCTGATGCAGGGACTAGAAGGGAGCGGATGCTGGGTGGGGCTGGAACTAGAAGGGAGCTGATGTTGGGGGAGGATTAGAATGGGATAGGGCTGGGATAGTGAAATGGAGAGGGACAAATATTTTGTGTGGGAGGGAAGACAAATCTACAATAGGCCAGATATTGGGAGAGTAAGTGGGGATTGAGGATGGAGGGGTAAAATTTGAGTGGATGAAATAGGAATGAGGAAAGAGCAAAAGGAGAAAGATTAGTATGTTAAAGTAGATGTAGAGAGAGAATGGAAAAAAACTAGAAGAGAGAAGAAAGGATAAATGGACAGCAGACAATGGAGAGTTAGCAGAAGACACAAAGAAACCAGAAGAAAGTGGTTGGAGCAATTGTCACTGAAAAAAATGCACAAAAGGTAGAAAAATATCTCTTTATTTTGAATTTTTTAACTGGAATATGTCAGCTCTTGGAAATGTGCATCATTAACATCTGTGCTTTGTTTAGTACAAGAGGAAATTAATTTCTGGGAGGAGTGGTCTAATGGTTAGGACAAGGTACTTCAGGCCCGAGGGCCGGGAGTTCAAGTCCCACCTGGGGACAGCTATCTCAGGCCAGAGGGACTGGGATTTCTAGTCCTATAGGCACTCCTTGTGGTCTTGGGCAAGCCACTTAACCCTCCATTGCCCATGTTCCCTGTAAGTATTAGCATATGTGTCTCATATCCCCTTGTGTTAAATGTATCCCCCAATTGACTGCTTTGAACCGGTGAAAAAGAAGGATATAAATACAGCTAAATAATTTCTGGTTTTATTTCTACAGTGCTGTACATTCCAAGTTTGGCTTTTGGGGTTCTCAGTTTAATTATTGTCTTCCTGTTTCTAAATTGTGATTCCTTGTTTGGTGATGGTCTATGTTCTGCATGTGTAACTGAGCTGAGGTATTCTGTTTATATAATTCCTATTTGACATTGTGTCACAGAGCAGACTCACTAGTGACCCCTATGGAGACAGATAATATAGCAGTTCAAGAAGATACTAACGTTTGGGGAGAGCACATGATAGAAAGTTGCCATGGGCAACGTAAGCAAGTGAGGTCACGAGTTAGGGAGACACACCCAGCCAGTAGAGAAGCCAGGAGATTCTCACCTGATTCTAATCAGCTGGGGGGTGGTGCAGCTAGGAAACACCTAGATAAGCACAGCTCACAAGCAGTTAGGCAGAACCAGGGTAAGACCCAGACGGAGAATAGGAACTGGAACCGGAAGGAGAATGGGAGACAGCCTAGGTCTCTGAATGAAAGCAGAAACAGAAGGAACTGAATGAATGGAGAGGACGAGAGAAGCTATGAAGAGAGCGTGTCTGACTACCACTTTGGAAGCCTGAATGGAGGTCTGAGTGAGTCCAATGAATGCTTGACTGAGAGGTACAGACAGCTTGACACAGAAAGTGAGAGTGAATATAACAGCCCAGGTTGGAACAGAGCCAGAGGGAAAAAGGTACAAGCCGGGAAGTTTTACTCCTGTCCAAAAAGGGGAAGCACAGGGCTTGGCTATAGGGGACAGTTTTTTGAAGTCCAGAAGCCATACAAAGCCAGCTTAAGGGAAGCAGAGAAGCTTCATTACCTTTATCATGAGCAAAAGAAAGATAAAGGCTTTTTACCTGCAGAAGTAAATCACTCTGAGAGATACGTGAGGTACAGAGTCTCAGAAGGGCTGCCGTTAAGAGCTCCAGCTGTTTCCAGGGTCCTAAGCAGAGCAGAGCCTAGAGCTGAAGTAATTCCTTCTAATAGGTGGGCAAGGGAATATTTTAACTTGCCTAACAGGTATCAGCAGAGGGGAGGCTCTTACCAGCAAAACCTCAGTGAATGTGGTAACAGCAAGCAGTTTCCTCTTAGTGAAAGAAAAGTACGTCACAGCCAAGACGGACTGTTTGCAAAGCTCCCACACGAGGAAGGTAAAGAGGTGTTAATTCCTGCTGAGGAACTTATGCAGTGTGAACCATCTGTAATAGAAAATAATATTGAACAAATGGACTGTAGCATTTCTCTGGCTGACAACATAGTCTCACTGAGATAGAGAGGAATAAGAAGCCTGACAGGGTGAAGAGGTCTGTGTTTAGAATACATTTGTTTTGTTAAGAAGCTGAAAGAAAGCCATTTTTGTTACAGTTTTCTTTCTGTTATGCCCAAGAAGGGTTATTTTTCTTTATTTTTGTACATATTGAGAAATCCTATTGGGAAAGGGAAATAAAGCCCTATTTAACCTTACATCGGTTTTCCACGACTGATTTGTAACTGGCAAGCACAACTACAATTACCAGAAGGCCAGTTATACTGAGGCCCAGTGCAGTACCGTGTTTTACCTACAGGTGCACAGAGAGGGCTCACGACGTAATGGCGTAGTTGGCAGGATTAATTTTTGTGTACCACGTGATTTCTTCTGGAGGAAAAGGGAAGAAATAAGAGAAGAAGACATCGCTGGAGGAACAAGTGACCACACAGAAGCACTAACTGAAGGAGGATTTCGCTGGCAGGTCGGCCAGAAAAGCAAGAGACCTTTCTCACATGCTGAAGTCTACCAGAAAACTCAGGTAACGGTGACCTGGGTGGGAAAGGTAGAAGGACACCGTGAGAAAGGGGGCGCTATTCCTAGGCAGGAAGTGGACAAAAGAAGTACCGCACTTGGTGTGCTTTTTCTTTTTTCTTTTGCAGGTGTTCAGCTCCAGAGAGATGGATCCACACGACGTCCAGACATGGATGCAAGCGCAGTGGGACAGACAAGCAGCGCTTTTGCAGCATCTCCAAGGACAGTACATGGACGCTATGAAAGAGCAGCAGCGGCCTTTATTGGAAGCGTTGGAAGCTCTTATCAAGAAGCCACATGAAAATGAAGCAGCAAACTTGCCAACAATGCTGCAAGTAGCACTGAACAGTTGCTCTAATTTTTCTGTGAGACAGCTTACCCAGTATGATGATTTGGACGATTATATAGAATCCTTTGAGAGGATTGCAGAAACCCTCAAATGGCCATCAGAGCAGTGGGCCATGCGATTTGCTATGACCTTGACTGGAGAGGCTCTTCGGCATTTAAGGGAATGCATGCTACCTTAGCCACTAATTATGTGGAAATTAAAAAGGCCATAAGGGATAGGCTGGGCCTTACGCCCAGGCATTACAAACACCTATTCAGGGAGGCAAAAATACAAAGTAAGGAGACTCCCAGAGCCTTATACCAGAGGTTAAAAAGCCTCGCGTATAAGTGGCTTAACCCCGAAGGGAGGTCAGTAGAATCCATTATAAATGACATAATAATGGAGCAGTTTATGCATTCTGTATCACCGGATTTAAAGACCTTCCTCACCTTACAGGATTGCCATAATCCCGAAGAGGTAGCCAATATGGCAGAGGTATATTATGAAGCGAAAAGGGCTGACACCTCTAGAATTGGCGAGTTAAAAATAAATGGCAAAGAAAATCCTGATAAAATGAGGAAGGGTGATAGAGCTACAATGTATAAAAGAAATGTGTATGATGATACTGTTGGTAATATGTCTGGTAGTAAGAAATGTTATAGATGTGGAAAGGCAGGCCACCACCAGAAAAATTGTAGGGTAAAAACTGTCCTGGTAACAGAGGACGACAGACAAGTCCTGGAAGGATTTCTCCAGATGGTTCAGGTGGAGGGGGTAGAGGCCCTGGCGTTACTTGATTCGGGAGCCGATCAGAGTATGGTTTCTCAAAAACTGTGGGAAACCATCAAGAACCAGCGGTCAGCGGCCCCGAATCAAGCAGCGGGCCAGGTACGCATACGCTGCGTACACGGAGAGGCTTCCCATTATCCCTTGCATGAAGTGAACATAAAGGGTTTTGGGGTCACCCGGCAAATATTAATAGCGGTAGTCCCCAAATTACCCTATGCTGTTGTCCTCGGGAGGGATTGGGCACCCTTCTGCCAGGAAATGGAGAGAGGTCTTCAGGAAGTACTAGCCCCTACACCCGCACGCTGCCAGCCAGCAGAGGTAGAAATAGGAGCTGAGGCCTTAGCGGCTAGCATTCCTAGTCCTCTGTTTGGGAAGACTCATAAGACAGACTCCCAAAAGCAGCCCCCTCTCAAGGCAGCATCGCCTGATAAGCCAAAATTCGTACTGCAATTTTGTAAGAAGAATATTCAGGCCAAGGGTCCAGCAAGGGCTACCGCGGCAGCCGCGGGATATGATCTTTTTAGCATAGAAGACGCCCTTGTTATGAAAGGGGGACAAGCATTGGTAGACACTGGGGTCCAGATAAAAATCCCGGAGGGATGTTACGGGCGCATCGCACCCCGGTCAGGGCTAGCTGTGAAATACTCTCTAGATGTAGGCGCAGGAGTCATCGACCCTGATTATCGGGGTCCCCTAAAAGTCCTGTTATTTAATTTTGGAAATAAGGACTTTAAAATACATGCAGGTGACCGAATCGCACAATTGATCTGCGAGCGTGTAGGGTTCCCCTTGGTGGAGGAAGTACCCTCACTGCCACCGACGAAACGGGGGGCGGGGGGATTCGGCTCCACAGGAGAAAGGGAAGTTAAAAACCTAACAGCCTTAGGTGAGGAAAGAAGTGAGGAGGATCTGGGCCCACAGATTGAGGATTGGGAAAAACAACCTACCCCGAGGATAGGGACCGAGCTGTTGCCCCAACAGCAAAATGAATTAATGCAGATGTTGGGAAAATTCACGGATGTGCTAACAACTCGGCCAGGCGAGACCCACCTCATAGCCCATGAAATTATCACAGTGCCCAGACGAGTAATTCGGCAACGGCCATATAGAATGCCAGAAACTCGCAAACAAGAGGTAATCAAACAAGTAAAAGAAATGCTGGCCACCGGCATAATTGAAGAATCGCGCAGCCCGTGGTCCAGTCCGATTGTACTTGTGCCAAAACCCAATGGAACCTTACGGTTCTGCATCGACTTTCGACAAGTCAATGAAATTTCACAATTTGATGCATATCCCATGCCACGTATAGACGATCTTCTGGATCGCCTAGGGCAAGCCAAATATCTGACCACCCTCGACCTCAGTAAGGGATATTGGCAGATTCCCTTAACAAGGGAATCTAAGCCCAAGACGGCGTTTAGTACACCAATTGGGTTATTCCAATTCAAAAGGATGCCATTCGGCTTACATGGGGCAGCCGCCACATGCCAGCGGTTGGTGGACCACGTTTTACAGCCTCACCACGAATACACCCTAGCCTATATGGATGACGTAGTCATATATAGTACAACCTGGGCGCAACATCTGGCTAGGGTGGAAGCGGTGCTGAGAGCACTACGGAGGGCTGGCCTCACCCTCAACCCAGAAAAATGTTTGTTTGCCACAGAAGAGGCCAAATATTTAGGCCATATGATAGGAAGAGGGCTGGTAAAGCCTTTAGCAAGCAAAATAGAAAGCGTCAGGGATTTCCCTAGACCTACCACAAAAAAACAGGTCCGAAGCTTTCTGGGGTTACTCGGCTACTATCGCCGATTCATACCCCGCTTCACGGAGGAAAGTATGGTTTTCACTGCAATGTTGAAGAAGAATGCGCCTAACCGAGTACAGTGGACTCCAGAGGCGGAAACAGCGTTTGAGGCTTTAAAGGGGAAACTCTGTAGCACCCTGGTGCTGAGGGGTATAGATTTTAACCTGCCATTCATAGTCCAAACGGATGCGTCGGACACGGGATTAGGGGCAGTGATGTCCCAAGTCTTTGAAGGGGTCGAGCATCCGGTAGCTTACCTTAGCAGGCAGCTCTCCAAGGCAGAAAGAAACTATGCTACGATTGAGCGTGAATGCCTGGCGATAAAATGGGCCATTGAAGCACTCCGTTTTTATCTCACAGGACGGAAGTTTCTGCTTGTAACAGATCATGCCCCATTAAAATGGCTCCACCAAATGAGAAATAATAATGCGAGGTTAACAAGGTGGCACCTAGCGCTACAAGCTTTTAATTTTACTGTTCAGCATAGAGCAGGGAAAACGCACGGCAATGCGGATGCACTATCTCGTATTACGTGCTGTCCATCTGAGATTGAGGCAGCCCGTAATATTTTAAGGGGGGGAATCTGTCACAGAGCAGACTCACTAGTGACCCCTATGGAGACAGATGATATAGCAGTTCAAGAAGATACTAACGTTTGGGGAGAGCACATGATAGAAAGTTGCCATGGGCAACGTAAGCAAGTGAGGTCACGAGCTAGGGAGACACACCCAGCCAGTAGAGAAGCCAGGAGATTCTCACCTGATTCTAATCAGCTGGGGGGTGGTGCAGCTAGGAAACACCTAGATAAGCACAGCTCACAAGCAGTTAGGCAGAACCAGGGTAAGACCCAGACGGAGAATAGGAACTGGAACCGGAAGGAGAATGGGAGACAGCCTAGGTCTCTGAATGAAAGCAGAAACAGAAGGAACTGGATGAATGGAGAGGACGAGAGAAGCTGTGAAGAGAGCGTGTCTGACTACCACTTTGGAAGCCTGAACCGAGGTCTGAGTGAGTCCAATGAATGCTTGACTGAGAGGTACAGACAGCTTGACACAGAAAGTGAAAGTGAATATAACAGCCCAGGTTGGAACAGAGCCAGAGGGAAAAAGGTACAAGCCGGGAAGTTTTACTCCTGTCCAAAAAGGGGAAGCACAGGGCTTGGCTATAGGGGACAGTTTTTTGAAGTCCAGAAGCCATACAAAGCCAGCTTAGGGGAAGCAGAGAAGCTTCATTACCCTTATCATGAGCAAAAGAAAGATAAAGGCTTTTTACCTGCAGAAGTAAATCACTCTGAGAGATACGTGAGGCACAGAGTCTCAGAAGGGCTGCCGTTAAGAGCTCCAGCTGTTTCCAGGGTCCTAAGCAGAGCAGAGCCTAGAGCTGAAGTAATTCCTTCTAATAGGTGGGCAAGGGAATATTTTAACTTGCCTAACAGGTATCAGCAGAGGGGAGGCTCTTACCAGCAAAACCTCAGTGAATGTGGTAACAGCAAGCAGTTTCCTCTTAGTGAAAGAAAAGTATGTCACAGCCAAGACGGACTGTTTGCAAAGCTCCCACACGAGGAAGGTAAAGAGGTGTTAATTCCTGCTGAGGAACTTATGCAGTGTGAACCATCTGTAATAGAAGATAATATTGAACAAATGGACTGTAGCATTTCTCTGGCTGACAACATAGTCTCACTGAGATAGAGAGGAATAAGAAGCCTGACAGGGTGAAGAGAAGGCCTTATTCCTGGTTGCTACAGGTCTGTGTTTGGAATACATTTGTTTTGTTAAGAAGCTGAAAGAAAGCCATTTTTGTTACAGTTTTCTTTCTGTTATGCCCAAGAAGGGTTATGTTTCTTTATTTTTGTACATATTGAGAAATCCTATTGGGAAAGGGAAATAAAGCCTTATTTAACCTTACATCGGTTTTCCACGACTGATTTGTAACTGGCAAGCACAACTACAATTACCAGAAGGCCAGTTATACTGAGGCCCAGTGCAGTACCGTGTTTTACCTACAGGTGCACAGAGAGGGCTCACGACAATTGCCACTTGTTCTCGTTCCCCAGTAGGTCATGTATTGTTATTCTCTGAAATGTATTGGTTTAATATTTGCAGTGTTGCCTTTTGATAGGTAGGGTATGGTGCTTTGTGAGTTCTGGTAGTGCTGTTAGGATACGGCGGGTTTGCTATGGGTTTTAAATGAACTGATATAAGTAGATTGCTCCACTCTAACTTACTACTGAATCTGAGGTGTTCATATAATCATTCCTCATACAACTTCTATTACCCAATTTGTAGTCTCAGATTAACACGGCACTGATTATCACAAGAGTCAATGAAAATCAACGTGCCTAGAAAACATCAATGACTACTGGGTTTTTTTCTTTTCTTTTTTTTGTGATGCTGGTTCACACCCTCTATATTTCTCTTCCCTTGTGACAAAATATATATATATCCGTGTTGGTTAATATTTAGGGATACCAATTCTCCTCCTTGATCACAACTATGTTGTTTTTTCTCAAAATATATATATTCATGTTAATAAACTTATCTTTTGATGTTGACAACTCTTCTTATACTTAAGAATGCTAATTCTTCTCCTTGGCGAAATGCACTGTTTTGTGTTTACTCAACGCCCCATTTGGCGCCTATGCGTTTCACTCTCTTATGAGAGTTTCATCAGGAGATCTGTGTATAAGCAAAAATAGCATTATGGATAAAGAGACAAAAATCCACTTAGATTAGCAAGTTGTTTTTCAAAACCTAATACTAACGTGCTGACCTTAAAAACTTGTAAAATCTATGTTGTAAAAAACTATGTTTAAAAAGCTAGTTAACTGTTCAAACCTGTTTCCTTCTGTTTCTACCGGCTCTGTGTTAACTGCTGCCCACGTCTCTCTGTGGTTTTCATGTCAAAAAACGCCGCGCATGCGGGCTTATCTTCACTACCTCCTTTTGAAGTACTCAGCTGATCCACCCAGATCGGAAATCATTTGCATACTTGCCATTCTATGCACGCATTTAAACCTGATGGTTGGACAGTATTTAATAAAAAAATCCAGCGTTGTTCATAGAACAGCAAAGTTTCATCCAATGTTTTGCCTTTTTTAGATTTGCAAATATGATCAATACAAAAACAACGAAGATGTAAGAAGTCATGGTTCAGTTCTATACAATGTTGCACTAAGGGTGCCGTCAAGATTTTGTTTTTCAACCGGCTCTTGTGTTCTTGTATCCGGACCCTGAACCTACGACTGGTCTTACCGATATATAATTTTTGACAGGGACATTTAATTACGTAGATCACTAGCTTTTTAAACATAGTTTTTTACAACATAGATTTTACAAGTTTTTAAGGTCAGCACGTTAGTATTAGGTTTTGAAAAACAACTTGCTAATCTAAGTGGATTTTTGTCTCTTTATCCATAATGCTATTTTTGCTTATACACAGATCTCCTGATGAAACTCTCATAAGAGAGTGAAACGCATAGGCGCCAAATGGGGCGTTGAGTAAACACAAAACAGTGCATTTCGCCAAGGAGAAGAATTAGCATTCTTAAGTATAAGAAGAGTTGTCAACATCAAAAGATAAGTTTATTAACATGAATATATATATATTTTGAGAAAAAACAACATAGTTGTGATCAAGGAGGAGAATTGGTATCCCTAAATATTAACCAACACGGATATATATATATTTTGTCACAAGGGAAGAGAAATATAGAGGGTGTGAACCAGCATCACAAAAAAGAAAAGAAAAAAAACCCAGTAGTCATTGATGTTTTCTAGGCACGTTGATTTTCATTGACTCTTGTGATAATCAGTGCCGTGTTAATCTGAGACTACAAATTGGGTAATAGAAGTTGTATGAGGAATGATTATATGAACACCTCAGATTCAGTAGTAAGTTAGAGTGGAGCAATCTACTTATATCAGTTCATATATAGCTCCAAAAAGACCACATATAGTTTTTGTATCTCTACAATGGGTTTTAAATGGGCAGTGTTTGTAGTAGTTCCTAATGTGCCTGGCGGTTGGTACTGGATTATAGTAATGTAGAAATCTTTTAGTCTTTCTTTATCCATATACTCATTAAGAGGCATGTTTACTAAAAGTTAGTGTATGGTAACATTATGCAAATATTTATGCAAATGAGGCACCTTATGCAAATGAGGCCCCGCACCGAGTCTCCGCACATGGCCCTGCACTCCTCTTGGGCCGCCCCTGCCGACAATAGTAATAGATCGGGAAGATAGAGGGGCCACCGGTCTTGCCACCACCGAGTGTTCGGCCCCCGTATCCACCATAAAGTCCATATATTGGTCCCCAATTTTCAGACTGACCATAGGCTCCTGGGGACCCAGAGGAAACTTGGAGCCCGGTCTGGCCTAGTACTCATCCGAATTGTAGCCCCCCTTCGGTTGTCACTCCCTCTATAGCTACTTCTTCTCGTTGGAACTGTGTACAACGCGTCTCTCCATGACTCTGGAATCGTCCCCCTGCTCTCCCAGTGCTCCTACCTCCCCTCCGGGGTCGGGTGCGGGCATTCGTTTCTCCAATGTCCTTCTTCTTTGCAGTAGGCGCACTGATTCATGCCTACCAGGGGCCGGCCATTCCCTCGGCCCCTTCCACATCCTCGGGTCCTTCTATTAGGAAAACCTTCTCCTCATCGTTCAACTAAAGCTGCAGCAAGGAAATCAGCTTTCTTCCTCATCTTACGTTCACTTTCCTTCTCACGCTCTTGGTCACGATTCACAAACACTTTCTGTGCAACTTCCATTAACTGGGCTGCATTCATGCCCGCAAATCCTTCTAGCTTCTGCAGTTTCCGTTTGATGTCTCCCTGGGACTGACCCACAAAGGCCGCATTCACCATGCGCAAATTTTCTGGGGCTGCTGGATCATATGGGGTGTATAGTCTATAGGCTTCAGATAATTGTTCATAGAAGGCCGCTGGGCTCTCATCCGGACGCTGGATGACTTCTGATACTTTTCCAATATTCATGGCTTTCTGGCCTCCTTTCTTCAGGCCTTGCAGGAGGGCTCGGCGGAACCGATTGAGGGCTGCTGCCCCATCTACCCTGTTTGGATCCCACTTGGGATCATCATTTGGAAAATCCGCAGCGGCTGCTTGCCGGGGATCTAGGCCTGCTTCTCCTACGGGATTTTCTTCTAACCATTGGGTGGACGCTTGCACAATTCGCGCTCGCTCTTCGGTACTGAAGAGAGTGGACAGGAGCTGGCGACAATCAGACCAGGTAGGCTGGTGGGTCTGCATAATACTAGACATTAATTCAATCAGATCCTGGGGCTTCTCAGTATAGGAGGCATAATGCATCTTCCAGTTCAGTAAATCAGTGGTGGAAAAGAGCACATAAACGAGACTAGTTGGTCCCACCACAACCTGGCCCTGGTCATCAAGAGTAGGTAGACCTTGGACCTGGCGCAACAGCATAACGTGACCATCCCTTTGACTTGCAGTTGTACTTCTGAAAGCATAAGGTAGTCGGGACTGTCGGGGTTCTGTTCCATGATATTGGGTGACGGCAGTGAGTGACCCTGAACTGGCAAATGAATCCCTGCTTGCAGAGTCATCGGTGGACTGTGGTCCCCCCGAAGCACTCCGAACAGAGCCGGGGCTTCCGGTCGGGGAGGAGTGCGCGTTCTCCAGCTGCGGAGGCAGTTGGGGGGCTACTTGGGGTAAAACTGCAGGGATGGGTCCCTCTGGGACAGGCTCTGCTTGGGACGGTGGCGGAGCCGAGGGGACTGGCCTATAGAGGAACTGGGGCGGACAGGACGGAATGTCTGGAGATTCTGGGGTAGAATAGACAGGCAGTTTCTTTTCCCCAGGCTTCCGGGCCCCCCGGGTGGTTGCTACAAATATCCTGCACTGTTCCTCATAACAACGCTTCATCCAGGAGGGCTATTTTTCACAAATACTTAACCAGGAATCTATATAGGGGAACTGGTCAGGGTGGTCTTTTCGTACAATCTGGTGAACTAAGGATATGATACTAACATCAAAGGTACCCCCAGGGGGCCACGAGGTGACCAATACTGGCCACTCCCTATCACAGAGCATTTCTAATCGGGACGGAGACATTTTTATTCCATAGTCTCCGGCAAATCCCTTGCTAAAATTCTTGATCATACATTTCAACGGAGTTTGCGTGGACTCCGACCCTCCCATAATGACATACACAACAACAGACAGTAGGGGCGGGTAGTCCGGCTGCAGGTAAGGGGTCCGTACAGCCCTAGAAACAAATAGGTAGACAAACACCAAATGCTTCCTCCTTTTCGCGACCTGGGCGCGGTCGCCCGGCCAGGAACTGCGCTAATCAGGAGTCCGCACTTGCTTGGTCTGTGTTTCAAGACCTCTCATTCACACACAAACAGACATGCTAGCAACATTCCAGAATTCCCAGGCCTTACTGACTGACTGAGGGGCGGTAGTTTCTGTCTCGGTCATACTCATGCAAAACGTACTAGGACCGCCCGGAGAGGTGATCAGGCTCTCATTTCCAAAATTCCGAACTAACTGACTGAGTAGCAAAGAAATTTCCACTCACTGGATCCGGTACCAGGTACAGAAACAGGTCATGGGTTGAATCCCGGACTCCCCTCGGGTTCGGAGGTGTTGGCTGGCCGGACCCAGTAATCCGCCGAGGCGAGGAGGAATCCTCTCCGATACAAGAGGACCGGTGGTGCCTGAGGTTTCCCCTGCGGTCGGCCAGACACGGTCCCAGTCGGACCAAACCTTGAGGCAGTAAAGCGTGGTATATTCACTTGAATACCATTCAGTACTCGCAATTCCCGGCCAATGCACCAGGATAATGTAGCAGCGAAGTGCATGCAACAAATAATACCAGGAGTCAGTTGCAGGGTCCAAGCCAGTTTATTGTGCACAGGCTCAGACAGGAGCCTGTCCAAAAGGGACTGAGCCCCTAAGTACAGCAGCAGATTCCTTATATACAATTTTTACAATTTGATAGAGGCAACCTTTCTATTGGTCCCAACGCCCCTCGCACCTATCCAATCGGTGACCCTCTTTGGGCCCCATTCCTTGTTCCCCCTTCTCAAACTGTTCTCACAAAGGCAAAGTCTTAGACATAGCTACATTTCTACTTCAAGGACATTTCTAGCTCAGAGAATGCAAGAACAATTCAAGCATAAGCATAAAGAAATTGTACAAACTTGATAAAGGGAGACAGGGGACTTTCAAAAGTAGTTTAAAGCAGATTCTTAAACTCTGGTTCTTTTCAGCACTAATCCCAGGTGGGGGTTGGAATCCAGGCCTAGTTTGCAGGCTATAGCCTACCACACAACGAGCTGTAATTGAATTCTTGGGGGAGGAGAAAGAAAGTGAGAAACATTCACAAACAGTTGTGTGCTGTGTATTGAAGTTCTGCGGTAGATAGGAGCACAGTTGGACGATGGGTGAAGAGAGTAAAGGCTTCAGGAAGTGGTAAAACGGAACTGGAAGATCGGCCGCGGTCTGGGCGTCCTGCCTAAGCCACCAGTCCAAACAAGTTGCAGCGCCCTGCGATAGCTGCCAGCGGGCATTAAAGTACTGTAAGTTGTTGCGGTGTGCCTTGCACACACCTTTGACTATCCCAGTCAATAATTGCCATTGCACTACCTCTACTGACGGAAAGCTGTACGGACAATTCTCGACTCGTGATGCGCCAATCCGCAAGAATAATGTCACCAGCGAGCTGCAACTTGTCTGGACTGGTGGCTAAGGCAGGATGACCAGACCACGGCCGATCTTCCAGTTCCGTTTTACCACTTCCAGAAGCCTTTACTCTCTTCACCCATCGTCCAACGGTGCTCCTATCCACCGCAGAACTTCCATACACAGCACACAACCATTTGTGAATGTTTCTCACATTTTCTTTCTCCTCCACCAAGAATTAAATTACAGCTCGTTGTTTGTACCGTGTGTCACAGATGCCATTTGAAGGATCACTACCGCCTCGCTATTTGTTGGACGACTGTAAAATTACACACATGTGTCATTTGAAATTCCAAGTTACTACCCTTTCAATTTCACACCTCTATCTTCATTCTGGACTGAGAAAAAACATGTGGGGCATTACTTTCTGAGCAACCCTCGTAAATGGCAATATGAAATGCAGTACATCATATCTGTGTGTGGGGTATGTGTATGTGTGTTGTGGTAGAGTAACTGTGGATGGTGGGGCATTTTTGGTGGATGTAGTTTGGGAGATGGTGGCAGTTGTGGGAGGATATTTTTTAGTAGGTGGGGCAGTTGTAAGGGGGAGTTTGGGGGCACAGCAATTGTGATGTGGTTGTTTATGGGAGGGGAAGATTATGGAGTGATGGGAGGAGCAGATGCAGGGGTATTTGGTGATATGGTAGGACAGTGGGATAGCTTTTTGGGTATGGGAGCAGTTTCTGGAATTTTGGAGTTGCAGAGGTTAGGTATTGGAGATGGGGCAGTTTGTAAGGTGGTGGGGCAACTGTTAGGGGTATTTCTTGGGTGGTAGGGTACTTAGTGGGATAGTGGTGCAGATGAAAGGGATAATTTTAGAGGGTGGAGCAATTGCAGGACAGTAGTTATTCGTAGTGGGGCAGTTTTCAGGATGGTGGGGTAGATGGCGAGGTAGAGGGAGAGTTGTAGGGGGGTTGTTTGGGGGATGGGGAAGATGTTGAAGGTATTTTTTAGGGATAGGGCAGTTTTTGAAGTGGCATAGCATTTGCTTCTGAATGTTTTTTAGGGTAGGAGCAGTGTGCAGGCTGGTGGACAGAGTTTCGGGGTAGGGAAATTGTGCAGCAGTTGTTTTTGGGAGTGGGCAGGGCCGGATTTACCTATACGCCATGTACGCCATGGCGCAGGGCCCACAGCTGGCAAGGGCCCACAAAAATGGAACAAGTTAGGCTTTTTTTTAAAAATAAAATTTAAAAAAAAAACCTGCTGGCTGCCGCCGCGGGGCCCCCTCTGCTGCCGCGGCAGCATGGACTGACCCGCGGGGGCCCCCTCTGCAAGCTCGATCCCTCCCTCCGTGCCTCCCTCTCTCCCTCCCTCCGTGCAGGCTGTGAGAGACGCAAAGGCAGACTCTCTCCCTCGCGTCTCTGTTAAGTCGGTCGGTCCCTCCCTCCCTCCCTTCGCGCCTCTCACAGCCTGCATGGAGGGAGGGAGGGAGGGAGGGACTGACCGACCGACCGACCAAGCGAGCTTGCAGAGGGGGCCCCCGCGGGTCAGTCCATGCTGCCGCGGCAGCAGAGGGGGCCCCGCGGCGGCAGCCAGCAGGTTTTTTTTTTAAATTAAATTTTACTTTAGGCCGGGGGGGGGGGTAGGACTGGTAATGGGCTATTGGGGGGGCTGGGACTGGAAATGGGTTGGGGGATTAAAGCTGGAGGTGGGCTGATGAGGTTAGGACTGATAATGGGCTGTGGGCTGTTGGGGGGGTTAGAACTGGTAATGGGCTTTGGGGGGGGTTAAGACTGGTAATGGGCTGTGGGCTGATGGGGGCTGTCTGGTAATGGGCTATGGGGGGGCTAGGACTGGAAATGGGCTGGGGGGGTTAAGACTGGAGGTGGGCTGATGAGGTTAGGACTGGTAATGGGCTGTTGGGGGGGTTTAGAACTGGTAATGGGCTTTGGGGGGGTTAAGACTGGTAATGGGCTGTGGGCTGATGGGGGCTGTCTGGTAATGGGCTATGGGGGGGCTAGGACTGGAAATGGGCTGGGGGGGTTAAGACTGGAGGTGGGCTGATGAGGTTAGGACTGGTAATGGGCTGTGGGCTGATGGGCTGATGGGGGGGTTAGGACTGGCAATGGGCTATGGGGGGCTGACTGGAAATGGGTTGATGGGGTTAGGACTGGAAGTGGGCTGATGGGGGGTTAGGACTGGTAATGGGTTATAGGGGGGGCTTAAACTGAAAATGGGGTGATGGGGGGTTAGGACTGTAAGTGGGTTGATGGGGGCTAGGACTGGTATTGGGTTGGGGGGTTGCTAGGACTGGAAATGGGCTGATGGGTGGCTAGGACTGGAAATGGGCTGATGCAGGGACTAGAAGGGAATGGATGCTGGGTGAGGCTGGAACTAGAAGGGAGCTGATGTTGGGGGAGGATTAGAATGGGATGGGGCTGGAAGAGTAAAATGGAGAAGGGAAAAATATTTTGTGTGGGAGGGATAAAAAATCTACAATTGGCCGGGTATTGGGAGAGTAAGTGGGGATTGAGGATGGAGGGGTAAAATTTGAGTGGATGAAATAGGAATGAGGAAAGAGCAAAAGGAGAAAGATTAGTATGTTAAAAGCAGATGTAGAGAGAGAATGGAAAAAAACTAGAAGAGAGAAGAAAGGACAAATGGACAGCAGACGATGGAGAGTTAGCAGAAGACACGAAGAAACCAGAAGAAAGTGGCTGGAGCAATTGCAGCTGAAAAAAATGCACAAAAGGTAGAAAAATATCTCTTTATTTTGAATTTATTAATTGGAATATGTCAGCTCTGGTAAATGTGCATCATTAACGTCTGCGCTTTGTTTAGTACAAGAGCAAATTAATGTATAGTTTTATTTCTACAGTGTTGTACATTCCAAGTTTGACTTTTGGGATTCCCAGTTTAATTATTGTCTTCCTATTTCTAAATTGTGATTACTTGTTTGGTGATGGTCTATGTTCTGCATGTGTAACTGAGCTGAGGTGTTCTGTTTATATAATTCCTATTTGACATTGCCACTTGTTCTCTTTCCCCAGTAGGTCATGTATTGTTGTTCTCTGAAATGTATTGGTTTAATATTTGCAGTGTTGCCTTTTGATTGGTAGAGTATGGTGCTTTGTGAGTCCTGGTAGTGCTGTTAGGATACGGCGGGTTTGCTATGGGTTCTAAATGGGCAGTGTTTGTAGTAGTTCCTAATGTGTCTGGCAGTTGGCACTGGATTATAGTAATGTAGAAATCTTTTACTCTTTCTTTATCCATACACTCATTAAGAGGCACGTTTACTAAAAGTTAATATATGGTAACATTATGCAAATATTTATGCAAATGAGGCCCCTTATGCAAATGAGGCCCGCACCCCCCTTGGGCCGCCCCTGCTGGGGGCCCACAATTTTTGTTGGCTTAGGGCCTCACTCAAGGTAAATCCAGCCCTGGGTGTAGGGACAGTTTGTAGGATGGTAATATAGTTGTGAGGGAGTGTTTGTTAGGTGTAGGGATAGTTTATAGTGTGATAAGATAGTTGTGAGGGAGTGTTTTCTTAGGGGTAGAAGCAGTTGCCAGTTGTTGGGCATTTGTGTGGGGCACTTTTTGTAGGTGGGGCAATTGCAAGGCAAGTTATTGGTAGGAGAGGTTTGTGGGGTGAAAGAGGAGTTGCAGGGGGTAGGATTTGAGGATGAGGCAATTTGTGGAGTGGTGGAGCAGTTGTAAGGGGTTATTTTTGGGGGATGAAACATTTGTAGGAGGCTGTTTATTGGGGTGGAAGTAGTTTGTGGTGTGGTGGAGCAGTTGCAAGGGTGTAGCTTTTGGGGATGTGGCAATTTGTAGGGTGGTCAGGCAGTTGTGGGAAGTTGTTTTTTGGGGTGGGACTAGCTTGTGGTGTGATAGGGCAGCTGTGAGGGCGTTGTTCTTTGGTAGTGAGGCATTTGGTGGAGGTATTTTGTTTTGGTAGGGACATTTAGCGGGTTGGTAGGATAGTTGTGTGGGAGCATTTTTGGGGGTTGGGGTGATATGAAGGGTGGTGAGGCAACTAGGGAGCAATTTTGGGGATGGTGGCAGTTTGGGAGATTGGAAGAGTAGAAAACAGGGGAGGGAGTTTGAAAAGAGCAATTCCCTAACTATTATATTTCACTGTAAATTTCTATGCTATAGAATTTGGACTTCCTTCTCCCATAGAAATACATTGGGCCATTTTTTTTTTGGGGGGGGGGGATTATATCTCTGGAAACCCCCATTCTGATTTGGCCCATTTTGAGATAGATGTGTCTTTTTACCAGTTTTTCTTATAAATCATCCCGTTCTGTTAAATTTTTTGGAGCATCAATTTGTCCCAAGTACAAACATGGGGCTTGGTGCAGAAACCCTGTGCTAGAGCCCAGTGCTAAAGCTGTAGTGCAGGATTTCCTTATGCAGGTTTAGCACAGACGTTTGGCTCAGCGATGCTTTAAGCAAACAGCATGAGGATGGGCTGTGTGCCAAACGTCTGTGCTAAACAAGGAGAGCAAGCCAAGTGCATGCAGACAGGTGTCAGCATTAGCAGCATCTATATGCTGCACGCAAAAGGCACTGGTGCGCATGTGCTGGAAGGCTACGTGGCGCATACGAGCAATATTATTCTGCTCAGAAAGATATCTGTCTATGAGCACCAATATTATTCTGTGCAGAATGATATGGTTCTGAAGCACCCGACAGCCTTCCAGCACATATGCATCCATTGTTTCAGCACACTTCCCCTGCCCTTTTTGCAGAACTCATTTCAACAAAGCCAAAAAAAACCCTGCGGGTGTTGTGTGCTCAAGAAACAGGCATAAAATCCTCCTCAGCACTGACCACAGACCTCTTGAGCGAACCCTTACGTCTCCTCTTACCTTGTGTTAAAGTTCTGACGTTGAGCTCACCAGTCTGCTCTTCTGCACACGTCCCTGCATGTGTGCTGCATAGCTAATTGCTTAATTAGCATATATTTTGAATGGATTTGAATGCGCTGTGCACTGACATTAGCTTACATCTCGTAATGATTATGCTTGTGTCTGCACCCACACTCACAGAAAACTTGTGTAAACACCACAGAAATGCCTTCGCTAATGGCAGTGCACTTTTCTGCATTGGCCTTTTAGATTGGAAGCTCTCTGGGGCAGGAAAATACCCACTGAACCTGTTTGTAACTCGCCGCTTTTATATAATTCTTGCCAACTACCATTCAGTTGGAGGGCAAATAAAGACAGAAGAAGGAAAAACAATCCGGAACAAATTCATGGGAAAGGATCAGCAAAGAATGTTACAGGAGACTTAAAAACTGCTTTAATAGCACGGAATAAGATATAGGGCTAGTGTGCAATTCCCATACATTCATACAGATTTGTAATTTTAAACTAGCACTTAAAGATCTTAAAAAGTTGAATGTAAACACAAGAAAACTCATTCATGCCCACAAAGCAATCTATAAGAATAAGTGTATGTCAAGACTATACATCCCATGTGCTGCAGGAGGAATGAATCATATATTAAGCATAGACAGCTTCTGCCATAGGCTTTCAGGTATACTTAACAACATCAACAGATCCAAAAATGCAGAAGCACAAAGATACATGTCTACAATTCTCAAAGTGGTATGGAGGATTAGCCTAGTATTTAGGGCAGTAGTCTGGACTCAGTAAGACTAGCATTCAAATCCCACTGACACTCCTTGTAGTTTTGGGCAAGTCACTTAACTCTCCATTGCCTCAGATACAAACTTAAAGGCTGATGCCGAAAGCCAGTACTGAAGTCGCGTGCTATTAACTGTGTATGTGTTTTCGTAGTGCGTTGATAGTACAAAACCTCTGTGGTATGCAGCAAAGGGCATGTAAGCAAATGAGCTGTGTGCAAACGTTGGCGTAAAGTTGAAAGGAGAGCCAATATGTGTAAAAACCAGATGCATGACAAGTGGCCGTGTATGCATGTGTGTAAATGTGAAACGCTCATGTTATGCGCATCAGATGTGCAGGTTTTTTTGGCACTTACCCCATAATCATCAACACTATTTCACCCAAAACCATTTTTTTATGAAATCACAACAAAGAGGCCTAGCAGTAAATGGAGAATGATATAGGTGAGTCCAAAAAGCACCACAAGAATAAGAAACAAAAGACATTTGTTCTTGAACACCAAACTTTCGCTTATATGCTGAAAGATACACACAGAAAGTTTTTACGTCAAAGGTAACTGTTCACTGGTACACATTCTGGAAAAGTCTTTCCGTACACGTGCAAGATGTTTAAGGCACCTCAGACCAGGTGCTTGTGCTAGCTATGTAATCCTCTATGCGTTTCTCTGCATTGGGCACAGATCTTATTAGCATTCCATTTTAATATGTGCAGCTCATGTGCATATTATTTAAATACACTTGGCGTTGCTGTGTGCGCATAGGTTTTTTAGGCTGTTTACGCACATGCCCATTTCTTTCTGCATTTGGCATAGTGGAACTTGTGCACATATGTTGTGTTATCTGCACTCCAAAGGCGCGTTAGTCTCTCTGCCTCGGCCTGTTAGATTGTAAGTCCTCTGGGGACCGGGAAATTCTTACAGTACCTGACTGTAACTTGCTTTGAGCTACTACTGGAAAGGTGAGAAATAAATACAAATAATAAATGCAATTGTTTTCCATCCTAAACATGGTCAAGCATGCTGATGTAGAATAAGCTAGAATTCATCAACACATGTGGGACAAGAAACAATAATTTGCAAAATGAGAAAACAACTCTGTAAAAAATCGGAGTAGCAGAAACAAACAAACTAGTGGCAAATGTGCAAATGCAGTGGGCAGGGGGCAAGTTCAAATGAAGGGCTCTCAAGCAAAATATGCAAAGTGCAGGCTCACGGAATTTGTTAATTTGTGGCAGCACTAAACAAATATGCTGCTATTCATCGTGTTTTGCAGTTTGTATGAAAATGAATATACACCCCTACTATTCAGTTACAATGCCTTCTTATGGACTATGGTTTATTTGATGAGGTTATATAATCGGGTTTTCATAGTATGTACAGCACAGAAATGATCCAAACTAAGCCATACTAGATAAGGGAGGCAATGCGTTGGTTAAGCAGATGGGCCTATGATTTAGTTGATCACAATCCTTTATTAAGGGAGCTTAGTAACTTATGTATTGCAGGCATGCTCCTGCTCTGGTTTGGAGAGTTTTTATCCAATAGGAAACTCTGAAGGTAAAATAGAAAGGTTAATGAGGTGTGAGGTACCTCAGGGATCACTTCTTTCTCCAGTCCTATTTAATATTTTCTTGAGCTCACTTGAATAGGTAATAGGTGACCTATGTATTACTTAACTTTCATATACAGATGATATCCTTATTGTTATTAGTAGTAGTAATAGTATTTAGCTAATAGTTTTCCAGTAGTTACTTTATTCAAGATGAGTTACATTCAGGTACAGTAATTATTTCATATCGCTTGAAGATACTCTGGATCATACGCATGAGATTTTGGTCACCTGCTTGCCTGAGTAAACTTATGTATGGAGTACAATTGACTTAATATTAACCCGGACAAAAAAAAATTGTTCTGGGTTGTTGGCCATGGTAAAATCATTTAAGTTCAGAATCCAGTTCTAGAGGAGATTAAAATGCCATTATGTATTTCAGTAAGGATTTTAGGAATTTAATTCTGGTTTTAAATTTGAGAACCAGGTGGCTCAGACTACCAGGAAGGTCTTTTACAACCTTTGGATGATAAGGCAGATTTGGGACTCTCTCTCAGAAGACATTCTCCGCGAAACAGGATATGCTTACAGTAGTTTGAATGTTATTACAAGACTGCAGGATGTGCTGTAATTTCTTCCTATTTGTGTTTGAAGTAACAAGCCAAAAAATGTTAATGATTATACAATCTAAATTCCAAGGAGTGCTGAAGGTGCAGCCCTGCTCTGTTTGTTCTCTATTCAACCTTTAAGATTTTACCGTAGAACTAAGCTATATAACCTTTGTCCCTTACTGATCATTGAGGCAGCAAGCTACCGCTAGGTCTCAGTTATGTTCATGTTCTCTTGTTTAATTTTCAAATTTAAAGGCTAGCTCCCTTCTCGCTGGAGGAATTCATCAAAGCCACCCAGCCTTGGGCTAAATGATAGCCTTGAACAGATTTACTGTATTTGAAAATATTTATATACCATCCTTGTAATGTCTGAATGGCAAGTGGGAAAAGCATGCAGAGCATGACTCAAGGAATTCTTTCCAATGTGTGTGTGTGTGTGTGTGTGTGTGTGTGTGTGTGTGTGTGCACGCACGTGTGTGTGAGGGGGTGGGGTTGTGAGAGGGAGCAGGGCCAGAACAGGAATAAGGACCCTATTTCCCCTTGCCTCTCATAATCTGGATTTTCCTGTTATCCCTGATTCTGTGCCACAGGTTACTTACCTGTAACAGGAGTTCTCCGTGGACAGCAGGATAAGTCAGCCACAATAGGTGTCATCATCCGATGGCGCCGAGACAGAAGTACTCTTTATAGATCAGAAGGGCTTAGTCCCTCTGAGCATGGGCCACCTGGCCACACCTCCGGGTCAGCCCCTAGCTAGCCACTGAGTTACTAGCTGAGACCAACACTAGGGGTGTGTACCCGGGAGAAGATCGTCCTTTGTGGGGGAGGAGGGTGGGAATGTGTGGCTGACTTATCCTGCTGTCCACGGAGGACTCCTGTTACAGGTAAGTAACCTTGTTTTCTCCTAGGACAAGCAGGATGAGTCAGCCACAATAGGTGCCTCCCAAGCTAGGAAGAGCTGAGGTGCAAGGGGCGGTTGAAGTGAAGAAGGCAGGCCATGAGATAGTGGAAAACCATTCCCTTTTATTGAGGAAGGGTTACCAGTGCAGGTACGCAAGTAGTGCAAAAAACAAACAATGCAGCTGCGGGGGGCTGCTACTACAACCGCAAGTCAGTGCAAAAGGGTGCAAGTGGCAGAGGTGCAATTAACACGGTGCAGAACAATTTGTGAGCAACAACAACAACAGTGCAATGGGGAAGTAACAACAACAACAGTGCAAATATGCAGTAACAGTGCAGCATAGAGTCGCTTGGTAAACAGTTTAGTCAGTCCCACGGTACAGCGTTACAGACAGCGTGGGTCAGCCGTGGCTAGGACCGCCCGGTCGAAGGCAAGCGTCTCGTCTGTGAGGTCACGGCAATAGTGTTTTTGGAATGTATGCGGGGATGACCATGTGGCCGCTTTGCAGATATCCGCCACAGGATCTGACTTCAAGTTGGCGATGGAAGAGGCCATTGCCCGTAGTTGATGTGCGTTGACTGGAGGCGAGGGTTCCGTGCCCGCTTGTTCCAGGCAGAAGGCAATGCAAGCAGAGATTCACAGTGACAGAGTCCTTTTGGAGACCGGACGTCAAGGTTTGTTGGGGTCATAGAAGATGAACAGTTGTGTCCCCTTGCGCTGAGGCGATGTCCGGTGGAGGTAGATATGGAGGGCCCTGACGCAGTCCAAGGTGTGCAGCCATTGCTCCTCTGGGGAGGAGTGTGGTTCGGGGTGGAAACTAGGTAGTTCTATGGACTGGTTGATATGGAAGGCAGAGGCCACTTTAGGCACAAATCTTGGGTGTGTCCGGAGGGAGGCTGTTTCGCTGGTGAGCTGGGTATAGGGCGGGTGCGCCACCAAGGCCTGCAGCTCGCTTATCCATCTGGCTGATGTGATGGCGACCAGGAATAGAACTTTCCAGGACACGTGCTTCATGTCTGCCATGCACAAGGGCTCGAAGAGAGGCTGAGTAAGCTGGCAGAGGATGGTGTTGAGGTCCCAGTGAGGGATCGGATCTGTGCATGGGGGGTGCAGGTTGGCGAGTCCTTTCATGAAGCGTGTGACGATGGGCTGCAATGGAGACGTCGCCGCAGTGGTCATGGAACGCTGCGATCGAAGCCAGGTGGACTCGAATTGACTGAGGCTGTAGCCCCTTTTGGGAGAGCTCGGTGAGGTATTGCAGCGTCTGCGGCGTGGGGCAGGAAAAGGGGTTGAGCTGCTGGGAGGCGCACCATATGGTGAAGCGCTTCCATTTCAGGCCATATGACTTCCTAGTTGACGGATGTCTCACCGCAAGCACTACTTGTGCAACCTCTGGCGGGAGGTGGAGGGGAGCCAGAGTTACCCGCTCAGCCTCCATGCTGCTAAGGACAGGGTCCACAGATTGGGGTGCAGGGTGTTGCCGTCGTCCTGTGAGATGAAGTCCAGCCTCAGGGGAAGGCGAAGGGGCGCATCCCGTGCCAGGCGGTTGAGGAATGGAAACCATGCCTGGCGCGGCCAGTAGGGGGCGTTGAGGATCACTTGTGCTCTGTCCGAGATGATGCGCTGTAGAGTTAGCGGTATCAGAGGGAAGGGCGGGAAGGCGTACACTAGAGACCAGTCCCCCCAGCACACGTCGAATGCATCCGGGGCGACGCTGCTCTGTGATGGGCGCTTCGAACAGAAAGTGTCGCATTTGGTATTCTCCGTGGCAAAGAGGTCTATTTGCAGTTGCCCCCACCTCTGGAAGATGGTGAGGGCCACCTGGCAGTTGAGCTTCCATTCGTGAGGGTTGAGCTGATAGCTGAGGCGGTCTGCCAGCCCATTCTGAAGCCCTGGTAGGTAGGATGCTTGGATGAGGCAGTGGTTGTGAAGGGAAAACATCCACATTTGTAGAGGGGAAGGGAACCCATTCCGCCCTGCTTGTTGATGTAGAACATGGCTACCTGGTTGTCAGTTTGAAGAAGGATGCGTTTTTTGTAAATCAGATTCTGGAACGTCTTGAGGGCGTGTCGCATCGCCCTGAGCTCCAGGAGGTTGATGTGTGAGGACCGCTCCTTCGCCGTCCATGCTCCCTGGGTGCGGAGGTGGAAGCAGTGCGCCCCCCCAGCCGGATGGCGAGGCATCCGTGGTTATGGTCAGCTGGTTGGCAGATTGCCTCAGAGGGCGGCCATGTGAGAGGTTCGTGCTGCGGGTCCACCACAGAAGAGACGCTTTGGATGCGGCATCCATGCGGATGTGTGAGCTGAGGGGTTGCGAGTGCTGACGCCAGTGTGACTTCAGGTGCCATTGCAGGTGGCGCATGTGGAGCTTCGCCATAGAGACGACCTGGGTCACGGCTGCCATGTGGCCCAGGAGGTGGAGGAGTGTCCTGGCGGACATGGAGCTGGTCTCTGAGATGCGCCGGGCCAGCTGGACGATAGCCTCCCTGCGGGAGTGGGGCAGGAATGGCCTGGAGACTGTTGTATCTATTAAGGCTCCGATGAACTCGAGGCGTTGGGTGGGTTTCAGGTGCGACTTCTGGAAGTTGATTAGAAAGCCCAGGGATGTCAGGAGAGTGATGGTCTGTTGTGTCGCCGCTGTGGCTTCCCGTAGGGAGGGGGCTGCAATCAGCCAGTCGTCCAGGTATGGGAAAACGCATATGCCCTGTTTGCGCAGGTGGGCGGCTGCAATGGCCATGCATTTGGTAAAGACTCTTGGTGCCGGAGATAGTCCAAAGGGAAGGACTCTGTAATGGAAGTGTCTCCCCAGGATCTGGAAGCGAAGGAACTTGCGGTGGTCCTTGTGGATGCTGATATGCATGTACGCATCCATCAAGTACAGGGATGAGAGTCACTCCCCGTGCTGAATAAGGGGAAGGATGGACCCAAGGGAGTGCATCCGGAATTTCCCCTTGACAATGAATTTGTTGAGGTTGCGAAGGTCGAGGATGGGACGGGAGCCTCCCGACTTCTTGGGAACCATAAAGTATCTGGAGTAGAAGCCAGTATGGATCTCCTCTGATGGTACTGCCTCTATTGCCTTGGAGGTCAGGAGAGCGGATATCTCCATTGAGAGATCTGTAAGGGAGGTAGGTTCTGTACTGTCTCGCGGAGGTTTGTGTTGCCACGGTGCTGAGTGGAACCAGATGCGGTACCCGTTCTTGATTATTTGGAGGACCCACTTGTCTGTGGTGATGGATTCCTAGGTCGGTAGGAAGGAGGTGAGCCAACCCCCGGTGGGGGGTGGGCTTTGCTGTGCTTGTCAAAAGGGCTGGCTCTGCTTGGAGAGGCCTGTTTGAGGGGCCTTTTGTTGCCTCCGGTTGCGTTGACGAGGTTTATTGCGGTAGGAAGCGCTCTGGGCCTGTGGCTTGTACTGCAGTTGTTGCCACTTCCGATATGGGTTGCTCCGATATGAGTTGTATTGGCGCTTGTTGGGGTATGGCTTTTGCTGATAGGAGCTCCTGCGGCTGCTGCACTCTAGGCCCTCGTCCACAAGGGTTTGCAGTGTGGCGCAGTGGTCTTTCATAGTGGTGACGGTGTCATTGACTTTCACCGAAAAGTGAGTCGCCCGTACAGGGGGCATCGGCGATGCACTCATGGGTGTCCTCTCTGAGTCCAGAGGCCCTCAGCCAAGCGAGGCGGCGAGTGGAGATGGCAGTTCCAGCTGTGCTGCGGCCGCATCGAAGGCTGCCCGCACCAGGTGTTTCATGCATTCTTGGAGGTCTGCTAAAGGGGCGTTGGCAGATGCTTGGTTGTCCTGCGGAAGTGAGGAGACGACGTCATTTAGTTGGCGCAGGAGGGCGTCCTGGTAGAGGGCATGCTGGAGCTGGTGTGCGGACACCCTGGCACTGAGCATGGCTCCCTGGAAGGCCCTCTTACCGACCTCGTCGAGTAGTTTAAGGTCTCTGCCCGGGGGGTTGTTGGAGTGAGTCTGCATTGATTTAGAACGCTTGAGGGCTGACTCCACCACGATGGATTGGTGTGGGAGCTGCGCTTTGTCGAAACTAGGTAGGGGCTGGACCTGGTATTTTAGGTCCAGTTTGCGGGAGGAGGGGGGTCCCGAATTAGGGTTCTGCCACAGCTTGAGAAGGTTTTCGTGAAGCAGGGGGTGCACAGGTATAGGTGCAGGGACCCTTGGAATCTCCAGGAACTTCAGCGCTGCTTGTGTTTCCAGGCGCTGGTCGGCGTGGAAACTGGTAGCAGGAAGAGCCATTGCCGACGCCAGTTTGTGGAGGAATCTGGGATAGATGAGATCCTCTGGGTTGTTGGGCGTGGGGTCCGCAGTCATAGATGCGAGGTCCTGTCCCGAGGACCTGGCCATGGCATGCTCAACCCCATTGCCTGTGTCGCAGGAGGGGGCGGGTGCGCCGGATCCAGAGGGGCTGCTGGTGGGCTCGTGATCCTTGGCTCTGATGAGGATTTTGAAGTATGTGCGTGAGTTTGTATCCATTGCTGGAGAGCGTTGGAGAGCAGGGAGGAGAGTTGCGTCACGTCGGAGACTGCTTTCTGTGGAAGAGCCGTGGTGGCGGTCTTGTGCAGAGCCATAGGGGCAGGCGGGGAATCCTGGGTGGCAGGAGCCATTGGGAAGTATGTTTGCTGATTATCGTGTGGTTCCAGATCAGAATCAGGGTTTGAGGAGAGCATGCAGCTGTTGTAGAGCGCAGGGCTGGCATATCTGGAACTGCTGGAAGGAGACCTTCTGCTTCTGTGCCTGTTACCTGATTTTCTGTGTCTTTTTTGAGATCGGTGAAATCTGTGTCTCTTGGAGGGTGCCCTGCTGCTGCTGCTGGAGCTGGAGCTGCTGCTGCTGTAGTTTTCTCGTCTCCTCCTGTAGTTTCTGTGCCTCTTTGAGCCTCTGCTACATCGGTGCGAGCTGGAGTGGTGCCTCCGCGCCGACGGAGAGGCTTTCCGGTGGGAGGGGGAGTGTTGTTTCCTCTTCTGTGCATTGCCGTGGTGCTGGCCAATAGTGGCACGGTGCACGGAGTGGGAGGCTGGATCGTTCTGGAGATGCTGCCCAATGGCGCCATGGTGGGCGGAGCCGGAGGCTGGGACGTCTTCTAGCTGATGACCAATGGTGCTGTGGTGGGTGGAGCCGTTAGCTGAATCGTTGCCGTGGCGCCGTCCAATGACGCCAAGGGGGCGGAGCCAGGAGCAGAGGGTATCGGCAAGATGGCCGCCTGCACACATGGAGACTCACACGATGCCGAAGGGAGCCCCGGAGGACAGCCATGAGTCGGGGAGGCAGCAGGAGGAGCAGAAGAGGCACGGAGAAGACCCGAGGGCACAGAGGCATCGCGGCTGCAGATGGAGGCCGGCAAGGGCACATCCGGGGCTGCGGAGGAAGCAGGCTGCAGCATCGAGAGTTCAGAAGCAGCCACATGGTCCACCAGGGTAAAGGCCGTCTGGCTTCTTACCTCCTGGATCATGTCCTGCAGAGCATGTTTCCGTGATTTTCTTGCTCGGGGGGGACATCTTCGCGCAGTGAATGCAATCCTCAACTCTGTGGGAGATTCCGAGGCACCTCAAGCAGCGATCATGTGAGTCTGTGGAGTTAATTTTCTTTGAGCAGCTTGGGCATTTTTTAAAACCCGGTTTTGGCATCTTGATTGTAGTTCTTAGGATTAAGGTCCCCTTTTTTTTGGGGGGGGGGGGGTTTGAGATTCTTTCTGTTCAGAATGTTGTCTGATGAGCTTGGTTTTTGGTGTAGAGAGTAGGAGAGTCCATCTTGCTGGCAAGGCAGAAGAACGAAAAGTGGCTAGCTAGGGGTTGACCCGGAGGTGTGGCCAGGTGGCCCATGCTCAGAGGGACTTTCTGAGCTATAGAGAGTACTTCCGTCTTGGCGCCGTCGGATGACGACACCTATTGTGGCTGACTCATCCTGCTTGTCCTAGGAGAACTGGATCTTCTCTCCTTGTCCACTGCATACAGACTGGCTTCTGAGAAAAGGCATGAGCTAAATCCATTTCCCTTTCTTGGGGTTTCAATTTCAGTTGCTGACTGCACTTCTGAAATTTGTGGTCAGCTGTTCTGTATCCGTTTCGGTGTGTGTGAGTGTGACTGAAGTGAGATTTTCTGCTGTGCTATAGCAGTGCTATTTGTTGTGTTTTCCCGATACATTTTCCCGATACATATGGTTTTGGGCCCACTGCAGTACTGGCAGTAGTGGTGCCTTTTCAAATGTAAGATTGTTGCTGTCTGAGTCCTGAGAGATAATATTACGGTAATATGGTACGTTTTGCAGGAGTTTGTATTTCACACTGTGGTTGGTAGTGGAGGGAGTTTGGGTTAACGAGATGACACTAGAATTTGAATTTATGTTGAGGCCAATTCTGTACTAGCCGTCCAGCCCCTGTACAGCTGATCAGAATCAGGGGCGTACAGAGGTAGACCCGATTCTGATCCCGTGGATGCTAGACGTGCCCGTGGGAACAGAATTGGGTCTATGGCCTGGACGCGCAGGCTGGGCCCCGATTCTGATTGGCCGCTTGCCCAGCCACATACCCAGCTAACTCAGCCTAGCTCCGTAATGGAGCCGCAGTGCCATGGCATCTTGTTGCCATGGCACCGCAGCACCATTACAGAGCCACAATTCCCAGCCACCAACCAAAAATTCCCTTTCCCTGCAGCCCGGCCCCCGATCCGGCCTTCCATGGCCAGGGTCAGGATAGGGGGAAACACCTTTATTTAGTTATTTGTTACAGTTTTCCATACCGCCCCTTCCAGAGATCAGGGGCGGTTTACAAATAACTTAACATGTTACATGGAACAGTTTTGGAACCTTTACACCTTTGCCCCGACCTGTCTGTCCGCCACCATCCTCGACGTCCAGGGAGACTTATTCCAACTCAGAGGTGAAATAAGTCCCTCGTCTACCCGGCTGACACTGGACATACAGGGCCAACCTCTGAACTGGCGCTGTATGTCTGGGGTCTCATCCCACTCATGCCCCATCCTTGCCCTGTCTCCAGACTGCCCCTGTCTATGGCTCCCTGTACATATGGGGAGCCTTTGCACCGGGGCTGCAGGGGAACAAATAGCGGGGATGTACGTCCTAACAGAACGTACATCCCTGCTATTCATGGCACAGAATGACCCCCTTATTGTATAGTGAGTGCTAAGGACAAATGTTCTATTTCTGCTCTGTATTCAAGGTTGTAGGAGACTGGGAATTCTGCACCTCCATTTCTACAGAACTGGAGATGCAGGATTTTTATTGGGTTTGTCCAGGGCCAATGTGACCCCCCCCCCCCCGGATGCAGACTTCCAGAAGTCTGCATCGGGGGGGAGGTGGGGCAGAGTTTAGAAGCGATAAGTCATTCAGGCTGATGCAGAAAGCCGACACTGAAGTCGTGCGTTATCAACTTTTTACGCCTATTTGTAGCACAGCAATAGCGTGTGACTTCACGCCAGCATGCCACTTCCTTCCCACCCAATGAAAAATAAACCTGGTGGCCTAGTGGCCCTGAACCCCCATCTGCCCATCCAAAAATAACCCTGGTGGCCCAGCATCCCCACACCCCCACCTCCTCCCAGTACCTTTACAAATGAGTGGCAGAGCTGCCCACATGCTCCCGCTCTTGCACCGCCATCTTGAGAAATGGTGGTACCTGGCCCTGCGTGGAGTATCCCAGGATGCACCGGCTGGGGACAGACTGTCATATAAAGCATTTTCTACCTTATTTGTCAGCCTGAACCCGCCTGGAGAATAAATAACAGGGAGAGGAAGTTTGAAAGAAGAATTCTCCAACTGTTTCTGTGTTTCAGTGTTTGCAAACGTCTCTGCTACAAAAGCTGGAGCTCCTTTTATAGAAATACATCGGGTTAGGTTTTTTTGGGGGGGAGGGGGGCTTATTTCTCTGAAATCCCCAGTCTGATTTGGTTCATTTTCAAACTCGATGTGTCTTGATATAACAACATAAGATATGCCATAATGGGTCAGACCAAGGTCCATCAAAGCCCAGTATCCTGTTTGTAACAGTGGCCAATCCAGATCACAATTACCTAGCAGTTTTCCAAAAAGACACACAGGTTCCATAATGCTTGTTTTGGGGCAAGCAGTGGATTACCTTTATGGACCTTTCCTCCAGGAACTTGTCCAAACCTTTTTTAAATCCAGTTACACTAACAGCTTTTGCTACATCCTCCAGTAACAAATTCCAGAGTTTGATTACGTGTTGAGTGAAAAATTATTTTCTCTTATTAGTCTTAAATGGGTTACACTGTAGCTTCAGTGCATGTCCCCTAGTCTTTCTACTTTTTGATGGCGTAAAGAATCAATCTATGTTTATCCATTCAACTCTATTCATTAATTTATAAACATCTATCAAATCTCCTCTAAGCTATCTCTTTTCCAGGTTGAAGATCCCTAACCTTTTAATCTTCTCCTCATAGGGGTATCCTTCAACCCCCTTTACCATTTTTGTTGCTCTTCTTTGTACCTTTTCTAATATAGCTATATCTTTTTTAAGATATGGCAACTAGAATTGCACATAATATTCAAGGTGCGGTCGCATCATGGAACGATATAGAGGCATTACAATATCCTTTGTTTTATTCTCCATTTCTTTCCTTATGATTCCTAGCATTCTATTTGCTTTCTTGGCCGCCGCTGCACACTGAGCAGAGGGTTTCGATGTATATGATGACGCCTAAATCTTTTTCCTGGGTGTGATTTCTAAGGCGGTACCTTGCACCGTGTAACCAAAGTTTGGGTTGTTCTTTCCTAAGTGCATAACTTTGCACTTGTCCACATTAAATTTCATCTGCCATTTGGACGTCCGGTCTTCCAATTTACGAAGGTCCTCTTGCAATTTTTCACAATTTTCTTGTGTTTTAACAACTTTGAATAATTTTGTGTCATCTGCAAATTTGATTACCTCACTTGTTGTTCCTGTTTCCAGGTAATTTATGAATATGTTAAAAAGCAGCGTGCCCAGCACAGATTTCTGGGGTACTCCACTTTTCTCCACTGAGAAAACTGGCCATTTAACCCTATTCTATCTTTTAACCAGTTCCTGATCCACAATACTACACTACCTCCAATACCATGACATTTTAATTTTGACAAGAGTCTCTCATGGGGGCGTTGTCAAAGGCTTTCTGAAAATCCAGATACACTATGGGGTATGTTTACTAAACCGTCTTAACGTGCGCTCACCCACGTTATCGCACGATAAGGCGCCTTATCGCGTGATAATGGTGCTTTACTGGGCGATAAGGCGCCTTAGCATGCATTAACGCGCGCTAAGGCGCAAACGAGCGCTGAAGGCGGAGAAAGGCTCCTGGAGGGCGGAGGAAGGCTCCCCAAGGGCGGAGAGAGAGGGTCAATGGGCAGAGAGTTGGAGGGGAGAGGCTCCCTGCACACTAACGCTGTGAAATCCGAGGCTGAAAACTAACGCTAGTGAAACCCTGGCGTTAGAACTGATTTAAAGGGAAAAGAAACCATTTACGTCAGCAATGTACAGCAAAACCAGGGAAACCCACAAAAAGTGATAAGTGTGATACATGTGCACGGAACAAAAGGGCAAAGAAACAGTGAAAATGACCAGAAGAAAATGTAAAAAAAATATAACCAAGCTGGGCAATAGTGATATCAATGGTAAACATAAAAAAACACTCCCAAAAAAGCTCAAAAAAAAAAAAGATATGAATTTTGGAAGGGTCTATGCTCCGTCCCCATACAAGGTGAATGAGCCCACAGTGAAATTGCGCTGAGCAGGGTTTTCCTCTCCATTGGACAGGTTTCCTATGGTGTGCACATGTTCCACAACAGCAGGGCGGGCATGTCGGAATGGGCAACTGGACAGATGCTGGAAAAGGGGACACAGAGAGCTGCAGGCGGCACATGCTCTGGTGCAGCTGGGCCACAGTGCGGACTAGTATAATGCCTAGCTGGCCCATAGGAATGCTGAAACAGTAGAGCAGCCAGACAGCAACTGCTGAGGGCCCAACATGGGCAAGAGTGTGCTTCCCATGGTGTCACAGGGGATAGTACCCAGCAGGTACCCCCAATGGCACGGAACATTGGCAGGCGGTGCTGGGGGAAAGCATGGACAGCTATGCAGGCACCCCTATCCCAGAACCCGCACCATAGGCAGCCGCCTACCCACACACTGGATGGCCTGAGACTGCGCACCACCAGCACCACCAGCAGAAGGGCATGTCAGCATGGTGGCAGAGGGGTACTGGTGGTGGAAGGGGCAGTGGCAGCTGCCCAGAGCAGAGTCCAACGAAAAAGCACAAATCCACATGCCAATCAATAAACCCAGTCAGAAACCATGGATAGCAAGGAAGGAATAGTTTATTAGAACACTCTTACTTCTTAAAGCCAGGCCTGGCTTTAAGAAGTAAGAGTGTTCTAATAAACTATTCCTTCCTTGCTATCCACAGCTGCCCAGAGCAGACCATGGCCTAGCCCTGTTTAAGTGGGTGCCGTGCGCTGCAACAGACAGGCTCTGTCTGACAAACAGTCATGGTATCTCCAGGGAATACACTATCTCTGTGGCAACATGATGGTGCAGTGAACACAGTCAGTGTGTTCAGGAGCAGAAGGTCACAGGTTCAAGTCCCAGCTGTGGTTCCTGCCAACCCAGTCCCCATATTTTACCCACTACTAAAACGTGCTAATACAGACAGAACCTTTATTGCAGATAACAGAAACATGCCCAATAAGCCTATATTTTACCCTACAGAGCACAGACACCATAAACATGCACATTACCTAGAGCAGAGTCTCCCAAATGCAGTCCTGGAGGGCCAAACACCATTCAGGTTCCATGCTGCCTCTAATAAACACGGCTGTGCTGCATGTCTATGCACCGCCCCCATGGTATGCAGATGTATCTCATGCATATTCATTAGGGACAGCATGAAAACCCGAACAGTGTTTGGCCCACCAGAACTGGAGTTGGGAACCTCTGCCCTAGAGCTCGGTCAACAGGGGCAGACACACCTTCACCCACAGGCTCCATTATCCAAAGCCTCCTGGAGAGGCAGGATGTTGGGCCCTGCGTGCATCTCCCAATACTAGCACTTGCATACCTTAGCAATGCCACCCTAAACCTGGGAATACGGTACACACCTATCAAACGGTTGCTATGATTACTGGCAGATAGCAATTCCTAAGTTAAGCACAATTTGCTGATTGAGCTGCATCATAGCAACCTTTCTGATGTCTGTGGAGTGTGCTTCATGTCTGGTGTCTGACAGTGTTTACCACCCTGGGGAGTGACCCCAACAGTATTGCGTACCATAGCCATGCCTGCACTGTGCCCAGGACTGGTGCATTGGCCAGGGCTGCCAAGAGCCTCTATATTTGCACAATGCTGGCATAGGTGTGGGAGCGTGTGTTTGTCTATCCAGTGTGTGGTGTCTGCCAACACCTTCCTCAGCCCACAGTGTTGCCAGTGTAAGCCTGCCAATGTGCCTAATGAGGAGCAAGGTACCATGGGTATAGCCCGGACAGGGTGGCCTGGCCAGGATGCATCTGCACAGGGCATAGGGCAATGGCTCAGACATTGTAGTGCCTGACAACCACCTGCACGGACAGGGTGGCCACAGCATGTCCTGCTGGGAGGTCACTCTCACCCTGACTGAGCAGTGACCACGGCATGGCTAGGTTCCCCCATAGTGCTATTATAGTGTTTCTCTCATGTGATGTTTATGGGTTCTTTTTTGGGGCCCAATCACTGACTTATTTGCTTGGTGTGTGTGCTGACATCCCAGTTCTGGGTACATGTATTTCCTCCAGAAACATGCACTATGGACTAGCTAGCAGACTGTCTGCAGCTAGTATGTGTCTGGATGGAACATTTTGCAGGGTGCAGCAGCTGGAGGCTTGCTGCTGGAGAATGTCAGATAGTGGTGGGGGGCAGCTGAGCATTTCCAGTCCTTCTGTCTGCCTTGCCTTATGGATGTGTACAGATCTGCATTGATTGCCCTGTAGGGTGTCTGTTCCCCAGCAGGACTGGGGTTGATGGTCCTCTCTACTGCCACCATTGTGGGGAGGTAGAGTGTGGCTCTGTTGGTGGTAGATCCTGTTTCCACCCTGAGCCACAGAGGGTGGGTTGGGTGGTGGTACATAATCCACCTATGGGTCCAAACACCCCCCCTTCACCTACATCATGTGACCATGGTACCAACACAGGATATGCACTATTTTGGGTGCATCATAGCCCATAAGGGCTAGACATGACTGAGAAATACAGATGTGTCTGCACGAACTACCTATCACACACACTAGCACTGATAAGGACCTGCAGCATAGCCTACTTCAGCCATGAAAGGTGCTGTGGACCTGGTGCTGGGTGCCCCACCTCACCCTCAGGGTGAGCACAGTATCCGCACAATGTGACGGTCTGTAGCTACTCTGTGCCAGTAACACACACGGTCAGTACCCCCTACCAGGCTGAGGTGCAGTGGGGGTGCACACGGTCAGTTCCCCCTACCAGGCCAAGGTGCTGTGGGGGTGCATACCCCATCTTGTGATCAACCCTATCCTGGTAACCACAGCAGACTGTTTGTGTGGTGACATGCAGTCCTTCTGTAGCCAGCCAGGGGGCTTGTTAGTAGCTGTAGCCCACTGGTTACTTCACTGCCTGTGGAATCAGAGGTCATGGGTTCAAACCCACAGTGAGGTTATTTGATAGGGCTGTCCAGAGCATTGTCTATTTTTAATGTACATTAGTGCTGTCAGCAAAAACACCCTCAGAGTACTGTAACCATAAGGCACTTTATAGGGCGCCCTATAAAGCGCCTTCTGCGGCACCTTATGGTTACAGTCCATATAAGGTGCCTTATAAGGTGCCTTATGGAGTGCCTTATAGGGTGCCCTATAGGGGACATTATAGGGTACCGTGACAGACAGTGCACTTTTTAATGTGCCCTATGGAGTGCCTTATAGGGTGCCTTATGCGGCACCTTAGGTTATGGCACGTGAGGGTGTATTTGCTGGCAGCAATAATTAAAATACAAATACAATGCCTCAAGAAACAATATTTACATGTCAAAGCTGATGCCTCAGCCAGCCTTATGCATTAGGCACACTGGGGGATCAAACTCATGACCCCTCTATCATCAGTCAGTGTATTAACCATTGTACTACACCTCTGTTTCTGTGTTTGCATGTCTGGGCGCCTACTTAAGATTACTGCGCGTTAACGCGCTTAGCGGCGCTCAGCCCGTTAATGTGCGCAGCAGCGCGCGTTATCGCGCGATAATCCCGTTTTGCTACTTTAAGACTGAAACGCCCACTCCTTTTATGGCATCCTGCACACTATCGCCGGGCGCACGTTAAGACGGTTTAGTAAACATACCCCTATATCGACTGGCTCAGCTTTGTCTACCTGTTTATTCACACCTTCAAAAAATATAACAGATTATTTATTTTATTTTTATTTATTTAACCAGTTTGAAATATCGCCTTCCTTGGCTAAATCCATGTTCAGTAATTTTGTTCTTTATAATGGTTTCTACCATTTGCCCGGTACTGATGTCAAGCTCACCAGCCTGTAGTTTCCCGGATTATCTCTAGAACCCTTTTTAAAAACTGGTGTTATATTGGCCATTCGCCAGTCTTCAGGTACTACAGATGATTTTGCCCTTGTGGAGCTTCAAGGAAGCCCACTGATGATATCAGCTCCACTTCCGTACTTATGTCCTGTGTGACCGCGCCGCTCATACAGGCTTCGGTACAACCCTGGACACAAGCAGTTTGCTCTTGCCATGGGACCTGAGCTGCATGCTGATCAGTTCTCACTAACAGCAAACAGTTAAGCCATGAGGGTGAGGTGGTGGGTGGGGGGAGGACAAGAAGTTTAACGTCATGACAGTTTTACATGTATTGCCAAAGTAGTATGTTTAGGAGTCAAGGTAATGAAAGACAAAGGACAATTTTCAGAGTAACAAAGCAATGGTAAAATCATATTTCGGGGGAGGGGGTGCGGGGGGGATATTCAGCTGTGGCAGCTAGCCCTTATAAAGCATCTAATCGCTGCCGCTGAACTTAAAACCTGGATATTCAATGCCAGGGCCATATCCAGCAATCGGCATTGAATATCTGGGTTGGTCAGATGGCAGCAAAGCTAACTTGAGCGATATTCAGCCGCTGCCCGGTTAGGTTTTGCAGGGAAAGTTAGGCCAACCTTTAAGGTGCCTAACATTTGCTGCTTAGGGATAACAGGACAGCGACTGAATAATGCCCCTGCATGGTTATCTCTGGTACTGCCTCCACTACAGTCCTGGAATGCGCTGATGCTAGCCGGCAGGCATCATGGCATTCAATGGCAGCATCCAGGGATATTTAGCCGCACTAACCACGTTAGTGCTGCTAAATATCCTGGTCAATGCTATTAATACAGTTAGCAAGTCTGCTTACCACATTAATCGCACTGAATATCAGCCCATCAGTGTTCAAGGAGTACAATAACAACAGCAATTCCGAGCATCCAGGTCTTGCACTGATCAGGCTACATAAGAAAATAAGAAATGTCTTACTGGGTCAGACCAAGGTTCATCAAGCCCAGTATCTCGTTTCCAACAGTGGCCAATCCAGGCCGCAAGTACCTAGCAAGTTCCCAAAGAGGCACAAGGATTCCACAATGCTCGTCCTGCGGCAAGCAGTGGATTTCCTGGGTCCTCTTTAATAATGATTTATCGATCTTTATTTATTTATTTATTTATCTATTTCTTCTATATCGCCCCTTCCAGAGATCAAGGGCGGTATAGAAGAAATAGATAAATAAATAAATAAAGATCCAGGAACTTGTCCAAACCTTTTTTAAACCCAGCTACACTAACAGCTTTTACTACATCCTTCGATAACGAATTCCAGAGTTTGATTACGCGTTGAATAAAAAAATATTCTCTTATTAGTCTTAAATAGGTTGCATTGTAGCTTCATTGTGTGTCCCCTAGTCTTTCCACTTTTTGATGGCGTAAACAACTGATCTATGTTTACCCGTTCCACTCCATTCATGAATTTATAGACCTCTATCATATCTCCCCTCAGCCATCTTTTTTCGAAGTTGAAGAGCCCCAACCTTTTAAACCTCTCCTCATAGAGGTATCCTTCCATTCCCTTTAAAATTGTTGTCGCTCTTCTTTGTACCTTTTCTAATTCAGCTATATCCTTTTTAAGATATGTCGACCAGAATTGCACACAATATTCAAGGTGCGCTCGCACCATGGAACGATACAGAGGCTTTATAATATCTTTTGTTTTATTCTCCATTCCTTTCCTTATGATTCCTAGCATTTTATTTGCTTTCTTGGCTGCCGCTGCACACTGGGCAGAGGGTTTCAACATACTATCCATGATGACGCCTAAATCTTTTTCCTGGATGGTAGTTTCTAAGGCGATACCTTGTATTGTGTAACCATTGTTTAGGTTGTTCTTTCCTGAATGCATAACTTTGCACTTGTCCACATTAAATTTCATTTGCCATTTGGACTCCAGTCTTCCAATTTTTCAAGGTCCTCTTGCAATTTTTCACAATCTTCTTGCGGTTTATCAACTTTGAATAATTTTGTGTCATCTGCAAATTTGATCACCTCACTCGTTATTCCCATTTCCAGGTCATTTATGAATATGTTAAAAAAACAGTGCGCCCAGCACAGATTCCTGCGGTACTCTACCTTTCTCCATTGAGAAAATTGGCTATTTAGCCCTATTCTCTTTTCTATCTTTTAACCAGTTCCTGATCCACAATACTACACTGCCTCTAATCCCATGACTTTTTAAGTTCGCAAGAGTCTCTCATGAGAGACCTTGTCAAAGGCTTTCTGAAAATCCAGATACACTATATTAACTGGCTCACCTTTGTCTGCCTGTTTATTCACACCCTTAAAAATATATAATAGATTAGTAAGACAAGACTTTCCTTGGCTAAATCCATGTTGGCTTTCTCCCATTAAACCATGGCGATCTACATTGTCAGTAATTTTATTCTTTATAATGGTTTCTACCATTTTGCCCAGTACTGACGTCAGGCTCACTGGTCTGTAGTTTCCTGGATCATCCTTAGAACTCTTTTTAAAAATTGGCATTACATAGGCCACTCTCCAATCATCAGGTACTAGTGATGATTTTAATAATAGTTCACATATTACTAATAGTAGGTCTGTAATCTAATATTTCAGCTCTTTGGATACCATCCGGTCCAGGTGATTTGCTACTCTTTAGTTTATCAAACAGTTGTAATACATCTTCCTGGTTTATTGATATTTCTTTCAATTCTTCTGCTACAACACTTTTATATACCATTTCAGGCATGGGTAACTTCCCTACATCTTCTTCAGTAAAGACTGAAGCAAAGAATTCATTCAGTCTCTCTGCTATGGCCTTATCATCTCTTAGCGCCCCTTTTACCCCTCTATCATGCAGTGGTCCAACTGACTTTCAAAGATTTTTTGCTACGAATGTATTTGAAAAATGTTTCATTATGCATTTTTGCTTCCATGGCAAGCTTTGCCTGCCTTATCAATGCCTTGCATCTAACTTGCTAATGCTTATGTTGTTTCTGATGTTCGTCATTAGGCTCCTTTTTCCATTTCCTGAAGGATGCTTTTTTGGCAAGTCTTTCTGACCTCTCCTTTAAACCATGCTGGATGTTTTTTGGCCTTCCTTCCACTTTTCCTAAAGCGTGGAATACATCTGGTCTGGGCTTCCAAGATAGTACTTTTAAACAACACCCATGCTTGATGTAAATCTTTAACCTTTGCAGCTGCTCCTTTTAGTTTTTTCTTAACTATTTTCTTCATTTTATCATAATCTCCCTTTTGAAAGATAAAAGGTAGTACTGTGGATTTCCATGCCATCTATATTCCATTTATTAAATCAAATGCGGTCATGCTATAATCACTATTGCCAAAACCCTTATCTCTTACACCAGATCCTGCATTCCACCAAGGACTAGGTCCCAAATAGCTTTCCTTCTTGTCAGTTCATGAATCAGCTGCTTCAAGAAGCAGTCATTTATTTCATCTAGAAACTTTATCTCTGTAGGATGTCCTTCTGTGACCTTGACACAGTCGATACCAGGGTAATTGAAATCACCCATTATTATTGTGTAGTAATTTTTGTTAGCTTCCCTGATTTCTTTAAGCATTTCATTATCCATCTGTTCATTCTGGCCATGTAGTTAGTAGTACACCCCCCACTGCCGTCGCCTTCTGCGTTTTACATGGAACTTCTATCCATAGAGGTTCTACAGTATATTTTGTCTCCTGCAAAACTTTAATCCTATGTGACTCAATGCCCTCTGTAACATAGAGCGCGACCCCTTCACTAATTTGATCTTCTCTATCATTGTGATATAGTTTGTATCCAGGTATCACAGTGCCCCGCTGGTTGTCCTCCTTCCACCAGGTCTCTGATATGCCAATCATATTGAACCTTTTATTTAGTGCTATATATTCTAGCTCTCCTATCTTATTTTTTCTTACATTTCTTGCCTGATGGGAGAAAACGGCATAGTTTGTTGCTTTACAGAAGCTGCTGTTTCTCCTATTTCCCCCCAGGATCATACATTTTTCCTGCTCATTCTTCTGTGGGAAATCTTTAATTTTCTCTGTCAGCTTTAGGAAATGTGTATCTCTGATATCTTTATACTTGGCACACAGCACAAGAAGAAATGAATTTCTGTCTCCATCTCTCCAGTACTGCACTCGTGCAGATTTTGGCCTCCTGCAGTTTCCTGTTCAGTTTTTGTCTGCATCTTTTTATTTCTAGTCACTTATTCTGTATTTGGTGTATTTGTGTTTTGCATGTGTGAGGTCGGGTATTCTGCTAGTGCTTAGTTGCTATGCAGGGATCTGTAGCAGTCCAGTTTGTTCTGTTTTCGGATTTGTGCTTCCCAGGCATATTTGTGTTCTACAGTATGTCAAAGTGTTTGATTGTCTGTCATAGGCAGGGTTGTGTCTGTTTGGGTTCTGGGTGTTGATGTTAGTTTGGTGGGGCAGGTGTGCTATAGATGTTTAATGTGTTTTTCCCAGAACTTAGTATCACCTCCCAGTGTGCCTCCCAGTGGAGGGAGTCTTTGTTGCTGTCATTGAGATGACACCAGAATTTGAATATTCTTTAACATAAGAACATAAGATATGCCATACTGGGTCAGACCAAGGTCCATCAAGCCCAGTATTCTGTTTCCAACAGTGGCCAATCTAGGTCATATGTACCTAGCAGTTTCCCCAAGAGACACAAGTTCCACAATGCTTGTACTGGGTCAAGCATTGATATCTTCGGTCACTTCTTAATAATGGTTTATGGACCTTTCCTCCAGGAACTTGTCCAAAGCTTTTTTAAACCCAGCTACACTAACAGCCTTTACTACATCCTCCGGTAACACATTCCAGAGTTTGATTACACGTTGAGTGAAAAAATATTTTCTTTTATTAGTCTTAAATAGTTTACCCTGTAGCTTCAGTGCATGTCCCCTAGTCTTTCTATATTCTGATAAGGTAAACAATCGATCTACGTTTACCCGTTCCACTCCGTTCATTAATTTATAGACTTCTATCATATCTCCCCTCAGCTGTCTTTTTTCCAGGTTAAAGAGCCCCAACCTTTTTAGCCTTTCTTCATAGGAGTATCCTTCCATCCCCTTTACCATTTTGGTGGCTCTTCTCTGAACCTTTTCTAAAATTGCTATATCCTTTTTAAGATACGGCGACCAGAATTGCACACAATATTCAAGGTGCGGTCTCACCATGGAACGATATAGAGGCATTATAATATCTTTTGTTTTATTTTCCATTCCTTTCCTTATCATACCTAGCATTCTATTTGCTCTCTTGGCTGCCGCTGCACACTGGGCCGAGGGTTTTAACATGGTATCCACAATGACGCCTAAATCTTTTTCCTGGGTGGTGGTTCCTAATGTGGAACCTTGCATCGTGTAACCATAGTTTGGGTTGTTCTTCCCTAGGTGCATAACCTTGCACTTGTCCACATTAAATTTCATCTGCCATTTTGATGCCCAGTCTTCCAATTTATCAAGATCCTCTTGCAATTTTTCACAATCCTCTTGGGTTTTAACAACTTTAAATAGTTTTGTGTCATCTGCAAATTTGATAACCTCACTCGTTATTCCACTTTCCAGGTCATTTATGAATATATCAAAAAGCAGCGGATCCAGCACAGATCCCTGGGGTACACCACTATTCACCTTTCTCCATTGGGAAAATTGGCCATTTAGCCCTACCCTCTGCTTTCTATCTTTTAACCAGTTCCTGGTCCACAATAGTACACTGCCTCCTATCCCATGACTCTTTAGTTTTGCCAAAAGTCTCTGATGAGGGACCTTGTCAAAAGCTTTCTGAAAGTCCAGATACACAATATCAACCGACTCACCTTTGTCCACCTGTTTATTCACTCCTTCAAAAAAACATAACAGATTAGTAAGACAAGATCTTCCTTGTCTAAAGCCATGTTGGCTGTCTCCCATTAGGTTGTGACTATCTACATGTTGAGTAATTTTATTCTTTATGATGGTTTCTACTATTTTTCCCGGTACTGATGTCAGGCTCACCGGTCTGTAGTTTCCCGGATCACCCCTGGAACCCTTTTTAAAAATTGGTGTTACATTGGCGATCCTCCAATCTTCAGGTATTAGAGATGATTTTAATGATAGTTCACAGATTACTGATAGCAGTTCTGCAATCTCATATTTCAGTTCTTTCAACACCCTTGGATGTATACCATCCGGCCCAGGTGATTTGCTACTCTTCAGTTTATCTAATAGTTGTAAGACATCTTCCCGATGTATCGATATTTCCTCCAATTCTTCCGCACCTTTAAATACCACTTCAGTCATGGGTAACATCCCTACATCTTCCTCAGTAAAGACCGAAGCAAAGAATTCATTCAGTCTCTCTGCTATCGCCTTGTCGCCTCTTAGTGCTCCTTTAACCCCTTTATCATCTAATGGACCAACTGACTCTCTCACAGGTTTTTTGCTACGAATGTACTTGAAAAGGTCTTTGTTTCGCGTTTTTGCTTCCGCAGCAAGCTTCTTCTCAAATTCTCTCTTTGCCTGCCTTATCAATGCCTTGCATTTGACTTGCCAGTGCTTGTGCTGTTTCCAGGTTTCGTCGTTTGGCTGTTTTTTTCCATTTCCTGAAAGATGCTTTTTTGGCAACAACAGCCTCTCTGACCTCACCTTTAAAACATGCTGGCAGTTTTTTGGACTTCCTTCCACTTTTCTTAAAGCGTGGAATACAGCTGGTCTGGGCTTCCAAGATAGTATTTTTCAACAACACCCAAGCTTGATGTACGTCTTTAACCTTCGCAACTGCTCCTTTTAGTTTTTTCTTAACTATTTTCCTCATTTTATCATAGTCTCCCTTTCGAAAGTTAAAAGGTAGTACTGTGGATTTCCTTACTATCCCTCCTCCACTAATTAAATCAAAGGCGATCATGCTATGATCACTATTGCCAAGTGGCCCCAACACCCTTATCTCTTGCATTAGATCTGGTGTTCCACTAAGGACTAGGTCTAATATGGCTTCCCCTCTGGTCGGTTCATGAACCAGCTGCTCCAAGAAGCAGTCATTTATTTCATCTAGGAACTTTATCTCCCTAGCACAGCGATGGTGAACCTATGGCACGCGTGCCAGCTGTGGCACGCGAAGGCCTTGCAGCTGGCACGCAGGAAGGTCCGCATTTAAAAAAATAAAAAAAAGCTGTCTTCTGCCGCTTCCGGGGCCGCCGCGGCAGAATCAAGTGTGCCGCGGGGCCCCCCCTGTGCCTGGCAGAGCCTGCCCTCCAGATCCTGCCTTCCCCGGTATCAGTCCCTGTTTCCAGCTTGTCACACGTGCCGGCTTTCAGAGCGCGAGGGGAGAGTTTCTCCCTCGCTGCTCTGTTAAGCCCGCGGGGGCTGATGGGAAGTTCCCATCAGCCCCCGCGGGCTTAACAGAGCCGCGAAAGGGAAACTAGTTCCCTTTGCGCTCTGAAAGCCGGCGCGTGTGACAAGCTGGAAACAGGGAGCTGATACCGGGGAAGGCAGGATCTAGAGGGCAGGCTCTGCCAGGCACAGGGGGGGCCCCGCGGCACACTCGATTCTGCCGCGGCGGCCCCGGAAGCGGCAGAAGACAGCTTTTTTTTATTTTAAATTTTGGCTGGGCTGGGCTGGGGGGGTTAGGAGTGGTGATGGGCGCTGCGGGGGGATTAGGAGTGGTGATGGGCGCTGGGGGGTTAGGAGTGGTGATGGGCACTGGGGGGGTTAGGAGTGGTGATGGGCACTGGGGGGGTAGGAGTGGTGATGGGTGCTGGGGGGGTTTAGGAGTGGTGATGGGCTATGGGGGGGGGCTTAAACTAAAAATTGGGTGATGGATTAGGACTGGAGGGCTGGTGGGATTAGGACTGGAAGTGGGGAGATGGGGGTTAGGACTGATAATGGGCTCTGGGGGGCTTAAACTAAAAATTGGGTGTGGGGGGATTAGGACTGGAAATGGGCTGGTGGGATTAGGACAGAGTGGGCTGATGGGGAGGTTAGGACTGGTAATGGGCTATGAGGGGGCTTAAACTGAAAATGGGGTGATGGGGATTAGGACTGGAAATGGGCTGGTGGGATTAGGACTGGGAGTGGGCTATGGGGGGCTAGGACTGGTAATGGGTTGGGGGGGTTGCTAGGACTGGAAATGGGCTGAGTGGAAGGGGGCTTGAATTGCAAATAGCTGATGGGGGACGGGGCTTGGAATGGAAATGGGCTGAGGGGAAGTGGGGGCTTGAACTGCAAATAGCTGATGGGGACGGGGCTTGGAATGGAAATGGGCTGAGGGGAAGTGGGGGGCTTGAACTGCAAATAGCTGATGGGGAGGGGGACTTGGAATGGAAATGGGCTGAGTGGAAGGGGGCTTGAACTGCAAATAGCTGATGGGAAGGGGGGCTTGGAATGGGCTCTTAGGGGAGGGAGCTAGGACAGGAAATGGGCTGATGGAGGGGCTAGGATAGGACTGGGAATTGGGTGTTGGGGGAGCTAAGTTTGGAAATGGGCTGTGGTGGGGGCTTGGATTGAAATGGACTCATGGAGGGGCTAGAACTGGAAGTAGGCTCATGGGGGGCTTGGATTAGAAATGGGCTGAGTGATGGTGGGGCTAGGAAAGGACTAGAAATGGGCTGATGGGAGGCTGGTATTGGAAATGAGCTGATGAAGGGACTCGGATAGGATTGGAAATGGACTGATGGGGGGCCAGGACTGGAAATGGGCTGATGTGGGGACTAGAAGGGAGCGGATACTGGGTGGGGCTGGAATTAAAAGGGAGCTGATGTTGGGGGAGATTAGAAGGGGATGGGGCTGGGAGAGTGAAATGGAGAGGGGAAACATATTTTGTGTGGGAGGGAAGAAAAATGTACAATTGGCCGGGTATTGGGAGACTAAAAAAGGAGAAAGATTATTATGTTAAAGCAGATGAAGAGAGAGAATGGAAAAAAACTAGAAGAGAAGAAAGGAGAAATGGACAGCAGACGATGGAGAGATAGCAGAAGACACAAATAAACCAGAAAAAAGTGGCTGGAACAATTGCAACTGAAAAAAATGCACAAAAGGTACAAAGATATCTCTTTATTTTGAATTTATTAACTGGAATATGTCAGCTCTGGGAAATGTGCATCATTAGTGTCTGTGCTTTGTTTAGTACAAGAGGAAATTAATTTATAGTTTTATTTCTACAGTGTTGTTGTACATTCCAAGTTTGGCTTTTGGGGTTCCCAGTTTAATTATTGCCTTCCTGTTTCTAAATTGAATGAAATCATTAAGGGGGATGTTTACTAAACACCGTTGCTGTGCGGGTCCCCATTAGTGTGCGTGTGCCATATAAGGAGTGGGCGGGCCAGGCAGAAAAAGGAAAATGAAATGGGATAAAGCGATCGCACATATGCGTGGGGCGCAAGTGTGCGGGGTCCACATTAGCGCGTCAGAAGGCCAAGTGGCGCGCTGCTGGCCACACAAAAGAACACAGCTGTAGTACAACGGTGAAGACACTGAGCAATGGTGCAAGGGCCATGGGTTCAAACCCCCACTGTGCACAATGAACAAGGCTGTCTCAGGCAGTACCTATTATGGGGAGGAATATATTTTAGGAGGCAGTCAAAATCTGGGAGGCAGAATGCGGTGCGCCGAAGTGCAAAGACAAGAACAGAGCCACAGCACAAAGGTGAAGACACTGACCAATGAAGTAGGGAGCAGGGGATCAATCCCCCCCAGTGCACACTGAAAGCAGTTGTCTGTGTCATTATTTTCGCAGCCACACAAATCATGGCCGACAGAAGTGCTTGCGCTGCTGTGCGTAAAGCGTCGCACGAATGGTTTTGGAGGGCCACGAATACTGGGAGGCATAAGTCGCGCATTGATGGGAAAGCAGAAGAACTGAGCCACAGCATGATGGTATGAACAATGACCAATACTGCAGGGAGCAGGGGTTTGTACACTGAAGACAGCTGGCTGAGGCATAGGAAAACTTGGTGGCATAAGGGGTTGTGGTGCTGGTCATAAGGGTGTGTGGCAATGGTTGTGGAGGCATAATAATGTTGGACAGGCATATGGTGGTGTGCTGATTTGCAAGCACACAAACACAATCGCTGTGCAATGGTGCAGGGATCAGGGGTGCAATCCCCCACAATGGCAAATGAACATGTCTGGCAGAGGCAGTACCTGTAAGGGGTAAGATTGCCTCAGGAGGGTGTTATTGGATATGTGTGCAATAATCGTTTTCTAGCAAATGTACTCTCAGAGCACTGTAACATAATGTGCCCCTGAAGTCACCCCAGAGGACACATCTCTAAATGCAGTGTCTGCCACGCCACCCTACAATGTTGCTGAAAGAGTGGCCGAGGGTGCCGCATATAGGGTGCCCTATGAGGCAGGGAAAGGTCACAGCACTGTTTCTGCTGGCAGCACTGTGCATTGTAACGTATGGAAAAAATAAGTAGGTGTGCTGACACAGTTCTGGCATACGTGATTTAGCAGTGAGGGACTGCAGACAGCCCCTGGTTACTGATATCAACAGGGTGTCAGAGTTAATCTCATATTGCAATCCTTTGCCTGGGCCTGCCTGCAGCCCGTCGCTGTGAAATCAGCAATGGCAGACCTGGGTCAGGCCTTATTTATATACCAAGGTGGGGCTGTAGACAGGACCTGGTGACTCATATCAACATGGAATCAGAGTCAATATCATCGATTAAACTGCCCTATTACCTCTGGAGACTGAAATCCCCGGACTAACACAGCTCCATGGCATCCATGGTCTGTTGAAAATACACACACCCCTATGTCATGAATGCTGAAAACTGGTGAATACACCAATGATGTTGCAGGGGTCCTGGTTTGCTCTTTCCAGTGAATAAGGGTGGCTGAGGTATGTCCCCTCTCTGTGAGCAAGTGCACAGCAAGCATTCCTGGCATAGTAAGACAACTACACCCTTGTGCCATATATCATTGCACCTTTCATGGTGCAGCACACGTAACATCACAAACATACGCTGTCAGCAAACGGGAAATGTAAGTGTTCCCCAGAGGCCCTGTTGAAAGGCTGTCCACTCCCAGGCCACTATCGTAGGCACCCCATAAGCTGTCTGAATCAAAGGTGTGCCAGAAGATGCGCCAAGGATGTATAGGTGAAATCAAAAGGATTAGCTGAGAACAGTTACATCTCCCAATTTGAATGCAAACAGAGGTATGTGCCAAACACACACATAACACAAACACTGCACAGAGCAGAGACCACAGACAATACCAAAGTAAATGAAGGACTGACATAAGTTGATGGGCTGCAGTAAGTAGCTGCAGGCCATGTGACACCCCTAAAATGTGAAAAACATATCGTCGGCAGCTAAATCCATGCACAGATTGATGGTAATGTAACATGCTATACTGACAGTGTGCGACAGAGGATGGGAAGATGTGTGTAGCAGGGGAGGCAGAAACAGAGGAATATGTGAAATATCAGGATGATGGTGGAGTACAAGTGCTAGGCAGAGCACACACACGAGAGGCAAGCAGGTTGAGATGCAATGCACGAATTTGTGGTAGTCCACGACGTGGTTCAGCAGCAAGCACATCAGGGTAGGATGGCACATAGCTGGCAGAGAAAGGATGGACGGAAGGGTGTCTCACAACTAAGGTAATGGTACAATGTGGTCATGCCACCGATGTGCACACATATGACTGGCACACGAATGAAAAGCACATATGCAGGACAAGCATACAAACCCAACAGAGTAGACAGTAAGCACAACGACGACCAATAGCACAAATGGCAATGGCTAAACCGGTAAGCAACACCGCCCATGTGAGGTCATCAGCAAAGGCTGCTTAACCAAAAACTGCATGCCAGTACACAAAACGCCTGCTGGCTGTCAAGTCATACAACCACAGAAAAAACAAATCTGGAGCAAATGCACATGCTGATCCCCCATGTACAGATCTAATTGCTCTCTGTATTTTGCAACACCGACACCTGCACAAACACAATGAAATGTCCTGCACTGACTACAGCATGCAAAACAAGGAAATAATTACGCACAAGGGTATCAGAGGATGCTCCCTGGATCAGGTGAATAATCTGGATAAGAACACGAGACAGCTCAACATGCAATCAGGTGTAGCACACAAACCACCTGAATCACAGCAAAAATGAAGGCCACATGCAATGGGATGTAAAGACCCTAAAGTGTGAGGCGGCTATAACAAAACAAATGTCATGGCTAGGCAGCACAGAGGATGCACCGTTTTCTACAGTGATGAAAGGGAAGGGTGTGTGTAGAGGTGAGGAACCTGGTGGTACCTCATGGTCCACTTAGCCCAGTGGAATAAAAAAAACAAGATGACATGTGTGGAAAAGACATGCATACAACAGAGTTCAAACACATGACTGTAGCCAATACCAAAAACACGACAATGAGCACATTCTAGCACAAATATCGCAAAGGGATGGTGTGTATGTCAAGCGTTCATACACAGTGATGTGCCATGTGGCTGTCACATACAGAGCTGCCACTGTACAAGGATGTGAGCACATGTGCCCCATGTACATGAACAGCACAGGAACACATAAAGGGGATGTATGCTCAAATAATGGAGGACTAACATAGTGAAGTGAAACATGGCTTGCACCCCAAACAACCAGTGAACAAGTCACACCAGCACCCCATGTGGCCTACGACAGGTTATGTAACCCTCCATCACCTAGCAACAACAACAACATCATCTACATGCTGTGACATTGCCAGGAGGAAAATGGATTCCCGGCCTCACAAGGAGCCATGACAGATACAAAGGCACACATTGAGCATAGTGACAGACCTGAAATGCAATCAGCAAATGAGACAAATGTTGGTTAAATACATAACTTTATGTGGTTTGCACATCACAAATAGTGTATACAGTGCCATCATAATATGAGGGCTGACGGCATCCCTTTGGAAAGCGCTCAAAACCACAATGCCACCTCCTACACAAAGGTCACTTGCTTGACACCAAATTAGCGACAACAGATAGAATGGGCATCAGGTGCATGCTCTGCACCTCACACCAGACCCCCCCAGCCCCCCCTTGCTGCTGAATGTCGCAAATGTGTCACCCACATATGAGTGCATGTACAGAGTAGATGCTGCATGCTGAGGACCCAACACACCTCATCTGTCCCTCAGAAAATATCCATATGTCCAAACAGGGGTCAGACTAACTCCTAAAAGATATTTTGGTCAAAGTTTGTGAATGTCAAAAAACATGCAATAAAAGTATTGGTGACGCTGACATCCCAATGCCTGATATTGCATTACACGCTACACCACTGTGGACACAAACAATCATGTAAATCACAATAAGCATCTGCTAACAGGTACCACATGCACATGAACACAGACATAATACCAACCCAACAACCAGAAGAAAAATGCACATATAAACACCATCAAGAAGGTCAACATGCACTGTTGTATTGGGGAAACAGTGCTTTGTCACATATACCAGGATACATGGAATTCTCAAGTTACGAAGTCCTATGGTCAGGCACACAGCCACACTCCAAACATAATGTGGCAATGTGAGTGTCGCTACCACAAGCCATAATCATGACCGTGAGGATGGGAAATGCAAGGTGTGTACAGACATGCTGACTGTCATTTATGCACAGTAAACCAACACAAGAAGCAGCATATGAATAAGGAAATAATGGACAAACATATTACAGGGATCCACACAGAAGCCATATGTCCACATGTTGTGTCTCAGAAACATAGTCAGTCAGTTGCACAAGCACAAGCCACATTGCAACATGATATAGTGATGACACACATGCATGTAAGCACCCTTGGGTCACTGAACACATCATTCCAAGATGTTGTTGTGCGTGAAAGCATTGTGGAGTAAACATAGGGATCATGTCCAGGTGGAAAATAGGTGGATGTAGACAATAGGAGCATCCCATCGTTGGCTACATTACAAATACATGGCCTGTATGCTTGTGTTGTAAGAAAAACATGCGAATATCGTTGGTGCCATGTTACAGCCATGGTCAAAACACAGCGAAAAAACAACTGTGGCAAAATGTACCACCTACAATGTCCATGTCAGTTGCTGCTGCACAAGGGGGGATCATTGTAAAACATCAGAATTGTATCTGCAATCCAACAACTCATGTTAAATTTGTTTTTGCAGCTCTGGCCATGCATAGTCAAGTGTCTGTGTTCAATATACCACAGTCCTTCAAAGTGCATGTGTGTCCCCTACAATGAGGAGCACTTCCTGCCAAACAATTGCATCAGCAGTGCCATCGACACCTCTGTCATGGGGAAATCAGTAGTCAAAGATCAATAATGTCCATCCCAGTCATGTGTTGCACTCTCAGAGGTAAAACATCCAATGGCAAAATGTCATAGCAAAGACTTGCATGGTGGTCTGTCCTCAAACAGGTGGGTGGTGCTGACAATGGTTGCAGTGTAAGACATGTGTCTGGTCTGTCGTCTGGCCTGTGTCAGGAGAGGGGAAGTATTGTATCGTCAGACACCCTGGAAAATAAACAAAAATGTCATAACGTCACAGCTTTGGATATGCTGAAGAAAGGGATACAAAGGCAAACATGACCTGATAGCAACATTAAACATAACCTTGTGGCCAACATCATTATTCCACAACACAGACATGGGTGTCACATGGATATGTTAATGTCCATGCTCCAGTCACACAGGTGTGTTGCAGCTACACACCATATGCAGCTGTCCATGTGAGCATAGAGGAAATGTTACATGACCATCACAACAACATCAAATCATCACCAGTTAAAGACAGATGTAATGATCCCAAAAGAAAACACATAGACATACCATGTGTGTGCATCAGGTGTATCGCACCAATCGCTTGAGTCAATACACAACAAGATCAGGTACACCTGAAGGGAGACAATGTCAACAAAAGGTGGAGAATCAGCATGTCAAGCCACTGTTGATGACTGGCCAGATTATGTGCATATCTGGAAAAAGAAATAAAAACACACCAGTGCTTAATCACAACACAATACACATGTCCTCTCAATGCACACAACACATCACCCTAATGTTGACAACGTAAACGCCACTATGTAAGAGGTAGCATAGTCACAACAGACACCCAGGGGCACAGACCCATAACAGCACATGATAATGTATGATGTATGAGCAATGCGTCATCACACAGGCAACCGAGAAACAGCCACACAAACAGTATGCAAATGTAAAATTGCCATCTGTAACACATGGCCTGTATGTGCACAGGTGTATATCTGTACATATAACGGCCCAGTGAACATGCAAAGATACCCTGTTGTTGTCTGATAGTACATTGCTTGGGGACAGAGAAAGTGTAGGCAAACTACAGGAAACAACATCCTACACACACATGCAGGTCTGCTGTACATGTCACATTGAGAGTGTGGCAGTGGACATGCAGAACCAAAACACAAGGGAATATGAGTGACAACATCAAGAGATGGGTTACCGAGGCTAAACCTAACAAATAGGAAACCAAATCATCTGTGCAATATGACAGATCAGTAAACACAATTACTGCAGGCACACACAATGTCTATGTACATCCACCTACCAAAACCAAATGCATATTTGCTGATGTACAGACACATGACAATGCACCAGCCCAACAGCATCCGAAAAAAGTATGTCCTCTGCATTTGGAGACATAAGAGAAGCAAACAAATGTAATGTTATAGCTGTGAATCACACATTGCACCGTCACGTCATCATCTGTCACACCCCACAACAGCCCACAATTACAGACTGCTCCCTATCACAATGTACATATCTCATACATGTCAAAGGCATCATGGAGGTGTTGCAGGCGATCTACAGGTGTGTGTAGTGTCCCTGTCCCCTCCCTTACCTCTCTGTCCTTGTACACACAGAGCAATAGAGGTGGATGCGTACACCAGGCTTTTGTCTCATTCCCAGATTGCAATATACCCCTTGTAGCACCAGTTTGGCAGAAAGGACCCCTCTACCTGTTGAATGTTCTCCCAAAGTTGTATGTTAACCCACTGGCAATTGGCAAAACGCACTGGAAATATGCACCTCCACCTCATGTATCCACGTATCAAAAACATATCCTGGTTTGTACATCTCATATCTTCTGTAATATTGGCAGCTATGTGCTGATGATATGCACAAATAGCATTCAAAATGTGCTACATGTTGTAAAAAACACCACCCCATGTCTGCATGTGACAAACCCCTGAGGGCTGCATGCCATCCCAATGTGTGTTAGTCAGCACATCAAAACATGCATACCCTACATGTGCAACTCTGATAAATAGCTGGCACTTAAGTCTGTGTATGTAAGCCAATGTATTCCTCGCTTGCTTGTGTCTGCAATAAATTTGTTCCTATGGTCTGTGTTCTCGTGACCTGCACACATACACAGCCTGTATCAGACGCATGATGGCAGATGTTGTCACAGCATCAGCGAGATACGCCATTTAATCCATGAAATACCTGCTATACCACAAGACAGACCCCCATTCTGTGCACCACTGGCTACTGTAAACCACCCTTGATGTTTCTGCCTAATACATCTCACGATGTGTAGATATCCATCACTGCAGTGAAGGTAGACTCACCAAGGTACAAATGTTGTAGTAAAACCCCTTGCTGGACAGTGCACAGGTCCCCCCCCCCCCTAGACATATCCATGTCATGGCTACCTGCTCACCTACCACATTTTGACACACGTCACGGTTGACATCCACAAACCACACACATTGTTGATACAATCCTCACATACTAGCACTAACTATGTCTATTGTGCTTTGTGTGACATGTTGCCACACACATGAGGAGCACTCAAACATAGGCATCGCACAGGAGCTTAATACCAACAAAAGCATCACAAATGTGTCTGATGTAAATGCAACACAATGGACAAATGTCCACAAACAGGGAGTAAACGCCCAACGTGAACATCGCAACATATGTCTGACACTGTGCCGGCAGCCATATAATGTAAAATAGCACCATGTGGTCTGACAAACAGCTGCTGCTATCACAGACCGACACTAACTGGGAATGTCACCCGCCAAACATCCCACAGAGATACCAACAAACCCACACATCATCTGCAACCAACTGTTGTTGTGCACTCCCCACATTATTTGTGCCACACCCAGGCACTTATGTGATGTTCGCATTGAGAGTCAACTGTTAATGCAGTGTTGCATACACATGCAATATGTACATAAAACATAACCCAATAACCATTACACACATTGTATAGCACATTCGTGTGGTAAGATAATTAATACGTACATGAGAACAGCTCTGCAATCAGCCTCCGCCTGACCGCTGAGCCCTCCCGTGTGTCACCACTGGCACGTACAGGGGGGCACATTGGATCTTCCTCAAGATCCGCATTAATCTCTGCAGGGATATCGTGCCTGAGAGCAATGTTGTGCAGGATGAAACAGGCTATGATAATCTCTGCAACACTGCGTGGCTTATATTGTAAGGCCCCACCTGTCCTATCCAGACACCTGAAGCGACTCTTCAAAACGCCAAAGGTGCGCTCTATGACTGAGCGGCTGGAGGCATGGGCCTCATTGTACCTCTGCTCTGCACGTGTCCGTGGCTGACGAACAGGAGTCAGCAGCCAGGGGCGACAACCATATCCTGCATCACCTGCAGAAAGAAATGTTGCATGTAAATGCAGGGGTCCATGTGAAACATTCCTCACAGCTGTGTAGACATGAGATACAAACCCACAAAACATGATGACACTAATATCAAGCACAACAACTGTGCAGCTCTAACAGATATACATATGATGACATAAAATTAACACATGGCCTATGCAGCCTGTAAACACCTAGCAAATATTAAAAAGGTTCCAGAGACACCCTTAGCTTGTGTGTGTGTGTGTGTGTGTGTGTGTGTGTGTGTGTGTGTGTGTGTGTGTGTGTGCAACATGCGTATGGTAATGCAGTTACTGTCCACATCTGCAACACCACAACTGTGAGACCACAACAGCAATCCAATGCTCACATAATCAAAGGGTATGTCTCATCACTAACTGAGAAAAAACACACAGCCATTTGCGAGAGCCACACATATACACCATGTATGCCATGGAGGTATGTAAGAATGAAAAACATATCACCTATATACATCCTGTTGATGAAGGTCAGCATATCAAGATTTGTTAGTCAGCCAACATATGCTGTGTAGTGCTGTTTGCTAATCCCTGTAATTGCCATCCTCTGCACATTCCCCATCCTGTACACATCCCTTTGAAGGTACAGTCGTCCAACATGCACACTGTACCCCTCATTAGTATGCCCACAAAACACATGCATAGCCACATTACCGTCCTGTGTAGCTGGTTCCAATACCTCCCTGTATGTACCCACTTAGTCCCCCTGCTATAACTGTAATTCTCTCCACAATGTGAGGCTAAGTGAGGATGGGCAGACAAGTTGACAGTAACTTACGCTCATCTACAGTGGCAAAAGGTACTGTAAACCCTATATAGTGTTCCAAGCCTGCTGTGACATAGCCAATATGTATGGCCAGAGATATGCACACGTCTCATTCCTGCTGGAAAGCTCAACATCATCCATGAGATATTATGATACACCTACTCATGTTAGCTATTGACTCCTGGGTTGACAACTCCATCACAGAGTGCGTGTGTGAAACTAAAACACACATGACACGTGTGTAGTTATACGGATTGCCCAAAAAATAAATGTTAAATGACCTCGAAACATTATGCAACAATTAACCATCATCACATTAGTATGTGATGGACAAAACCCCCCACCCCCCAACCCATGTGTGCATATGCTCACAACATGCACTCTGAGGGGAGCATCAACAACAGTGACAAATCCACGGTGGTGTATTCACATGTACAACAAGTGCATGTTAAGATAATATACTGTTAAGAGCCATTATGATCTGCGGTTAATGTCTGTGGTATTAGTAGACGTACAGACACCTGTCATCATGTATACTGACACCAGTCCTGTGGATAACATCTATCATATTTGAAGTGCATTTGTTCCAAAATAATACATCAGCATCTGTGATTACACATAGAGACATGTAGAAAGACATACATAGATAACACATTCTGCCATAATCACCCAGCAAAATACAATCGGCATATCGCCCCTCCTCAAATTGTGTGAAATAGTGCCGAGTGATGCAGGATATAGGAGTCATGGGTGGACCCTGCAAACCTAGTGACCACTTTCAGATGATGGAGATCTGCATCTCATACAACCTGACCATTCTGGGAATGGTTGGTTTTGCGGTTGCGTTACGCTACCTCCCTGTCTCTAGGCGGGACCAGGGCAACATGTGTGCAATCTATAGCTCCCATCACGTGTGGTATCCCTGCTAATGCCTCAAAGGCCTGGTTCAGGGTCCACCATTGTTGCCTAGGTGGGGCATGGCTATGTAATTCCCCACCCGGCTGACCATGGCACGCAGTACTTGGTGGAGACATCGTGAGAAGGTGGGGCGGCTCATGCCACCCACTGCGCCACAGGCACAGATGACTGGAAACAGCCGGAGGCAAGAAATGTAAGGCAGCAAGGAGCTTGACTAAACCTGGTATTGCATGGGACAGATCAGTCAGTTCGAGGTCAGGTCTTAGATCCTCATAGAGACCCCTAATAGCCCCCTTGTGCTCAGTCGGTAAAGGGAGATGACCTGGTTTCTCTCCGCATGTCATGGAGCTGGGGTCGGGGCCATGTAGAGGCGTGGCTGCCGAGCCTGCACCGTCGGCACGCCTTCTGACTGCCGTGCACGCACAGCACCTGGCCGGACCACCCCCACAGCTGCAGGTCTGAGTTGCTGCGGGACTATACCCATGCCCTGTTCCACAGCCCATCGACACCATCTCCCCTGTCCGGCAACCCAGCATCTGCCCACTACACAGACACATCAGAAACATATATAAACTCCTCCCGGCAAAAACCTAAAACCAAACAAAGCTGTCACACACCAAAAACCTATCTAAGCTATGTACAACTACACACCACAGACGGACTATACACACACAAGACAATACAATCCCCACACAAACACACCCAAACAATCTACACATACACCTGTGTAGACTCCCTTCCTGTCTCTCAGCAACACACTCCTACTCTTCTCCGCGTAGAACCTCAACGTGGACAAGCTGTACTCCGTCACTTATATATGTTTGTTTCATGCCTTGACGTGCAATGCGCATGCGCGCAATTGCTCGCAGAACGACAATCTTGTCGCGCGCGCATGCGGCAGCGCGACGCTACGCATGGGTGTCGGCATGTGCGTGGTGACACCTACATGCGCATTGCCTCGCACATGCGCAAAACGGACATAGACGCCCATGCGGCACTCACCGTAATGCGCATGCGTTGTCCTACAATGTCTCTCAGCGCATGTGGGTGTTCACGTGTACAGACACCCATGCGTAAGCCGGCACGTGCACGCCGCAGGAGCGCGATGCACGAGCGCGACGCACGAGCGCGACGCAAGAGCGCCACACCTGCACAAATGCGCATGTGCCGAAACAAAAGGTGAAAAAAAAAGGATAAATAGGCCTGAACACGTGGCACAAGTTGAGGGTTGTTAGAGGAGTTTCACCTACAGACAGAGAGATAGAGAGACATCCAGAGACAGAGCCTAGGTTAGGGGTAGTCCACAGGAAGGAGTGAGACAGACAGGTACAGAGTGCAATAGGGATTGAGGCTGTGGTGGGAGTAAGTCAGAGGAAGGAGAGATAGAGAGAGCTAGACAGAGTCTGAGGGAGAGAGGCTGTGTTAGGGGTACGGCACAGGAGAGAGGGAGAGGATAACAACATACGGTCAGTGTATTATCCCTGTCCCCTTGCTTATTTACGTGGACAGGTCCCTGTGTTAGAGTGTACTGTATTGTGTCCCTGTAGTGTAGTGTCCCTGTTATTTGTTTTGTGTGCTCTGTCCTGCTGTGTGTAGGTGAGTGTGCGTGTGGTGAAGAGGAGCCTGTGCCCAAGAGGGAGATGGAGAGGGACAGTGACAGAGAGGGTCAGGGGTGAGGGTGGTGGAGGATGTGGGCCAGCCAGTTGGTGCTGAGTCACCCATGGCACAGACTGCACAGGCTAGGCAGGAACAGGCAGGGCCATCTGCTGTGCCACAGCAGTCACATTACAGCCAAACAGCCAAAAGAAAAAGGATCCCTCTGCCTGCAACACAGAGGAAGAGAGCAGTAAAGTTCAGAGTGACAGGGAAAACCATATACTACTGTCATATGTCATAGACAACTATGATGTATTATTTGGCAGAATGAGCACACGCACAACTGTGGCAAACAGAGGCCGTGTGGGAGGATGCGCGTGCTGCAATGTCTGAGGTAGGGGGCCCTGCACGTGATATTGAAAGCCTCAAAAAAAGGTTTTCAGACATCAAGAGAGGTGTCCGTCAGCACATGGTTGCTGAAAAACAACATGCTATGGGCACAGGTGGCGGAGGCCCCTTCATACCCACACTCACGCCCCTCGAACAAGAACTCGCAACACGATTGGGAGGACATCTACCTTCGTGGACTGCCTGAGGCCCTTGATACCGCACATCCACATGCAGGTATGTACACTAACTGCTCTTTTGTGTGTCCTGTATAATCGCAACATTTCATACAGAACAGTCATATGCACATATACTCCCATATGTGTCACCCAATCCTCATCATGTCCTATCCTGGTGGAACATGTGTGTGATATATCCCGTACATCACCTCTTATGTTGACATGTCTGTGGTCAACATCCTAACGTAGCTCCTCAACCCATCCTCAAAATAATCTGGGATTGTGATGCACACACACACAGACACGAGTCGCTAGCCTACAAACACACCTGTGATTGCCATACACTCTATTACTGTGCTGGTCATTTCCAAGGCATGTTCCTATGACATTACATCAATAAAGTGCTGCATGTGCAGCTTAGTGGGCCAAAGGTGCTGTCTAGTTGCCATCCGCTACACAATGGGTCACTGCGAGTCACATGGAGCAATGATAAGATAAGCTGACATACAAATATGAACCATACTCAGAATCGCACACACACATGTAGTGTTTTGCAAAACCAGGTTTGATGGTGGGGGCAGGAACACGCATGTGCAGACATTTGTTGCACAGCTGAGGAACGGGATGCTATGGGCAAACATGTGCAATGTGACCATGAACATGAACAAGGGCAACCTGCCATCTGTGCATGGGCACAGCACACACATGTGGTCCAGACTCAGCTACATGGTGCAAACAAACACGTCTGGGAGTGTGTCCTGTGTCCGGCATGCAGCACACATGGATGGAGGCAACCCATCCTGTCTGTGTGTTTGTGGTAGGCGATGGCCTATGCCCCATGCTAATTGAACTAAGCTGACAGGCCTAACAACCTTGCCCTGTAAATGAGTCTGTGAAGAGGCCTATAGGAATTGCACATCCCCCTATATGCTGCTGTAGACGTTTAAATCATTAAAAAGCAATGCATTAACCTAGACAAGTACAATTTCAATAATGGGAGAAATATGTTTAAATGCCGACTGATAAGGCAATGCAGCTGTAAGGGATCTAATTGAAACTGCTGACACAAAGGCTGCTGAGCCCTGCTACCCTACACACACAAATTGGCTTCAATGGCCTTGGAAGTATTAAAGTAACAAGCTGAATAACTGCCCATTGTACCTGTGACTAGGAGGGGCACAAAGCAGGTGCTGAGCCCATTCCAAAGAAATATTTGGATGATCATTATCAGTAACGGGACCAATAGAAGGGGTACGGGAGGTATGGTAGGGTTAGCGGGACCAATGAAATGTTTTTCTATACCTGGAATGGAGGAAATGTCAAGAAACGTATTTTCTTTTGCAAGAGTACGGGGCTCAGCCATATTGAAATGTATTAGTGTCTGAGAATGTGCACAGTAAACTGGCTTGGATCCCTGAAAACACTACTGGTGTAATTTAGTGCATGTTTATCTGCTGCTCCATTTTCTGTATCACACACGTATACATATGTGGATTCCTGAAACATATGTGTCTCTCTCTTTGATTGTTCCCAATGCAGGTGACTACAGAGAAATGGGTGCTGAGGAGGAGGAGGAGGAGGAGGAGGAGGAGGAGGCGGTGGTGGAGGAGGTGGAGGTCAACATCACAGCCCCAATGAGCCTGGTGGAGGCAGAGGCTGCTGTCTCAGGGGGCAGCACAATTGCTGATGATGAGTCCCTGGAGTCACACATGCACGCCAGGACACCACTGGTGGAAGCAGAAATAGAAGGCAGCCAACAACCAATGCCAGCCGAAGACGCACATACACCTCTCCCGCAGATGATGATGGGGGAGTTGAGGGCCTATGGTGCATCATCACATCGCAATGCTGAAGGTGGGTGACAAAAGACTGTCACAACCACAACACAGGACACCAGTAGTCTATAGTTGGTGTATGTGTGGTGGCTGTCCCAACATTACCTACACACATGTTACATGTTATGCTCACATTTATGAGATTTGTGAGAACAAGAGGTTGCGGGTACATTAAATGATGTTATTGTGTCCCACAGTAGAATAGTGTAAGGTCAGGTTGATACACACGGATGCAGACATAAGAGGAATGTTTTATGACGGGCCAGCACGTTCTGACATCATAAATAGATACTGAAATTGGCAAACCAACAATCCTTCCCTCTCTGCAGACACCCAAATGTCTTGTGAACAGCAGGATGACAACTAACCCTGCCAAAGTAATGAGCATATATACAGCTATGTAACCCTCCTCTGTGTAACATGAAGGTGCATATGTATCACACTCAGGTTGTCACATATGTGCAGCAGAGGGGCACATGTGCAGGTAAGGTGTGTTAATCTCTGCGCTTACCTAACATCCCCATAGCTTCATTTACACACAAATGTTCCTTGGCAGTAATTGTTGTTTATCCCTCCACATGTGTCCCCAATTGTGATGGATTAGTCAACCGTTCCTGTGTAATCACTGTTGTTGTCCAGCTGATATATTTGTGTCTAGTGCATGCTGCACCTCACCAACATTATGGATATGTGATAGCTCTCATTGGCCAATCCTGTTGCCACAACAGTAGTATGTGGGGGTGTCTGCCACCCTGTATATCGTTGTGATTGCATCCCACATCTACGTCGTGAGATGTGTCCTCTGGGTTAGTCTGACATCTACTACTGTGGTCATGATGTATATTGCCCCTATCCATCTGTGTGATGTTGTCTGCCGTATCACATCACCAATCGTGTGGGATGTGCATGACATGTTTGTGTATGGCGCTCGAGTAGTGGAGACGTATCTAATAGACCACCCTGTATCCCATGCACAGGCAGTAGACGCAGTCTGGACCGTATACGCCATGCAGTGGAGCAGAACACAAGGGAGGTGTGTGCTGAGCAGTAGCAATTACGTGACGTTGTACAAAACATGGCCGTCCCTCGTATATGTGAGGCCCTGGAGGGCATACTTGAGGTTCTGCGACGATGTGCACCTGCACCACCACCAGCACTGGTTCCAGATGAGGGTCATGGCCGGGGGAGAAGGGGGGTGGGGGGCCGACGTGTCCGGCATGGGCGACTCACGGTCGCCAAGAACGGTCAAGTAATATATGCATAATCCCTGATACTATCCTATATTTCTCTATGTTGTTCTATGCTCCAGTTTGGAGAACGTATGTATCCAGTTTGCACATATTTCAGAGTGTTTTGTTATGTGGCCAAATGTGAAAAGATGACATATGCTAATCATATTTTGTGTGGCCTGTCAGCTAAACCTTTTCTTTGTAACACATACAACAAATGTAACTATACTATGTTTCTATGGTAACCTAAATCTGAGGGTACAAGCTGCAACAATACAAACAGCTGTCTTACCAGACATACAGTGTGTTGTGGTACAATGAGTGTCCATGGTTGTCCCATGTGTATCTCGTGTTTTGGGTTGGGAACCCTATATGACGCCGCACCCAGGTCCATATATTGCTGGGGTGCACTATATGACCCACCCACCAGGTTCCCTGTGACATCTACTTTGCCAGACGGCAAGCTAACCAATTGTCCCATGCTACAACACATATAGTAATGTGTCCATTTGCGACCCTGTTTTTCGCCACACCCCCGCCTGGCGCTTGCAGCGGGCACAGTGGTGCCACAGACATCCATGTGGTCACAGGGGGACTATGTTTTGTCAATGGCTGGCTTTACCTTGACACTACTCCCTCACCGGTGTGCATCCATTCTCTACTACACATTGGTGGCATATGGTGTGGACCCTTGCCCTTGACCCACATCCTATAATCACTGGCCCGGTCCCACCCCACCATAGAGGAATGCCTGTGTTCCAGAGGCATAAAATTGGTGTCATGCCTTGTTGGAAGACTCAAATATGTGCCGATCTTTTGTTTTCACATAGGACCATCCCTGTGCCATGTACATCATGGGAAAGCTGCTACTACGCGTTGCCACAGTTCATGCAGAACCACCCCAACTAGTTGAATACACCTACCCACATTGGCTTTGTAGAAACACCTTATGTGTTGACAATGTCATTTTCAGACCCATGTTTACCCCAACAGGAACATAGTGTGCCGCCCACACATAAGCCCATGCTGACATCCTCCACACGTTAGCCTAGGTGAAACACATGAGCATTACAGTTCCTATTCCAACTGATATTTACTATTTATTAAAAACAACTTGGGAAACTATGTAGCAAATGTGGGAAGGTGAGAAAAGTACCATCACCCTCCCCCACCATAACCCATCCTCCCCTCCCCTCAAAACGCCCTCTTCCACGCCGCACTAATACACACACACAACAAAAACTACCCACACGTCAGCCCCACCCCTTCCCCCAGCCTGCCCAGTGAATGGAGACAGGGCATCACAGGGCCCATGTATTGACATCACTGGCGCAATTACTGACGCCAGTGACTCCATTGAAGGGTGGTGTTGCCGACATGGGCAGATGTACCAGACCTCGGCAAACCACCCTGCCTCACTCACTGTTGGCCAGCCACTGCTTGTGAGTGAGACAGCTGGTGTATACGTTGCTCCATGCCATCCACGGCCACAGACAGGTGCGCCACGCATCTGCCACCAACACATCACACATTGTAAATGTTGTCCTGTTGTGGTGGCATCTGCGTAGGGCCTGTGTGTAGGCCCTGGCATGGTGGAGGCAACTTGATTGTGGCTGGGGGGATGCCACAGTGGCCTGTGATGCCCTGTCCTCCACGTCACTTTTCCCACCAACCCTTCTGGGAAACCCTCCCCCCCTGAGCCCTCTCCACCACATCCCCCCCCCCTCCACATCACCTGCAACCCTCTCCCAACGCTGTGCTCCCTCACCCCAATCAACCCTTCCCATGTCCATTCTGGCGCCTCACGGTGTCCTTTCTGCCGGGTGATCCAGGTGTTTGCCGCCTCCACCACCACTCCTCATGCACCTCATCCAGCCTCCTTCCCCCCTCCTCCTCCGCCTCCTCCTCCTCCTCCTCATCGTCTGTCGTGTCCAGGACCACCCACCTCTGCATCAATGTGGTGTTGGTGTCCGACTGAACATATTTGCAGAGGTGGTGGCCTCATCCTCAGTGACATCACCATCTGGTGGAACAATAACAGTCATCAGCACGTTTGTGGTGTCTGTCACACATATATACTTGTACATAGGCAGGCACCACCACAGGCAGACTTGGGATAATGGAACATTGGGTACAGATACATGACTTCCTGATTATTGTACATCACTCCATATTGTGATGTCTCACCCTGGAGGCGCTGGAGGTAGGTACCATGGTGGAGGCGCAGCTCCCTGCCCTTTTCTTTTTTCCTGCGATCCTCAATCTTGTAGGATATGCAAGGAAAGGTGGGGCATTAGTGACTGAGTCCCCTTCCTGCTACTTTGCCCCCCCCCCCCCCCTATCAAGTGTGCACAGAGTCCTTACTGCTCCCTGGCACACTGCTGTGTGTGTGTGTGTCATGTACCAGCATAGCTAATCACCTGTCAGTAGGCATTCCCATGGGCAACCAGGCATAGGTCATGACATGTGTATCAATGTTGGTGTGCAAGGGAGCAATGGGTGCTCCACAGCTGACCCGCATCCCTTGTTGACCGGTGTGTGGCAGCATCCCACGGTGGTGAATGCCGCTGCCCTCAACCCTGTCGAACAATGTTCTCTCTCCAGTGGAACGTATTACAGCTTACACAGGGACTAACTATGAGAACATAGTGGGAGGCGTTGACACGGACATGAGAGAGACTCCCCCCCCACAAGGGGGGATGGGTGGGTTGGGGCCCGGACTTCCTGATGCTGCTGGGTTCTGGCAGAAACACCTCTGACAGGGGTTTGAGCCTATGCTTTCCTCCAGATACAACACAACTCTGGGCAAACATCCTGGCAGCAACCGTATATGTACATGCTAGTGTGTTTTTTACACGTGTGCTGATTGGACTGTGGCTGGGCCTCCTGTTTCCCCCACATGTTTCTATAGTCATCCTGTGTGAGTGCCAGATAGGAGTGGGTGACAGATTTTGGGTGTGGGGCAAACCAATCCGTACCAAACGGGGCAATGCCTGGACGGGGCCTTTCGACAGGAAGCTTTACATGGAGCGTGAGGGGAAGACTAGGAATGTGTCTTGCGTATTCATATCTAATTATTGCCTTATTGGCAACCAGGGGGAGTCCTACAACGTGAACCATGCACCCTTTTTTTGGTCAATGGTTCCCCCTTAGTGTGGGTGTTTTGGAAACGTGCATCTCAACTGTGTACATTGTTGGCATAATAGGTGATAAGACACACATCACACAGAGCAATGGCCACACGTGTGTCACTACAATAGCTGATTTCATGCCAGAACGCCACAGTGACATGTTCGATGTGTGCCACTGCTTAACCTTGAGGGGACATTTGCACAGGCAACATCCCAACACACATACACATCAGTTTTGCTTCTGATGTGATCAAAACTCTACACTGGGGAGGGTTTTCCATGCATCCTGTTTTGTCATCATTTTAGACCACACATTGCAGGCCTACATCCTTTTTTCTAATTAGCACAGTTTTGTGGGTCACAGTACCACCTGCATTTGTTGCTTTGTCTGTGCACTTGTGTTCAGTGACAGCCTGTACCCGGTGTATTTTGGCACCCTCAGCACATCCTTTGAACTACCCTGTCGCCCCCTTGCATGACCCTTGACACAACATGCCACAGTTTTGTTGGAACATGATGGTGTCCATGCTAGTCACAATTACAAACAGCATGTGCTGCTGTTCCACACATATATGTTCAGATGCTATCCTCTGTAGACATCGCTGTTTACTCACCCCCAAATGTGCAACCTGATATGGCCACCAATCCTGGGCGGTGTGTAGTTAGATGAAACATTGTGTGGGTAGGGCCCTAGTGACCTTGGCAGGGGCCAATAACATATACCTTTCACCTTTGGACAGGGCCCACCCGATATCTATGATTGCACCACTAGCTCCATTGTGTGAGGTGTGTCCTTTATGGGGCAATCCATGGTTGCTATGTCCCAAACCTACTGTTGGCCACAGTTGCTGACAGCCAATAATGTGGTGGTGTGGGGGTAAGGTATGTGTCCCCTCTATGGGGCTATGTTTATGTTGTTATGGGGGTCATTTTGACCTGGCTCAGCTAGGCTGACAGCAGGTGTTTTCTGACAGCAATATCGACAGGGGCCCAACCAACATAACGTGCTCTCTTCGCAACAGTGCTTAATTTGAGGTTTAATGTACTGTGTTTCTGTCCAGCACAACAGTTGCATGTATCAGTGATACACCCATCAGTGATGTGCATGTTGTCCTGTGATGGTGTTGATTTTATATTAGGTGGCAAGGTGTCTAAACGTCTGAATCTTCATGACGGTATGGGGACCATGGCTCCGCTACGGGTTTTGCTAACACATGTAATAGGCTCATGGGGATGGGGTGCTGGTTACGACAATTAACCTCTGTCAGCTCAGCATATCCATCCCTGAGACATCACACACATGTGGTGCTGATATGTTCCTCCCGCAACAGGTCTGACTATGTGTGGTAGTTGCCCACAAACTACCTGCGCATGAACAACCACATTATCATTACTGACATACCCCACACATAGCCTTGTTGATGGCTGGCCCCACCTGTGTGGTTGTGTGTCCCTACCACAGAATCATCAGCTGCATACACCTTAGCAAAAGGGTGCCTAACAGGACCCATTGCGCAGCTCACAGGACCCCTGGGATAGGGAGAATGCATATTACCTGTTATGGCACACACAACCATATCCCCATGGTCCAGATGGGCCCACATGATTGCCATCCTGGACTCCAGGGGATAGGGAGCAAAACGCAAACTGTTAGGTAACACACAACCATCTCCCCATGGTGTCCGGATGGTCCACAGGGATGGCCATCCTGGACTCCAGGGGATAGGCGGGCAAAACGCAAACTGTTAGGTAACACACAACCATATCCC